>JAHXZK010000025.1:0-600000 GCA_020975415.1 Calonectria hawksworthii
GGTCGGTCGGTCGCAGCAGCAGTTGCAGCAGCTAGGTCGATAGGTCGGTTGGTGAGTAAGCCAGGTAGCTATTGCGGTTGCTATTGCAGTAGCTGCTGCTGCGACCGACCGACCGACCGGCCGACGGATTGACTGACTGACTGACTGACTGACTGACTGACTGACTGACTGACTGACTGACTGACTGACCCAGCTGCTGCAATAGTTGTTGCTGTGATTGACTGACTGATTGACTGACCGATTGACCTGGCTACCGCAAGAGATCCGCAGACGACCAACTAAGGCTGCAAACACAAGGCTGAGTATTAGAATAATTATTCTAAGTATGTGTATATATGTTATTTGCATTATTAGGCGTATTTGGAGGGGAAAATTATGTATTTTAAATGGGTGTGCATTTGCGCAATTGCATTTTTGCACTTCCTAGGAAGTGGCGGTAATGTGCGACCATAGGCATGGCCTGTGCGTCGAAGTTGTCGGGCATGCGACTGACATTTCTGTGCTGCTGTTGCTGTGACTGCCGCGTCTGAACAGGGTATCGGCAACATTGGCCAGCACGACCGGATTGCAACGGCTGGGTTTTGCCGGTATATCCCCGATCGCTTGCTGGGCTGCTGTTCAGGGTAGCAGGTGGTGATCTGGCTCACGCTGCGATAAGTGGTTGAGCTGAACCTCTCGAGGAGGGAAGCTCCCAGAGGAAATGCCATTTTATTTTGTCATGGATGCTGTAGTTGTTCTTTGCGTCCCCATCGCCGTGCTGTTCAAAATATTTGCTGCCGCACGAAGACCTCCTGCCGTTGGAGCCAGGTACATTGGTACTTGCGACAGCCTTGCTTTTTCCCACAAAGAGAAAGCTCATTTCCCAAGCTCACTGCCCAGAAGCCATGGGCAATTGGCCAGGATGGTGCCGCAGCAATGTGTGACACCGCCTTCAGCAGAATTCCCCGTTGGGAAAAGAGCCAGGTGCTCGCCGTGGTGTTGCACTCTTCCCCACCTTTGTGTACATCTCACGCTGCATCCGTGGTACCATCATAACACGCCGCTGGCAGCACAGCGTCGCCGATAAATACAAGCCCTGCCCTCTCCCTCATGGCAGACTCCTCTCCTCTACCCTCTCTCCCCACCGATATCACCATGTCGTACTCTTATGACCACCTGCGCAACGACCTGTGCCGAGCCCTGGCCGGCCACCCCGACTTGATATTGACGAGCGACCGTTTTACAAGTGCCGTCAAGGCGGCCTATGAGTGCCAAAACAACGAATTCCGCCTCCTCAGTACATCCCTTACTGCCTACGGGGCCTTTCTCGCTGCGTGCAGGCTGCGTCCGGATCTCAGGCCGGTGTTGAACGGACTCTCTGACAGCGACTTTCGCCATCTTGTCAACAGCCTGCCGCTGGGAGAGGCAGACCTCGACTTGGTCATGCAAGTACGCGACGCCTTCCACAACGCAAGGCGAGACCTAGACATCAATGGTGGGTGTTTCGTTTCTCTCTGTGTGGGCCATTTTCTGACCCGCGACTAGAAATTCTGCAAAAAGCCGGCATAGACGTAGTTAGAATTGATCATGATCTGTTCAGGCGACGACGGCTGCAACAACCAGATCTTTCCAACAGGGCAAATACTCTGCCGTCTATTCATGCCGTCCTCCGCATCGACAAAGCGAGTCTGACGCTGCCGCCGCTGGTGGGATGCGATACAGTGTCGACTCCTCCACCAAGCCCTGCTCCCTTTTAGAGGGATCTCGGTATATGCAAGTCGGTAGCCTCCGTTGGCCCCGAGGCAGCACTTTGTTTTTCTGTCTGAGCGGTTTCCCGGTCTTTTTCATTGAATTCTTTTTCTATTCTTCCTTTTCTTCCAACAAGGATGAAAACCCTCCTTTCATATCCATCATCCTCAGATTTTCTGTGTTTGTCGCCAATGCATCGTCTATTTACTTCAGTTTGCCTCGGTCCAGGAGTTCTCTTCACTAAAACCCTGACTGCTATCTGCTTTGAAGTTGCAATTGAATGGGTGCTGGTTTGGGTTGCCAGCGTGTTAGTCTATGGGTCTGGATTTGGGATTTAATGGGGTTGGCCGGTTTTAGCTAGCCTGGACGGGTATCAAACGGTCCTACGACGAAAAGTGAGCATGTTATTCTTTCTCCCCATTCCTTATGGCTACTACATGAAACAATGAAATCGTGCCGACGGGCCACTTCACCATTTTTGGAGGAGAAAGGCATCCCAGCCTTGATAATGTTTCGTGCGCTGCAGGTGTTCGGGGCTTGGTCAAAGAGCAAAGAATGCAAGGCAGCATCCTTTGTCCTGCCAGGCTTTCGCCACTGTCTTCTTCCTCTCATCTTGAAGATGTCGTTTCCCCGACTGCCACTCACGTGTTTTATGGAGCAAGCAAAGACTTCTGTGCCAATGGCTTACGTCTTGGCGTTGTGTATACGCAGATCAAGGACGTCATGGGTGCAATGTCTAGCATTAGGTTTGTACCAAAAGATAGCCCCCATCACGCCTGGCATCTAAGGTCCGCTTGCCGCAAAGTACGAAAGAGCCGAACGCCCTGTGCGAAATCGAAATTCAGCTCCTTATCACGTCACATACTTTACCTAACATTCGCGAGTCTATGGCTGTTGGAGCTTAGGGTATCCCTGCATTTTCCTGTGCGAGCTGCGAGTTTGAGCCTTTGAATCATGCTGCCAATCATGGCTGGGATGAGAACTGGTTTACAAGTTCCGCAAGGCCAGTCAGCGGGCCCAGGCACAGGCACACACATGCAGCTAATTATCACCCGCAACCAACCTCAACCGCTTCACCAGCACATGACGATGTGATAGCCTGATGATTGGCCAGATACCAGGAGACCTGCGTGTCCATCCCGAGACTGTCTCACTTTACGAGCCCGGATATCCTGAGCTGCGTACGACTACAGACAACACCATGGACCTCACCCAGTTATGCGCAGCCAACTGCCCATTCGGCGCCAGGTGTGTTACACATCGCACAATGACCTCAGTAGCTCCGCACCTGAAGCCCGAGCTGAAAAGCTCTGGGGTTGTACATTAGGCAGAGAGGGCACGGCCTGCCGAGCCGAGCATGCGGCCTCGTCACACCGGCGTCGTTGGAAAAATGAATTTCCCGCTCCAGTGCATACAGGCCGCGCACTCGAAAACGCCACCCAATATCCCCTCGCAGTATGCTCTTTAGGATTGCGTCTGATGACGATTTGCGGCATGTGCCCTGTCATGTACAGGGGCTGGCGTGTGAGCGAGTGCATCGCTGTACACTAGCCCATTGGCATATGCCAATAAAATATTCCACAATCTCAACAACACTAATCTCCAGCTCGTGCCCCTTCTTCTTTTTCGCCAACACGTTTGATCAATTGCGTGACTTATCCCCCCGCCTACACATTCACGAGACAGGTGGTAGGCTGGCAACCAGTAACCACCGGCCAGGATAATGCCTCCAATCGGCCCCCGCCCTGTTGTGCAAATCAAGCTGTAATCCTACTCAATGATACAACTCTGCCGTTTCTTTTTTTTTTTTCTATCTGGCCAACCGCTGACACGCCAGCTGGCAATCCGTCCTCACCGGTCGCTCAAAGCACTGGCTCGTGTAGGCTGCTCTGAAAACCCCGCGCGCCTTGCATTGGTGCGCAACTGCCGTTTTTTTTTCTCTGCCGCGGCGATTGACACCCAATTGGGGGCTGCCCAAGGCCCACGGTCACTCCTTCCCCCAGAGTCCAGGGCTCTCCGTCACCGGCCGGTGCCTTGTAAAGAATGGTTGACACAGGTTGCAGCTCGCCTCAAGGGCTTTGGGTCATGCAACGGCCTATGCATTTTATTGCAAAAAACACAAAGACAGGGGCAGGTTAACCAGGCTCGCTCGTGATTGGAGCTGCGCGAGTTCCCAACTTCTAGTGGATGATTACATGAAGAGCTGGAAAGCCATGCCGAGATCACAATACCGCTTGCTAGAAAAAAGCGAGCACCGCGTTCCCGTGTACCTGTTTTTCACTTCCTTCCTCATCTTGTGTGGTCAGCAGCATTTGGGGTCCGATTTCGCCGAGCCTCGTTCGACTTAGAGCCTGAGGTTTCAGGCTAGGTCCAGAACGAGGCTGTCGTACCTGCCGCGCGATCAGTGTTGGCAAACTCTTAAGTTTTCTCCTGGGGGAGGCAGCAACTCGATGAAAACTCAACCTCCTACAACCACACAAGCATCTCACCTCAACTTACTGTATCGTCAAGAACAGCAGAAACCACCCGGGCTCAAACCCCCAAACCACCAGCATGGATCCCATCAATCCTGCCCAGGACCCTGTTGAGGCTGTCCAAGACCCCATTCAGTCTGTCCAGAGCCCCATTCAGTCGGTTCAGAGCCCCGTTCAATTTGCTCAAGGCCCCATTCATTCTATCCAGAGCCCCGCTCAGTCTGTTCAGAGTCCCCCTCAGTTTGCCCAAGGCCCCATTCAGTCTGTCCAGAGCCCCGTTCAGTCTGCCCAGAGCCCCGTTCAGCCTGTTCAGAGCCCCATTCAGTCTATCCAGAGCCCCGTTCAGTCGTCTTCCCTGGAACTTATTCAGTCTGTTCAGAGCCCCCCTCAGTTTTGTCAGGGCCCCGTTCAGTCCGTCCAGAGCCCCGTTCAGTCTGTTCAGAGTCCCCCTCAGTTTGCTCAGGGCCCCATTCAGTCTGTCCAGAGCCCCTCTCTGTTTGTCCAGAGCCCCATCCAGTCTTCTTCCCCGGACTCTATCCAGACTGTCCAGAGCCCCGTCGAGGCTGTTCAGGACCCTATCGAGTCTGTCCAAGACCCTGACTCCAGAGAGTCTTTCATCGAAGACATTGTCGTCTTGGAGTTCGACCGCGAGGTATGCTATCCTTCTTCCAAATGTGCTTCCTCCGAATTCTTCTCTAACCTACAATACTACACAGGCCGTGCGCTACCAGCCTATTGGTGAAGATTCAAACAACTTTGTCTACTATGTAGAGCTCGGTGGCCTCCTTCACCCAGAGGTGGACCCGGCTCTCAGGCAACGCCGCCCTGGCACCGTTCAGCTTCCATCTGAGGAGAATGCTGTCATCGTTCGCATTTCCAACCCCTCTTCCATTCTCAATAATAACTGCCGCGTCGAGAATGAAGTGGCTGCCATGGTCCTGTGCCGAGACGCCCTGGCCGGGGAGTGGGATGACCTCGTTCCCAAAGTCTACGGGTGGGGCCCATCCGGAACTGACTTTGGCTATATGATCCTGGAACACAAAGGTGGCGAGGTCCTTGAGAACCACTTTGACGAAATGAGAATTGGCGCCAAGAGGATCATCCTCCGCCAGGTTGTGTCCATTTTCAAGCGCATTCAAGAGTACTGTCTTCCTGAGTCCATCCTGGGGTATGGCGGACTTGCATTCAACGACGCTGGTCAAGTTGTCAGTGGAGAGACATCTGTCCCATCTGGGGGTCCATACAACTGCCTAGGAGACATGTATACTGAGCTGTTTCTCCAGCAGCTCGAAAAAGCCACTTTCACGCCGGAAGTCCCAGGCTGGTCCCGCACCGGGCTTCGTGAGAGACTCGAGTATTTTGCCAATAACCGCATGAGGGACCTGGTTGAAGAGTTTGCAGAAAGGCGTCATACCTTGATCCACGGTGACTTCAGTAAGTTCCAAGCACCCTCCCGTGTGTCTGACAGGTACATCTCTTAACCGGCTTGCAGACACCCGCAACATTCTGTTTGACACCGCCACCAATAGAGTCACTGCCCTTCTTGACTTTGACTATGCTCATATCGGAAGCCCCGGTGATGAGTACTTCCACTCGTTCAGCAGCCTCAGCTCTATCCTGGTTGGGCCTTACGAAACAGGTGATGTCAGACTGCTCCACTACTACATCCTCAGAGGGTTTGATGGTTTTGTCACCCCAGCGCTCACTGACATCGTCTATGTGGACTGGGAGGTTTCTGAGATATTCAATGAAGAGCTCATTCGCGCCGAAGTTCGCAGGCCTGTTGACATTCCCAACTGCGGAGAGCTGGCCGCCTTGAAGTGGTTCGCCGAGGACCTCTGCGCTGAGCCCTACGCTGTCACCCACTGGCTGAATAATATGGGAATTAAGGAAACCAGAAACACCCGTGTCTATGTGGAGGAGAAGCTTGAGTGCTATCTGATGCGCTGGCGCTGATCACCTGTATTGGCCAAGTGCCCAAGTATTTGTGTACTGCTGCTCACTGTTAGCACACGTGGTTTCATCGTGAAGGGAAAAGGCATACTATTGTTATCACTCGACCTCTTTTTTGTTCATGCCTAAAATAATATGAATCCCTGTTAAAACTTTCTGCTCTCTCTCTGGTGATGATGAAATTGTGTATGAAAACTCATCGGTAGGGGCAATATATCGACATGTCTTATCGTAAACCAGGCGTCAATATCGGGTCTCGACGACACCGATTTTTTATGTCCTCTCTCACACGTACTTTGGAAACGATGCTAATACTGATGCGACAATTCTCTTTCCACTATCTCGTAGATGTGTCGCTAGGCTGAGGTGTTGGTGCTCGTTTCATCCCAACGCCAACTGGCCCCCACCAACGAACGTGACTGAAATGAGGCGATAGTCATGTTGAGCTCGTCAATCTCTGTTTGCGAGCTTATTCTCCAGGAGTGTCGTTGATGCGCGAGCAGCACTAGTATTACTTGAGATTTGCGCATAATCTTGCATGCTCTCGACAGTGCATGCTCCCTTACGCAACCATCGCCAGTTTGGTTTTAAGAGCTTCCAAGGAGTCAGAATCCATGGGCGCTCGTCTCAGGACTAACGGAATCATCTTGGGATCAAAAGAATCAATCTTCCAAGATCGAGTATCAGCCACTAACGATACAGGAGCAATGCCTCGGGTGGTAAGATAGGATGGCATCAATGCAGGTTCCGCACGACTACCCTGAACCAAACTCTGAATGACACACCTATCCCACAACAGGCACTGGGACATATCTTCATTCTGGAAATTAGTCAGGGTATTCTCCACGGCACGCAAATGCTGCGCCCGTAGGTTTGTTGAGTATTTGTCGGTTGACGAGAGCGCCAGAGCCCTAGAGTGCGTCAGGGAGTTGCCCACGAGTGCCTGTTCCCAGTCCCCGGTCCTTGAGTTATTTTGTCGCGTTGGCGCTTCTCCAGATGATACTGTCCAACCGTTCCTGTCTCCCGAATCAACTATTGCCTTTGAACTAGCTCAATTTGTGGGTCATGGTGGAAGAAATCGAGGAGCTTACCCTTGAGCTGACGGCTCCAACTGCAGAATCGATAGCCTTCGAGCCACTACCATCGGCGCGTGCAATATGATGGCCAGCAATCGATATCCATTGACTTTGGGGTCTTCTGGCCGATTGCTATTCGATACAGCGACATAATTGAAACCACTAACCGTTCGCGAGCGTGGCGAGGAATCGTGGCTGAAGTATGAACTAGGTCTGACGTCGATCCCGAGACACAAAACGAACAGCAGCAGTGCAAGCGTCTTGAGTCATTCCAGAGTTAAAATGCCAGTGGCTGAAATGTCTTGAATCGTGTCCTGCTCTGTAAGTATAATGCAGTTTGCCTGGCAAGGATCAGCAGCAGCCTTTGACTATCCAACGAGCTTCCCCGAAATGGTGCGTTGCGTAGATCCTAGGGCGGAGAGGCTCGAGCAAGCATCGCTTTGTTCCAACCTGATTCGGAGACCATTGTTTTATGCCCCGAGTGTCGGATCTGTGTGACAGCATTGAAGAAATCAACTCCTGTGCGGGACGTATGACGCGCCAGGGCTCTAGTTGCTTTTGTAAAACACAGTGCTGAGGCCGCTTGGGTTGCTCCTTTCTTGGTGGACGTTGAACTTTGCGAATAGAGACGGTCTCGAGGGCTGTTGTCTATAGCTTTGGTCACGCGTGTTGTCGAAGTGAAATTCGGCGGGCGCGGTAGTCTTCAATCAGGATCGACGATACGGGTCCCTTTGACATTCTGTCTTTGGTCAACGAACGAGATATTGCAAAATTGCGTATATGAATCTGGCTTTCAAAGCTTCCCAGTCATGAATCGATCACTGCTGGACTGGACGTAAATGTTGACTGATAAAACCATGGCCAATCGACAAATATGTAAAATGGCACACGAGGGTGAACAAGCATGCGGGCATGCCGGAATGTCAAGGAGGAATCTCGTTGTCGGGGCTGGCCGTCGCCCTTGTTGTTGATCGTGTTGTGGTAAGATAAAAGATCAACGATTAGTCATTGTGCAGAATGCAATAAAGAAATGGACGCAAAGCGGTCACTGTATGGCGAGTAGTCGTTTGATTGGCAATCATATTCCAGGACAATGAAGACGGGTGATGGCAGCTAAGAGTGTCACGTGGCAGGGCCAGCAGCTGTCTTTGACAACCAGCTCCCCTAAAGATACCAGGAATATGCCTTCTGTGTCATCCACAATATCCAACACCAAAAATCAATCGTACAAGAGCAATAATTCTTCCGCATACAGAACCACAATTTGTGCCTTGCGACAGCCAGACGGATTTCATCAGACAACTTCCCAAGCTTGGCTTGGTCCTCCAGAGGCAAGATCTCACGATAACATCCCCATATCAGATAACCACCGGGACTGATAAATCATGGAACGTACAGCTCAAGCATCTTTGAAGAAGTCTTGGGGTGAATTCTAAGAGGCAGACCAGGCTGAACGCGCGTGCTTTTATGGTTTTCCAAGAGAACGACGAGCCCGTACCGCGCCAAGTATTCAAAGACGACCCCCTCATGCACGAAGCGAAACGGCCGAAGTCGGCGATAGCTAACCCAAGGAACAAAACGGTAGGCCTCCGAATGGCCCAGCCACCGAGCGTATCATGATAACCCGAGGGGAGGGCCTCCCGCAGGTGAGGCGGCGGGCCTCCGCGCTTTGAGCGGTGATTGGCGGGGTTCGGAATGACTCGGTGGGCCTCTAGTAAGTCTCCGAGTCCCAAATGATGCAAGCCTCCGATAGCCCAAGCGCAACGCGAAGCTTCGGGGAAACCCAGCGGCTGGTCTTCTGAGACATACCGGTGGGCCTCCGAACGGGCGGGACCCTCCGACGAAATGGTCGGCCTCTGACATGATGGTGCTCGATAGTAACCACCTCCACAGCGCAGGTCTCCGAACGAATAGATCTCTGGGTCGATGGTCGGCCTCCGACTTAACGGTAGGCCTCCCAACTAAACGGGTATAGATCACCGAGTCACCAGTGGGCCTCTGGCTTGACGGTAGGCCTCTGGCATGATGGCAGGCCATTGCCTCCGAATATACGATAGTCTTTCCCCAATGGTGGGTCCCAATTAGGAGCAGGCTCCGACTTGATGGAAGGCCTCTCAGCTAAACAGGTATAGACCGCCGAGTCAACGGTGGGCCTCCGGCTTGAAGGTCGGCCTCTGGCATCAGGCCACCGTCTCCGAATCTGCAACAGTCTCTCCCCAGCGGTGGGCCTCCCATCAACCGCCCCGACTCAATGGCGGGTACAGATATCCAAGCCAATTGTGGGCCTCCAAGTTCACAGCAGCCCTCCGAACTCATGGTCGGCCTCCGATATGGTGGTGGGTCTCTGTTCTAACGGCAGGCTACTGGCTCAATAGTAACCCTCCGAATATACGATATTCCTCCCCCAACAGTGGGCCTCCCGATTAAGGGCTCTGACTCGGTGGTAGGCCTCTCAGCTAAACGGGTATAGATCACCGAGTCGACGGTGGGCCTCTGGCTTGGCGGTAGGCCTCTGGCATGGTAGGTCTTTGTTTTGGTGGTAGGCTACTGGCTCAATAGTAACCCTCCGAATATACGATATTCCTCAAACAGTGGGCTTCCCAACTAGTGGGTATAGTTCTCCGAGTTAATGGCGGGCCCCCGAGTTCATGGTCGGCCTCTGGCATGGTGGTGGGTCTCTGTTTTGATGGCAGGCTACTGGCTCGATAGTAACCCTCCGAACCTGCGATAGTCCTCCTTCAACAGTTGGCCTCCCAAGCAAAAGCGGGCTCCGACTCGGCGGTGGGCCTCCCAGCCAAGTGGGTATAGTTCTCTCGGTCAACGGTGGACCACTATATTGTTGAATGGCCTCCGATTTGATAATAGGTTTCCTAACCAAGCAGGTATCCGAGTCAATGGCAGGTTCCCGGACCAATGGTACGCCCTCAACCTAATGGTCGGCCTCTAGCTTGGTAGTCGACATCCTAACTAGGAGCAAGTATTCGAACGAATAGGCATCCAACTCAACCACAGGCAACTCGCATAACGGTCGGCCTCTGGCATGATATTCAACCTCCAAGTCAAGGGTTAGCCTCCTAGCCAAGAGCAAATATCCGAGCCCAAATCAAGCTCCCTAGCCAAGAACGCGAAAAGATATCCAAACCAGTGGGTCTCCGGATCATAGGAGATAGGAGGGCCGCCGAACAAACGATATTAAATATCCGAGTCAAGAGTTGAACTCTCAACCAAGAACAAGTATCCGAACGAGCAGATCTTCTAGCTAAGAGTAGACTCCTGAAAGATATCCGAATGAGTATGCTGATTCAAGAACAGGACCATGACGAGTAATGAATCTCCGAACCAAGAGAAGACCTCCGAACGAGTAGGCCCGAAATTAAGAACGTCCAAGCTTCCAAATGAAAAGGCCCCCGAACGAGAAGTGGATCCCCGAACGCTCTCAGTCTAGTATCAAAATTCCAGTCAAGTAGAACTCGAAACTAACAGCGGTAGGTTACCGAACCAAGAACACACCCCGAACGACCAGTGGGCCTCCGAGCCAAGCATGCCTCCGAGTGGCCAAGCCTCCAAGCTAAGAACAGACTTCTGAAAGATATCCGAACAATAGGAACTCCGAACTCATAGTGCCAGGTCCTTGAATCAAGAACGAATCCCGAACGACCAGCGGGCCTCCGAACTAAATCGGCCTCCGAGCCAAGCAGGCCTCCGAATGGCCAAGCCCTCAAGCTAAGAGCAGACTTCTGAAAGATATCCGAAAGAAAGGCCGTCTAAACTGATACCGCTAGTCCCCGAACCAAGAGAAAATCCCGAACGAGTAGGCCTCCGAGCGAGCCAAGCAGAGCTCCGAATGGATAAGTCCCGAAGCTAAGAACAGACTTCTGAAAGATATCCGAAATAAATGGAACTCCAAACTGATAGTTCCAGGTCCCCGAACTACGAGCAAATCCCGAACGGGCAGTGGACCCCAGCATCAAGTAGGCCTCCGAATGGCCAAGCCCCCGAGCTAAGAACAGACTTCTCAAAGATACCCGAACACAAGGTCTTCCAGCTAATACCGCTAGGTCTCCGAACGACGAGAAAGTCCCGAACGAGTAGGCCTCCGAGATAAGAACTAGCCACCGAATCAGAAACAGTCTCCTGAAAAATATCCGAATTGGTAAGCCCCGAACCAAAAAGAAGCTTTCAAGCCAAGAGTGGCCCCAAATCAGAAGCAGAGATCCAAAATGTCGCCGAATGGGAAGCCCCCCGAAAGAGCTAACTTCCGAACCAAGCGTAGGGCTCTAAACCCAAAACAAAGAAAAAGATCCCCGAACAAGCACGAGTAAGCCTCCGAGAAATTCAACCTCCGAATTCCAAGCAAGTTCCCGAACCAACAAGAAGTCCCCGAACAAGTGGGCCTCCGGGTCTACGTTGAGCTTCGAAGTAAGCAGTGGGAAGTTTACGCGCATATTCAGAGTGACAAGATACTCCAACATCGATCTCCAACTATGGTTATGGTGGACGCTTCGGAAGTGTCAATTCATCGGGTCAGTATCTCGTTACAGGCTCCCTTCAATCAAGGATTTTCTGGAGCGTGACAAGTGTTTGAATCCTAATCAACGGAAGGCATAACAGCAAACTGCATTCGGCTGGCAATTGCAGCTTATTCGTCTAGTGGTAAGTCTCTCTTGAATTTGCGCGCACCATGTCTGACTTTAGTATGTTGAACGACGCGATGTCGGACCCATCGGCAAAAGGTCAGGAGGCAATAATAGACACCGTGGAGAGAAACAGGGCCCGAAAATGCAACGATAGGACTCCAAATATCCTGGCAAGCCCGGAATTCTCTCTGTTGGGGTGGTTATTCAATCCCTCCTTGGCTCCACGTTGCTAACTTATTGCGGTGTGTATCATATATCAGCCACACTAATTTTGGAGTAATTGATCTAGCTTTCACTTTTGATTGGGGTTCTCGAGCATTGTTCACGAGTGAGTTTCTCTGTGTTTATTTCTCTCCTTGCATCGGCCGAAAGCACAAACCCAGCCAATGTCGCCGACGGAACAACTTATCGTTCCCCATAGTTCTGGCCTCATTCTATGCCCTGCTAATCCCATGGTCTATTGTGGGTACCAATGCATGGGGGTCACTCTCAATTGAATAACTTAGCTAGTGTTCTGATTCCAGTCACCAGTCACAGCTGCTGAACTTTGCCTGGCTCCCAGGTTGACGATCAATTCCTAATTCCCTCTCCCCGCATACGACCTTCCGCCCTACTTCCTACAATCGTCCATTCGATCGAGTCGGCAACTTACTCTGAGCTTACCTGAAGCGCATCCTATCCACTGATTGCCGGCGGCGCTCAGCTGGACCCTCTTTGAGCAATAATTCCCGAATTGCATTCCACTAGCGGTAAGTTTAGCGCAAGCCTTGTGCTTCCTTCACAAGCCAAAACGCACTCTAGCTAAGCCTGGTGTAGTTACGTAAAGAGCAACCCGGAATGCCAATCATCTTGTGAGGTTCCGGTGATCCCTATATCACAAGGTCAGTTCCTCAGACATGCAGGCACACCAAGCGAGAGGGATATAATCTAACACCTAATCGCTAGGCGGCAGGTCCAGTTCCATTTTTCTCGGCTCTCTTATCCGAATCTGCCTTTCCACGTGTCGCGCGGCGGCAGGCAAAGCATCGTTTCCAATTACGTCGGAATCGAGTCAAGCGGGGCATTTTACTCAGATCAACACGATCCGCAAATGGCTCTAATCGATATGACTCGCTGGTTCTGCATGACAAGGGAAATGCACTGAACCCAGTGTGGCTATTTTCTTCCGTGTTGCGTCAAGTCATGTGCCTCGCTGTATGTTCGTGGCCGATCTTGTCAGCTCCCTTTGCGATTCTTCTAGAGTCCCTCCCTGGGTGGCTAGTGGGATAGTGGGGCAAGAGCCCACCACCACCACGATGCACCCGCGACGTATGATGTCAGACAGCAAAGTCTCGGGGCGTTTCATGAATTGAGACAGAACAGTCATTCTCGATCGGAGGCCGAAGAAGCTTCTACTTTCTTTCTGCTGACTAAAGCTTAACCTCACTTCAGCACCCGATTCTCCAGACGACAGCCCGATGCCCGTGTTCGGGTGTCCTCCGTCACCCGACCGACCCTGTTTGTCAATCAGCATTTTTGGCTCGCCTGTCATTCAGCATTTTGCCACACATTACATGTCAAAAACACACCTGGAAATTCGCTCGTCTCTTATCCCGTGCATACACACCCCCCCTTCGACGGCATGTCAACTTACACCGCTTCGGATGACGTCGCCCGCTTTCCACCCATCACATGCTTTCTGGAGATCTAGCCTAATCTAGTGGATTTAGAACGCCGCCGCAAACTGTGGTGCCGGATGAACATGTCCATGATACGAAAATACCAACAACGTGACGCTGGAACCGGTTTCGAATCACGCCCAACGAACCGTCCCGAACTGACCGACGTTTTGCTCGAGATAGCGCCGAGAAATGCGCCAAAGTCGGCCGCCGTTATCGCTATTGTTGCAAGGGCCCGACCGGCGCCGGTGGAGCCTCGGGCTTTAATCGCGAGACCATGAACCTTTGCTCCGGTCCACCTCGCACGATATCACCAATAGGTCTGGCTACCATCTATCTAGACGAGCTCGCGTCGGTCATCAGTTTGGCCAGGTCCAGTTTATCGTGTGCTGTTGTAAATATCGTGTACATAGTTCCACAATCACAGAAATTTGCTCATTTGCAGGCCCATCTTCGGGCGTATTGTAATCATCGTGTGTAAAAACAGGTGCTTAGATGCCGGCCGCAATACCAACCGCCGGCCCGGGTTCCCATTGTCTCTTCTCCCGGGGAATTGTGTGAATGAATGACCAACATAGCGATGCTTCTTCGGTTCGACTACGGCACAACAGCCATGTCTTGTCAAGACCCAATTGGCACACGCAAACAGCTTCCATTGACGCATTACTGATGTCACTACTCAATTTACCACTCCATCTTACCATACATTCACACACAAGTCACCATCAAACAAAGTCACATCAAGAAAGCAAGTATTTTGCGGATCATCAATGCAAGTTCTATTGTGTCTTCGCAAACCTGATCTGCCAAAAGTGCCGGGGATAGGGTCATAATTCTTTCAACCATACCCGTTTGCACTTCCCAAGATTCATCATCCCATCTTCCTGAAGGGCTGCCATCCTCCTCAGTTTTTTCATGATTCGAGAGGATTGTAGTAATGCATTCCAAACATGAAAAAGAAAAAGAAAAAATAAACATCAAAATTACAACGGGTCTGAAAGAAGTCCTCAAACCGCATCGAAACTTTTTTCTCCTTCCTCCCCTCCCCTCCCCATGTATGCCTTCGGATATTAAGCGAATATGTGTTTCTCCATCGATCCGAACCTCGACGCAAGAAAGAGAAAGGGAAAAAAAAAAGTGCAAAAGACAACAAGTGATTTTGACAATTAGACCCAAATGGATGGATCCAGTCCATGTCCTCTTCTTCTCTCTCAACTATATACCGTGTGAAAAATACCCATCCCGGACACAGCCCGAGGGATTGGTAAAGAGAAAAAATCATCATGTTGTCTTTGGAAAATATTCTTCGCGAAAAGAATGCGTACAAACTCGTCAACTCCAGACCATGCGGGCTCTCCGACCCCCCTTGTTCCCATGGTCACCATCCTCCTGAAACGCCGATGTAGGTGCATGATTTGACAAAGAAAAAAGAAAAAAAGGCCGAGAAAAAGTGGGATAATAATGGGCAGTTCTCTCATGTCATCCAGGCAATTGTATTAATGGGCCTCTTGTGGGTTTGTTGTTGTTGCGCACACGTCTAAACCCGGATGATTTGGCCGAGGAGAATCTGCTCTGTTCATCATCGTAAAATTCGTCTAGTAGCCTGGCTGACCAGGCATCTTGCCCAGCGAGTGGGTTCCAAGGCTCTTGAGAGGCAAATGGTTGTGGCAGAAGATCTTCTTGTTACCGTTCTTGGTTGCGTCCTTCTTGGTGGCGTCAATAATCTGCGTGGGATCATCGTAAGACTCGAGCTGGCAGCATTCGACGTTCTTCATCCAGCGGTTGTTGATGACGTCGTGGATGCTGATGCGCTTGCTCGGCTCGGGGTTGAGCATCTGGAGGAGCAGGCGGCGGAGGGCTGGTGGGCTGACACCGACATCCAGGGCATAGCACTTGGGGTAATCCGTGTCGGAGATGGCGGCCTCGGGATCGGGGTGCTTAGAGTACCAGTTGTCCCATCCCTTGACCAGCTTGTCGTAGTGGGTGTTGCCAGCCTCAGCGCGCGACCAGATGGCACCGCCAAACGTGAGGTAGATCATGATAATAGCGGAGCTCCAAACGTCCAGGGGCCGGGGGTCGTAGGAGTGCTTCTTAGCAAGCACCTCGGGGGCGATGTAGGGTTCACTGCCGCAGATACCAGGGGAGCAGAGGCGGACATCGCCCATGTTGCGGCCGCACTGTCCACCCGATTCACGGAGACCGGGGTGGGTACCGGAGAAGACCTCAGAGACACCAAAGTCGGTAATCTTGAGCTTGCTGTCCTTGGTGATCAGCAGGTTCTCAAGCTTAATGTCGCGGTGGGCAATGCCGTTGGCGTGCAGGTAGCTAACTCCCTGGATTAGCTGCTTAAATAGGCACAGGCGGTCCTTCTTGTGGTCTTCGCCCTTGAGGTAGCCCTTCTGAACCAGGCCAAAGAGATCGCCTTCTGAGCAGTATTCCATGACGTGGTTCCAGCGGCCATGATCGGTACACAAGCGAACAGTTTCTACGATGTTGGGGTGGTGAAGGCTCTTTGCGATGCTGAACTCGGACTTGATCTTCTTCTCGTATTCCTGCTGGCTCTCGCGGTGCGATTTGCCGCGGAACTCCTTGACGGCGTAGAGCTCCTCGGGGAAGCCCTTGCGCATCATGAGGGTCACCTTGGAAGCGGCACCCTTGCCCAGGTGCTTTCCGTGGCGGCCCAGGAACTTGCTCTGGTACTCGAATTCGCTCTGGAGCTCAGCGACATCGACGGAGAAGTCGTCAGGGAGGCTCAGGCTCAGGCGGCGCGACTTGGCTCCGGTACCCGAGTCAGGGGGGAGGGGCCAGGGCAATCGCTCGGGAGGGTAGGTCGCCTCGTTCGCGGCCTTCTGGGGTGCAGCGACGGGGGTGTTGGGTCTGCTGCCATCAAAGCTGCTAGCTCGACGGTGCATCTGGGGTCGGTTCTTTTCGCGGTGGATGGTGCCGCCGACAAAGTTGACTGCGCGACCGCGCAGCGACAGACCCGTGGAGGCGCGCTTCTTCTTGAAATCGGTCTGATCGGAAGCGGCGCCGTTCACCGACGTATCGCGGGTATTAGGAGCCATCTCCAAGGGAGAATCAGGAGTGGGCGGGGAATTTGATCGAGTGGTGGCAGAGGAGCGGTTGTTAGAGAAGCGGCGGGAGTGGCTCGTGCGACGCTGGCTGTTGGTTGTGGGCTCGGAGGCGCCTGAGATGGAGGGTGCCGCAGAGTCAACGATTGCAGAACCGTTTACTTGGATCTGCGAAGTTGTACGGCGGAAGAAGGAGGACATTGTGCGCTTGAAGCTCGAGGTGGAGCCGCGAGTTGAGCGGCGAGACAGTGGAGTGCCGGTCGAGGTGACGTCGGTTTCGGTGGCTCGCGGGGTGGTCGACTCGGTCGTGTAAGAGGGCCGGCGCGACGAGCTGGATGTGTGCGACGAAGAGAAGTAGCTCCCAAACTTGCCAGGAGACGCGGGGCGGTTTGAAACCTGGCTTGCACCAGGAATTGGGATGGGTGCAGCCGACGACGACGATGAGAAGCCCTGGTAGGACTGAAGCGTGTCAAGGTCCTGGCCTTGGAAGGTGAAGTCCTGGGAGTGGCGGCTGACGGGCGTGACGGGCTCGACGAAAGACTCGCTGCCTGATTCGCCGCCTTCCTCGAGAATTGAGTCGGTCAGGTCAGTGGAAAAGCCTCGTGGCGATGAGGCGGACAGGAAACTGCTGGCAGAGTTGGATCGTGGTGGAGGACAAGATGAACCTTTATCTGCAGGCGGGCGAGCGAATAAAGACGTCAGCAAGGCAAGGATGGGCGAGGACAGGCAGAGCGGACAGGGGACAGGGGACCAAGGGGAAAGGCAAAAAATAAGTGAGCAAGGCAGAGCGGCGCCAGCCAGCCAGCCAGCCAGCAAGATGATGCAGGCCTGGGCCAAGGGACAGCAGCAGGGCTGCCAGGGCAAGGCAGGGGTTGTTGCGCAGTTGAGTTGCAGCAGCAGCGCAGTGGGTAACGGGTATCGGGCACAGCGAGTAGCAGTGTTTTAGGGGAGAGGGAAGGGTGAATCAAATTTGTCGGCGACGCCCAGGGCAGGCCGGGTAGGACCTTGTCCTGCAGTTCCCGAGGTCCAGCCCAGGCCCAGGTGGCACAGAGGCGGGCGGCCAGCGGAGGAGGCTTGCAGCTGAGCCAAGTCACGTACCTGGGACAGGACTAGACTCTAGCGACGTCTACAGGTCCAGCAAGGCAGGGTGCCGTTTTTCCCGTCTCAACGTCACTGGACTCCGGGAATAACAGCGAGCGCGCAACAGGGGGGGGAGGGGGAATGGGGAATGGGGGGCGAACCAAATGCCACTTTTCCGACACGCCGAAGTGAGTGCGGGCCGGATGACAAACAGAACGTGACGAAGGCGATGATGATGATGATGAATGATGATGAAGGAGACTGATTGACTAGGCCATGACTTGTGGACGAGGCGTGGGGGGCCAAAAGGGTGATTACCAAACAAAACAGAGCGAAAAACAAAGCCCGAAACGAGCAATCAGGAATAGACAAGATCAAGTAGCAAAAAGGAAAAGCTTCATCCCATACCTGCTGAGTCGAGCAGCGACAGCTGCTGTGGTTGGTGCTGCATCGGCTGGAGCGTCTGCTGGTGCGGAGCTACTACCAGCATCCCTGGGGCCGAGAGAGCCGCCATGACGGATCGAGCTGCTTCGGGGGTGGTTCGTGACTTTTTTGGGGGGGCGCGCGCGCTCTCGCTTTCGGTCGCCAAGCGTTGTGCTCTAGTGGGTATCGCCGAGTGCAGACGCTGGGCTGAACGCTGAAGGGAGAGAGCAGAGCAGAGCAGGATGCTCGAACAGGAGGCGCTGAACGGTACGGACTGACGGGGGTTGCCCCGGGGTGGGAAGTGGTTCCAGTGGGGTGTGGAGGGGGTACAGCGGTTCCAGGTACTGGAGCCTCCGGTGGTACAGTGGTCTTGGGGTGGTGGTTGGGGGCGGGGGCTGGTCACTGGGAGCGGCGAGGAACCACGGCGTCAAGGACACACACCAATAACTCAATGGCAAGACGAAAAATAGGCACTTGACTTGAATCAGATTCGTTACTTTGGCCCGATGGTTGGTCGAATCCTCATTTAGCTGAAAGGAGGGGGGTCGTGATCGAGACGTCGCCGGTAGAACGCGAGAGAAGATTGAGTCCGGTCCGGTGGGTTTCGGAACGGCACTTTCAAAACGCGGATCTGTGAATGGCGCGGTTGGTGAAGCAAAGAAGCTGCTGACCACAATGTCAAGCCACGGGGTGTGATTGCGTGCGGTGCGAGGTTGCTGAACCACGGAAGAGCTTTTTGACGGATGCTGTGATGGCTCAGGATGATGCTGAATTGGCCTGTTCGCGCTGGCAATGTGATTCGTTTGGTGGTTTGTTCGTGTGTTTGTTTGGGTTCGTCAAGGAAGGGGACCAGGATGGAATTTTTGTCGTATTAGTCCAAGCAACGCAAAAGTTACTCGTCGTCGTCAATTTTTCCAGGGGACCTCTTTCTCGTCTGGATGCTCTCGCTCGATCTTGTCTCGCGCTTCAGAACCTAGGGGATTAAGTACGAAGGAGGGCCAGGTTCAGAGACTGGACATGAACTGAGGCTGCCGGGGACGGGCTCGAGAGCGAGGAGGGGGAGGGGGCAGAGGGATTGGCCGCATGAAATTGAACAATGCGTCTGCGTGAGAGTCGACAATGGAACAAGTCCTTTTGTTCTCTGCAACAATTAAAAGAAGAAGCCCCAGATAATAGGAACAGGGGGAAATAAATGTTGGCAAGAGGAAGGAAAAGGAGAAAAGGAAAAGCCGTAGTAGATGGCAGATCGTGGACTAGAAAAAGCGCGCAGCTGAATTGGTGTCTTCTCAGTCAAGCTGGGGGGAACCACTGCGAGTTATGAATGAAGCCGCGCTCCGCTGCCTGCGATGGGGCGTGGGGAACGATGAGCGACTGGGGGGGGAGAAAGAAGGGGTGTGGAGTGTGTGAGGGAGAGGACGAAGATGGGGAGTGGGGGGGAGTGCACATTGTGCACAGCTGCTACAGATGACCACAACCAAGCTGCCAAGGCTTGATGTTTGGATGAGGTGCGAGTGTGGAGGTTGCGCTGGGGCGTGTGGCAAGCAAAAAGTGGATTTGCCTTCTTCTGTTGCTGTTCTTCGCCGTCTTCTTTTTCTCTGGGTTTGGGGATTGTCGTCGGGTACACAGTGCGCCATTTTCTCCCGCGGCCTCGTCCTCAAATCCTGCTCAGGGCGACCGAGACCCCGTTGCTTCCCACCTCCCAATCGCTGCTCTCTGGTCTGCTTTGTTGGGTTCGGGGGTCATGATGCGCACACGCGCACGCACACACGGCCGAACAACGACGTCGTCTTTGCAACGGCAGTGTCTCGAGCGGGTTGCAAACGCATATACCGCCTCATTCGTGGCGAGGGCTCGGCATTCTCAACAAGCATGCTGGGATAATCATCGCTAAACCTGGCTCTCTCATCAAAACCATCTAACTAATATCCTCGCGACTGTCATTGTCTTTATTTTCTTTCTTTTTTTGTTTCCTGTGTAAATTTTTTGGTTCAATGTTGTTTTTTTAATCTACCTGCACTCCGTGGGCATGAACCAGCCCGAGTTTCGTTGTAGCTTGATACCTGTCTGCAAAGGCAAATCTCCATACCACATCCAAGTACTCAGTACCTGACCCGCCAGGTGGAACTGGCAGCATGGAAGAGCCTGGATCCAATCAGCCAGTAGACTTGACGCCATTGCGATTCGCCCAGTCTGCCCCTGGATAACATGGTTGCATGTGGATGATGGCTGGCCCCGTCCGGGGCATTTTCGATCTTGCGCACTGGTGAGCCAATGTGATTGACAAGTGACAATGGCACCCACCACCTCGGTTTGCACATTTCGTGCCGTTCTGCCGTATAAGCGCCTCCAAACCCATCATCCGCTCCAAACCTACCCTTTGACCGACCTTTGCAGAGCCTCTTTTTGATCTTTTTACTTCCACCTGATACCATGGTCGACTTTTTTTCTTCTCTACCTGCAGATAACGCTAAAGTCTAGTTTTTCCCTCCTTTTTTTTCTTTTTCTGTTATTATGCAGAGCATCAAGGTTTTGTTTAGGCCTTGATGCCACGGCCGCGCCACTTCGGTACTTGTTGAAGGGGGGGGGGGGGGGGGGGGGGGGGAGGGGAGACCTTGTTATCCCTTTTCCTGCTGATCTCGACTTCACTATGTCTCTTACCTTATTTCACTTTAGGGCACCACCCAAATTCCAAGCGGATGAATCTCACCGAGACTTTGTTAGACATTTGGGAGGAGCCACATTGTCACGAAACCTGTCATTGAATCGCTATCTCTATCCAGCTCAATCACATCTTGGCCAGGCCCGCCGGCGGTCAAGGGAGAGAACCCACCCACAACCCGTGGCGATGTCGGCCGTCATCATGACTGTGTCCCCCACCCGCCTTGATGTTGATCCGTTTGAACGTGATGGACGGTCGGTCAGGCATGATTTCCCCTATACGGACGGCTTCTGTAACAGACCAGAAGCAAGTCTCTGCCCTACCGCAACCCTCCTTTCCATTACCAATATGCGGTATGATGCAGCGCGACGCACTGAGGGTATGTATGCCTTATACGCCCCCCCATGTAGACGCCGCCCCGGGTAGATCCCGCACCCTCAAAGTCCGGCCGGGCGCCCGGGCTGACATCCATAAGCACATCCATCCGCCATTTGCTATTTGCATCAGCTACATTGGCGCAATTTATCAATTGGAAATCACCAAATATCGAATCGTAAAAGAGTAATGCGTGCACGCGTACAGATGAATGACACCGTCGTCGGGGCCAGAAGGGTCCATGCAAGCCCTCTCTTCAAGCCGCACTTCTTTTTTTTTTTTGTTTTGGCTCCCCACCTCCACCAAAGACGTCAGTCAGCCCGCTGCTTTTCCGCTCGTGTGCCTCCAAGCCCAGGAGAGAAAGCGACCCCGGCCCACTGCATCGCCGGTTCTGGTAACGGAACCCTGGAGCCCCAGAAATGAACATCAGCCCCCCAGCAGCCACTGCGTTGCTTGTCGTTGCTTGTTTGCTGATGGCTGCAGGAAGAGCCCCACGAGCGCGTCGACCGAGGCTTTTTTTTACGCTGCGCAGAGGAGGAGAGGGCCTGCCAGCTCACGCCAGACAGGCCCCTGGCCTCAGCGGCGCTGGAGGCTGCATCTCCAAGCAAATGGAGCCTGGGCAAATTAAATATAGGCACCTTCCTGCTAGCGTCTAGAGGGGTCTGGAGGGCCCCTGGGGCCCTTGGGGCCCACTGCCATGTGTATTTCGGCCGCTGCTTGGGCGCAATCAGCCTGTCAGTGACGCTGCTGACCAGGTTCAGGCCCAGCTCCGGGCGTCCACCCGCCCCAAATCCACCGTTCATCCATCGTCCACTACCACCGCGACAGCCGCCCATTGGGGCCGCTGGGGAGGCTCAAGTATGATTGGGATGGTCGGTACAGACGGCAACGGTGCGGTGGGAAGAGGACCACAAAACAAGCCTGGCCCAGTCCAGCAAGCAGCCACTGGCTGCGGCAGCGATAGTAGCCGCTGGAGCGGCAGTGTTCGGAAATTTCGTCTGCTCCCTCCTTTTTTTTGCGCGCGCTGCCACAGCTCTCTCTCTCTCCGTCAGAGCTCCGTCGCCGCTCCGTTGTCGTCGCCCCCCCAAAAGGCCCTAAAGACAGACACACACAAGCGCACACATATTTTCTCGGTAACACTTGAGCAACGTGATTGGCTGGTCGGGTTATCCTTCCTCTCTCACGCGCCCGTCTCTCTTACCTCACCGTGGTCCCCTTTCATCCGTTGCGGCGCCTTCCTTCTCCGACAGCCGCAACATAGCATTGCATCGGCCGCACCTGTCAGAACCATGTCTGCGAATGCGACATTGGCGCCAGAGCGGATCCCCTTGCACCCTTGCCCTTGGGCTTGAGGACACACCAACAAATGACCGACAATAGCCCTTACAGCAGTGCCTCACTCGCTCTGGCTGACTGGCCGAGACGAGGGACAGCGGACTGCCAAGCATCCGAGAGCTGCCCGCACTCACACAAGACACGTCCGCCGTCCGCTGGGCGTCCACCGTCCCCGTCACAGCCATTCTCACTGTGCAAAGTATCACCGACTCCTGTCGCAGCTTTGGCATCGCCAAGCCTCGCCCATTGCGACGACTGCGACGCTGTCGCTTCTTGGCGTTTCGCGACGATCAACCTTGATGATAATCGTCATTCCCCAGCGCCCATCATGCTTGGTCCATGCCCGCGGAAGGCGTCCCTTGGTTCGCTGTCTGCGACAAGCACTGCTGCGCGCTGTACCGTGCCTGAGCTCTAAAATAACCTACTTTTCTTTGCATCTCCACCCCCGTGTCGCAGACATTGGTCCATCACACACAGGCCAGCTCATCTTAGCCGTCATCCATCTCTCTCCTCCTTCGCAAACTATTCACAATCCGGCAATTGGTACTGTTGATCCAGCGACACCAGAGACATGTTGCGCGGCCGTTTGAGATTATTTCAAGTAAGCTTGAAATCTAATATCCATTTGTCTTCTGGTCCGCCACCCGTGCGCGCGTGTCGGTGCGAGAGATAAGGAGGCGAGAGGTATTTACGTACCTCGCACAATAACGCCAACCTGGCGATGCCATCTTGGGCCTGGTTGGGGTCCCTTGGGGGGGCGGGCGTATCCTTTGCTTTCCCTTTCCCTTCTCTGAAGCCATTAGCATTAGCTCAAAAGATGAGGCAAGAAAAAAAAACTCTACGGCTCTCGACCACTCAAAAAAGAACATTCCCTTCTTATCGATGTCGTTTAAGTTTTGTCATGAGAGCGATGGAAAGAAAAATCGGGTAGATCAGCAGCTTCATCGAGCAACAATCGCCAGACCATCTCCAACGTGACCGGTTACGGGCCTGAAAAGAGGCATCGCGTCCCACGACATGAGAAGCTTGAACAGTGGCCGGTCCCACACGCTTCTGCGCAAGAGTGCCAGGGGGACCTCCTTGGTCGCCAAGCCTGTCGGTTTCCCCCCCTGTCCAGATGGGCAAGGCCCTGGGCGAGATCTCGGCCATTTCCATTCATTCAATCTCAGGGACTTGCTGTGCACAATCGCTGTCTGGATTAAACTGGCCCATTAGCCCAAAAGGCCGGTTGTGGCCAAGGTTTGGCGGGAGCCATTTCGGACGTGGATGGAGGCTTGGATGCCGAGTAAGTCCCGTGTCCACCGCCGACCGTCGCTCCCGCTAGCCCATCTGCTCGTCTCCGTCCAAGCGGGCCATCTCCGTTGTTCACCGTCGAGGGCGCACACACACAATGAGCCATGTGCCCGTTTCGTCGCGCCGAAGACTTTTTTGTTATCGCGTGCGAAAACCCGAAATCCCACGCCCGCTCCCAGAACCGGTCCGGGACTCTACAGCATTCCACGCATCCGTCCCTCCACACCCAATCGCCCTCCGCTGCGCTCCTCCTCGCCTCCCGAGGCAGGGATGCTTTGCACGGGTGCGAGTGCGTCATATGCGCCCCAAAGGGTGGAGTCGATCCCTGGCTGTCCCATGGCACGCCCCCAGGTCCCTTGGGGGGAAGGGGAGCCACTTGTCTCACCTCACCCACGCTCACTCGCCAGGCTGCTAGCGTCCACCAAGCCTCTCTCGTCGGCCTCACTCCCACGCCAAACAGAGAGCTGCCCTGAGATGAGAGACATGCACACGCCCAATAAAGCCACAGCAGCCGATCGACACACGTTTCTTCTGATTAAACTTGGCAGTGCTCTGACACACGGCGATTTAAAGTCTTGTCCCCGACGACTGACGACCACCATGGCATTTTGGTCGTCTTGGCAGGAGGTCGATATCGGTAGTTGGTGCATTAGTCGTGTAAATGACTGAGCCGTACTCGCCTCGCCTCACCTCGCTTCCAAGGGGCCAGCTAGTCAATTGAATGAGGCTGTCGAGATCCAGATACTGCCAGGTGTCAGCAATAATAATCTTGGTTTCCCGAGGCCGCTGTGGAGAACGGACCCGGCTCCCTTGTTTGGCCGTCTGGTGGATTATTACGTCGTGTAAGCCCGCTTTCGCCCACACGCACCAATCGAGCCATCGTGACCGTTTACCAACCCCGAGCGAGGGCGGCGGCGAGCTGATGATGCCCGGTATCTTCTCTCGCGCATGGGAGTCTGGTATGGCCATTTGTTTCGCACTTCTTGGCTTGCCGCGTTGCCCTGCGGCGATTGTTCTTGGCAGCTGCTTGATCGTCATTTCGGTGTAGCGCCCGGTCAAAGGTCTTTTCGTCAAGCCTTGACGGCGATCTACGGGCGTGTCTCTCTCGCAAGCTGAGAGCATATACGGGAGCCAAGACAAGACGGAAGCCAAAGTTTACGTTAGGCTAGACCACAGACCGCAAATGATGCGTATGCCCCCCGTGGTTCAGAATGCTAAAACCGCCACGTCGCCGTCGCGCTCGTGGTTGCACACGCGCACATACACACACATATAGAACACAGCACGCGCAAGCGCTGAGACAAGTCATGAACTCTGCGAGAGGCAGAAAATAGTAATCCAAATCTAATTCGGATCCCGCGAGGCGCCCTCGTTAGGACACGACCGAACGTTGCTAACCAGTGCGATGCGGTACCGCGGACGCCCGACTTCACGCCGCGCCCATGCAAGGTTCCTGGCTTGTAAATAGCACGAGGAACGTGCGACACGGAAGTTGACGAGAGACTGTCTCAAACAAACATCAATCGCACATGCCCAACAATGGATATGAGTTGCGCCCAGTAGCCCGAAAAGGTCGCGTGGCGTCTGCCAGCGTGCTGCATCTGGCCAGCCTTGGGGCGCGCCCAGACCCTCTCTGCGCTTTTCTCCCTTGGGATTAATTAACAGCGGAGGGCTATCCGCCATTAACCTGGGGGGGGGACTATTAAACGGTTTTTTTGCGGTTCGCGTCAGCAAACCCAGTAGTAGTCAAAACACAATCGAGAGCGACATTGGCGGAGCATGTTTGTCTCAAAGTTTAACCAAGAGCTGGGAAACTTTGGGTTCTTGGGAAGACTCTGGGTTTGGCCAGTTGGCCCCCACGGACGCCCCGGATCTATTCTCGTTCATGGACCTCCCACTGGTTCGCTTGCGGAGAATAATCCGCGCACATCGTCACTGCTGTTTGCTGCCACCACCGGGGAGCACATCCTAGCCGCATTGCTGCATGCACAGGCGACAAATTGCATGTCTCTCCCGCGCAGACATGTGTGAGAAAAGACAGAACAGGAGACAAGCAGCTCGGGGGTCCTGCAAGGTGCAGCTTGCAGATGCAGCTTTTCCCCTGGTACCCCTCCAGCTCCGTCCTGTGACCCGTCCTTGGATCCTGAGTGCTGGTTCTCTGCTCCTTGGAGACAAGTCGTGGTAGTCCTCAATGCGCTTGAACCACTTTATTATGCAGAGGCCACCAGCATCATGTGTCTCGATAACGTGTATATTTCCCGTGGAGGAGGGATGGAGACCGGGGAGTACGGAAACTGCTTCTATTCATCCTTTTGGCTTGAATTGCCGCCAATTATTAAAAGCAAGGCAATCCCTCTCGGCAGCCATATCCGAGTGGAAGGCCTCTCTAGGCAAACCAGAACTTTATGGCGTTGCTGGGATCCCGAAAAAACCCTCTGGTGGCGTACGCCCACCCAACCATTTCGATGGCGTTTCAGCTGCGGCGGTACCCTTCGGGTGATCCTTTTGGGCCGGGTTATATGCGTATGCAGTCGTGGCTGAGGCATCTGCTGTGATGCATCAAGCCCGCCAGCGAACCGGCTATGAAACACGAGGGTTACGAATCCATCACGACCTGTTTCTCTTTGGGAGGAGCGGGGAATTGGGTGTATGCTTGCCCGTGTGTCCAACCACGATGACCACGTTGCTCCTGTGGCAGTGCGTGACGAGGGAAGAGAAAACAGAGTATTGAGTAGGGTTTCAACCGATATCCGGAGTATTGCTAGCTCCCGCATGAGAAAGACTATCTTTCGGTAGCAAGATCAGACAGACCAACTACCGGGGCAAACTTTTTTTTTGTAAATCAGGCATACTACACAAGCTTCTTGCTCGCGCCGCCCAAAGCAGGAGGCAAGGATGGCCCGAGTCCAGACCCCGACCGCTTTTGTGCCACTAGAACCAGAGGGTGGGTTTGGTTTTGCCTCAGCTGCTAACTACGTATACAATTTTGAACTTGATACGTGATGCCTGTTGGTTCTCTTTTTTATCTGCACTTTTGGCTTTGTTTTCTTTTTTCGGATCGGGAACCAAGAGCGGGCGGGAAGGCCATGCCCACCATTATGCCTCGCCCAGCCGGGTGGCTGGCCCTCTCCTCGTCTCGTGGACGAGAGGGAGTGGGTGCATCCAAGCAAACCAGCACGACTAACAAGCCATCCATCCTGTCGCGCCCATCAAGGCGGACACCATCACCGGCACTGGCCGCCAGACCGGTGCGCTTGCTAGCGCTGGATCGGGTTTCACGATAATTCGTCCTTTGCGCTGGTTGGGATGGCGGCGAGCTTCCCATCATTAGGTCCACCTTGATTGGCGTTTGGCAAGTCACGCATCATAGCATCCCGCCTTGTCTAGGTCTCATGAGGGTGTATGTCGGCCCGGTCAACTTCACACAGAGAACCGCTGCTGTTCCATGTCACTTCAATTCGGGTGGATGAAAGCTGCCGGCATCATCAGGCCATTGAAGCTCACTTCCGTCGGTCCGTAACAGTTGCACAGATGCTACCTGTTCACACAAATTGGGGGCGGAGAGAGCATCATCAAAGCTCGCAAAATATCTACCGGCCCGTCGCCAGCACCCAGCTTCAACAGTAAGCAAACTTGAAGAAATCTGTCTCCCCCCCCCCTCCTTCTCACCCATCCAGCCACGATGCAAGAGCCGTGATGATGTACAGCTCTCGCACAGGACTCCCCCAGGCCTTGGCGAACCCTGGTCCCCATCCTCCATCCAGGAAGCCGGGGCATGCCAAAGGCCCAGACCCGCTTAGCCCGCTTACGGGCTCCCCTCACCCGTCGACTTTCATTGATAGCGTGTGGGTTTGGCGAACACGGGTTACCGATGGGACGGCGGAAGGGCGCTTGCTTGGCCTCCCAGACTGGAGCCAGCAGCAAAAAATGCCTCACTTCGCCCTGCGCTCAGTTTTCCGCGGATAGTTTCCACTCAAGGCAAGCTGAGGCGCCGCAAGGGCCGCTTGTTGTCGCTTTTTTTTCTCCTCCGTCGTCTGGCCCATCGTTCCATCCAATTGAATTGATGGTCCCCCTCCCAACAAGAAAGCAAGCGCCAGTCGTTTGAGATCCCGAACCCTGGCACTGGGATGGATGGAGGGCAAGGACCACCCATTCTCACAGTCATGTGTCGTGTCTCGGCAAGTTTCCCGTTCTTTACGACTCACGATGCCCCGATGCGGTCTCCACGCTTTGCGGTCCTGTTATTGAGCATGTACCGGCTGGTCCCCAAATTGTAACCCCATACTGTGCCCCCAACCGTCCATCATGACGAACGAGGCTTTTGCAGGACGGGATGGAGGGTGGATGAAAGATAGAGACCGCAAGATGTGCATGTAGTGGGGAGTGGGAATGGAGGGGTTGCAGTTGCGGTCGCAGTTTGCATCAAGCAACTCCCAAGATTAGGTGGCCTAGAACTGCAGCTGTGACCTGTTTTTTTTGTCGGACGCAGACAGACGACAAGTGAAACTCTGGGGAAAGCCTCTTCTCCCCCCAATCACCATGGGTAGCGTCTGTTATCGCTTCCAGCTATTCGGTGGGATGGGGGAAGGGGCTCCAATCCAATTTCCCTGAGCTGGACATCGGCGACGCCATCACCGACGACGGGCGCCATCAATGGTGCTTGGGGCGATGGAGTTGCCTTGAGCGGGCAAGCCGCAAAGTCAATGTCGTCGCTGGTCATGTTTAATGCAGGGGCGAGACTGGAGCATCGACAGACACCTTTTTTTTGTGCCTATCGGGCGCGAGTTAGGACTTAGTGGCAATGCAACGCCAAAGCAACAAGCAGCAGCAGCAATACAGTACAAGCAAAATTTGCCCTGCACGCGATAGATAGACTCGTTTTGCCACAACTACAACCTTGAGCAGCCCACGAGCTTGGAAGAGGGTGGGCTTGCCTGCTTGCCAAGTCTACGTTCGGCGGAGGGCGTCGAAATGGCACTCCAATCATCAAATTCTGTGCTTCGTGCCCACACCACGCCCCCTCTTCAATCCTCTCGTTCTGGACTCTAGATTCGCCTGCCGAGGCTTGGCAGTAACCTCAGAGACATGAAGATGGGCAAGCTTGTTGGACAAGCTTAATTTGGATCGTGCTTGGCGGACAAGCTTTTTTTTTTTGGTCTTCCTGCGCCATGGTTGCAAAACAAGCTCCGGACGCAGCGACGTGCAGGAAGCAAGCGAGGAGCGCGCCCAAGGCACAGCAAGCTCGACCATCACATAGTGCCTGGGCATGGCCTTAGTTTTGTCTTCCTTGGTGCTAAAAAAGAGGGGCTGATCAGTTGTTCTTTTCTTCTGCGCTGTTTTGCGTTTTTGACCAAGATACGTTCCGGTTCTGGTCCTGGATAAGATAACTCTTTTCTTGGCCTTTCGGAAAATGACCCCGCTTACACCAAAAAAAAATCACTACCCTGTACCGTACCTCGGCGATAACGAAGGAACGAAGTGGAAGAAAGGTGATGCTGCACAGTATTTGTGCACACAACAAGACAAATGACTGATTTGTACGTGAATCTCTACATTCTGTTGGCTGGGCATTGAAATGTTGGGTTCCCTGGCAGGTCTTGGCTCTGCTAGGATGCGTTTGCATGGTTGCAGGGGGTGTGGTTGTCATTGCAGCAACTTACGTAGTCCTTCGTGCATCTCACCCTGGATTCATGACTCGAGCGGAGACACTGGTTGTAACTCGCCCCTCTTGGCAACCCTCCTTCTTCGCCAGCTTGTCGACGGCAAATGAATTAACCACCCAGCCATTCGTCCGTGCTCCAAAGCCGAGGATGTTTGATGAAAAAAGAATGGACGGAAGAAGGAAAAAAAAACTGGGCTCTACACCCGTTGAAACGCTACATTGCTGGTGTGGGATCTGCCCCAGATTCTGTAACCCCCTGGGACCCCCGTGGGGAGGGGATTTGTTGATCCTGCTTTGACAGGCAAGCATACGCGGACATGTCAACTGCTCCCTGTTGGTCAGCCCTGAACGTCATGCTCGACTAACGGTTATCTCAGCTCTGGAGTTGACTCCCGGCGGCTAAATTGGGATCCCCAAACACCATGTTGCTGCAAGCCCAGCCAGCAGCTCGGCAATCTTGCGACGGGACGCAATTCTGGAGCCCGCAGTTGAAGAGAACATGGGAAAACTCGCTTGGACATTTCATGCTCTGTGGGAATTGGAATTACACCACAGGACCAAGGCCGATGCCGCGACATCTCGTATCACGGCCAACGTAAGATCCGTATTACAATGTGCTTGTAATATTCTCGCCTGGTCAGCCTTGGCGGATGTTTAGAGTAGGCCGCCCTTGTACACGGGAGCGGATGACGGGCTGACAGAGTGACGCGCATAGCGGTTGTGTGAGCACGAGCGAGCTACAAGCACAAGCATAGCCATCGGCGTCCCTCCCGAGCGGCCATTCACGTTTCTGGCGGACCCCCAAGTGACACCAAACGGAACAAGGAAACCCAACCTCAAGTTGCCTCAAGTTGCCCAAAAGGAAAATCAGCCCAACCGCATTTTGTCAGACGGGCAAGTTTTGTTTTTCTTGCCTTGTGACCTCTCCCGCGACGCCAGCCCCGTCACGAAATGCGCGGCTGTACTCTGTTGTTGATCACGCCCGCGAGTTTCTCCGTTGCTTGCGTTACCGCTCTTTCGAACTGAACTTTGTGGTACCAACTCCCCTCACCGGACACTTTTCCGAGCGCTATTACATGGGTCCCCCAACATACAATCGTGACTAGCCTGATCAGCTTCTACATCTGGACTAGTCGGTGTTGCGCCGTTATTTTCTCACATCCTTCGTTTTTTTTCTTGGGTAGAATGTTGATGTGTGGTTTCGAGAGTTGAAGGCTTCTAAGAAAATGTCTGATTCAGATATTTGTGAGACTGTTTGGTTATGAGCTGGGTGTGTTTGGGGGCATGGACACTTTCCAAAATTGATACCATCTTGGAATGGTATGAGTCGCAGAGAGTGCGCGGCTGAAGGGATTCCAGGTTATCAGTTGTGAGAATCACCTCCCTCCCCACTGGTGCTAAAGAAGCGTGTTTCTAAAACGGTATTGGAAGCTGGTGGTGTCGTGTCTACCAACAAGGCCACTCAGCACTAGATGGAAGGCTACCATCAGGCCGTTGATGAGGTACTTTAGGTTTTTTTCGACAAAACCACGCTCATAATTCGCTACCATAAGTGCACTGATTTGAAAACAACCATCACATTTCGAGACCACTTTCTGGAGCTATTGGGGATTGAGTAGGATCCGCCGCTGAGTTTAGGGTAGCGCCGCCACTCATGCTGATCTAATGTTTGGCAAACTCTCCAGGGTGGTTTCTTGTGTAACCTTGGGCATTTGCCAATATCGGAGGTGCCGACGCTAAACTTTAAGCCGACCACCCATGAGTTGCGATAGCAAATCCGTGGCTGGAGTCACTAGAACTTCCTGAATGCTAAACCTTGTCGTGGCGATGGAAGGTGACCTGCTGCTCGGGATTGGGTGTTTAGCAGACTGAGTTGCGGGAATTACTCCCAAGAAAATGATTTCCTTGATGGTTCCATTTCCTGAACGGCTTCTGACTCTTGTGGCGAGGCCTAGATTTTCTGGGCGCAAGATATCGCAGCCACCAGATTCCTCACGACCTTTGCTTTGGCCACTCACGCGATATCGGATTCGAAAAGATATCCGATGAACGAAGGGAAGTGCGATGGTGACTTGAAAAATAAATAGATGCGACCACCGACCGTAGCTGATCGAAAAAAGTTGCTGAACGTTGTTGGGATGTGGCGTATGCTGGAAGTGCTGATGGCATCCTGTGATCGATAAGCTAGATAACCTCGCCGACAGCAGGAAGAAACCGTGACTCGAGAGCTCGCCAACAGTGTTCTCGTGGTTGGAAAATAGAAACTCCAGGGGTTCTGCTGGAGAGTATTTGCTACAACAATGGCTCTTCACTTGAAATATCGATGCGGTAGAGGAATCTAGAGGTCGAGGGTTTGCTTTTGGTTAGCTTGATAGACATTCTGTTGACGTGTTTCGCAATGCAGGATAAATAACCTCCAGGATGATATCCCCCTCTCTTCTAACCTGTTGAATCCATCAATTGAATACCATTGAAACATGGTTGCAACTTGCGGTTCTAGTTGGGCCCAGGACGGATCTGGGCTGGGAATGGGTTACTCGAACAAAATACCCACCCCTAGTGTATTTCTACCGTCACAAGCTATGATGAACAGTACATAAATAAGCTCTTGTTTATTCAAAGGAAGGTCTATCTAGATCTCCTATAGCAGTTGTCGCTAGCTGCTACGGGCCGCCCTTGGCAGTCGTGTTCATCATGGCCTTCGCCTGTTGCCACGAGCGGGTGATGTGAAATGGATCCGGTGGCGGCAGCCCTTTCCAGACCAGAAGCGGCACAGGTGGCCTTTTTGTTACCGTTGTTGTGATGTCGGCCGCGCTGGGAATCTGGCGTGGGTTGTTGTTGTTCCGAGGCACGATCAGCTCCTCACAGCTCTGCCGACCGCGGCGGGCCTCGAATTTCCTCTGTTGCCGATGTCGTTGAAGGTGGCACCTGCTGTAGTAGCCTAGTACCAAAATTAACGATATTCTATCTGGAATCAGGCGTGAGGTTGATTGAGGGCGGTTGTGTTTGTAGGAATACCGTTGTGTTCAGGCTAGGTAGTTGAGACCATCAGAGAGTGTGACAACCACAGAATATAGATACCGTTTTGAGGGAGTACTTCACACAGCTGCTAATACGAGCGTGCTTTATAGAAATTGTCTGATGGAAATAAAAAAGCGCCAGAATTGCCATGGGTAGAGACTATCTCATGGGGACGAGGCTTGGGAGCTTTATGAGTCTGTCGGACAAGCGTTTTTCGTTGGGATCAGAGGACGGTCGGCATGCAGAACGCGCGGTGCTGGTTTCGCTCGCAATTAGATGCGCCCCCGAGAATGTAGAAGAAGTTGAAAATGTTGAGTAGAGCGTCGCGTCAGCGAGAATATCGGAGGCGTACTACGTATGATGTTCGAAACATCCTGGCCTTTGCACAAGATTAGCATTTTTCTCCAGGGCAAAGATGAGGCAAAATGCTGATACCCGTACCGCATCATGACTGCGGTCAAACTCCAGTTTGTTATCAAAATGTCACATAGAATCTTCCCTGAGCGTGTGCAGTTGACTTGCCGCCAACCATTGATCGAATCTTTGAATGCGGGCGAGGGCATTGTCTCGGAGGCTCGTGACAGAGGCAAATGACAAGGGGCAGTAAGCAGTTGTTCCATACGCTGGGGCGCTCTTGAATGGATGGAGTTGGATTGTGTTGACTTGAATTGGGGAATCCCGCCATCTTTCATCGTCCGAGGCGGTGTTGCGATGAAGACTGCTTATAAGCTGGCGAAACTGAAAGAAGAGAGAAAATGTATATTTAGAACGGTGGAAATTCTTTGTGTTGAACGCTCGCCCTGATCTCGTTTTCGATTTGGTCATTGATCTCGCCACCTCGATGCAACGTTCGGCTTATTTTTGATTTTATCTTGATCGTGGTCTTAACGTGAGACTACCGTCTCGACAGGCACCGAGCCGAGATGAGAAAAAGGCAGAACGCAAGGATGACTCTGGGCTTTCGTTGGGGATTCCTTCCTCTTGGGAACGCGAGTTTGCGGTACCTCTGAGAGGTGACAAAGGAACTGCTGGTCATTCGCACTTACCTGGCGCCCGCGTGATTTGCGCTGGGACAGCATGCACGGCCCGGGATACACAGGGAGCTACAGTTGATTTCCACTGGGCCCCAGGTCCGCCACGCCATTCATCTCTAACTGCATCCACCATTAGCGCCGCTTTGTTGACATTCCTGACCTACTGCCCGAGAATCTTTGAAAGGGAAAGCTGGTTGATCAACCATATTTAATTCCAAGAAATCTTTTGATTGACATTGGTACTTCGACACTCCCAAGACCACAAAGCTGGACGATGCTGCTGCAGCCTGATGAAACCGTGAGGATACGCCCACCACAGCCAATGGAACGCATGATGCAATTTCGCATATCTGAGGGCCACAAAGGCGTAAGAAGATGCTGATATAACCCTCGGGATGTCTCGAAGGACGGATATGGTATGGTATCCCTGAAGTCTGGCGGGGTGTATATTTGCTGATAATTCTCAACAGGCTACGCTACGGCTTTAGCGCCTTGAGAGGAATCCAAACCCAAACCGATCCCGTCCTTGTTGATTCGAATCGAGCCGGAAAAAGTCTGGACTGCGTGCTTCGATTGCACTATCACCGAGAGAATCTGACGTTCACAAGGCTGCTTCCACGAGTAGGAAGGTGATGCAACCCCCGAGCCCCTTAGGTTGAGGAGCTTCGATCCTTCCTCGCCAAAGCACTAGAACTTCTCTGCACTGAACCGACGTGCCACATCAATTGCCTAAATAACAGCGAGCGACTCGACTAGCCATATATCTACGCTTAATTCCTTTTCTGGGAGAACCCTGGCTCTTGAGTACGATAATGAGTCAAACTGTCCTCTATTCGAGGTTGGGCGTCGCCCTGACGATGCCCTCAACGATGGTCTAGATCTTCCCTCCGATGCAAGTCGAGGAATCGGCGACGCGAGAATGAACGAATCAGGCGTTGCGCACATTCACCCCATCAAGCCTGCAACTCAGCCAACTATACTAGCTATTGATTTCATTTTGTGGAAGCGCCTGCCCAGTCTCGTTTCCAGCCCATCTTCGAAGCAGTTTCATGCAGTTCTCCTTGCTGGGAATTTGATGGCCGAGGAAAAAGTAATACTTGTGCCCATGGGCGAGAAGAACAGGTCGCCTTGTCTGAAACTCGCTCAGATTTGCATTGAATCCAATGGAACGCCTCACCCCTTGCTTACTGGTTCCAGTCAACTTACGGTGTACGAAAGCGTGGAGCTGCATTTGAATGCATACGCCACTATTTTAGACAGCAAATGATTCGCAGATCATGTCATGCTATATTTGAGGGGAGCCTCGATGTATCGGGTTTCACGCAGCTTCCGTATCTGTCGGGTTAGGTCATCTGAGGCACAGCTCCACGAATGTTTTCCCATTTGTGCGGCCCTTTCTTGCCCACGAATCAGACACGATTATGATGGACCAGGAATCCTGAACGCAGTCTCTCAGAAAAAGGAATGTTACGGTACCCGTTGTCATGGATTTGGGGATGATTTTGGGTTGGGTTTGGGGCTTTAGGTCACACCGATGAGGAGACATCACCCACGAGATAAATAATTACACGCGATATATGACATAAATTAGCGCCGAGAAACTGACCAGAGACACGAAATCGAATTACTCATCCTTCAATTTAGAGCTAGCTCGATTTTGCATTCCTCACATGGACCGCCTTTGGCCCTATGGCCGTTGAGCCATCATCGGCTTGGCTGTTACAGTGGCGGGCTGGCTGCGACGGCGGGGCGTCATCGCGACCGGTGGCCGGCAGTGTCAAGCTAGTCGGTCGCAATAGCGCCGCCCAGCAACGTCTCAATTGCTATCGGTCGGCAATCTGTGCGAAGATGCACTATCTAATTCTTCCCTCCAGAGTTCTTGCATAGCGAGATGTATTCCTTGCAACCGTTCTGCTTGGTAATGGCTGCTCGATCAGAGGCTTGGGCAGGTTGCCAGTCGGGAAACAAACGGTCCGAACAGAGATCATCGCCGCCATGAACTGCTTCTTCTCTTGTTTTATTTTTTACCATGAGACAGTGGGATTTTCCATGTACCTTGAACCTCGCACCGGCACCCTGTCTGCTTCTTCGAACATGGGGATGTGCCAATGGAACGATCGCGATTCCCACCCTAGCGCCTCGACCTGGTCATCTTCTCGATGTTTTCTTTTTGTCACCAGGTGAAGCTCAGGCCACCCCGCCCCGCCCTGGGTTGGCCCTTGGACAGTGGTTAAGCTTGGGTTTGCTGAGCCGCGACAGCACCATTGCCGGGCGGCTAGCCAGGTGTCTTGATGTAATCTGTCTCACGTCGGGGCTGGACTCGTCCCGCTGTCTCTTTGGCGAAAACCGGGTCGATTGGAGGCTATTGGCGATGCCGTGCGCTAGTCTTTGTGATACTGAGTCAGTTTACGCAAGTGTGATTGGAGTCATGCCTTTTTGCTTCTTTTCCCATGTTTTGTTAGATCTTTTTCGTTTCTTTTTTCTTCGTTTATCGTTTCTTCCTGCCCCCTTCTTCTTGCTCTTCTATTGTTCTGGGCGAAATAAATCGCGGGTGCGCTAGGCTGCTCGCGCCTATTGACTATACTTCATGCATTGCGCTGCAAAGCTGGCTGGTGAACAGGCAGCGGGGATGAGAAATAAATCAGCACCCCTGGAAATGATTCTCCACCGAGAGGAGTGAAAGCAAGAGAGAAAAGAGCAGAAGGCCCGCGATGGAACGCTTGAATTTTTTTTTTTGGACAGGCATATGCTTGACGCAATTGCTGGCAGCAGAGGAGAGGGGAAGCCAGGCTTCTGAGACAAATCTCTCGGAGCTCATTGGACTTGGGCAGGCTGGGGTGGATTGGCAGCGGGCGACGCGGTGCAAGGGAAGGGCCAAGGGCCGCCGAGCCAAGATGTCGGTCGGGGAGGGTTTGGAGCAGTCTCGCGTCCATCCGCCAGTCAATACAGTGGCGAGCGGCGCAGAGCCGGGTGTGGGTGGGCTGGGGGCGTATTTCGCGGCCCATGGACGGTGCATATGTGCCCTGTGCAGCTTGCATGCGCCAGTGAGACACGGCGAGACAAGGACACTGGCTGCTCCCAGAGCCTCGTTCTATATTCTGGCTAGCGGGGGTTGCCATGGTCCCCGGCCAAGCATGTAAGGTGCCTGTCCCGACTGAGCTGGTCGGTTTATGAACCTTTCCTGCTCCGGCTCCCTCGCTCCAGATCCAGGTACACCTCAGCATCTCCCTCTCCGTCCGCACCCAAGGAGCCATCTTCGATACTTGCCCGCGCGGCCGCATTCGAGATGCCCAGAGCCGGACCAAGCTGCTCAGCTAACGCTAGCGGCCGTCCTGCTCGGGGCCCCAACGGTAAAAAGCCCCTGACTGCTGAAGAAGCTGCAGCGGCTGCAGAGGCATGTCACCGGCCCATCAGCCCTATTCCCGCCAGCTAGTGCCCCCCGCTAACGGCGATGCCCTTTCAGAGGCAGGAGCGAGTGAGAGACAACCAGAGAAGGTCTCGGGCGAGAATAAAAGACTACTATCTTGATCTGGAAACGCAAATCCGCAAGTATGACCGCGCCCGCGCCGAGATGTCGGCTGAGGTCCAGCAGCAGGCCAGAAGAGTTGCCAGTGAGAATGACAGCCTCCGCCGTCTACTGCATAGCTTTGGAGTCGACGTCTCCTTCATCACGCCCGCAACGTGCCAGCCAACTCCGTACTCAGTCTCGCTGTGTTCGAGCAGCGAGAACGTCAGGGAGCTCCATCGTGTCATGGAACCAAGAAACCGCAAAGCTCCGCCGCCAGACCCTCGGAAGCCGATGATTCCAACAAGCTTCACCTGGGTCCAGCCAGGCCAGTCATCGACTCCTCCGCCCCTAGAGCTAGCGAGGAATGGCACTCCTCACTGGGTTCCGACAGACCACAACCCGAAGTTTGATTTCTCTCAGTACCGTGACCCGGAGGCTCACGTTCCGAACGCCGAACGAGACTTGTTTCTACCGCGTCGAGGCTCCCCCAGCCGACAGCAGCAACAGGAAGTGGTTCCTCCTTCCCTGGACTCTGTCCATCAGAATCAATACGGCCAGCAATACCAAAACCTGTTTTGTCAGAGCCCACCATATTTCAACCAACTGTACGAGAATCAACAAGACTTGCTCCAACTGCCTCCAGTTTCGACAGGATATCAGCAGAATCATCAAGACTTGTTCCAACTGCCTCTGGTTTCACCAGGACACCTGCAGGATCAACAAGACTTGTTCCAGCCACCTCCAGTTTCGCAAGGATATCAACAGAATCAGCAAGATTTGCTCCAACTGCCTCCGGCTTCAGCTGGACTTCAGCAACAGCAACAGGATTTGCTCCGACCACCTCTAGTTTCACCAGCATATCAGCAAAACCAACAAGACTTGTCCCAGCAGCCTCCGGCTTCATCTGGACATCAGCAGCAGCAACAGGATCAACAAGACTTGTTTCAGCCGCCTCCCGTTTCATCTGAATATCAGCAGCAACAACAGGATCAAGACGAAATAAATGCACAGTTGGCGCAGCTTGTACACTACGCGGAGTTTGAGCAACAGCTGTTCAGTCTGGCCCAAAGCTTCGGTTTGCCTGCTGTCCTTTCTCCTGAGCAGTATCAGCTGCCATATCAGGAGTACCAACAACATGAAACCCAGATGGGATACCACAATCAGCAGGATGAGCTCCAATCTATTAGTCAGTTTCAAATGAGCCTCTTGCAGCTAAACTAAACAGCTAGCGGGAGGCTCTCCAAGTATGTTATGAGTAAACGGCCGCGACCGACTAATACCCCTCCTTTGGTACCTTTGATTATGTTTTCCTTCGTCTTCTCTGACCCCATTCCCTCCTTTACCATTGTTGTCTTATTTTGCTTGACGTCTTTTCAAATATTCATCTTTACGACACACCTACTCTTTTGGAACGACACTTACGTTTACAAAAGCGGCGCAATGGGCGGAAAGGTATTTTTGGGAATCCAGTTGCGCGCATCATGAAAGGATATTAGACCTTACGAAGTGTACGAATTGTGTGTAATGTTTTGGATTTCAATATAACATAACTATCCCTTGTGCCTTACCTGCCACCATTTCTTCCGGGATGGTGAGGTTGATATGTGACGGGCTATGTTCCTGCGGAACAAGCTACATGAACGTTAAATGCTAGCTTTAAAACTAGTTCCCCCGAACTGCGGCTCCAGAAGTTTCGTTGCGGGCCGTGGAGAAGTATGCAATTCGGGAGAAGGGGGGGCGCGAGACAAAACCGAGTCTGGAATGCTCGATGCAGAAAAAGCAAAAAGAAAAAAAAAAAGGAAAAGGAATCTAGCCAAGCCCTCCCTTGCGGCGTCCACATGTTCCTGGGCACTCTACGCACCACAACCATCCCCTTTTTCGTACATACCGCAGCGCACTGGGGCGCGGGCGGCCGCTATGCTCAATGTGCCTCAAGGGACAGACATGTGGTGGGGCAGGACCTTGGGTCTGCAGTTGGTTTCTTGGAGCACCTTGGGCATGAGGCGTTGGGTTTCCATAATAACGCACTGCAGCGGCAAGCCAGGAAAAAGAAAAGCCCCGACAAATCAGATAGGGACATGTTCCGGCTTCGCCTTGTGTTCTGGCCGACACCTGTGTCGCTGGTGCCGAGCACGGGGTGGCCTATCTGGGACACTCCGTTGCGGGAAAAAAAAAAAGAAAGAAAAGGACAGACAACAAGATGGAAGAAAAAAATACAGCAGTGGATAATGTTTGAGACCAAGGGCTTTCCTAATGCCAATTGCCACTATGCATACAGCAGTCAGGTGGGCGTGTGCTGCCTAGCCATCTCCCTACGGTATTTAGCAGGGTCGCTGATACGGTCTGTGCCAGCTGGGCGGGGAAGGGGACAGGCCGCGCGCACAGTTGATGCCGCGCCTCCCCGCCCAGTAACTACCTGCATTAATTATGTAAGGTGAACACCAGCTGCGCGCCTGCCCACGGCACCCGCTGACAGCCAGCCTTCTCCAACTATCAACCACCACCGCGAGCTTCACTCAGTAACAAGATGCGTGCTGAAATGGGGGCTCGTGCAACGAATGCCGGTGCAACCGCGCGCCGTGCGGCGGATCCTGGTGAGGTGGAACCCGTCGAGACCATCAGTTCCGTGTGTCTTAACCAGCTCGTTCGCCTCTATTCTAACCGAGAAACCTGGATCCAACCGCTGCTGTGGACTTCCCACCATCTGCGACGGCTAGAATGCCACTTCGTAGACAGCCCTGCCGTGGATAACGAAGCAGCAACTCGGACTTTGAACAACATGTCGACTCAGCTTGTGCGGCTGGCTACGGGACCTACTTCCATTAATAGACGCGAGGCCCTCCAGAACTTGATCCCGCACATTTTTGACCCTACCTAGTAAGTTTACAAACAACTATTACTATTGACTCCATCTGACCCGAACAGCGTCGAGATGCGCCTGCGGGTACGCCGCCGGACATTGCACGTTTTCCTCTGCCACCTGTACTATGACGGCTACGAGGACGATGCTCCGCTCAGCTTCGCCACCATCGACCATAACGATGTCCGGGCTTGTCGAAGCACGCTGGAGCCCTATGTGCAAGACTCAGACACCCACTGGTCTCAGGATCCCTATCTGATTTGCGTCCTCGTTGCCTTGGCCCAGAAGCTGAGACGCCGCATTCACCCGCCCATGGCTCTGGACTCTCTCGTCTTCACCGTTTGTCTCCCTTCTCACACCCCCAGGAAGAAAGAAAAGCTGCTGACCGCGAGAAGCCCCATCTTCTCGTGTCCCGCGAGTCGGGCTCCGGCCTCCAGATGTACAGAGCCGAGGTGCCCTTTATGTATCTCCAAATGCTGGACCAGGGCAACCTCCGCCTCCCCCGGCCGGATCCCGTTTTGATCTACCGAACAGAGATTCCGTTCATGCCGGGTCAAACCTTTAGGAGTCGTTTGGCTGACGCCCTCGAAGTAACTGACCCCTACCAGTACGGACACTCGAACACTGCCGCCAACATGGCAACTGCTCCCAACTTGACCGTTGCTCCAGGCTTGACCGTTGCTCCAGGCTTGGCTGTTGCTCCCAGCTTGACCACTGACCATGTCTTCCTCACTGCTGCCAAGAATAATCCGTTTGGCCGGGACCACCGACAGTCTAAGGGGCCATCATCCTCCCGTTCTAATGGATGGAAACGAAAGTACGATGTCATTGAAGAGGAAGCAGGCCGATCAGGCAAGAGAAGCCCTCTCAGCTTCGAATGTTCCGCTCAACTCGCTGGCTAATTCACCATGACTTGACAATCTCAACGACATGGTTTGAGAACCGGCTTCTGCGAGTGAATTAACACAGGGTTCTAGCCTTTGAGAAGCCAAGCTGAGAAGGTAAAGGGAATAACCCCATCGAGCTCGAACCTTTTTCATGCCACCCAACGAGCTCGCACTTATTAACGATTCCAACGACATGTTTTGAAACTGGCCCGTGTAGGAGGAAATCGGCCGACATTCTTGGCCGACAATTAGCCTCCAGATTCTTGTGGGCCACAGACGTACGGGAAAGGGAAAGGGAAAGGGAAAGGGAGTTTAGGAGGCATTGAATTTACCGATGGGTATCGGTTGTATGGACAAGTTCACAGAGGCACTAGTAAATGGTGATAAACGCATTCATATCGTTTCTTTTAGCAACGAGTCATTTTCTGAAGCATTTAACCTGTGCCAATGTGATGTGATTGTTCTATGAATGTGTATCATGCTGCTATTCTTCTTTGCTTCCACTGCTTCTGACTGGATTAACCCCTTGTCCAACGATTACTTGAGCCACTGGCTGGCGCGGATTTCCGAATTTGAAGCCTGCATTGAGATTTAAATTTTCAAGTTCCCATTCTCGCGGAGAAAGCTCAACACGGCCGCCCGCGGAACAAGTAGACTTTTCCATCCATCGGTACGATTACCCTCGCACCAAAATATCAACCAAGAATTTATGCACCATGAAAACTTTAAGAAGGAAAACCTTTCTCAGATGTGGTTGAAGCCTGCACTCGAGGCCTTTGGCGAAGAGTTTTGAACATTACGAGAAGCTGAATAGTCCTTCGGAATCCCACTGGTTCTACTCTCTTAACCTCTAATCCGTATCGTCCTCCTTGCTTCCTCCCCTCTGAGGTGCCAACCCTCTTGAGAAATCACAACTTGGGCAGCTCTTTGAGATATACAAAAACCAACGCTAAAGTCATTGGCTCCCCGGAAACGTGAGTGCGAGGCTTAAAACCCTTGCTTTTGTTCTTCTTTCACGGTTGATGTCTTCTGATCAGATAAATTAATGAGTGATTTATTGCCAAGCCCCTTTTCTAAGAGCATAAATATCAATCCAAAACCACCAATCACCAGCTCCTTTGGAGTGCAAATACAAAGCTGGGAGTCTCCTTTCTTCCGTTATTCCCACAGCCGATACCTTCGGACGAAATGAATCAATCGGTTTGCTTGTTGCTGGCCTTGTTCCCAAGTGCGAACGCATTAATCCGTGAATCACCAACCATCATATAACACTCTGCCGCAATCATACATTCGAACCGAGGACAACCTGCCATCGCCCATAATCTCGCTCTTCTTGATGTTCCAGATACCGCTGGCTAGGAGGAGTGCAGCGCTGTGCTAGACCAGTACATGCGAAGTGGTGAGGGTGTCCTGGAGCTCCGTTAAAATACATACAGCAAGAAACCAAACTTGTTTATTTGGTGTTCTTATAGCTAAAAGGTTGTATTCGAATGGAAAAAATGGTTTCTTCGTTGTTGAGCTTTCCTCGGCGAGTTGGGTCTTCCGTTGTTACAATATCATAATTTGATATATCTCACAAGGTAGCCCGTGGGCGTTGGCGCCATATCGTTTCACCAAACCAGGAACTGCTGAGACGCTGCGTGGGCTGCTTAAAATCTGCTCGTCGATTCTATGGATGTGCTGATGACAGGGCCGTATATAGTTAGCGAAAGGTGGGCGTGGCAGCTTTGGCCGTCAGGCCTTGCGACTTTTCTGGATTTGGCTTTGCAGCAAGTTGAGCATGCCTAACTACAAGCTGCTGAATGGCTTGGACAGAGGGATCTTTCCCCCATGGTTATAGTTGATGTCGTGTGTAACGATGGGGGATCCTACCGCCATCGTGCCGTGCGTAGGAGCGGAACCAGATATACGGATAAAGCAAAGGACCTTTTGAGCGAACGAGCCTTGAGATACGCTGAGGCTAGTTAGGTTCCGATACCACCAAGTAAGATACTGGATCCGACCATACAGGGGACGAACTGGATCAAAGATGTAGCTTGCCTCGCACAGGGATAAATCATACCTGGATTTCCATCGCACCACTACTGCCAGCGCCCAGCTCGAAGGGTCCGACTGCGAAAGGATAAGACGAAACTCGGCACGTAACACATCGGCTGATCTACCAGACTGCCGGTGCAGTGGGGTGTATACGCAATAATTTTCGGGCTACAGAGTAGGGAGAGGATGTCGTTTCCGCCGCCATCTGCTGGCCCAGAAGTTAGCAGACGACAAGGAGCAACTAGATGTGAAAAGCGCTTCTGGGGGAACTACCAACCAAGAATTTCATCCTCGTACTATTGATGAAGCATGTCCTGGGTTCACAGTTGAAGGGTAGAACGGGGGCCATTGCTTCTCTCGTCTCCTTTGATTTGATTCCGCGACGCTGTTTCTCGGGTATCGGTTTGAGCATTGTGCCAGGTTCGAAGAGACACGCGGGGATGGAAGCTGCGTTCATGCAATCTCATTAGTGGTGAGATGGTACAATAGAGCATTTGAAGACTCCAATACCGTGTGGGTTTCGTAACGAGTGTGGAATACGGATTGGCTCGTGACAAGGATTTCGAAGAGTTCGAAGGGTGCTCGGGCGCCGGGAGCAAGTTGGTCTTTCGATAATGATGCCTGGTACAAGAATAAACGTGCATATCATATTGTGGCCCAAACAAAGGAGAGCGAAAGGCCAGTGTCCCGGTGTAGTCACCCACTGGTGTTCGGGCCAGCGTCCTGCCCTATTCGCCTACGGGGCTGCCTTCTATACCCCTACAGTGATAGCACCCGTGGGCGGGCATGCACCAATGCTGCGACCCCACACAGAGTGAGTGCGCACAAGGCAGCGCCAAAGCGTGGTTTTCACGCCCCCAGTCTTGTTTGGTTGCAAGGTAGACGGGACTCTTAATGCCCAAGGGAACCTTCTGAGGGATATCCTATTGGAGACAGACGCGTCTGCTGGGAAGAAACACTATTATTCAACTCTTATTTTCAAGTGCTTCTAGGAGATGTATACTGCGAGAAACCTTGCCGTTAGATTGCTGCATGCACATCTCTCTACCAGAATCAACAGCCGTGTTGTGGTGGTCGGTGATGCAGTGCCGAGGACTTTTCACCTGGGCTTTTTTTAGGGGCCACGTAGTTTACCGAGAAGGTTCAAACACAGTTTCTTAGAAGTGAACAAGATACGACGGTCTGAAGGATTAGAATTTGCTCTCCAGACCCAGCGATCGACTCATAGCATCATGCGGCTGCTCCACAGTCTGGGTCTGGATATCCCGAATCGACCTTCTGCCCACAACGACGAGATGGCAGGATAGGAGATATGGTGAATGGGCAGGCTAGGTTCTTTGACGGAATTGAAATTCTGGATTATTTACTGCATTCTTTTATTCTCTGCGCTTGTGCTCATCTTTGTCGAATGTGCCGACACGAACAGGCGTTGGCTGGGGTGGCGTCTTGGCGAGGTTCCTATCCCTTTGACTACCGCAAGCCTCCACTTAGGTACCAAGCAAGATATATTGCGAACTGTAAAGCTCCTAATTAAACAAAGTTTGTTAGTATTGTTTTATATAATATTATCTTTATTTATAATAATTTTATATATATAAAAGGCTTTTTTTCTTAATCATAATGTTTATTGCTCAGATGATTGAGGGGAGGTACCTGGGTGGAGGCTTACGGCACTCAAACTGATAGGTGGAAAATGGGCGCTGATTTTCTGCAGGTTGATTCCAACAAAGATCTAGCACCAACAGCCTCATCTTTGACACTATTCGTCTTTTCCTTTGTTAGCTTCTACAGCATGCCTTGATCCGTTCAAAAGCAATCGTCTTCCGGCTTTGGCATTTCACATCCTCCACACGCGATTTATTAGGGAGCGACATGGACGAGAAACGAGCCGGACTTTGTGGGAGATGCACCATCGTTCAGTTGGAGGGGTGCATAACTGACTCACAGATGCTGCGAAGCAAGACAAAGTAGCTGGCGTGGAACTAAGATCAAGCAGATTATGCAGTCTACAGATATGGATTACGAACCGCAAACGATGAGAGCAGCCGATCCGATGCGAGAACCTTCCCTCGAAGCCACCCCCGAGACAAGATTCAGAGCCACGAAAATACACCAGCACTGACAGCTCAAAGACGACCTGAATACTCTGCAAAGAAGGTCCCAATCGAAGGGACTTATAACGCCTACGACGGTTATTTTGGGAGCGACCACGAGCGAACAGAGAGCTAGTTACACGCTTTATCGTGCTGCGAATGTTACGAACACAAGTCCATATACGGCCGCGTTATACGACGAATCCAGGCGAGAAAGATGCACATGGCGAGGCGGTAGAAGGGTTTAATTACCTCCGCCATCTTGGAGCGAGAGAAGTAGGAACGCAAAGGCTCAAACGGGAGCCCCAGCCCCCCCCGGCGTGCCAACAGCCGTGATGGAAGATCGAACCACGCAAGCCGATCCAGGGCCCGGTGGAGATAAAGAGCTGGCGTGAGGCATTCTCAGAGCCTACAATAAGCAATATAGTTGACGAGGAGCCGATTCCGTGGTCGTGACGATTGTCAACCTTGCTGAGCCATGTTCGTGGAGGAACCGCATATATTCGACGAAGGCGCTCCGATATGGATATATACGGACTTTGAGGGAGGCCTACAGACTCCTAAAAAAGCCTGCCGTTAAACTCAAAAGCTTTGGCAGAAGAACAGGGTGAGGGAGCTGAGGTTAATGACTCTGGTGACAGGGTACTGCAGTGGACCCATGATTAAAAACAACAACTACCAACCACCTCTCTCGCGTTTAGCTTGCCGTCGGGGTCGAAATACACAGCCAAAGGCTTCACGAGCACGATTTTTGGGTGGCTACTTTGAACAGCCGACTCGACGCAGTTTATCTAGTCCAGGCGAAGCACAGTTGGGGTCGCGATTATTTTGACCATTTATATCTCTACCGGGCATCTCTTTACAGATGCCTCGGTGAGCCAATGTCATCTTTACGCCTCGGCCTTCTTGTTCCCTTCTTTTGGTGTCGTTCCGGCGTCGTTGTGGCCCTATATATTGATCGGTGGCGGAGCGCAAAGGACTAGAGCGCAGACCCAAATAGAGAGACATAGCTGGTTTATTCATAAATTGACACCAAAACATAGTTCCGCTGGGCTAAAAACCTGTCCTCCTCGCTTTTGGTGTTTGTACTCACTTGTGTGCTGTTGCTGTGTTGGGTCAGAGATACAGCTCTATCCCTTCCTCTATAGTTAACAGGTCCTTGGAGGAATCGGCATTTTGCCGCCATGTAGGCTCCCAACCCGCAACCAACTTGCGCTGGAGCGCTATAAACACCGCCTCCTCATCTTGGACGAATGTTTCCTCTGTGGGAGAGAGGCAGGCAAGCAAAAGAGCCTTGCATCCTAAGCTGGTAAGATTCACCACATCTATATTCCTGAGATAGAGGCTCGGTGTTGCGTTTGCGGGAAATCTACTGAGATTTTCCCAGACGAAGTTGCAGCCCAATATTGGGTTAGATGCCGTCTTATAGTTCCCGGTTACCAGAACAGGAGGTGTGAACAATGTTGGTGTGGTGATTGGGCACTCGGTGGAGCACCAGGCGTTGGAACACAGGCGAGGGGGTGGCCGCTGTGGCATGGTGCGCTGTAGTGATTGATGAGCAGTAGGGCGTGCGCAAGCGTGTGTGAATGAGTCGGCAGGCTGCTCGATTGACAAGTGGTCCAGCAGGCTTCGACAAGCATGTTTGTACAGGGGCGGTGATCATGGAATGAGGCCAGGCTGGTCTGGGTAAGAAAGGCGGGCATTTATATTGGTCGGTATATCCGAATACTTTCCACAAGGTCATCTTCGCCGCGTTGCGCGAAGCTATCGCAGATACCTGGTCTTGAAGAGGCTATAGTAGAACTCTTTGTGTTGGCTTGGGCTATCTTGAACCTCAAGGTTGCTAGTAATAGCAATAGTTAACAGGGCAGTTAGATAATGCTGGCCACAGCACGAGGGGGATTGGGGATGCTCGACATGATTCCGGACCTTCAAACAGCTTCCGAGCACCGGTTTTCGTAATCGCATGTGCGTACTTCCCACATTATCGGGGGTTTACCAGGTTGCTGTTTGTGGCTGCCTCACGCACATTGCTGATTCAGAGGAGCTGGGACCCATGATGTAACGGTTTTCTGAGAGAGTAGATGGAAACTGTCAGGTTTGGCTATGGGGATTGGACGAGTAAGTCATTGCAGGCGTGTAATCACTGGAGAATTGGATTTCCCGGAGAAAATGCATCCAGCCGGATTTTGGCTTGCTTTAGGCTCCTTGAGCAAAATGAATTGCAACACGGGGTTCTATCATGGGACGTGGGTGGATGTACAAGGTACCATAGAGGCTAGAAGCCTGGGCTGGTGTGTATTGGGATAAATGCTATAGATCGATATCATTGTTGCATTTTTGGGAAGATCGAAGAACCCCAAGCCTCGGCTTTTGTTTACAAGTTAGACTGGTGTCTCGTGTCCTTCGACAAAGCGCCAGTGAGTGGTACGGATCTAAAGCCTGTAGGAAGTGTGGTGACCTCGAGCACTGGGGCAACAATGGATGAACAGTCTGAAGGAAGAGATGGATTGCATCCGAAGATGAGTGCATGTACTTACTTCTAGTCAAAAGAAAAAGCATTAGGCTCAACCGGGTGATCCAGGAACCAGGTCACACAGCTGGAATACCAATAGAGCTCAGCAATAGGTTTGGTCGTGAATATCTTCTCGGGGGGCATGCACAGAGATTGACACGGGACATACTAGTAGTTCCGTTGTCACAAGCTATGCTAAACGATGCAGAAGGAAGCTCTTGTATATTCAATGGAACATCTATCTACGTCCCGTATAACTACTGCTACTGCTGCTACTGCTGCTAGCTACCTCAGGCTGCGGGTGGCAGCCGTGCTCATCATGTCCCTCACCTGTTGTCACGATCGGCTGGCGCAAATAGGGTCCGCTGTGGGCGACATGGTGACGGCTCAATTGAACCCACCGGCGACGGCCTTATTCTGTATGGAGTTTTGGGGCCGGTTGCGGCTCGGTTGATCCTTTCACTACCGCAATTTCGATGCTTGCTGTGACGGGCATCTGTCGTGGGTTGTTGTTGCCAAGAGGGAAGGTGGGGTCCTCACAGCTGTGCCGGCGGCAGCAGCATCGGGTTTGCCATTTTGCCGTTGGTGTTGTAGGCTGTGGTAACCAGGTCAACCTAATATCGTTGGCGGCGTCACTTGTATGTAAAATAGGCTGTGAGACTGATTGAGGGCGGTCGTGTTGATGTTAGGAATACCGTGGTGTTCGAGCTGTAGTTGTGACTATTGGAGTGTGACATCCATCCATAGAAATGGAAGGGGACGAAAGGGGACATGGGCGGAAAGATTGCTCGAAAAGAGAGTCAAATACTCTGTTGTTAATACGATGGTTACTCTGCTGTCTGCTTACCAAGGTTGCCAAACGAATTGAAACGACCATCCTCTACAGCTTCAAGATTTCACGTATTGGTTTCTCCGACATATCCCATTCTCAGCTACTTCGTTTTGCGATCTCGTTCTGCAGTTTCGAGGCACCTTGGAGTCGTTCGGTTTGGTATTATTGTTCGCGGCTTTGGGTAAATGGTTCCCTGTTCCATGTTGTTGTTAGAAGGTTGCTCGGTCTTACTTGCAGGTGACAACATACCTCCAGTGTTCCTGAGAGCGTAAACACTGCTGCTAATGTTGGCGTCTGCGCGCTGCCTCACAAGCTAATTGTAGTAAATGGTGCTGTCTACATCATCGAGGTACCATATCGCAAAAGAGCAGCTCAAGTTAATACCGAATTCCTATTCAGCGGGTTCTGTAATACAAGATAGAGATGTAACCATAGCCTTTGCAATTAGTCGCTTAGATACTAAGGTCGGTTGCCATTAGGCAAAGGTTCACCTGCACTACTATGCTTCTGGACTCCCTTCAAACCAACCTGCAATTGTATTATTGAGCCATTTAGTGTTACGGAGGGGGATGAAGGAATTGAAGACACACCTCTGGAATTGCCTGAATATACTGGGCACAGAACGATCGTGGAAATAGATGATTCCATATCGCTGACTCGGGAATGGCACACTACCTCAGGAGTCGGGGTTTCCAACGGCCATACCAAGTTCTTGAAAGCTTTCGTGCTGCGGGCTATCCAGCCGATGTGACATGGGCGCACGATCAAGACAGATACACAGTTAGGACTGGTGGCATAGATGGCACCAAATAGCTGCAATTGAAGAGAAGCTGAGGTTCAGTAATACAACAAGGAGATGCACCTTTACCTCCAGGATGCGGCCAAACAACTTTTCCTATTGATGACTCTGTAAAACCATAGCTATATGACATTCCGAAAAAACCATTCGCACTTCAAATATGGCAGACTTCGTGCGAGTCGATGTGGTGGAAGAGGAGAGAGGACAGCTCTGGGCGTGGTTGAATTGAGCGAAAGCATAGATGTCTGCTCCGTGGAGAGGCACCCGTATGCGAAACCAAAGCCGTTTGGAACTTAAAGTAGACATGCTGTCCAGTCGTTTCTATGCCATTTGCCTAAAAAGGATACGCTCCCGTGACCGTTGGGAACTCTATCTTGAGCCGGCCGAGGCAGCACTATGGAAGTATATCTCAGCAGCAGAATTCTAAATGGACGCACAGAGTACAGAGCCATCAGACTTTGAACAGCTTGATGTTTCGGATTGGGTGTTGGATATCGGCCGAACGATGACGGAGATTTCAACGACATTGTATTGGTCGGAATAAGCGGAGGTTTTGTTTGCGCAAGAAAACCTGCGTGGAATGACTGCGGGCCATCTAAGAGGATCACATCATGTTTTCTCATCGAGGGAATACGGAAACGAGGGCGGGGGGGCTCGAAAGTGTGCGGCGCGAAACGAGTTCGGCTTGGCTGGGAAAAGGTTAGCAGGCGTTGAAAGCCGTGGTCCGGAAGAGGAGGGACCCGGGATGCAGACATAGTCAATTCCAATTGCCGGATGGTGGCAGTCGTCAAAGAGACAGCAAGCTCCTTGGAGGGGCACTTTGGCATTGACGCGTCTTGGCCGGACGCGAGGCTGGGATCTGGCAAGGCTGCAGCCGTATTCTTCTTCCAGCACGGCAAGACGGCAGGCGCTTCACGCCTTCCTCGCAGGGCGCATTCGTCGTTCAAGGCACACACGTGACCAAATACACACAAAAGTCTTGCAAGAGCCATTGCAATGTTCTGTTCAAGCATGAGCTTCAACATTACCGTTGGCTTCGGCCCACACACGTCGAATAGAGACGGCTCGTTGGCGAACGGACTAATACGCAAGGTATGTTGCAACATTGAAAGCACAATCAACCAACCGCAGGCGATGGCGCACTATTTTAGCCGAGTGGCTCGGCTAAAACACTTTATCGCCCTTTAAATTGTAGCTAATTTTGGTCAACATTCCATGTAGGGTTTCTCGATTGATCTGAGCACTCGATTCAGCTCCAGCCGTGTCTCAAATGCAACACCCGAGTACCAGGCTTCAACGCACGGCAAATTCGCAGCGGCTCATCAATTACTCTAGTGAACCCGGTTAAATTGCCACATTTGTGCTGGTCTCTCGAAAGCGCCGGGCGAGTGATGCCGACATCTACGTGGGGTTTCAGCAGCCCGAAGATATGATCGAACCATTCGAGGACGCTCGAAATCCTACCCCTTTTACCCTTCTTTCGACTCGGCAATGGCGCATACTCAAGCCCGCTCCTGCTACCGCGGCCCTTTTGGAAAGCTGGGAAGCATAGAAGCTTGGGTTGCAGAGAACCTTGACCATGAGGTAAGTGACATTGAGCCACTAATTTGGGAGGTAGAAAGAAGAAGGCTGATGTCAAATTTATCAGCTTGAGCGGAATATTTTATCTGACATGTCTGGTCTAATGACTCTGGGGGCAATGTTGCCATCTCTCAGATGTCTTGTTGTCAGATCATTATGGACGTGGGACGCTGACATAGATATACCAACTACGCCTTGGAGGTTCTCGATGATCTTCCACACAAGAGAGATACAGATTATGGATCACCTTGCCAGAGTTCTGTTCTCAATCATAGAAAAAGGTTTGCTGCATCTCCAGCCTCAGAGAGCCTCTGCTGGTTCTCTCTTTCCCAGTTATTCGGATATCGTGATCATGACGATGAGGAAGATCAAACCGCAAAAGAGTTACTACCAAAGCAAAAAAAGGATTAAACACTCAATATAGACTCACTAGCCAATCTGAAACAAGTTCAGTCCGGGTACGCATGAAGAAAGAAAGGTCCGAAGACATGGGTAAGGGGCAAATCCGTCTTTAATCTCGCATCCTTCCGCTGGGGGGCTGAAAGCATTTTCATATGCAGTTTTATTCACCAATTCAGAAGGCATGGCTAAAGAACGTGGAAACAAATATACGGACTATCTGGTAGGATCATGTGGATGCCCAATGTCGCACTCGCTTGCTCACCAACACGCAGAGATCAGACGAAACAGACAGCCCACACATTCCAACTGCCCCGTTTGCTAATCAATTACTCAAGCAATCTTCGTTGAAGAGTCAATGATTTGTCAAGGTTTCGAATTTACGTTATGTATTGTGACCCTTCAACCCCAGGTTGTGTTTGCTGATGTAGTGTATTCACCACGATGTTGCAAGGAGCAGGCATAAAAAATCAGGCGGTTAGACCGGAATGGACAAAGGTTGTGGGCTTGCCTTCAAGCAAGAGGACCACAAGCATGCTGTGCTCTTGGATACCCTTGACTAAAATGCAGATTCATCTGGCCCCGACTTTCTCTTTGGTCACGCATAAACTCCTTGCGCTGCCCTCCAAGATGATTGGCTGCCGTACCATGAGTGTTTACGGCGCACCTTGCTCCATTGCCAGCCACATTGCTTTTGCAGGCTGCGTCAGAAGGCGGGCAAAGACTTGACCCGCGTCTACTTCCCCGCTTGCACTTCCCTTGCCTTTCGAACATACCATCTTCTTCTTCCTCCTACGCATCCCATCTTATTGCTCCTGCACATCAACACATCCCAGATAACACTGATCACCAATCATTTCGCATCAATCATGGTTGCTTTCAATATCGCAGAGAAGCTCGACACAGAGAGCGATGTAGAGCTCACCGAGACAATCAATCGGATAATGAAGCTCAGCGTAGGCGAGGTCGAGCACGACTGGGCTGTCATCCTGGGCCCGAAAGGCATCGAAGGTCTCAGTAAATGGGCCTTTGGTCTCGCCGCTATAGCCCCAAGCACTCGCCACCTCGCGCTGCATTGCCTGGGCCATGTACTGCGCTGGTCGCTGGCGGCAAAGCAGCTGTTCCTGGATGGCGGCTTCGTCCAGCCGTTGGTCATGCTGCTCCAGGTGCGCTGTCCCACCCCTACGTGCAGTTTCCGGCGCCGCTAACTCGACAACAGAGTGACTTCGCCGTCGATCAAGATAAGGTTTTCTGCATGTGGCTGCTGGAGATCTGTTGTACCGATTCAGATCTCGACCTGTCTTCGTACCTTGAGCACAGCAGCCTTGCCGCGGTGGTCAACAAGGTAGGCGTCTTCGTCCTCTTCCTGGTTCACAGTGACACAAGCGCCTAACAGCTCGCGACAATAGAGGATTGCCGAGGTGGCCAGCCTTGGGCATCTGCCTTATAACGAGTCTAGCCTGGGTCTTATTGTGGCAATCGGGCGCACCGGCCGATGCGCGACTCAGATGCATCGGTTCTCAGATTCGTGGCCATACCTTGTTGATATGTTCATGGACGCTCCCATGACGTCGAACCCACTGACGGAGCGGATGAAGCAGCTAATGAGTTGCATGTCGCTTATCCCGGTTGATGAGCCCTTCCCTAGCTTCGCTATAGAGAAGCTGGTAAATGTTCTTGAAGTCGAACTTACCGCCGACAAAACAGCCAGCAGCGAGCTGCAACTAGCCATTGAGCCGGTGGTCGCACTGCTCGGTGCAGCCGCCATCCACCCCGAGGCAAGGCCTGGCCTATCTGCTCGTTTGTTGCCAAGTGAGGAAGACCGGCTCGTTGCTTTGGGCCAAGGAACTACATTGCCGCACACCTTACTCAAGCATGCCGCGGAGAAGGGGCCCGAAGCACCGATGCCGTCACTGGCTACAGCCATATCTCACCTCATGTATCGACTTTCAGACGAAGATCCGTCGAAGCTCATCACCAACGTGGGGATGGGAAATGGGGCGGTCATGTTCTACTTGATGGACATCGGGCTCGACATAATTGATAATGTCGGCCTGATGCGGGTGAAGCCATTGAGAGCGGACGTCGAAACGATAACTGGCCAGTTCCCGAGTACATACAAGCAGAATGATCCCTTCTCTATGAAGAGGATGCAATTTTGGATTTACTTGTATGTTTCTATCAGCTACCTATTTCTTCGTGGCGACTAACCATTTTCCCAGTGCTACGCCATACGGCCAAATGCTAGGAGTTGATTATAATGATCCAAAATGGGCCGAACACTGCCAAATGTTGAGAGAGCGCAAGGAAGCCGGTGTGATGGGGTGCTGGGGAGTACTTCCAGGCCTGCCTATTCTTCGCAACGGTAAGCGCGCTAACTAGCTGGGTTCTTCTTCTTTCCCTTTACTTCTCTTTCTTTTCCTTTCTTTTTTTTTCTCGACGTGCTTGCCAGATTGAAGAAAAAAAATGCGCAGATGGATTAGTTATTTATTTTATATTTATTTATGCTTTGCAAGTCAATTTAGTCCCCATATTTTGGTAACAACCTCTGTGATATCCACTATAACAACCCCCCTCCACCCGTTCACTAACTAGCCTACCACCTTACGAACAATTGGCCAGAGTCCCGAGGAGGCCCATTTCAGGGCGTCGTACGAGCCCGCAATCCAGTTGCGGGCGGGGCGGTCCAGATCAGCATCATTGCTCTTTGCAACCTCGCTCGGTCTCCTGCGGGTCGACATGTATAGAACGCCATCGTCATCGTCGTCGAGGGCATCGTTGGGATCAGCCATCTGGTAGGGCTGGGCGAAGAGCGTGACGGGTGTGTTGCGCCATGGACAGGACGACGACGACGACGACGGGGACGGGGGTTCCTGCGGCTGTGCCTGTACCTGTGTCTGTTTCTGGTCCTGGTCATTGTCAACACGAAGTGCCTTTGCATTTGCTGCGGGGCACACGGAGAGGGAGGCACTGACGCGATTCATTGTGTGCGGATTCCTGCCTTCTTGCTGCTTGTGCTTGGGGCCATTTGCCTTGTTCGAATTGTTTCCCGGCCTCTCCGGTCTTGGGGGAGAAGGCTTTGTCTTGTATACTGTTGGGGTTGTCTCAAAATCTTAGTCAGGGGGCCATTGGTGGTGTCTTCTTTTTTTTTTTTTTTGTGCTTGCTTGAGCCATCCATCCTACTGTACCATCGTGGACTCTCATGCGTCCCCCTCAATGCGGGAGCAGTGTGCCCCACCATTGCGAGGAGGGAACGATGCGAAGCGAAGGGTGCAGCCATGGCGCTGCAGAATAGCGCGTCAGGCGGCGCTGCCACTGTCGGCATGGCAATCGGCTCTTATCGCTGGGTTCCCTTATTTGATTGCGGCCGACCATTGCAATGCACGCCATCGTCTCTGCGCGGCTCGGCTCGTGGTTGTGATTGGGGCGGGTTGGCCATGCACACAGCTTCTAGCTGACAGCGCTGTCACTGTCACTGTGCCGGGTCTACACACCCGGCGAAGCCCAGTCATTCTACGTCGCATTTGCAATTTACATGTCGATGCAACTTCCCGGGTGGTGAGCCACATGGAGGTCTGGGCAATGACAGGCAATGACACGATTTTTGCCAAACGGGAGCGACGCATCTGGATGCGTGCGTGAGACCGGCGCGCCCGACATTTTGCAACAAGACCCGTGCGTAGGTGCGCACCGTGTTCCCATTTGACTTACAGCCCGCCGTCGACGATCGACGCGCAGCATCAGTGGCCGATTTTGCGTTGGCCAGGTTTCACCTCGCCCTTGCCCTCGCCCTCGTTGCATCCCGTAACTTGTCTGCCATCAATCCCCCTTGCACCGCGTAAGGTGTGCCGTCGGCGAACGCGAGCATTGCGCATGTTTGCCCACTCTTTGTCTATCAAGGGTGCCACCGGCCAAGCAGCATGCGCTCCAAAGCAGAAACCCACATTGACCGTCTCAGGACAGAATCATGTAAGCTATCACGTGGACATGGTTTCCCATCGTTGAGGGGCAAAAGCGTAACAACAACCCAAATTAACAAAGAGCTGACAAACATTTGGAGAGAACAGGGTTGAGGAATACTTCTGCACAATAAACGAGATGGTGGCCAATAGTCAATCGTTCGTCGCGAACAAAGGATCGCCCACAAAACAACAGTCACCACCGAAACTTATGCATATATAAACCCTTGATGCTTTCCTTAGGGTCCGTCAGACATCTAACTTGCTCAACATGCTAGACATGGGAACCACAGTGGCCCATGTGCTCGCGCGCCGCGTTGAGGCTCTTCACGCTGAGCTATGGGAGATGATTGGCAATTATGGCGATGCACTTGAGAACTCGGGTCCCGTGATCCAGGTGGCTTTGCAATGTTTGACTAATCTCTGCCGCGGCGTTTTTGTTTTGCTTGGAGAAATCAGGGAAAGACTAACGGAAAGTGATTGGGAAGCCATCAAGTTTGACTTGGCTCAGTGCAGCTGGTCCGTTGAGCAATTGGAAGACGTCTTCTGTCGTGTTGCCCGGGTGCCTGACGAGGAAAAGGAGGCAGTATCTTACGAGGTTGGCCGGAAAGCGAGCGGCATGCTCGTTCATGACCTGGTGCATGGGATGATAGTGGGTGGGTTGGCCATTTTGGAGGCTGATGACATGGTAAAGGAAATCACCACGCCAGAATTTAAAGTGCTGGACAATGCAAGGTACGATTTGATGATGGCTCGAACGGCTTCAAGGCTGAATAGACTCGACCTTGCTCGCCCTAGAGTTGACGACCCGTCTGGCGGGGATCAAACCTTGGTCTCATCTAGCACGACTGATTCGAGCAACTAGCAACCTCACAGAAGAATGGCGTTTGGTTACCGGAATGCTTGACCTTGCTTTCCAAACCGTACTGTGTTGACTCAATGCTCGAGGCTTGGGATCAAGGTACTTATATATGTTAAGAATATAAACCCCAGTCTCTCGCCTTTATAATTATTCGTCCGTGGGTGCGCTTGGGGTTGGGTTCGAGGACGGTTCAGGGACGGTTCGAGGAGTTTTCAGGAGTATTCGAGGAGTGTTCGAGGAGTGTTCAGGGGGTGTTCAAGGAGCGTTCGAAGAGTCTCGCGAGAGCCGGAAGCGAGGCTAATTGTCGAGGTTACAGCGTGTATCGGCAACTTGAGTTGGATGAGTCTTCGAACGGCGGACGATACTACTAGCCACAGTTATATGCGAACGTATAAGCAACGAGGAAACAACAGCAGCACGCACAAGTTGACGCCCACTCACAGCCTGCAACCTCTCGTCTCCTCGGCCGCAGAGGCCCGCAGCCCGCGATGAGGCAAGGCTCGTGAATCCAGAGCAACTGACTAAGCTACCGCACCGAGTGTTACTCCGACTGGCCGGTGTAACTCGACCCTCTGAGGCAGGAGGGGGAATCTAGGACTGGGTGCAGTTGCCCTGGGTCGAGGACGCGGCGCCGGAGTCGTGATTATCCAGGAGCTTCCCCATTTTTAACATGATACCGTGTAACCACCTCGCCAGTATATCTACCTACCCCGCCGCCTCCTCCTCCCAGAGACTCTTTCTTTCTCCCTCCAACTCGCCAGTTTCTCACAGCATCCTTATTCTCATTTTGTTCATCTCTTGTCAAGCTCAGTTCACGAGGACAGATACTTGTCGACTCCTTCTACAAGCATCCTTGTTCTTATCCTCTTCCTCTCTTGTCGAGCTCGGCCCGCGAGGATAGATACTTGCCGAATCCTTCCACAAGCATCCTTATTCTCTCCTTATTCTCTCTCATCTTGTTCATCTCTTGTCAAGCTCAGTCTGCGAGAGAATTACTCGTCGACTCCTTCTACATCTTCTACCAACACATCTTCGTCCTCTTCCTTCTACCAACATGTCTACCTCTCTTACCCATGCCTCTTCTTCCCGTCGCTTCATGTCGACCGCCTCACTCCTTGAGAATCTCCCATGCGAGATCAAGCGGGCCATCATGACTTGGTGTGACTCGCCTCGCACTCTCTTCCGGCTCATCTCGGCGTCCCCCGTCTACTTGGCGTCGTTCAACATGTCCCCGGGGCTAGTACTGGCCGCCATCCTCAAGAGCATCATTCCGCGCGAAGTCATGCACCACTACCTGGCGCTCCTGCACATTCCCGCCCGCAGGGGGACGGTTGACGACTACATGGCATTCCACCTGCCGCAGTTCCTTGATCAGTACTTTAACTTGATCCCGTTCACGTTTCCCACGAACATGACGCAACTGGCTACACTCTGCCGCATCAACCAGCGCATAGAACTCTTCATCGACATGTTCAAGGAGGACATGTCCCGAGATGTTGCTGTCATCCATGACGGCGAAGTCGTCCCGTCCGACGGAGCCAACGGCCAGGGTAGCCAAGACCTCCCTGGGGCACTTTCCGCCGAGTCTGAGCGAGTTCGACTCCAGAGGGGTTTCTTGCGGTTCGAACTGTGCTGTAAAATGTTTCCATCGGATGGAGAGATCCGATCTGATGCTTTCATCTCCATCCTGTTCGCGCCCAACCCCCCAGAGATGTTCTTGGACCGCATGCCGCAGCTAGAGTTGGATGAAATCCACTCCATTTACGACTACTTCACCTACGCGGTCCGCGAAAATGCGGAGGGCCTCCAGATTGAAGCAATTCGGACTATCATCCGGGCCTCTGGCCTGCTTCCCAGTCGGATGCCCTTCCAGCTGGATGGAGTCGGGGAAGGACCATCGGTTGCCAACTCGGATGGCACCGTCTCCAACTGCTTTTGCAGGCCTAACCCAGACTACCTGACTTTCCTCACCGATGCCGTGACAAAAGGAGATCGATACTTCCTCCACTGTTTCGTGTCAGAGGGGTTCAACGTCCTCTACAAGTTTATGAAGGCTGTAGAAGCACTCCGCGTGGCACGCATTTCGGGGAGCCATGGCCCGTCCATCAACTATCTTGCTCCCGCACGAGGCCATCTCCCGCCATCCGACCTCGGTGCCATTCCGGATTACGACGGCACACGACGCATGTTTGTTGTGAGTTGCCGCATCTGCAGTGGCCTCCAGTAGCACATGGTCTTGCATTCTCTTTGATGGCACGGGGCATTTGTTTGTTGGGTTTCCGGGGTGGTTTTCTTTTTTTTTTTTCCTTTTCTTTTTCTTTTGGGAGGGGACACTGGCAAAATTGGCTACCGTCTGAGGCAGAAGCGGGCTTCGTCAGACAGGATGGAAGGAAAGGCGGGATGGCAGGTGGGTGGCGGGTTGTGTGACGGGCTTCTTCTTGTATGTCTCTTCTTTCACTTGTGTACCATATGCAAGAAAACACCAGGGGTTGGCGGGGACGCATCGGTTCAGGAACTTGAATGGAAGAATGGCAAATAAAATCGGGGCATGCAATAACAATGCTGAAACAGGTGTGGCTGCACAGTCGCGCCTGTGTGACACAAACAAGAGTGCTTGGTGATGTTTGGTGCTTGTATGGCGAGCGATTGTGTGGGTGGAGGAGGTTGTGGTGGCACATGGCACGGTGTCGGGCATAGGGCGCACTCGATATGAAGGGGTCTTGGATAGGGAGGGGTCACCGCTTCAACAAGTGACCTTTTGAACAGGTCTTTGACAGTAATAGGTCACCTTGGAGGACATGACTTCAGAGTACAGTACCTCATAGTGCATCATCTCAGAGGACATGACCTCAGAGTACATCATCTCAGAGTACACCATCTCAGAGTGCACCACCTCAGAGTACACCACTTCAGAGTACAGAAGAGGGTGGAAGGGGGTGGTCTGGTTGCACTCGACAGGAAAACTGCAAACTTAAAAAAAAAACACGATCCGGGGTTGCGGGCCCATACCATAGGCCAGCGATGGCGTGGGAGTGCCCGCCTCGCCTCGATCAGCAGCTGAGCGCCCGCCCGAAGGTGGTGCCAGTGTCGGGCCTGCGCAAACGCGACCCCGAGAAATGATTGGCCGCAGCCTGCAAGTCATGTCGGCCGCATTGAGGACGGGACTTGCACACTCGGCGTCGAGTAGAGTACTGCAGGCAGGCGCCTGTCATGTTACACAAGCTCATGAGGAAAAAGACAGGGAAATAACAGAGGGGGAGGCCTTCCCATGCCCTGCTGTTTTCTGTTTCCCCCTCGTGTCCTCCCATCCCATCCCCTCACAGACCTAACTCTGTGTGTTGCACTCATTCATACGCACCACCAAAGCTCTACTGCCTCGAGTCTCTGTCCCATACGCCCTGAAAGACAACAAAAATGGCAGACAGACGACAGAGGTCGGGTTGCAGTCCCATGCCCAGACCTAGCCAAGCCGGGCCTCTTGCCCAGACCCTGGCACCCCTCCACAACCCTGGTCCCATTGACATCTCCGACCGCAATATGGGGCCTGTGGAGGAAAGACACATTGACCATCAACGATACGAGGAACGAGTCTGTGGCACGGAACAAAACTCCGATGCAACTCGTCCGTACGCCCAGTTCCGGGCTGAATGCAGAGAGGTAGAGCATATGCTCCTCAAGAAGCACTGTGCAGGGACTCTTCGCCCTCCGCTCGACAACGATCTTTACGAGAGGGCCAGGTCCACCATCAAGAGTCTTTGGCTTCAAGACGGGATCTGGAACAATGATTGGGAAAGCATGGGAATGAGGACGTGGATGCATGAGGAACCAGCCCACCAGCCCATCCAACAGGGCGCGCGCCGTGATGCATCACGCCCTAAAGACAGATTTCTCGCAGAGGTCGATCGGGAAATCCATGCCACCATCCTATATAGCAACTCTACACCTAACAATGCCTCGCCTAGCATAAGCTCTGCCGCCTACGAGAGAGTCAGGGAGAGATGGACCGCCCAGAGGCACATCTGGGATTCCAGCTGGGGTACAATCCCTGGTTTGGCATGGAAGCACGAACGAGCCCAAGCACAGGCACGCAACGAGCTTGACAGTCCCCATGTTTCCACCTCTGCAGGCATTCTGCAACCCTCTCCTCAGCCCTCCGTCCTGTCGGAGGGAGAACGCTCCTCTGTCCCGTCGAGTGGCGGATCGTCTGGCACCCAACCCGGGCCTCGACAACAGCCCCTGACCGGCTCCATCGAGGAGCAACTCGAGGAGCATGGCCTGGCCATGACGGGATACAATTACATCGGCTCCACATCGCTCAGCCAGCCACCCTTCCGAATGCGCAGCACTGTTTCCCCAAACAACCATGGCGTTGCCAACATGCATGATATTGCTCCCTCCAACTCCAATGGCACTCCTGAGGTGCATACTTCAACTCGGTACCAACCGATTGCTCCCCGCCCATGTTCGCAGCATAACACCGCTCAAGCTTCTTCCTTCTCCAACATTATCCCCCCAGCCCAAAAGAGGCACCTTCTCGAATTCGAGAAGAAAAACAGTTCCGTTCACCCCGAATCATCAAACACGTTGCCCAGCCAGGCTTTTTCTATGACAGACGCACCATTCAGTCATCCTTCCAGCCAAGCGACAAGCCGAAGTGGCTTTCAGCAGACGGGTTCCAGCTTGGAGAACTCTCCAGCTGCTGAGAGCCGTCGCCTGCCAGCTCCAAGCGCCTATGGCGTTGGCTACCAAGCTTCATCTGTCGTGAGCGCAGGTGGAAAGGCTTCAAGCATGGGGCTTGCCCCTCTCAGTCCAACCCATGCGATGAGGGTGTCTAAGCCCGTGCAAAATGCACGAGACAAACGGAAGAAGACGGAGAGGCAGGTTGAGCCTCGAAACTTCAGTGGCAAGTCGGGAAAGCCCAAGAGCAATTGAATGCTCGCCTTGCGTCTATGTGGGGGAGAAAACAACCTGCAGGAGGCCCGATATTTGCTGGCATTGGACAGCGAAAGGCTACAGTTTAGGATTTCCTTTTAACAATGTATTGGATGCGTTTACGATATGATGCCGCGAAATTATCAGATTTCGTTCAAGCTCAGAATGGCATTCTGAGAACAGCACCGTCAAAAAAAAAAAAAGAAAAAGAAAACATGCAAGGAGGGACTTTTCTCGGCAATATTTTATTTCCACAGTATAATTATGAAAAGTGTGTTTATTAATTTCGGTGCTTGAGGCCCGAGTCCCAGATGGGATGCCCGAAGCTCTCGTGTCTGTTTCCTCAGCTCGGTTCGTTTGCGCGTGTGCGAGACTCTGTCATGCTTAGCGGACGGCTCGCGGCAGAAGTTGCATCATGCCATACATGCGAGCTTTCAAAAAAGACCTTGCCGTGTTGAGCATAAGCCGCATGCGTGTCGAGAAGATTCCAAGGACTCTTGGGTGCTGCCAGCCTCGAAAGCGGAACGGGAACACCACACACCGGCAAGCCACATCTAATGTAACACCAGCACCATCGGCCAAGGCGTCACTTTCTTTTCATTCTCCTTCACACACGAGCACTTGAATTCAGCACTCCAGGCAACGCGAGCGAAAGAAAGCGAAAGAAAAAAACACAACACACTCTCCCAAACACATTCTACATATATCTATTCAAATCTCTTTTACCTTGCATAATGGGACTCCATCCCCAACAAGAAGTCTGTCCCATAGAAGTCTCATTTGCCATCCCTCCCAAAGTAAGAAGGTTTCTCCCACAACTACATGTTACCTCTGACAACCCCATCTGACAGATCCTGGCTGCAAACTCCGTCTTGACCTCTTTCCTGCTTCATCTGCCGAGCGAATTGCTGGTCAAGATCTTTCTGCTTGTTGAGGATCCCATTGATCAAGTCTGTCTAGCACTCACCTGCAGGCGATTCCTGCAGATCTCCACCGTTACCGACTTGCGGATTCCCGCACCTTTGGGGCAGAACCATCTGCTCCAGTATCCATGCTGGTGGTCATGCGGGCAGACAAACACACTCCTCAAACGCATGGTGCCGCTCACTGCGCGTGGCCTCAAGCAGAGATGTCGATTACTCTGCTATCATTGCCACACGTATCGGAGAACGGGGGAGCTGCGCTGGCTATCAGACAGCATAAACTACGCTGCCTTGGGGCTTGGGCCCAATGGCTATACCTTGTGGAAGAAAGCCGTGCTGCATTGGTCCGACTACAATTTCCGCAACAACAAGTGCCCGTTCGAGCCCCCATGCCCTCTCTGCTGGCTTGAAACGACGCGGGGACACTTCTCCCCCCCCAACAAGCCTCGCCTAGGGCTCAATGGGCCACCTGCTCGATGCAACCGAGTTTCGAAACGCCGCAATGTGCATTAGGTTGGTACATGATGTCCAGCGTAAACATTCACCTAAGCTAACCGACCGAACAGAGCAGGCTGCCGCCTTTCGGGAGCGTCATCTTCTAGTCGGCTGAATGTGGGGCAGCCTCCGGCATCTGATAAGTGGTGCCCCGACAATTGCGGAGTGCAGCAGGAGGTGGACGTGCAAGATCAAATTGTACGTGTCACTCCTGTCAAAAGTAGAGTAGTCCAATTCACTCGTCTTCTTTTAGGTCTCTGGAACAAGGGCCCAGGTGCACTGGTCCGCTGTGACGGTCGTTCTGTTTTCCTTGCGTCTACGTGCATGCACTAATCTAATCATCTTGGTGGGGGCGGGGTAAAAGCGATCGGAATATCATCTAGGGTAGCCCCCCTCCCCGACCGTATCAAGCTTGTCACGCTCGCTATCGCACCTCGCCATATATAAAAATAAATGTGCTGGGATTGGGGTAACTGAGGCAAGTAACGAAATCTCCTTGGAAATTTCATGGGACGATAATGAGGCCCAACGTGGTCCATTGACCAGGCCACCCTGAATACTTTGTTTTGCGTGGGTGCATTCCAGCGGACAAGCAGGGGCTGTCGGCGCAACGGCAGATGAGCATCTTGGTGTGGTAGTGCCGGGATCTCGAGTCCAAACCTGGGGGATGTATTTTCAGGCATTGCATCCACCATTTTTGTTTTTTTGTTTGAATACCTGGCAGACCCACCACCAGGTCCATCAAAACACCACTATGACGTGAAAGTGCAATTGCGAATGCTGAAAAGCGACGTTGGGATTGGCCTTGGAGCTTGGGGCTTGGAGCTGGGGGCTGCAACAAGACAAGCTGGGTCATCATCCCTTGGCAGCATTATTCACAAAAGCAAAGAGACGCAAAGAGAAAACAAAAAAAAAAAAAAAGACGGAACTTGTAGCGGTACATGGAGTCTTGGAACTGCAAGGACAGGCTACGTGTCTACGTAGTGCTTGCTGAAAGTGTGCATTGCTCCTTCCGGCAGCCCGGGATCCTCGCGACCTGACCTGAACTGAACCTGCAAAAGCACCTTTCACCTACACCACCACCACCTCCACCACCACCATCACCTTTTGAACACAACATCTCTCAAGTTAACCCACCAGCAGCCGGCACCAACCTAGAGCTGCAGGTTTCAATAGCTCTGCGACAATGGCTTGCGGGTCATGGGGCTCCCTTTCCGCCCAATCTCCTGACGTGGTATCCTCGGTGGGCGCTCGACCACAGCAATCACGTATCAGTATGCGAGACTGCTTCAGGACTGGGAACAATCCTGGCACCGCGCGGGCTTCACTTTTCTTTGTTTTCTTTTCTCCCCCTTCATCTTCTGCTTACTGATCTTCCTAACCCTTGCTAGACCTTTCGCCTGATAGCCTTCCCGATCTCATCGCCTGCACGTTGGGGCCACACGTTGAGGCAACCCCATCATCTCTCCCGCCAACCCTACAAATAGCCTTACCTCGCCGGCTACCACTCCAGCCCAGTCCTCACCATCATCTTTACCATTACGCTCATTAATACCCCCATTGTACAACATCTCCTCAAATACAGCCTCTGTACACACTCGTTGACACCTCCATTGTACAACAACCCCCCTCTGTGCACACAACATCCTCGCCATGGCACCTTCAACTCTCCATTGGCGAGAAGGAACCCTCTGACAAAGGGTGTCTTCTCCAAGAAGCCTGGTCAACTCGGCTGCCTTTTCCTGCGGCCCGAGACATCCCCGAACCAAGACAGGGCGATGGACAGGACTACTTGGCTGTCTCTCAATCGCCTTCGCGGGGTTGACCTTCAAGACCACCACACCTCTTTCGTCAGGAACCGGTTCTTCCATTACCTCCCTGTGTCACATTGAGTGTACCAATTTTCTCTTCTGAACATACCTCATTGTGTACTTGTACGCAACTCGAAAAAAAGAAAAAAAACAAGAACGACATCATGACGCAACGAATCTCTGCTGAGTGCCTGGCGACAACAGGTTCATGCTGGGCCACGTGTGCGCCCCTTCATCCTTCACACCTCAACCACTAGTCGCACACTCTCTCGCAGCACCTTTTGTCTCTCTTTAATTAGACCTCTCCAGACCCCACCTATAATCTCATATCTCCTTCTCTCCTTTGTCATACATCTGGCTGGGTTTTCCATTTCATGTATACCGCGGCGCGATTGACAATCTGCCGGCGATATTGTTCTTGTTCTGTGGGCGTCTTGGGCGCGCGAAAAGACGGCATTCCAGCGTCCAATGACCAGTCTGGCGTTGTCGGGAAAGTGTATGAGGTGGAATCACGCGGGTCGTCCAATCTCAATTACCGTGACGTTGGCCAGCTCCGGGTGGTGGTGCTTGATACACTTCCTCGACAATGCCGGACTGTTCATTGGTCGCTGACGTGCTGTCGTTTCACGAGCCTAAGACGTGCCGTAGCGGTACCTCTGGACCTGCTGCGGTACGCTTGTGATGGATGGCTTGGTGATATGGTGTTCCTGGGGCGAGGCCCTCGGCCTGCTTGGGGCGGCGTCGGGCGCCTCGTCCCGTTTGTATATATGTAGAATCTGTATATATGGGTTAGGTGGTTAGGTACTAGAACAAACATTATTATTAGAAAGAAATGTCTCGCCAACGGGGGAAAGCTGCCGCTGACAAATCAACCACAGCAACTAGAAACAACTCACAGTGGCCGAGGCAGTCTTCTAGTGCAGGATAGCTACTCTCAAGTACAGGGCAGCTGCACTGGGCCCAGAGATACAGCGGTTGCACCCCGCCGCAAGGGGAAGGCACGGTGGCTGTTGGTGCAGGGGCCCGCTAACAACAGGGCAAAGCTGCCGCCAGCAGAGCAACTAGAAACAACTCACAGTGGAAGCAGTTTTCTGGTACAGGGGTAGCTGTACCCCGCCAAAAAAAATTACAGTAGGTGCAGGCCGCCGTAAGGAAGAGCTACAGGGGCTGTTGGCGCAAGAACCCGCTAACAACAGGGGCGCAGCTGTCGCCAGCAGATGAACCACGAGCAACTGGAAGTTGCCCCTGGGTGCCTGGCCTGGGCCTGTTTTCTTGGTGCAAGGTAGCTGTACCCCCACCAGAAACTATAGCAGTTGCACGCCGCTGTCAGGGGAAAGTTGCAGTGGCTGCCCCAGTTCTAACCCCCCACCCAACACCGCACGGCTGAAGCCCAGCAGATCAACCACAGCGACCAGAAGCAGCTCACAGTGCCTAAGCCTAGTGCCTTCTAGTGGTAGGTTAGACACTCTCTAGTACAGAGTAGTTGTACCCCGGCCAAAAATTACAGCAGTTGCACACCCCGCTGGAAGGGAAAGTTGCAGCGGCTGCTGCCCCGGTTCCAACCCCGCTGAATGATGCAATCTTCTCGAACCATCTTGGGGGGATGCGGCCTGCCCGTGGGATCGGGTTCTTCAATCAAGTGACGATGTTGTAACTGCACATGTAGCCGGGAACGACATTCATGTGATTGGAGGTTGGACTCTTTTTTTTCTTCTTCTCCAAGTTCCTTTTCTCACAGGAACAGCTCAACACTGTCGCCCGCGGAATAAGTAGACTTATCAATCCCTCGGTGCGAGGACAATCGCACCAAACTGTCAACTACATCGATTAGATTGAAGTTCTGACTCACTCGTGAACCTCACCAGGGACGATTGGAAGATCTTCGGCTGCCGACCCAATGTGCCTTCCGTCCAAGTCAAGTAAACAACAGTTCCTCCTTCCACAAAACTGTTAGCCACCAGAGAGACCAGATTCAATTTTTTTTTTTTGGTAGAGATGTGACCTTCAAACGTGCTTCTTCGTTCGTCTCGGCACCAAAATCCATCGTTCGTCTATTTGTGCATTGCAGCGTCGGAACAAGGCGAGCGCGCCGCAACAATTCTCCGGCCTAGGACTTAATGGCTCCCACCTTGGACGCCCAACACGGTACCGTCTCCAAATCGGCAAACCCAACCTGGACGTTCAACACAATACCGACACTAAATCGACAAACCCGTTTGCGAAGATGCCGCTGCTACAGTGTGCAATCTGCTATCAAAACCGGCACAAAGCAATCAGAAGATCACGAAGTGATCGGTCCATTTTCGCACTCCTGTAAGTGGTCTGGCTAAATTTAGCACAACCACGTGCGCGAGCTAACGAAGGAGCCTAGCAAAGCCGCGCGACCCAAGAGAACCTCAGACGATGGCGACACCTCCATTACTGCGTAACACAAAATGCCGAAAAAGGGACTGCAGCAAGCTGTGCAAGAGTTGCATCGGACTTCTCCGCATTGAAATCTTCGAATGCCGTCGGCCAAGATTTCGATCGGCAAAGCGGACGCATGGAGGCCACTGTCTAGAGTTTCTTGCCCACCTTGCAAGTGCATATCTATATGCTCTTCCTGTTCTATACTCCAGATGCTCTTCCTCTGTGTTTGCATAAAGGCCCGAGTTCACTCCAAACCTTGGCATCCAGGACGTCACAAAATGACGTCTGGAGCACGAACCTTGGACTGGTTTTACAGAGTGCGGGCAGCGGGGTACAACTTTTGCGTCGTGCCCCTGTATCAGACACCCAAACAGCACACGATACCACACATGCGCGTCGTTCAATACGTCTTGCCCCCTCTCAATGTGTGTGACAGCTGAGCAATTATTTGGGTGGGCCTTAGGCCGTTCGGGCTGCCATTCACTCCTGCGTCTCCTCAGATGTCTCCTCTTCAATGCCCGTCATTTGACCTATTCTTGCTTTTCTTCGATGCTCCGATTCGGCTACAGCAAACATAAAATGTACGTTTTTATCAAGCACCAGCGGGCAACCTTGCTTTGCATGTACTTCCCGCACCCTTCGCTGATCAACCTTGCTCTCCTCAAGCGAGTAAACATCTGAAGATGGCACAAGGTTCTCCGCACAACTTGCATGTCGAGATGTGCTCGGGCAACATAATTTAAGTGTGTTTGAGCGATGGTTTTCGCATTCAGACCAAAAGACTAACTCGGAGATTTGGAATTTGACAAATAATCTTGATTTAATGCCATTCCCCAACATCAAGCGATCAAGCCATAAAAGACGCTACACGCAGGGCCGTTTAGACGAGGCTCGAGTTGGCCATCAAATCAGCCACCGGTGGCCAACACAACGGTCAAGCGCAAGCATCCTACTTCTTGAGCGACTGCAAGCGAATTTTCATAACATCCCTAGCTATATGGATATTTTAGGTACTACTTTAGACACTCGCTTCTCACTCTCGCTGTTCAGCGCATGACATCCCATTGCCGAATATGACGGGTGATCCGGCCGATGGCCTGCATGGCCACGATGCGGACATCAACGAAGATCTCTGGGAGCTGGATATGAAGCATAATTGGTTCTTGGTTCACAGAAGCGCTCCGACCCTTCTCCCTCGAAACAACTACATTTACAATCTGACAAACGAGATTTTGCTCATGATTGTACGATTTGTATGCGAAGACGCCGCCTCGTTCTTTTGCGTTCGCCAGGTTTCTCAGAGATTTCGAAAAATAACCGGCGACAAAGAATTCAGAGCCCAGGCTTTCTCTACATACCACGAATGCGACATTTGCGACGGGACGCTGATGAGCTGCGACATGTTTCCAGTGGAGGCATACTATGCGCGAATCTCGTCCCACCCCGACAAGTACCATCTGAGACGGAGAATATGGGCCTGTCTGCGCAGTGACCGACTTTGCGGTGCTTGCCAAAAAGGAGACGAGGAAAGAGAAAGGCGAATGGGTTTTGGCATGTCTTGCAGATTCACTACACCGGCGCTCCCTATCTATCTGTATTGTTCTGGGTGCAGGACAAACCATCCCGCTACGCTTTTCTCTGCAACACAAATAGGAAACGAACAAGAGGAGCGCATCTGCATTGCTCGAGAGGGCCATGTTCGGCTTTGCGACCACGAAATAATTACCTGGGCCGACGTAGAATCCTGGACACAGCCAGGGACGGAAGATGACGAGCAAGATGAAGTCGTTATCAAACGCTGCAAGCACCCAAGCCATATTTTTGGGTGCATGGGGAATACTTGGCCGTGCGCGAAGCTTGAAGACCGGAACCCAACGGGGATTGTGCTATCGCTTTCATGGCGACCCCATGCGAGAGTAATGGACTTTTGCAGCTCTGACGGCGAGAATGGCCGAATCCAAGCATCAGAAATGGGGGCGCTAATACGAAAATATCGTCGAAACGCAGCTCGTTTTGTCGCGCCAGAGACATACCCTGGTCATGTACCCGAAGCTCAATGTTTTGGAGCGACCCGGCCCGATGCTGACGTGGGGGGAACTCGTTCGCTAAACCCTGCGATACAGACCATCACCTCATTAAGGCGTGTGCGCCATGTTTCCCACAGCACACCGGAAGTTCAGTCGGCAACTGATTCTCTCCTGCATTCTGAGATAAAGGCGGCACTGTGCGGTTCAGATGCATCCGCCAGCAAGCCAGGGTCCCAGTGCTTCAAGATGGCATACGAGAGAAACATCTACTGTGGCCCACTGGTCAATGGATCGGAATATTTGGTGCCTGACCATTCATGGTATCATGCGGTCGAACGTGACTCCTACGATTGGTCTTGTCATGACGTATTGGGGGCTCGAGAAACTTGCGCGAACAAATCCTGTTGGAATTATTATCCAAGGTTTGGTCCTTGCATTGGAGAGACGAGGTGTAAGCCCCGAGAGACGGGCTGGATGCTTTGAGTAGCTAAAATTACAGCCACCCATTGAGAATACAGAATTTGGCGAAAGAATTGTCACAGTGAACAGTGAATCTTGAATGTGAGTCAACGCCACGCCGCGGTGCGTGAACGGCATAGTGGAGCACCATACTCGGCCGCCCGGAGTTGGAAGTGGGGCGGACATTCCGAAGATTAGCTTCGGCGTCTTGCCATGAAGTGGAGGTACACGGAGCACACAAAGCAAGACAGACTGCTAGGCCGAAGCGCGGATGACGATTGGGAATATCGCTTGCGTTTGCTGACCATCTAGACTATATCGTGGCAGATTGTGGGTATTCACATGGAAATCAGCTAGGTTGAGGGCGAAGAAGCACAATGCAGACAAACAGAGCCTAGAGATGTCCAGAACAGGTGAGGTGCATCCCACCACATTCCTCGGCGGGATGGCTACAGGGCGTATCAGCATCAGGGCGCGGGCGGCTGACGACTTGTTGAGTACACGTGTTGCGATGGAGAGTTGGGGGGGAAGAAAATTTTGTTGCGAGCTGCATCTTTCACATGCTTCCTGGCGCACGCGAACACAGGCAGGTGAGGCGTTGGAGAGGTGCGTGGTGCGTGTCTCCGCTGTGTTTGCGTTTGCGTTTGTGTGGTGTGGTGTGTGCCGGGCCGACGGGTACGTGAGAGCGTGGCTGGGCTGGACTCGCGGTGCCTGAGCGCCCGTGATGGTGGCCAGGGGGGGGACAAGAGTGGCAGCACTGGCAAGCTAGGGGCCCAATCGCGGCACGCATGAATGGCGCCTGGCGACCCGAGTGGTCGGAGACGAAGCTCCCCCTTGCAGTGGCAGTTTGGCTGGCGGGGTTGGAAGATGCTACGTGGTGCACACCGAGACGAGGCGGTGGGTTCTGAGCGTTGGGCTACTTTGGGGGGGATAAGGAAGAGGAATGGTGGACGCAATGACTCGAAACGACAGGAGAGAAAAAAAAAACGCACGCAGAAGCACAGAACAGATCCAGTGGAGGAAGGCAAAAAATAACAACAAAGGAAAAAAAACAACGGCCTGATCAACACCTAGGCAGATCGTCATCGAAGTTTCCAGCAAAATGGTGAGACGGACAGGTGTCATGGCATTTTTTTCATGTGCGAGACCAGCCAGCAGTGCTGTCGTGTACAACTTTCACTTCACCGACCATTGGTAATCCCTGCGTTAGGCTTTTGCCTTTGACCGGGAGAGTCAGTGAATGTGAGGGCCCGAGGTAATACCGCCCATTGTTTCTATTCATGGATTGTGGTATTGTTTACTGACATTGTCGCCGCCTAATGCGACCAAGTGCTGCGTCCGTCCCATCCGCCCGGCTTCTCCCTAGGCGCGGTAGCTAAGGGGAGGGAGGGCGCTCGATTGACTGACATCAGCTGGCCGCGGCAAGCATCTGTCTTGGGCCGCGCCGAAAGGGACTCAATTGAGCGGTTTCGTCTCTCGGTATGCCTAGAACACGGTAGCAGCAGGCCAATGGCTGCCGCAGCAGTTTTGCTGAGCCTTGCGAATGTCCTGCCCATCAAAATAATTCTGTCTCGTCTCTCTCACCAGCAACCACAGAGCAGCCCGCGAGCCATGACCAGTGCGTAGCGGAACGGGCCCAGCCGCCAGTTCCGGCTCTCATTCCAGATCATGAGCCGAGGTGAGCCGCGGGAATAGGTGTTGTTGATACAAACAAAAACAACCCGCGGCGCTGCAGGCTGGTAAATTATAGCGAGGTGAAACAGCCCTCTCTCTCTCTTTCTCTCTCTCGGCTACCTTGGGGGCGGGCCAACGCTGCCACAACCACCAAAACAATGCGCCGTCCCGCTGGAGCTGCTTCACTGTCGCAACCCTGTGTCTGGCTGTGGCCGCCCAAGCCGCCCGCTGCCCGCCCCTCCAGATGGACCATCGGATCCCTGACGGCGATGACATGGTGTGGGATGCTCCCCCGGGGGTAGGGGCCTCTAAGCGATCCCCCGCCGCGATCAACCCCTCCAGCGCCCATGCCCACTGAGATAGCAGGTTAACGCACCCACTCTAGAAGAAACAAGCCACTAGAAAAGGGTCCATTTAGCACTAGCCCAGTCCTTATTACCGGCTAGCTGGGGGTACCTAGATCCGTTGCGCTGACAAACCCCACCGCGCGAACTGGCAACGCAGCGCCTGGCGCTCCCCTCCCTCCCTGGCCCTTCCCCCACCGGGTGTTTTTTTTTTCTGCTTGGGCACGCGGCACCCTTGGCAGCGTTTTAGGCTCTCACGTCCACCGCTACATACCCGCTGGCCGCCGTGTCGGGCAAACCGTTTCGGCTTGTTCCACGGGACAAGGAGTCATTCAATAAACAGTTGCCGTCACCGTCTTTCCCCCAAATCTATCTCGCACACGGCCAAGACTCTTGAATCATTTCCTCTTTAATCTTTTTAATCTATCCTCATCTCTCGTCCCCTCTCTGTTGTCTTGCCAAATACCGTCACAAGACCCTGAACCCTTAGGATCGCATCCCCTGCTGAGGCGGCTGCTCGTTCCCCCCCCCCCGTGTGCCGTCCTGTGCCTTGCCTTACCTTGCTTGCTTCTGCGGCGGGACCCATTTGCGTCATACCTCAAACATCAACTTCTTCCCATCTTGTCCTCCCGGGACATCCTGCCCAACCTCTCTCGACTCTCGCACCGCGCGACTCAGTCATCGCCTCCGGCAAACAACTTGACCGCAACTGCCGTGCCACCTCGTCGTCATACAATCGATAGCCCGCGCACGCTCGACCCCGTCCGGCCCGACCTGCCAACCAGCCGACGACGGGTTACAACTGCCTGACCTGCCACCTGCCGCGATAATCTACATCGAAAACCGACACCCGTCGACACTTGACGCCCCATCCCATGTTTCCTCGATAGGGCTCTGGCTCTGGCTCTGGCTCTACCTCCATATTCGTCACGTCACGTCACGTCCCGTCCCGCTCTCTCTCCAGCATCTTTAAAGCATCTCCGGATCCCCGTCCGTCGCCATCATGGCAGCCGGGATTTCCTCAGAAGCTTTCCTCCCCACGGGCGCATTGGACTCCGATATGACCCTCTCCTTCCCCTACCAAGCAGCCTCATCCTCCGCTCTGCCTGCTTCCTCCTTCCATGCTCCCTCAAGTTACTCGCACCTACCCCCGTACTTGAATCAGCAGCAACCGCGCGGCAGCATCCCACCCGCCAGCTCCTTTCCGATCCCACCCACCGAGGCCGTCCCTCTCTCTCTCTCCTCCCTGCGCGCCGCCCAGTCTGCATCCAAGACTCTTCCTTCGAGCCACCTTCACATCGACTCGTCGAGCCACTCGGGAGCTGGCACCGTCTCCCCCACGCAACGAGCCCACCTCGCACCTCCCGACCAACCTAGCGGTCCTCCATCCACGACCAGCGCCTCGGCTATCCCCCAGTACCTCGCCGGCGCCTCTCTCTCCCGATCAGTCTCGGCCGACGCCGCTCCTCCCACCCAGCAGACGTCGATATACATGGTACAGCGCCTGGTTCAGCAGAATAAGCTTATCCGCGAGGCTTGGGAAGCTGAACGCAACTATCTCGAGGCCAATCGCCGTCGTGCTGAGGAGGTGTATCAAGAAGAGCGTGCCATCATGGACGACGTTCGCGAAGCCTGGGAGGCGGAGAAAATAACCATGCTGCAAGAAATTGGTGCTCTCAGGGAACGTGTACATCGGCTCGAGGGCGAAAACTCGACGCTCAAGTCGATTGCTTCGCAAAGCATCCAAGTCACCGGCGTTGTGTCGCCCATGGGCAGCCATCGTGGTGGAAGCGGCGACGTATCTATGGAAGGCTCATTCTTTGGGGCAGCTCCAAGTCACTCGACGTCACGATCCCATTCGCTTCAGCACCCTTCCTCGGCTGCCGATGTTGCTTCCCTTCCTCCGGGCCTGGACGGCGCATCTCGCCGGCCTCACTTCCGCGCCTCTGGGAGCTCTCGGGTGTCTCCCACAACCACCTTGACCGAAACGTCTGCGTCCCTTCCCCTCGACCCCAGGACGCAGCCTGAGAACTCAATTGCCAAAGACTTTCTCTCCTCTCCATCCGACGATTCCGCCACGCCCGTCCCAATCATTGACGTCCAAGAAATTGACCCCAATTTGGAGGGCATCCCAATCAAAGCTACTGCAATTCACAGATCCACCTTTTCGCTCGGTGGGGACTACCCCGAAAATCCTCCATCCCCAGCAACCTCAACCCCTCCATCTGATGCGGCTCACTACACTGAGCTGAGCCGAAAGTTCTGGCCAGCTTCCGGCGTGCCGTCTAAGCAACACACGCTGCAAGCTCTCGCCGCCGGCGAGAACAAGCGATTGACGATGCATGCCGGCCACACGCCCAATCACTCTCTTTCCCTCTTCCCCACCGTCGCTGCGACCGAGACCAGCTCCACGGTTGGCCCAAGTGAGGGTGCTACCCCAACAGCTGAGAGGACTGCCGCCGCTACTGCTGCGCCAATTGGCCTCGGGGAGTCGGGCGGTTATGACGGAGCAGCTTCTGCCCGCAAGTTCAGTCAAGGCGAGGCATTTGAGGATGACCCCGAGCCCATGCTGGACCCCACAGATGATGACGCGCCGCTCAAGGGCCCTCTGATGATCAAGAACATCCCCGCCTATGACGAGATTTTCTGGGAAGCGGTCAATAAGAAACTCAAGCCAATCAGCCTGGGTGAGAATGCCCTCCCGGCCGTCGTGCAGACCCCGCTTGACGACGTCGAGCAGGTTTCTGAGGTTGAGGAGGCGTTGGGTACTCCGGAACAGACGCCTAGCACGGGCATCCCCACGAACCCAGTCGGCGCGGATGGATCCAGCGATGATGCGCATGCGGCTGCGGATGATGACGCATGTGAGCCCTCGGGTCGCAAGGGCCCTGAGCCAGATATTCCCCTCAAGTTCAAGTCGACGTCTAATTTTGGTGCCCCATTTGGCGCCTTTTAAAAAGCATGCGTTGGATAACCTTCAGCTTGAGATGCAAACAAATCAGCCTTTCGATTCTCTCCACCGGTTTAGTGGAAACCGCATTTTTTTAAGGGCAGGCGCAGCCACCGCCACGATGTGACCACTTCTGCGTGGCCTACACTCATTTTTTTGGCTGCTTTTCTTTTGTTCGTTGGGAAGGTGGAGCGACAAGTTGCGGTTGCGGTTTCGCGCGCGACCTGGGACAAATAAAGAGGGCGTAACAACGGGTTCGGTGGGATGGGAGTACGGGGAAATGGTTAATAGGGGGGTTTTGTTTCGTGGGAACGGGGCTGACTGACGATGCCGGGTTTAGTGAGAAGGTTTCCCAGCTTTTTTCTCATGATGGAAACACACAGTCAGGCTTGTTAAATATGAGAATAATGTTCACGCATACAATAGTTTCGGAGGATTACATCAAATACCCTGGGGATAGTCAGCGTTACATCCCTTTTCGCAGCGGATTTTGCTTTGGCGGCGATGCAAACCGGGAGTTGGTTTTTGGACGGGAAGGATTGTGAGGGGCGGCAACAGGGCATGAGCCTCATCAACCTACAAATGAATCAAGAAGCATTATTATCCACAGCATTGCCATTAGCAAGCGACCAAGTTGAAACTTAGACTACTGCATGGCCTTATTCGCATTATACCGTCAAGCTGCAGACAGCGGGAAAGCTACTGCGTGACACAATTCACATGCTCACAACGAATCACGACACTCACTAGGCAATGCGTACCAACCGGGTGAGAGAATCCACTATTGGAAATGATTGCATGTCTCTTGCCTTCGTCCCATTCATTATGCAACACTAAAGAAGCTCTACCATTACTGTGGGCAAACCGCCCCGTAACACCCATCGGCGCCCAAACAGATAAATGCACACAAGAGATCAAAGAACACCATAGACGCCCAGGTTTCCCGGTACAATGCTCCCAAGCCCACCTGCTCGATTAGACACCCATGGTGAAGTCGTGCTCGATACCGGGTGTCACACTGGCCATGAACTGCGAGAAATCATGTTAGCAAAAAGGAAAAAAGGGGGGGCAATCAGTGGAAGGAATGTACCTTGAGGAAAACGACCAGATACTGATCCACTCGAATAGCAACCTCGTGATCGTCAATTTCAGTCTCCTGGACCTCCTCCCACTCGTCCTTGTCGGCAGCCTCCTGAGCACCCTTGACGTCAAGCTTGCCGATCTCATCGACGAGACCCTCCATACCGGCGGGGGTGGAAGCCGCGCCCGCGGAGCCGCTTCCGCCTGCGGCACCGAGCTTCTCCCTTCGAAGACGCAGCGCGGCATCGGCGCGGTCGAGAAGCGTCTTCATGACGGAGGCGTGCTTGCAGGGATGCACAGACGCCATCTTGATGTTGTTGGCAAAGAAGGGGAAGTCCTCGAGGGTGACGGTCTTGTCCTTGTAGTCACCAACGATGTCCTCCATCATATCGTGAGGCGGCAGAGGCTGACCGTCGGGCAGGTATCCGGAGAGATAGAGTCGCGGGGTGCGGTAGTAGGGAGTGTACATGATATAGAGTGTGTACGTGCGGCGGCCGCTAGAGGGATGGACGGTATTATTAGCATACGGTGAATGAGGAGAGAGATGGCGATTCGACAGAAAAGAAGGAAAGCTTACCCGTTCTTGGAGTCGGCGCCGGTGTCGCGGATGATGGCCTCGTCGTCATCTTCGTCTTCCATGTCGGGAATCTCATCGTCCTCAACAACTTCGCGATCGCCGACGTTGCCAGAGTCGTCAACGGTCCTGACCTCCTTGACCTTGAGGGGCTGCGAGCTGGCCAGACCGCCGGTCCTCAGCCAGCCGTCGTCGTCGTCGCCCGCGCCACCTCTAAAGTCCTCGCCGTCGTGGACGAGGGCCTCCTCGTGGCCGGCATCGCCCGCAAAGTCGTCGTTGAGCCGGCGGTGGCACGGCACGTTGCGGGTGACGAGGAACTGCTTGCCGGGAGGCAGGTGGCTGACCCGGTGCTCGGGCGAGTCAGCGTCGCCCCAGGACCACGTCGGGAACTTGTACACGAGGTAGTCTCCGGCCGCGACAAACTCCTCGGGCGTGATCTGGCCCGTCTGCCGGAACGTTGACTTGTGCGTGACGGGCGTGTACCGGTCCCGGAGGGTGTTGACGGTCGAGTAGATGTAGTTCATCGTGAGGGAATGTGGTCGCCGCGGCTTCTTTTGTCAAATGAGGCGGCCCCTTTTGCTGTTGCGATAGGTTTGCGGTCTTTGCAGGCCGTCTCTTTGTCGCAGTGGTGGTGTTGAAGGAAAAGTACGTTGGATAGGCGGTGTCGCAAGATGGTCGTCTTAATGATGCGCGCTGCGCTCGGATGCGGGGTTCGACAGGAGATGGATCGGAGCTGGAGCAAGTTTTGGAAGAAAAGAAAAGGATCAAAAAAGCAAACAGCGAGGTCGGAAAGCTGGAAAAGGGTTCGGAAGGTTGCAGTGGCAGCAGACGAAAGCCCAGGTCAGGTGTTCTGGTCAGTGTCCTGTTTGTCTGCCTGGGAAAGCAAGCGGGTGATGACTGATAAGTCGCAGCAGCGGGAAGCTTGGAGGGGAGGCCATCACATGGAGACGGGTCGTGGCTTCGTTTCGGGGTGGCTTGGTGGGGTGTCTGGAACCCCTCATTGGCCGGGGCCCTGGCGGTGCCACTCGCAAGCCAGCTCCTGAGTGGCCAGACCGCCCGAGGGTGCCATGTTGGGGCTGGCTTATCTTATCGTCCGGCATCCTCCCCAGCGATCTAGTGCACGTCATTCCGCGACCAGCGCCTTGCACGTGTTGTTGTTGAAGAATCCGTGACAGGATGGCGACACCGAGGTCACGTTCCTTTGCCCCCAAGCAAGACACAGCAGAGGAAGCAGGATGGAGTTATTGGATCTATGGGATTTGGTTCAAAATTTGGCCCTATGGTATCATTCATTTTGTGTCTTTGTCTAATCTACATCTCGCCCCCCCCCCAAACCCACTTCCGTCCGAATAGCTTCATCATGCATCATCAATTCTCCTCAGCGTCCCCGTCCACCTCCTCCCCAGCCTCAAGCGCTGCCTGTCTCTTTTTCGCCTCTCGCTCTCTCTTCCTCTCGAGGAGCTTCTTGAGCTTTTTCGCCGAGTTAAAAACACCATTTGTCCCTGCGCCGCACGCCGCGCACGTGGGATCCTTGCGGTAGCGCTTGAGAGCACAGGGTTCGCAAAAGTAGTGACCGCACCGCGTCACAACGGGCTCCCTGTACGATTCTTTGCAGATGATGCAAGCAAAGGGGATCTTTTCCAGCATTGCCTCGTCCTCGTTGTCCTCTTCGGTCTTTTGGTTGCGGTCCGCGCTTGCGACAACAGTGCCCCCCAAATTTGTTTTGCCCTGTGTAACGTCTTCCCATTCACGATCCAGCTGCCATCCTCGCTTGAAATCACCTCGATCATGGAGGTAGATGCAGCTGTCTCCGTAACCACACCAGCCACTTTGTTTATACGGCTTGCATATATCGGGAGCGTAGTCGGTGACGGTGACTGTGCGGATGTTGGTGGGGGCTTTGATGGGGCCGATGCTCCGGTTGGGGGCGTCGGGGTTTTTCTGGATGTAGGAAGCGCGGTTCGCGAGGCCCTTGTAGGTCCCGTCCGGTTGGGATCCCTTCTCGACCGTTCGGGTAGACCCGAGGAGGTTCTTCGCGGACAGCGAGTCCTTGGAGGCGTCCTCGTCGTACCAGTTGCTCTGCTTGGTCGCATCGTTGGCGCTGGTGATGGGCACGCTGCGGTCGGCGGTGTGGGCCGTGGCCGTGAGCTCCTCCCTCGCTTTCACGTTGTCCTTTGACGAGGCGGCCACGGTGGCCGCCTTCTTGCGTCGCTTCACGCGCTGCCCCGACTCGTCCTCCGACGACGAGTAGTCGCTGTCGTCGCTGTCGGCGGGCGGCGGTGTCGCAGGCCGCTTTCGCAGGTTCGCCTTGCCCTTGGCTCCCCTCTTCTTGAATATGGCGACGGGCGCCGCGGGCGCATCGGTGGAATCGGCCATTTTTTTTTTATCTGTGAATTTCGGTATCGAGGTTGGTTGGCGTTTAGCTGCGCTTAGAAATTGGCCAGGCCCAAAGCTTAGATCCCTGGATTGGCGATCATGTCACGTGTTAGCGTGCCAGGTTCGTGTAAATGAGTGCCCATGTTATGATGCCAAGGGCAGATGTCTAGGACGTAGACTAGCTAGTGATATATGGTGTAAAAGGCTCTTTAGCGCAATCGAGTTGGGTTTTGATTTTTTTTTTTATTCTGAAGAAAAGTGTTTGCGAGGGAAATTTTAATTATAATAGCTGCGCTCATGGTGAATTGCTTAGACACTGGGCCCTCCCACTGTTTTTTGAGCCTCCTATGATGACAGCGCTATGGTACCCCCAACACAGGGGCTCATTCAGTGGTAGCAGTAAATTTAGCACTCCCACACTGGCCTATATTCAGTACGGAAGAAACCTAGTGCTTGCGCTTATTTTCCTATCAATATTTTCTTTTCTCCGCCCAAAGAAAATGGGGATGAATGGCTATCCTGTCGCACCGAATCAGCTGATTATTGTTTTATCTGCTCCAGGGTCATTGATTCCCGGGGTACTCGGTGGGATGATTCCAAATTGTCAGCCCCTGATGTTTGGTCGTGAATGCCAAGCCCTTGAGTATGACTGTAAGTATAGATGCGAACCTATATCGCGAAAAGCAATAAAACTCTACTATATTTCTAGTTTATATTTAGGTTGGCCGCATTTTCTTGATTTTCTCTCTTGTAGAGTTGCAAGCGAGTACATATAGCATTGAGCAGTATATAATTGGGTTACATCCACCCAGACGAATGTTCTTGATTATGTCAATCCCTGAACGGCGTGAAGTAAGCCAGGACAAAATTGCCGAAAGTATTGGGTCGAATCGGGGACTATTGCCACCGAGACACCAAAATGGTGGTCTCATCGAATGGTCGGCTGTATCCTGATACAACTTTTCAACAGTCGGACGGCACAGCATTCAGGCGGTCGGATGGCTCCCCTGAGTGCAACGGTGAAGGGCAGATTATAGGTGCAGTACAGAGCATATGCGCTGGTGGATTGGGGTGTTAATTGGCGAACCAGGTTGGATGCAATTCAGGATCAATTGAATGCGACCCTCCCGCCAAGGCAACCCCATCAAGCGGCAGCCATGTAGGCGCAGGCGACGTTGCATGTATTGGCGCAATGGGGGCATACAGCCGCTGGTAATTCCCCGTCAGTGGCCCGGATGCAGTGGATGCAGCGGATGCAGAGGGCATTTTTTGGGGGCAGCAGCCAGCCACCACCACCCCTGGAAGGCGCAGGCGAATGCACCTGTCAGCTACGGAAGGCATGCCTGCCTACCACACTTTCAACACACCGGCCAGCCGGGGCCGGGGTTCCGACGTGACCAAAACGCTCAGTGCGTCGCAGCAAGCTTCCTTCTCGCAGACCGGTCAGTATGCCAAATCACACCGTGGCGCCACTGACCTCTTGTCTGCCCTCCCCCTTTCAACCTCGCCGGTGTCGAGCTGCATGAGCCATCACACTCGACAGCCCGGGCACTGTCGCAATAAGCAAACCCTTCCACCACTGACCGGCCAGGGATGTGATGCCCGCGCAGCTTTGGCGGCCGTGACAGCCCGGGTTGGGTCACACCCTCTCGCCTCTTGCGCGAGCCTCCCGTGTCAAGCCATGGTACTTTGCAAAACCCGGCCTGGGCCTGCAAGGAGCATGCGACCGCCACATGAGACACACAGCACTGTGTTGATCGAGGCGGCCACTCAAGGCAAGCAACAGACACTTCTTTTTTTCGCCGAACCCATCGGGCATCAGGACATATGGCAAAAAAAATAAAATACCTACCTGACATGACATGCAACCTTGGCCAACATAAAAGCCCGGCCCGCGCCCTGCATCTCATTGTGGAAGTCGCTGACACCAGGCTTTCCCCACCAACATACACACACACGCACACACACACACACGCATGCACACACATACATACATTTAAATACCCTCTGGCCTATCTAGCTTGATTGATACACCCGTTCTACTGCCACCGCACAAATCACCACCACTAGCAACACCACTAGCACCAAAACAATGGCTTCCTCCGTTGCACCTCTCATCAAAGACTGGAAAGATCTTTACTGGTCTTCGGAGGAGTTCAACGCCGCAGGAACCCGTCTCCACTGCACCTTTCTCATCTACATTGACCCCTCCGATCTGGTCTATGTTGCCGAGATTGTCCAACGCAAGGCCAAGATATCCATCCCGCGCATCAATGCCTCCCTAGAGCCCGTTTCTGACCGATGCATCTTCCCCAAGTGGCCCTCTAGGAACTACGGGCTGCGCCGATCCGAGGATCCCCTGCCTCGCAACGCCACCGTCAGCCGCGCGATGCTCGACAAGTACATCATCTTCAAAAACTACAACATCCTCGAGCTCCTCGGCGTGGAGATGATGCAGGAAATAGCAGCCCTGGAAGCCGTTAGCCGGAAACAGCACCCCAACATCGTCAACTACCACGGCTGCCAGGTGCGCCGCGGTTACATTACCGGCATTGTCCACGACGCACCACCCCTCGATCTGAACCACTACATCGCCGGCGGTGCCGTCATCGACATTGCGCAGTTCATAGACGCCCTCACATCTGCCATCAACCACTTGCACGCGATGGGTTTGGTGCACAACGACATCCGCCCCGAAAACATTTACATCAGAGAGGACGGATCACCTGTCCTGGCTGGCTTCTCCATGTGCCGCCGCATTGGCGCATCGCTTTCCGCGGTCCAGGGTGCCGATGTGTGGTCTGGGGCGAGATACCCGGTGTCGCACGTTGACCAGGACTACTATTCGCTTGAAGTGCTCGCGCAGTGGTTGTTTGCGTGCTCCGAGCCGATTGAGATATTTTAAGAAAATCCTAGTTTTTTTGTTTTGTTTTGTTTATGAGACCCCTGTATAATTAGTTTTCCTTGCCTCTTTTTCTTTTCCATTTCTTTTTTCCCTTTAATTTGGGTTTCCTTTTATATCTTTTATATATCCAGATTGCCTCAATAAACTTATCACCTAATGCCAAAACTTTCACACCCTCGTGAGCGACGCCATAATATCTCCCCGCAGCATTGTGGTGATATGGTCTGGTGACGTCTATACGAAGCTATTCCCAACTTGCCGTGCAGGCCCGTGTCTACGGCGACTGTACTGGAAGAAAGGGAGATATTTGTTGGTGTTGCTGGTTGTGTTCCCAGAAATATACTACATGCACGTGGCCATGGGTTTCCATCCTTGTGGTACAGCAATATCCATATTCATTGTATTCAAGTTGTCAATCTGAGTACCTTCCTACCTTGGTTGTTACTTAAGTGGCGCTCGTTGCGCTTGCCCTCCCAGTGGCTCGCCTTTTAGCGGGTCGCGAGGATTCTCCCCCTCCCGCATGTTCCTCGTACCCCTTGGCCTTTCCCTTTCCCTTCCCTTTCCCCTTTCCCTTTCCTTTTCCCTTTCCTTTTGCCTTTCTCTTCTCCTTTGTATTTCCCTTCACCTCATCTTCTTTGTTTACATCCGCCGGGCCCGCCGCGACGTCGAGTCCCAACCCAAACGCCTTGCTAGATCCTTCGCCAGGTCCTTCGCCCTCACTAGATTCCTCACCAGCTCTCTCGCTAGATCCGTCGCTAGATCCTTGGGTAGATCCTTGGGTAGATCCTTGGCTAGATCCTTCGCCAACTCCAGATCTCTCGCCAGGTCCTTCGCCAGGCACACCGCCAGATGCCTCGCCAGGTCCCCCGCCAGCGCCCCCTCCTCTCCCCTCATCCGTTCTATCAATGGCAGCTTCAATATCCTCTCCTTTGAGAGCAATGAGTAATTCGAGGGCCTCTATTATTGATACAATCCAAGGGGCTCGGTCGGAGTGCGCCGTGTACTTTACACAAAACACCGTCCGGATAGCCTTTACTGCGAGAAGAGCCTCTTTTTGCGACGTGATACTCATGTGCCCTACATCGCTCATGATCCCCGTTGCCGCGGTAAACAAGTACCTGAGAAGGGACATCATGTGGTCTTTCCTCCGGTCCGCAAATCTAATCATGTCGACCAGTTTGCCGGCGAGAGTTCTCCAAAAGAGGTGCCTAACTTGATGCAGATACGGCATGACTTCTTCGCTCTCGACCCTCGAGTGTTCCAGAAGCGTCATGAATTTGACAATTTGCAGGTACTTTCTGGCGTAAGTCCACTGGCTTTTGTCGTTGCCGTCGTCGTAATCATCGCTCAAGTCATAGCCGCAGCGATTCTGCCATCCATCCACCAGCTCCGCAACATGGGAAAGGTGACGCCTCCCGATGCCAATGTCCCGCTGCAAGAGATACGCCCACAACATGTAGTTGCATTCGTCCCCTTGGAGGAGTATCGTCATGGTAGGATCGTCGATGGCGCATTGCGTTTCGTTAATTATCCTTGGCTGACCTAAAGCCTCAGAAATCTCCCTGACATAACTGTTAGCAATACCCTAACCCCGTTCATCAGAGGCTTGTTCACCAGTCCCACACCACCATAGTCAACCAAATCCACTTCCGCCTCTCGATACCCGTTTGCGAAAGAATGGCTAGATCATTGACTTGATGGATTCCTTGACACAGTTAGCACCAGGCAGCAGAGGATGAAACATATACCAAGCACCCACCGAGCTCAGTTGCAAGGGAGTAAGCGAGTCTCAGAGATTGTCGGCACACCTCTAACCGGCCCTCTCTCTTCATCCAGAAGACTTCGAGAACAAGGGACTGCAAAGAGGGAAGAGACATGTCGCTCGTGTCTTCAAACACTCTGGAATGAGCCATGAGCTTGTTCGACTTGTTTATGTCAGTGCCTTGTGTTGCGCAGGCAAGTACTCTCAAGACCAGGCAAGTAGTACGAGCGCTGACGCTGTTGCGCGTGTCCTGAGCTTCTTGAAGCCTCTTGAAAGAGTCCCTGAAGTCATTCTCTAGAATGACAGGGCAATGCGGAAGAAGATCGCGGAAGAAGTCATCAAAAAGCTCCTCTTTTCCGGGTCAGCGATGAATCGAACACCCCTGAGGCGCATGCTTCTTACCACAACTCATCCCAAATGCTAGCACTCTGTCTAGCCAATTTTCAAGGCGTTCAGGCGAGATGGAATACTCTTCAGTTTCCATAGGCACCTGCGTTTGGGTTCATTAGCCTTCTGAGCCGGCGTCACTACATAGCGACTTCATACCGGAGCTGCTGACACGCAATCTCTGATCATGCTGGGGCTGTATCCCAGGGCGCGAAGGTTACGGGCGACGCGATCAATCTGAGGCAGTGGGCAGCCGAGAGTGCTAAGGCCGCCCCCGCTCGGGTTGTCGTTGTTGCTGATGCTAGATAGGCCTGTTAGTTCACTCTCTGACGACTCCCGGGGTGTCATGGGAGGGAGTGAGTGTGATGAGGCAACACGTTGACGTTGACGAGGCATGTCGAGGGAGATATCGTCACGGTTATTGCCGGGCGAGCTGTTTCGTGAGCTGCCTGGCGGGTTCCCCGGTGAGTCGTCTGGGGAGCCGCGTGAGGAGCTAGCTGTGGGGGCCAATCCGCTGAGAAAGTCGGAATGCACCCTCTGGGCTTGCTCAAGAGACATCAGATCGATCTCAGGTACGCCCGCGCGCACATTCGCTCGGCTCCCCACAGTAAAGGAACCCTGGATCTGCCCGTTTGGTTGCATGGTGGGTTTATTGTCCGGGTATTGCAAGGGAATGGAGCGCAGCGCTGGCGCTGGATACTGGCTCGCATTCGGTTGTTCGGAGACGGAGCCGGTAGGGGTCGCCGCCGTATTTAGTGGAGTCGAAGACGGGCTCGGGGAGGGAGAAGAGGGCGTGGCGGGCGTGGCGGGCGTGGCGGGCGCGGAGGAGGCGGAGGAGGCGGAGGACGTATAGCTGGTAGAGGAAGCTGCTGAGCTGTTGGGGATCTGAAAGCCCGTGAAATACTCGGGGTGATCTGGAGGTGCACCGGTGGTGGCCGGAGCCGGGTCGGGTGGCAAAGCGGCGGCCGAAGCGGAGGAGGGCGGGGCCCAGCTCGGACCGCCGTCCTGCACGGCAAAGGCTGTGGTTGGACCAATGAGTGGGGTCTGGCTGACATGTGGTCCGGGGTTGGCATACGCGTATGCGTATGTGCCGGTCTTGTCAATGGGCATGTTTGGGTAGGCGTTGTTGAGATACGGGTTGTTTGGGTACGCCATGTTGGGGACGAAGGTGTTGGCTGCGAAAGTGGTGTTTGTGTGGGTGCTGTTGGTTGTGTTGGTTCTGGCATTTCTTGCAAAGGGGCTGTTGGTGCACGTGTTACTGGCGCCCTGCCCCGGGAAGGGTAAGGGCTGCGAAGGCGACAGCAGAGGCGATTGCGATGTCAACCCCGGCGGCGGTCCAGATGCTTGGAACTGGGCCCAAGCATCCATGGTTGAGCGAGTATGCAAGAAGTTGACGACTGACAGAGACTTTGCAAAAGACAAGTGTGTGGAGGATACAGATCTGGTGCACGGTGGATTCATGGACGAGAATGGCTGGCTCGGGTTGTTTATCACTGTCTAGCGACGCACCATCGCGCCTGTCGCCAAGCCCATTGCGTGTGACCAAGGCGTACACATCCAATGTCCTGTTTCGGCGTGCCAGGTTTGGGGCTATATCAGGGTACATGCCTGCTGAAATTGGGTGGGAGGTTTTGTTTCTTTTCCTCTACCTCCTTCCTGGTCAGCAGCTGGTAGCCACCAGGCCGGGCAAGTGCATGTAGCGATACACCCAGGTGTTTGCTGCGCAGTGGGGCGTCGCAGCCGGCCGTCGTTGTGAGTGGACGCCTTATTGCTCCAGCGCCGGGGGTGGTCCTCTTTAGCAAGTGGCCCCGCACCCCCCTCCCTTCCCCTTCCGGAGCTGGAGCTGTGTCGAGGTACAGGTACAGGTACACACAGCAAGTACCATCGGCATGTTGGTTGCATGTCCCCTGTGGAGCGTGCCACCCCATCCCATCTCAGCCCATCTCATCTCATCTCATCTCACCTCCGCCGGGTCGGGTCCGGCTCACTCGCAACATCTGCCGGGTCTCAGACCAAAACACACACACACCCAACACACCACGCCTGTCTCATCTCCAGCTGCATCGCCCACCCAGCTAACCACTTTCGCCAGGCTCCTGGAAATCCCGTTTTCTTCTTCTTCTTTTGGCTGCTCAGCCTGTTGGTTCGCACGCCCCATGATCCACGCCATGCATATGCTGCTTCTTCTCTCTTGGTCCTGATACGCATGCCGCTATGCCCACTCGCCTACACACACGCGTGGCGCTTCCCCCTCCAGAACCTTCCACCCGCCAAGACACGGCCTGCAATGACAAGTCAGTTCCTTAGCGCCCACACTGCTCATGCTTCAACGCTGACGGGGTGCCCATCGGCCAGGGGGGTTAACCTCTACAAGGGGGGGTTCTGCCTCGAGTTATCGCCGCCCCTCCATGCTGTACACCCAGCTTGAAAGCCTGCTACATCCAAGACATTCATGGTCTGGCCTGCTTTTTCCGAGCGACCCGTGATATTCTGTCGCCTCGCTCTCGACCCATCCAGCCTCCTCTAGTCCCAGCCGCTGGGCGCCGGCATCCCCCGGCTGCGCAGCAAGAGAAGGGCCCAGACACGCGTGTCATCATTTGTTCGAAACCGCTGCTTCCGCGAATTTCGCATACTCTGCAGAAGCCCGTCTTGGCAACTGATTCTCCCGATTATCGTCTTGGGAGCCATGCCATGTGCATCAAGCACAATGTTTATTCATGGATACGCCGAGTTGGTCAATGGCAAACTCGTGGGCAGTGGGTGTGGATCACTGCTGTTTCCCCGCAACAACACAGTTTTCTACTTTGTCAATGGGATGAAAGCCGGCAGGGATAGATGCCGAGAGGAAGCATGTAATTCAACCAAAGCCGATCCCATGGTACACTGTTCGGTTGGTTTGTTATCCCATTCGTACACAGACTTTGGAGTTCCTGGCATTGTGCTTGTCTTCATCCACTGCTGGGCTCCAGCATACTGCAGGACCCATCGAACCTATTCCACACATAGTTGGATGGCTTACACGGAGCTCAGACGCACGTCACGTGCGGGGCAAGGCTCTGCTCGGAGCCTTATTTACTTGTCAGATTCCCCTCGATTTCACCCTCTGCCACTGAAGGTGTAACCCATCACTGATATCTCTCCTTTTTTTATCCAATTGTTGTTTGCACAGCACAACAAGAATGGCCCCCATCCCCAAAGATGAAAAGGGAGACGACTCCGAGGCTGTCCCATTCGAGGACCGAGAAACCCCTCGGCTCCTCAGCAGATTGAATTTGAAAACGATAACAAATATCAGTGAATGCATAGGCCGGACCAGCGAGCGTTTGGCGCTGAGAGCTGAGATTCTCAAGTGCGATGACCTGATCCAAAACCTTGGCGATCACCTCTGGAGGACCGAGGTCCAATCCGAAGTTATCAACATCTTCAATGACAATGTTGGACCCCTGTCGATGCTGTATATGGCTATCGAAGCCGTCAACATGATTATTGAACAAGATTCCAACCTTGTACAAAACGGCCGCCGCTGGTACTTTGCGCCAGAGGTTGTTTCCTGCATCATAGAGTTCATACGGGAGCAGGCAGGACTTTTAGGCCTTTTGTTTGAGTACGACGATGAGTTCGTGCTATGCTTCACCCTACCCTATACAAGGACCTGACCCATTACAGGCGCTTTATCAATGTATTCGAAAGGACCCGCAATGATAGGATTATAAGTCTCGAGATGATTTTGGGGATGCTTCGATCCAACTTTCCCCACGTTCAATTCTCCTCCGATGGCGGAAAGCATCGCTTCGAAGCGGCACACAGATCGGCCCAACTATCCTTCTATAACATGAACGAGGATAACAAGGAAGGGGATCACTATGAACCCGCTGCAATTGGAGAGATTGCCTCTGAACCTCGCATGAGGCCTGTTGCACAGCCTGAGGCTCCCCAACCTGTTCCGTTTTACGACATGATGAACTTGTTGGAAGGCGTGGCAATGCCCAGCCACGGCGGCGCGACTTTTCCACGTGCGGGCCATGGGCCGAGGCAAGCCTTGTTAGGGCTCTTCGCGCTTGTAAGTTTCCCCTTTTCCCTTCCCGTCGCAAAGTTGCTGAATCAAGTGAAACAGGATGGCCTGGATGTGGAAAAGTGTATCATGATAGGGCTCTGCCGAGACATGGTGCAGTGGCTAGCCAAGGAAACCTTGGCTCGTTCCAACACCACCCAGCGTAAGCAACGGCCCTTTCCGCAGCAGAGCGTCGACTAACTAGATGCAGAGGTCAGACAAGAATACGAACAGCTTGCGTGCTGGTTCGTTGCCAATCAGCTGAGGCAATGCAACCCCAAGACTGCGCAAAAGGTGCTCGGCTTGTGGCTGGACTGCGAGAATGGCCTCTCCGCGGAAGGTAGATTCATGAAGCAAATGGATCATCTTGATCTGACTCTGCGCGGGGATGAAAACACAAAATACGACATCACAAGATACGACGACGGCGCGGAGTTTCAGGGGCTTCGCAGCGACGTGGCCCTGGAGGAGTACTGGAGGATAGTCGACAACATCATCAAACCCATCGGGCGGGAGGTGGAGGGGAGAGGCTTGAGGAAGAGTTACCCATATCCCGTCATTTTCATAGTTGGTACGGTTGCACACCCTGTCTTTAACTTGGAGCACTTATTAACGGACGAGATAGGCGGCGAGGGAATTGACTGGCGCCCGTTCATGCTTGATTGGTCTTCGCACAAGTTTGAGGTGCAGACCGCAGACCAACTCTGCCTGGACCCTGGCCCCGGTGCTCTTCTCGAGCAGCGGAGGCTCATCCACAACAACACGTCTCGCGGTTTGCCGCTGCCCCCGTGGCTGGCTGTTGATGCTCTGTGGTCGAGGCTGGCCTGGACCCCGAGAGACGGGCGCCTCTGGACCATGGTTCACGGTTTCCCCAGGAGCGTGGAGCAGATTAGATACTACGAGGACAAGGTACCGGATTCTGCATCGCGAGTGATTTCGGTCCCACTGACTGCTGTCGCCAGGTTCAACCAATGTATTTCTCAATTTTCATCAGGCAACACTGCGCGCCACCCACGGTGTTGCAAGACGGCAACCTGGTTTTCCCAGAGATGCCCTGTGCCCATGTGGTTAATCATCTTGAAAAGCGCGGACATCGCTTCATACAGGTAAGCAGGGAGAAAAAAATGGCTAGCCAAACCAGCGGTTGCTTACTCTCGCCCTAGGTTGATTTTGATGAAAACTTTGAGCAGCAAATGAAGCAAGCTCTGACCGAGATTGTTGTCAGCAGCGGAATCAATTATCAGTAGGTTCTGACGAAAAACTTTTGTGGTGGTATTTATTTCTTTGTGTTGTGATTTATTTGTGTTGTCATTCTTTCTTTGTGGTATTTTCTTGTGTCATTTCCTTGTGTCATTCCCTTGTTATTTCCTTGTGCTGTGGTGGTATTCTTTTGTGGTGGCATTCCTTGTGCTATTTCCTTGCGTTATTTCCTTGCGTTATTTCCTTGTGCTATTTCCATGTGTTGTTTCCTTGTGTTATTTCCTTGCGTCATTTCCTTGTTATTTCCTTGTGCTGTCATTCCGTTGTGATTTTTTTGGTAGCAAATTGACTACGTTTTATTTTTGGACTTTTTTTCCCCCTCTAAATTAAAACCCATGCGTGCACGGGTCGTAGCTTGTCGCGAGTCAGCCAAGCGCCGATGTGGTGGGTCAAAGATCGTGGGTTGGGCTTAGCGGCTCAGGAACCGAACAGACCAGGGGGGGGGGGGTTTGGCCTTGGTGGCATTAGCTCGATAGATAGCACCCAGACTCCACCAGACCAATCTCGAAAGCAGTTTCTTCAAAGAAACAGCGCATCTGCCCCAGAAAATACCACCGGAGCGTAGTTGCGCGCTACGATCTGAACAGTAGCGTCACTGGCGCACGGTTTGACGAAACGGCGCAAGCTACAATGGCAGTTCCCAGTGAGATAATTTCAATTCCATCTGGCGCACCTGTTCAAGCTCACCCGTCTCAACACACAAACTTACAAGTAACCAAGTAACAGCAACTGCCGTTGTTGAATTTGATCCAGTCCAAAGCGTCCCACGCAACACAGGCTCCAATGGAATCACGAAAACCAACACTTCAGCCTTGTCCAAAAAAAAAAAAGTCACGTTACTTTCTTTCAACCCAGTCTTGCTGCGCGAGGCTGACCTTGGGGCCCAGCCCGCATCTCCAGCCACTCGACCCTCCCAGCATGGTAGGTAAGCCTCCCCCTCCCCCCATTCACGGCCGCAGCATTGGTCCGATGGTGCATTGTTACACAGAGATTTACAGGGAACGGAGACCGGGATCGCGGCCAATGAAGCCGAAAGGAATGGAGAATGATCTGCATCACGGCTAGACTGTGTCCAATGGTGACGCTACCTAGGTCATGGCTCATTAACCACATGACGACCCTCCTGCAACGTCAAGCGGGAAGGGGCACGGTATCTCGCTGGAACTTCTTTTCCTGGACACATCACGCGGGCCAGATCACGGTGCGAAGGGACAAGGAGCGGGGTCCTATCTGGTTTATTATTTGTGGTGTGGTTTTTTCTTAATAATATTTGATAGGGATGCCCTTTTTTTATTGGTTATTTTCTTTTTTTCGTTTTTTTCTTTCTTTTTGATAACAAGACCCATGTTCTTCCAACCCACTTCCATCACACCCGTGTTTACAATCTGAAGTATCCGCTTCACCAACGAGACGTTGCGTGTCAAATCTGATTTATCAAACCAGTTTGGCGCATTTACCAAACGTATCCGCCCTCATTCTGATAGCCCATGGCGTAAATCTCCTCGGGTGTGTCCTCGAGGAGCTCTCGGTAGATCTGCTGGAAGCTCTGCTGCGAGCTCTCCTCAATGTTGTCTTGCTTGACCTCCGGGTTGCCATAGGCTACCTGGGCAGGGCGGCAAGACTGGGCCGTGTACTGCTGCTGCGGTATGGCCGGGGTGGAAAATGGAGTGGGAGCGGCGCTGCGGGCCGTGGTCGTGGCCGTAGCCGTGGCCGTGACTTGGGTGTAAGTGGAGCTGCCCCAAGAGAACTTGCCCCAGTCTCTTGTCGAGGACATCTCCTCCAAGGCCGTGATGGGACGGCGGTTGGCTCGTTTGGCGTGCTTGAGCTGCCCTTTGACCTGCTTGAGGATGGCGCTTTTGAGACCGTCCTTGGTGATCTCCTCGTAGCTTCCCAGGCGCGAGGGAAACTGCAGGTGTTGTAGAGTGCCGTATATGTCGCTGTCGGAGCGGTGGAGGTCGAGGAGCTGCATGCAGACGGACCTGAGGCTCTGAATGATCTTGGCTCTCTGCTCCTTTTCCCACAAGTCGAGCTGTGCGCGGGTCATGGCAGCCATGGCGCCGGAGCGTTGAGCGAAATTGGTAGGGCTCAGGGATTGGATTCTGCGAGTCGGCAATGGATTTTTTGAGGATGTTTAAGTGTTGGAGAATGTGCTGAGGAAACGAGGCTCGAAGAGAAGAGGCAACAACATTAGCGGCCTCGATCCCGATGTTGGACATTTATACAAAGGAGTCGTAAGGACAAAAGCTGATTGTTCCCCGCAACTCCTCACAATTCCGCCCTGCGGGATGCAGCAGCGCGCAGCAGTCATGGTGTTTTATTGGTCGCGCATGGGTGAGGGTGTGGTGGTGCTGGACCGGCATGATGATGGGATGGGAGAGTCCGATTGCCGTTGGCGCGCACTTGGCAGCTAGGTAGGCATGTCTCTTGACGCAAAAAGGCTAAATGGACAGTGCATACAGGGAAGCAGCGGGAGAGATCTGGATCCCTCAGCCCTCAACCCTCATCCCTTGCGCCTGCTTTTCCCTTCACGGCCCCGTGCTTGGGGCAATAGCGTCACCGGCCAAGAGGGCAAGGGCCGTTGCGACAAGCCACTGATGGCAGGATTGGGAGCGGCGACCAACTGAAACGGGCCAGAGACAGACGGGCCAGCCACGGACAGTGCAGTCTGACGGACTCACTCTTATCTCCACCGCCAGACGCCTCTGGGATCGATTCATCACATTTGCAAACCCAGAATCCATGGCCGACCCCACCCATTCAGTCTCCATTCTATCCCATCCCATCCTATCCAATTCCATCCTACCCCATCCTTGGCCTGGTTCTTTTTTTTTTTCTTTTTTGTGCCGCGTCTGCGTCTGAGGCAAGCTGCAGCAGCGCTTGAGCCTCCGCAACCCAACCCAACCTGCGCAAGCAAGCTGCAACATACCGGGGGGCGGTCTGAGTCGGCTCCCCAGGGAATAAAAACAAAAAAACAAGAATGCCACCCTACGAGACGAGACAGCGTATTGGGCGCCGCTGGTGATGGATGCGTCTGATCACGGCCAGCAAGCTGAGCACCGAAAAAGAAAGCTCGTCTCGCATGACCCTGCGCAGGTGGAAATTACATGCAGCCTGCCAGTTGTCCTCCAACGAGCGAATGCCGTCATCAGCGCTCACGACTCATCCGCGGTGCCACCGCTTTAGAGTCGCAGAGCATGAGGTGCTCCATCTGCGTCTATTTCGCCCCCCGTCATCGTGTGCGTTTTGAAAATGCAAACCATTTGATTCCCCCACGGGGTTCTCTGCGTCAACAGACCAGAGAGCGAGTGCGGCGCCCAAAATGGCCTCCACTTTCACGTCAGCCTCTAGCTCCAAAGCCTGGCAGCCCGATCTGAGCCACCGTCGCCCGCAGGGCTCCGCCTCCCAATTGACGGCCGAACTCAACGCTGCGAGATGCAAAGCCATGCTCGCCTTCCACCCGTCCAGGACCTCGCCGCCGACAATTGACTCTCTGGCCAGCTCTCGCGCTGCTCACCTCTTTTCCTCCACCTGGCCAGCCCACTCCGGCAGCCAATTCAAGCAAAGGAATCCTCATGCAACCCACCAACCCACGCCAACCAACAGCTTCTGCAATAATAACAACAACAATAACAACAGCAGCCACAACCACCACAATCACCACCACCACAACAACTGCCACAACAACAACAACACGACCAACCTCAGCTCGGCCCTGACCTGCACCGAAGAGTCTCCTTTGGATGTCGAGATTCGCCGCTCCTACAACGACGACCAAACGCTGCGTGCAAGCGCCCTGTGGGAGCGCTACAAGACGGCCAACACAGCCCCCTATCGCCAAACCTTTTCTCGCGAGCAACAAGACGACGATTTCTGGAAGCAGGTCAGCAGCAGTTACCAGGTATGGTGATGAGGTGACATGCACTATGCCGCTTGCGGCAGTCAACCTGCCACGACCATGACCACGACGAGACGGCCTTTTGTTTGAAACCATGTTGGGCTGAAAGATACATTTTGGGAAATACTGGCGCGCGGAGTCTACGGGTCTAGATGGCTGTTTTTAGACAGGGTCAAACGGGAATACCTCTGCAAGCCTTTTTGTTCTTTTTCATCATCATGATTTAGCATCTTTCTTCGATTCACAAGAATAGCCTTACGACCTTTTACGAATCATTAATGCTCGACCTTTGGACACATTCATCTGTTCTTCCTGCTCTCCAACACGTCCTGACCTGTCCGAAGCGAGTTGTCATATTATCTTGGCAAATGCACCCTGCAATCCATTCGCCGTGCATCTACCGCCAGGCCCTGCTCGCCTCCGGCGTATTGCACGGCTCTTCTTTTCGATCCTTTGGCCCTCCACTTACTCTGCATGCAGTCCTGCGCTCTGACGCAGCTTTCCCGTGTTTGCCTCTGCCGCTATCCCGATGGAAATGGCAGCCACCCACGTGACGGACCGCATTTCACAAACAGATCAACAAGGCCTGGATCAACAAGGCCTGTCTCGAAGCGGAATCACTATGATGCGACAATGGCAATAGCCGCTCTATTCATGCATGAACATCCCAATATTCAAACTACGGCGCGGGTCCAGACCTCAAAAAGATGTCGGAGCTGCCGAGGATTGAATGATTCAAAATGTCTTGCTGCAACGCTGAGCCATGAGTCAGAGCCCGATTACGGCCCCCGCTCCTATCAGCGGGGGAGGATTGTGGGTAAGGGGCCTTTTGAGCGGAATAATTTAGGAGAATTAAAAACGTGGCCGTTGCGATTTGAAAAGTGAGATATCGTCTTTTGGAATTGATTTAGCGTATGACATTTTTCTCTGCTTACTTGGATTAGCTACATGTACATAGCCTCAGGCTAGGCAGGGCTCAGGGCACGAGTTTGATCATCGAAAAGTGTGGGACACCCCGCCCCCCACCGGAACTGGGCCGGGAGTTCCGGGCGCCGAGGGAGGGGATCGTGGCGCCGGAGCGAAAGTTGCCCGTATCGCGTCGGACCGTTGGCGTGGCCATGTTTCGAGCTAAATCATCTTGGGGCTAGAGCAAGCGACCGCGTTTACTAAACATCTGAACTCCCATCTGTGAGCTAAACTAATATGTAACACAAACTGGTTCCAGATGCGATAATGGGTTTCTGTTATGGCATGGCATGTGTTTGTATTTTGGGGATTCAAGACAGGGATCCAAGCGGGAAAAAACTGGTAAGAGAAAAAGAAAAACTTCGGGCTACGCCGCCTTCCTTTTTCCGGTCTCGACCAACAAAGAAAGCATGCATGTCCATCCCAATACGTCTTCACGTGCTTCTCGAGCACCACCACCACGCTGAACAAATCTGGAGGTTGTGAGAATGGCAAAGAGTCAAGTTCGAAATCCTGGTGCTGTAAATCATATTACGCCAGAAAAAAAAAACAATCATTGCCGAGCGCCAAACTAACATCATTCGCTATCCTCCCGACTAATTTTTTTCTCTTGTTCTTTTGTTTTTCTTTTTTGGGAGGGGGGTCTTGAACCATAGGCCTTCCCAGTTAGCAACTTTGTCTCTTGATCCACGGCTATGTGAGATCTTCCTAGGAAGGACCCGCATCACGACGCCGCCGAGACTCTTTTCAATCCCAATACAACCACAATGGCAATGGCAATGGCAAAGACACCGTTCTAGACATGCATGCGTCATTTTTTACGTAGCCGAATTAAGAAGCGAATTCAAATTGCAATACTACATTCTGATCCCTGATTACACCAGCCCTTGTTCTCCTTTGTGCCTTTCCTTTTTCTTTTTTCTTTTTTCTTTCTTCTTTTTCATTTTGTGCCTTCACGTGCACGGCTTGGCAGTTGCTGCGTGCTTTGTCATCTTTCAACTTAGTGCCAAGCCCCCGTTTTACCTAACCAAATGACAGGACAGAAGAAAGTCAACAGCCAACGAAGAAAAGCAGCCTCTCCACCAATAATGAGCGTATCCAACACACCATCCAAACCCCTCGCCAATACTTTCAGCGAGTACCCTCCTCAAGCCTCATCGCCATGTGGATCATGGCATTGGCCAACTCTCTCCGCGCCGCCCTGGCTCGGTCATCCTCTGGCATTTCAGGGGTAGAAGGGTAGAAGGGCTTCTTCCGCTTCTGAATCTCCTGGAAGTAAATGCCCGACTCCACGTACGCTCTCTGGTAGACCCACGTGTAGCCAAGCCAGAATGGCTTCTTCAGATCGCTCTCCTGGGTTATGGGCTCGCTGCCGGTATTGCTGCACCAGGCGTGGATCCTGAGGTCAGTCAGGGGCCCGTCCTCACCGCCGACGGTTTTGAATATCGCCAAGGTGGTTTTCCCGAACGTGTCGGATCTGGCCGGGACTCGCCTGCCGGGATCCTCCTTGTAAATGTATTTTTCCTCATCTTGCCTCCGGGGGACTGGTGGAAACAACTTCGCAAATGCCATGTCCAGGCAGAGGTGCTTCAATCGTGGCAGCTTCCCCAGTGCTCGGCATGTTTTGATCTTGTCGCTAACCTTCATGGCGGTGGGGAGTTTCAGATCCAGAGATTCGAGTTGTGGACAAAGCCGATTCATTCTCCGAATCCTCGCTCCAGTAATGCACCACGGTCTGGATGGATAACGCCAAAAGGCTGGCTCAAAGCGAAGACGCTCCAAGGATTGCCCATGTTTCTTCAGCCCAGCATCAAATGTCCTGCCGCTGACCCAACCACCCAACTCGAGCGTTTTGAGCGGGGGAAGCTCTCGAATGAGAATCGACAACTTCTTATCCATTAATTGGAGATCCTTGGAATCGTCGTACACTCTCAGTCGCAGTGCTTCAAGGCTGGAATATCCTCCGTATTTCGTGACGATCCTTGTCAACTCCCCGATCATGTTCCAGCTCACTTGGCATGTCAAAGTCAGATCGCGGAGCGTGTCGACTTGAGTCTTGCTTGTCCACAGCGCAAGAGAATAGGGGGAATATGTAACAAGCGTGTCGAAATACGTCGTTCTAGAGGGAGCGCCGGTCTCATAAGTCTCCGCCAGGGCGGTCCACACTTGTGCATCACCTCCCTCCACGTGGACGTTACTAGAGACTGAAACAGCCTGCAAGTTTGGTGCTTTGATCTTCAGCAGGCGCATGAGGGAGTAATAGAAAAGGAAGATAAATGTTTCATTGTTTCGGGTCCAGTTGAGAACAACGGTCGAAAGGCATGGCGAACTCAATATCGTTCCTGCCTCATTGTAAAAGTCTTCGAACACCACCCCTACACCCGGGTTGAAGGAATAGACATGAAGACGAGTCTCCGGTGAGTGCTCATGCAATGCATCCAAAACGGTCCAAGGAATCTGATTGGTGCAGAGCCAGGACAGGTCTTGGAGACAGGGGAGCCTCTTGATGAAATCAGCCAACGGGCTCCACGCCTCGCCCAGCTTCCGGGATTCCTCCGGGAGCAACCGTGGGTATGGCTGATCCTGCCAGGAACTCAAGCAGTTTGGAGCATTCGGACCATGTGAAAGGCTATGGTTGGCATCAACCTCACCACACGGCTCGAAGCCATCATCCAAGAAGCGTGCCCGCCGCCTCGGAAACTGATCTGTATCATGACGAGGAGTGCCCGTCATTCGACCAGTAACCTTGATCTGCTGAACCAGTTTAAAATTGGCCCTGAGTCCATTTTTGATGGTTTCTAACAGAGTGACGAGCTTTTCTTCGGAAACGACGTGAAGATTGATGCGTGAGAACCGGTATTTCTGAGCTATGGCGCGAAACTGTTGACTGGCGAGGGTGAACGAAGCCAAGTCGCGGCCATCGGCATCATTAGATACCAGATACTCGCAAACCCGGTCGAGCATCTCCGTCGGGAGCCGTTGGACTGTCGACATGGTCGTTGTTCGAGGTCTGGGACTGGGAAACGATATCTGAAGGGGCGAGCTTGTCTTGGTAAGGTTGATTTTTCCGACCGCCGCTGTTTGACTTGGCCCGAATTTACCTAAAGTATAGGCCTGGCTCCTCCAGCCCAGCTGAACCAGGTATTCGATGATGGCGCCTGGCTTGCACGTCAGCGGCAACCCGTAGCATACTCACTGCACGTTCGCCCATGTCTCACCACCGGCTAGAAGCAATACGCAACCTTCCGTTATCGAAACCGCATCATGGCATAGTCTAATAGCCAAAAAAGGCCATTTACCTCCGTTCAGCGGAGGCCAAAGGTGGAAACCAAGGTATCTCGCCGTTGCTGCCTTGATCAATAATGGGGTTAATTTCATAAGTGCATCATTCGATGCTCGTATGGAGTGAGTCGGTCCACGCGCCCCTCAACTCCACCATGATGCGAACAGAAACAGAAGAACAAGGGATCCCTGCGGCGATAGATCGGACTACGCGTGTCCCATTTGAGCCATCCATACTGGGAGATGCATGGGTGGCGAAGAATTGGCCCCCCCCCTCCCCACACCTGCAAGAGCAATCGGTCCAGACTGTCAGGAGTATCTCGAGTGTCGGATTTGGCCTATGACCTTCCCCAACAAACCCCCACCTATTAGCACTTTCCCCCGCAGCTTTTCAAGTCGAGACCGGCACTGGCTCACGATGATGAGGCCCGAGCGCCTTCCACAGGGCAAGTCTGGGTGCAACAACACCAGACGGCAGGACCAAACGTCAGCTCAGCCCACAACTACCGCCGACGAAGGCGTCATGATTTATGCTAGGAGGCTTGAGTAACCATCTCGAGACGACTTCAGTTTTACTTGTTCTCGTATATGCACTGCTGACTGGTTGTACAAGACACCCGACGCTTCTCTTGCTCGCACACGCTTTCCAGTCGAGTACCACAGAAACACTTCCGTCTGCACTGCTTACCTGTCCGAATGCCCCTTCGTTTCTTTTATCTCTGGTGTATGGGTTATTTTTGGCAGGTATCGATTGTCTTGGTGTCTTTATGAATCATGGCAGGCGCCCATCGAGAGAATGTCTTGTCTTTCTCCTTCATCACCACCATCAGACTCAACGCCACCATTCCCAGCTTTGAAAGGAACGCTCACTTTGCTTTGCATTTCTTCTATACAAGGTTAACACAGCGCCAACTGACAAAATGTCCCCGGCAAGGTCAGCATCCCCTGTCCCGTGCCCTCTCCCTACCGCTCGCCACAACTAAGCTAACTCACGCCGACGGCAAAGGTGCCCAACCAGTTTGCCTACTCGCTACGACGCCTTGATTCCGCTCATCGACCCGGATGTCCAAGCTTTGCTTGATGCCGATCGAGTCGACTCGATCGAGAAGATCAGGGACCACGAGAATTGGCCGGTCGAAGGCGAAATCCCGAGTGAGGAGGTGGATACTTTTTTTCTGGTCCTGCGGCTCCTTGCTTGGGTGTTCTATGTCCGGCGTGGCTTAACTATGACCGAGCGGTTAGCCACGTTCTCCGTTCCGGAAAACGAGGCCATCCAGCTCCGAGTCTGGTCCCTAATCGGGGTCGACAACAAGCGTGCCGCCACCCTGCTCCTAGGGGAACTGGAATGGCTGTTGCGTTTCGAACCAGGGGACCTCCAGAATGGCGGTCTAGAGGCAGGGGTGAGAGCCCTCGAGATTTGGTTCGAGGAGGCGGGGTTCGAGTATAACCGCCACCCCACCATCCCCAGGGAGATGCCGGCGAATGAACTGAGGGCGGCCCCGAAGAAGCTCTTCGAGCTCTCCACCCAAATCAACCTTCCGCCAGTGGTCCCTACAGAGCGCCTGGACAACTTTCAGGTGTTGATTGCCGTGGGGTTTGTGTTTGTGGGCTGCTATGGAAGCAGCTACTGGCCAGACCAACTAATCGACCCTGAGCGAGGTCTTGGCGCCGCCATGGTACTACTCAAGTCCGCAGATCTGCTGGACATACTTGGTCAACACACTGCTGGCTTTCGTCGGATCCCCAATGCCCAGACTTGGAGTGACTTCCGGTGGGCCGAGGAGTGAGGTTCCTTTTCTCGCCAATGGTTTTCATTTTGCGTCCCAGATAGTTTTACCATTTTTGCGCCACATTAATACACTACACATGCTGCCACAATTCCTTTTCCTTTTTTTAGTGTTTTAGCCTGTGATTGTTGCTCCCACCTCTTTCGCGCCATGGTGCCAATTACTTACTAGGCAAGGACAGGGGTCGTTGGTGGAGGTTCCCCGCGCTTCACCATAGAGCCGGGTGAACCAAGTGGACGGTAACTGGGCCAGGGTGAGGGCAGAGTGGGTACCCTGTGAGAGAATAGGTCAGATACGAAGCACAAAGGTACATATGACTTGGCACAACACGCAACACCCCTGCACACAAACGCCCAAAACGTCGGCCCTACAGGTGAAGAGGAGTCAAAAGGTCTTGAAATTGTTTGCGCGCTAATGCGAGGCGCGCGCATGCTGAGACAGCTGCCACCACGCTCAGACAATTCGAGGCGGGACAGGGTGCGCCCCGGACCGAAGATAATGTCAATCGTCTCACCTTGTTGCTTGTGGCCTTTGGGGATTCTTTCCACGCTAGCACCAGCAAACCACACCTCTCGACAGGCCCCTGGCTGCAGCGATTGCGATATGGAGGGGAAGAAAGCTCAGGGGGCGCCTTATTGCCGTATGTATTCAACAAATCCGCCAAACAGTGTCGGTGTCGCAAAGCATGACGCAACTTAAGACCGGCAGATCCTTGCACAGGTTCAGTGCAGCGTCTTCTGGAATGGGCTCCCAATGACCCATATGTTGTCTCAGAAGCTGTCGCGTTGTTTGGGCAAATGGAATTGTGGGCCAGGGGGGCCTCTCAATAAGAAAAAGAAAAGAGACAAGGAAAAATGTGACAATATGCCTCATGCAGAGTCTCGCATATCCAAGTTTGGTAAACGAGGTGCAGCAACTTTGCATCAATTACACATTGCAGGAGTCATATCAAAAAACAAAACTCCCACGCCACCCATCACAAGCAGGGCGAATGTGCAACTTCGCTTAGCTTCAACAGCCTCACTTTTGCAACGCTGATACGTCAGCAGAAGCAATATACCATCGTATTTTGGGTACATGCTCAGGCGGGCCAGGGTACTGACCAGGGTGTGTTGACCCCAGCTAACGAAGCCGTTGCAACCCTGCCCATCACTCCAACCTACGGGACATGACACACTGCAATCCCGATTTTAGTATGGCCAGCCTTGTTTCGGCGATCGGCCCAATAAACGGGGATCTCTGAGCGACCCATGCCTGGGCGGTGATAAACTCGTCTCACTCCTAATTCACAAACGACAAAATCGGAAGAAGGAAAGAAGAAGAAAAAAAAAAAAAAGACATAGCATCGGATGCTGTAGAGTATTACGACGCAATCCGCACCGATGAGACACTCTTTCCCTAATGGCAACAATGCTTGCTTCCTACCCCTCTGCCAGCCAAAACTCCACCCCCTCCCTCGTCTTCTCTCTTCCTCCTCTTCTTCTCCCTTCTGAGCAGCCACCTACGCACCGGGCACAACGCCGGAAATGGAGTTCCCTGAAAAAGAGGTGTCGGGGATGCATCTCGAGATCCAGGCTAGGTCGAGAACGGAAGGGCGCGCAGGTAAAGTGTGTGAGCGACTTTGCTGGCAAAGCAAGCATGTCAGCTTCACCGACTGCCGGCTCTCCCACAAAGGCTGGGTGCCTCCCCTGCCACACTCAGCGCCGGCAATACGGCCGCACAGAGACTTGGCAGAGCATGGGTGAGGGGAAGAAATCGAGCACAGTATGCAGAACTGCGCTGCTGTATTCCTGCAATGCGCGACGAGATGGTCGAGCAACGCGGTCAACGGGCGGCGGGCATCAACAACGCACTGGTGGGCTGAGACAGACCTGATCTCTCGAGTGCGATTCGCCCATTCTCTCCGCCTGTGCTTGCGTGTCCCGCTCCCGTCAGATTCCCCCCCGCCAAAAGGCCTGCGGGACACTGTCTTGCAGCTTCTTTGCTGTGCCTTCACGATAAGCTCGGTCCGCGCACGCGCACGATTATGGTGGTAGGAACGGGCCGCTCTAGTCAGCGATGCCATCGTGGTCTGGGCGACTGCTAAGCTCCAGCTAGCTGCTGTACCGAGGATGGGGCCCCGAAACGGCGTGGCACGCGTGCCGAATGGCCCCTTCAGGGTCCTGAACTAGGCGGGGAAATGAGCTTGGGCGACAGCTTTGGGGGGTCCCGGGGTACCTGTCCGGAGGGTGATTGAGACGGGTAGCTCGCATGTGCGCCGCCCTGTTCCCCATCGCACTGTGATGTGTTTTGCATGGCTCTGTCGTCCAGTCTCCAAACGCGCACAGCTATCCCTCGTCTGGAATGGCGGCCCATCAGCCGACAAACGCAAACGGTTCCACCCCCTCCACTGCGCCGGCACGGTCCGCGTCCAAGTCATCGTGAGAACCTTGACCTGGTCAGGGATGTCCCCCCAGCGGTGGGTGTGGCCGCATCATGCCAATCGCATCCAAGATCGCTCCTTTGTCATCCAACCTTTTCCCGACAAGTGACTGCTCATTCGCCGCTGAGCCTCACCCAAGCACTATCAACGCTGTCACGACATCCATCTCCTCTTCCCCAAGCGTCGCATTGCTTTTCTTGCCTCGAATCGGGGCTTCGAGGGTTCATTCCGCCCATGCGCGAAAACTTGGCCCGTCCACACAAGCCCGGCAACATCCCCAATCACCACCCGTCATGGTGCCATTGCGGGTGCCCACCAAAAACCTCTCTGGTTGCGCCCGGGTTGCAGCAGCACATGTACTGTAGCACTTGCACACAAACACAAGGGTACGGAAAGACGGTGAGCGCTGCACTCCTTGTTTCGTCCAGAGCAGGCGCAATTTCCATGGCTCATGGCCGCCTACCAGCCAGCCAGCCAGCACTGTTTTCCGCGCCCGTCGGCCGCATTCTCGGCGCAGTTGCCGTTTTGTGGACGCTCGCCCGTGGAGCCTCGCACGCTATCGATGTTGTCTCCCTGCGGGTTGATTATCAATATGCTATCGGTCATCGTATTCGGCGTGGTGCAGAACGCCCCCCAAAGCAGGCTGATGCCTCAGTGGAGCCCTGCAACGCAAGACGGCTCCCGTGTCATCTTGGCACATCCATGATATTTTCTTTTTTTCTTTTGTTTTGCTTTCTCTCTGGCAAAACTCATCGCCGATCCGCAAAAGCACAGGGCCTCGTCAGCATCGGAAACAAGCGCCATGTCAGTGTCATCCGATGAGGAGAATCAAAAAGAGGGTGTTCTGTGGGGGTCAGCGTGCAGTGTAGCCTATTTTACTAGCACTCCGAGGCGGACGCACGGATGAGGAGCATACTGATCCCTACTAGCCAAGAAGAGATCTGACATGCACCGATCAACCTTTTGACATGACACTTGTGTGGCGGGCTAGAGAGTTGGCTAACCTTGAGCTCCATCATAGTCAACAGTAGTGTTATCGAATTAGAAGAGTCGATAACCGAAGAGCTGCAGGACATGACAATGCGCAGACCTCACTCAGGCAGGTCTCACTTCTAGCCACACGCTATCGTTAATATCAGGCTGTGAGGCTGGGTCCTCATGCCCCTCCCCGTGGGGATCGTGGGTCGAGCTCAACTTGGGAGGCCCACCGAGCAACAGGACCCGAAGTTCGTTTACCAAGAGTTGACACAGGCGTCATGTTCATGCAGCCGCCGACGCAATATTCAACTCGGCAGAACCAACAGCAGATGCTTCTCTAGTGGGGCTGGGTCCTCGTGCCCCGTGCCACAGCTTCGTAAGCTGTTGCAGTTTCCTAGTCTTGTTGTCTCGGGCATGAAGATGCGAGGTTTTTTTTTTTTTTTAGGAAGGTTGATGGAGAGTGGCATTGGGCATCCACGGGTTACAGCTCCAAATTGCGCCCAACAAGCAAAACAGAACGAGACAGGCCAAGCCACGCCTCATCACATCTGCAGTTGGACATCAGGCGTTGCCTCGTGTCGTCGGATGCATACTCAGATACACCCCCTAGATCGGCCGTGTACCTTGGGTGAAACCGACAGGGGTCTAGATAGGCGGCGGTCCAACCGGAAGGTTTCACTCACATGGACCGGTGAGCAGAATTTAGAAATCGGTGGAATGATGCGCTTTGGGCCATCTCAAATGCCCTTGGAGCTGGTCTTGTTTTGCTGGCGCATCTGGGCCTAGCGGCCAATTGCAGCAATGCATGCCACTGATGGGGGTAGAACCAGGCAGATGGGTCCCTTGGTCCCCAACCTAAGCCACTCGTCCCATCGAATAGACTTAACACCCCGGCCATGTACCGGTACCTCTGTTTTTTTCGGAGGTACCGGTACCTGCGAGCGAAACCGAGGCTGGGGGCCAGCGCCGGAGCCCGGGTTGCTTCCAAGAGAACTGACAGAAGCTCCCAGTGCACAGGGGCCGGCTAGCTGCCTACCTTGTGGTAAGAGTCACAAGCAACCCCTTCAATATCGTCGCTGACCGCCAGGCCACGCCTCGAGTCTCGAGTCTCTGCGTCGCATCAGTCACCTTGACCATGGCAAGGAACCATGTACATGCCAGGAAGAATTGGCTTCGGGCGTATGCGTCTCAGCGGGACGTTTTGGGAAAGGAACAAGAGTTCCCTGTCGCCTACCCCATTGAAGCGAATTACAGAGCCGCAGACGGCCAACATGTGTACGCAACAGCGGAGAAAGTCAGCTCATGTCTCAGCGGTTGGCCCAATATTGTACGCCCATGCATATGCAACCTATACCATGGATATTACAATGCACTGCAGCGCGGTGTTGCCGTGTAAGGGAAAGAAGGCAAAAAAAAAAAAAAGGAACTTGTCAATTAATGTCCACACTAACCGGGCGGAGGCCGACCAAGAAGTGTTTAGCCCAACCAACCAACAGCACACATAGCAGCAGTCCAGGCCGTGTCTCATCGCAGCATCCATCTATGCAGCGGCATGTTGCGTGCGCCAACGCTGAATGTAACCACTTTCCAACGAGGAAATGATCCGCGCTTCCATTACCAAGAGGCTTGAAATGTTGCATCCAGATGCGCATCTCTCCACCGGCCCGCCCGTGTCCCATCTAGAGGGCTGTAATCACCAAGAAGCACTGAGAAGACCAAAGAAACCTGCTTAACCAACCATGTCGTTGCGTTTCTGACCGGTGGCGTATCTTGGGAACGTCGGTGGAGATGATGCCCTTGTCTCATGCAATGCTGCCAATACACTCCCACACACACACACACCAACAAGTCAAGACCTGCCGAAAAATTGCGGATGCCAGGGAGGGCCTGGTGCAGGGAAAGTGAGCGCAGCCGAGAAAACAAACACACACACCATTTCCCTCTCATGTCTCATGCAGCCCCTTGTCTCGGCCTTTGACCTGAACCAGCTAGCTAGATAGATTGGGACTGTAGTTGTGTTGATTTGGCGGAAGTGTGTGTGTACAGGGTAGCTACCTCAATTCGTTACATCACGCGAATCCCAACCCCTCACTAGCATGTCCAAATAGAGATGCATGGCCAGAAACCAATCACAAATGTTCAATTTCGGTGACTATGGAAAAGGACAAAAAAGTGCAGCTACCCTAGAGTCTTGCAGGACCAAACCGACCAAAAAGATTGTTGTGCTTGGCGACCGCCATCAGAATGTAAAAGTGTTGCAAAAAATAATTTGCATCCCAGACAGGAATTTGAAATCGGGCTATAAGCAGCTGATCACAAATGGATGGAGAGGCCGGAGACTCAAACTTTTCGAGGAAGCTAGGAGTTATCTCGGCAGCGTAGAAGTAGACAGAGCGTGCCAACGGTTCGGGAGTCAGAACCAAGTAAACCTTTATGCAAAACGTGTGTCAGTGTTCAACCGCTCAACTTCTTCGTGATGGATTGTGTTTGTACCGGGAAAGGTTCCAGGGGATCATCAACGGTGATGGTCAAAGTCTCATTCTCCAGGCTGCTGGGACCGGGAGCCGGCTCTCTCCCAAAGGCGCTCCTGGCCAGTATCATCTCCCGACGGCTCTGTCGGCGGCGGCGATTCCAAACCTGTTGTTGTGCCATGCTAAGCAAGCAGGTAGCGACGTACGGGTGTTCATGCTTGTTCCCATTCTGAGGAGCTTGTGAGCCTTCCACTCTCGAACCTGGCAAGACATGGAAAAAAAAGGGGGGGCTTGTAACTTACCTGGTACTGGTGGCACCAATCTCCACCATGGTTGGTGAGTGTGAGGTGAGTCACGAAAGCAATCGAGGACTCGATATTGAACGTGTAGATGCCGTCCGTCACTATGGTATCGGTAGCACGTCTGTCGCAATCGAAGGGGGTGGTATCGGCCCTGCGCAAAAAAAAAGGGGTAACGTGTTAGTATGATGGCTTCAGCAAGCAGGGCAGGCGGGGAGGGTTCATTACCCGGAGTGATGGACATCAAAGTATCTAAAAAGATCTTTTATTCCGTATGTATTGTCACCGGGAAGCCAGACGCCTTCAGTCAATGCTCTGTGGGCGTAGCTCAGCATTTCGTTGGAGAACAGGGGGGTCTCGAATATGGGAATGGCTGGAACATCGCGTTTGGTAAAGCGGCAGCCCATCTGCCCGAGATGGCACCAGTTCCATGAACGAGGCTTGTCGAAAATTCCCGGAAGCTGCCTGTCAAGGGTGGTGGGCATGGGAGCTCTCACAACTCGTCGGCGCTTGGTGGCGTCCGGTTCCTGTTGACTGCTGCTGCTGCTGCTAGCTTGGCCGCTGCCAGGTGAGAGGGAGAGGGAGCTGCTTCCGGGCCTTGCGGAGCGGTTCGGAGCACGAGTCCTGGTTCTGCGCCTGGGCCGGGCAGAGGACGGGTCCGAGAAGGGATGTGTGTAGGTCGGAGGCTCAGGGGGTGAGAGCGAGCGAATCGGAGGCAACCTGTAGCTGTCATCACCAACACCGGGGGGTTGTTCACCAGCAGCCGCGGGCCGGGGATTAGAGGCCTGAGATACAATAAGGTCGAGAGATGTACGACCTGGCTCGGGGATGGGGGCCTCGAGGAACATGGGCGGCTGGGGTGGATATTTCATGGTGAAGTTGGTGACGTGTTGGTTGTACGTGTAAGCGTAGGTGTAAGTGTATGTGTAATCGTGCTCGGGCATGTAAGAGCTGAAGTTGCGAGTGTTTTTCCAAAGCAAAAGGAAAAGCAGGATAGCAAAACGCGCCTGATGTGCGACCTAATATACCCGTTGGAATCCAGAGCTGAGAGGGGGGAAAAGAGGCAGACTGGCGAACCATCACGACCCCCATCTCTTGACCGAAGGCCGCGTCCTTGTGACTCTTGCTCCGAAGCTCTGAGACTAGCTCTCTGCTCTTCTTACTGGCTGATGTAACCGGCAACTGGCTCTGAGAGACTAGTTAGCTCTGTGTATCCAAGCAGACTCTGTCGAGTTGTACCAGCCACACGGGGCCTGCGTTCAACCTCCACCACTCGCTGCCCCCTCGATGGCTTGCCGCAGACACGGGGTGCGCCATGTACGACAGATTTCACACACCATCCCGCCTCGTATATGTCGTGCAGCGTCGGTTTCTATCCCGAGAACCTATGATCGCGGCGATGCTGGCCACCACTTCGCTCAACCACGGCACCTCTACCCGAGCCCTCCGCTTCAGCTCTGTGCTTCGGGTCGGCGAATCCTTCCAAAGCTGTGTTGCCTTCGTATCCGCTTGAACTTGACTCTTGCTCGCGAGCGTCCCTTTGATCCTTCATTCGTCCGTGGTACGGGTGCCGAGCCGGAGAATTCTTTTTGTATCTCGGTTGCCAAAGGCTTTGCATAAACTCCGAACGTCTGGGCCCTTCGAGGCAGTGCCTCGTCCGACCCGGTTGAAGCCTCGTCACATCTTGGGCACGAAGGCATTGCGAAGCAGCCTATGTCATAGCTGCGGGCTCGTAACGGGGCCAATCGTCAGCTTTCCTTGGAGAGATCCGTGATTGCAACCTGCTCAGCTGTGTTACTTGTCACTAGCACAGATTACGGGATCTTTGCGTCCGATGGCATGCATGGATGCCTTGGTCGTGGGTGTCGTGCTTAACCTAAAACTCCGTGATTCGGGTACTTGCTGTTGCCGCAAGTGAAGTCACTAGGACTACACTTGGCAAGTACACCTTCCCCGGATACCTGTCTCAATGGTAGACTGCGGGGCATTCACCTTCAAGTACTTGGTCTGGTGGGTATCAGTCACGCGCTGCACAATTTGAGGGGGGCGGGCAGCGATGGTGACGGACGATCCAATGGGTGCACCGTTAGGGGCTGCGGCATCTATTGCGCTGGAGCTGTTCCATCATTTTAAGTGGCAGCAAGGTATGACACAGGTTCGAGCAGCCTGGTTCACCTGCGCTGGTGAATTAAGCCCCATGGGTGCCTGGTCAAAACATGCCACACATTACAATAGTCGTGTGTTGAATTGGTCAAAACTGTATTGGCAAATCCACGGCCTACGAGCCTATAAAACCTAATACTCAGCTATGTAAATAAGCATTCAGCAATTTATAATACCCTTACTATTATGGTCTTATTGTATCGAAAAGTTGAGGAGAGTTTTACTATTTCTGTCTCATGAGTTCGGTATTGTCACACATGATTGCTCATTCATTCCTTTACACCGTGACTCGCACATATTATAATGCAAAGGCATCTTGTATTGATACTAATAATAATAACTAGCGCAACATCTAGGCCCAATTGCCCTCATCCATGACGACCTCACCGCTGTGATACTGATCGAGGAGCTCCTGAACCTTCCAAGGCTTAAAAGCATAGCCCGGAGGCATGTTGGTATTTTCGAAGGGAGTTCCTCCAATAAGATGATCAACGCACCTACCGTAGTTTTCCAAGGCATATTTCTCGGGATCGTGTTTCAGAAGCCAATTACCCATTGATTTCTTGAGGCTCTCGGGATCATTAACTACGGCATGCCAGTCAGTCTTGTGGAAGAGCTCTCGAGTTTTGAGTCCCATTTTCTGTGCACATGCCACACGCTCGAGTCTATAAGTAAAGGCCCATCATTAGCATCCCCATACCATTTCTGAACATTGGTGTGCTAATTGATTTCTCACCTGAGACGGCTGTGAACTCTTGCGCCAAGCTGAAGATTGCGCTTCCCTGAAACCTGCAGACAAGCGGCCAAACAATAACCATCCTCTATGCCCATCGTTGCGCCACTGCCAGAAGTAGGCAAGAATGGATGCCCCGCGTCACCGATTTGGATAACCCTTCCCTGCGGGGAAACCCAGGTCGATTGAGGATCCCGCCACATCAGTCTCCAGTCGACCACGTTCTCAGGAGTCGCCTTGATTAGTTCGGTGACAAGTGGTGTCCAATCTTTGACGTATTCGAGCGCTTCATCTGGCGATGCCATCTGGATTATGCCGCCTTCATCTGCGTCTCGATCATCCTGGTCCTTAATCGTTAACAGCGAACACAAGCCGGAAGTTCTAGCAGCCTTCATACCTTGTGGTTCAACATCCAGCAAACGTCATCCTCCATCTTTCCAACGATGAAGTGAGCATCAGGTCCAAGATAGAGAGATATATTCCGGTCATATTTCTCAAACTCCTTGGCAATAATTGGGCTCTTTTCCGTTGCGAGTTTAACAGGAAAGCTAGCCCTGTATACAGCAAATCCAGTGCTGATCGGCCGGTCTTGGTTCCCAATGATAAGGGATCTCGACTTTGAGCCTATCCCATCCGCTGCGACGACTACGTCGGCTGTAAGCGTCTCTCCATTAGCAAGATGTACGCCTGCGAGGTCGGCAGTCTCAAAATATTCCGTGGCAGCAGTGGAAAGCTTTACAGCGATTCCCAGTTGCAGAGCATAGTTGTACAGGGCGACATGAAAACCCTGTCTGTTGAGTGGGATCGATAAAAATGCAGGGTCACCCATAGGCATGGGGCCAATTGGGGTTCCGTCTGCTCTGTTGAAATGAATAGTTGACGACCATGATATCGCCTTTAGCGATTCGAGGAAACCAGGCCATTTGGCCATGGTATGAAGAACTGGAGATTGAAGTACAATGGTATCGCCTATCCAGCGCTGTCAGTAGTGGATTCGTTTAAGTCTGGAAATTGAAGAACTGCGAAGCCTAGTCCCCTGATTATGCAAACAAGTAACTAACCGAAATCATCGAGATTTGGCCGCCGTTCGATTACTTGAACATCGTGGCCTTTTCGTTTAGCTTCAATGCTAAATGCTAAACCAGCGATGCCGCCCCCCACAGCGAGTATGGAAATACCGGTGCGTGGGTACTGCTCAAAGGCAATTTGGAGCGGGCTTTGCGCAGTCATGATAATTGGGGGACTTCAGGGGGGATACGTGAGAATGAGATTCCAAGGTCGCCTTGGCAATTCAATGATGTTGATTCCAATGATTAGAATCTCTTTACGCATACATATTTATACGTATATATACTATAGACATCAATAACATACGTGTACTTGACTTATCGGGTTCCTCAACATTTCTCGGATGGCACACATTGACCGGAACCTCCGAATACCACTTTTTCGGTATTTATTTCACTCCGCGACCGCTATAGCGGTGATCTTTTATAGTGGGTGAGTGGAGCGCACATTATAGATATTACCAATTACATCTAAAAAAAGAGTTCCACTGTGCTCATACATGATGTTTATTTCCGTCGGTTTCGGATTCGGAAGCCGAATTTCATCTCCCAAACATATTTACTTTGATCTAAAATCCAAACTAGGCTTGGGAGATCGACCAATTTTGAGGGTCCAAGCGTTTGATCCATGTCAAAGGGCGTATTAAATGCTGTAATAGGGAAAGCTTTGTTGTGGATAAGGGGACGCCTTGATGCCACGAGGCTGTAAATGTTGTATTTGACACGGCATTTGGGTTGAGAATTTTGTTAGGGCTTATGCACTACCAAAAGGTATTGTTGATCATTAATTTCATCTGCTATCTTTCTGTAAAGGTTTCTCCGTTCTGGCCACCTGCTCTTCATTTGGCTATGTATAAATACACAAAGAGACAAGTTTGGTGTGTGTATGTGCATAAGAAGGACGTTGGGCTGGCGTACTATTTGCTGCGTAATAGCGACGAGATCGAGCTCTTTTGTACTTATATTGTCGGCAATCCTCGGTTTCCTCCTTTATAAATGCTTGGGTATCCTCGTCGAGGTGATGGAAGAAGAGAGACGCGGCGTTGCTGCAACAGGCACTCCAAACTGACACCTTCAGGAATTTGTTTCCAAGCTTCGGTACCCTGCGCGAGCGAAGGATACAATGCAGCGCTAGACTACTTAGCCTATACGCTCGATGGATCCATTTTAAGCGCCCTCTTCAAACCATTACCGTCGTAAACTGGACGTGTGCACACGGGCCTAAACATTTCTTGGTTCAACACCTTGCCGCGTGGGTCTCTTAAAAGTCTGTTTATTTTAGTATTTCCAAGAAAAATAAATAAATACTGGCTGAATAAGAATTTTTATCTGGGAAATTATTCCTTGGGCTTTTTTTTTTTTTTTTTTTTTTTGCGGGGGATTAACTTCGCTTGGGCATTATACGAACAACAGCTTCATTCCTAAATTAGCTCTACACAACAAGCTGGGCCACCACCCCCAATCCACATTAACGTTACTGGAAACGTAATTTATCGCTCGCAGTTTCTTATGCTCTTCAATTCTGCCTCAATCATGCTGACCCGATTGAATTGGGTCGGCCGACAGTCTCCAGTGGAGGCAGAGAGAGCGTGGCCTGGAGGGAGCACTTGACTTGCACGGTGAACCAGCTTTCCATTCTTCGCGTCTTCACTAAGCATCTTAATTTATCTCGTCACTTCATATTCCACTGCTCAATATTCATCCATGTTCAAATAAACCACGTTTTCCGACGCATTCCTTCCTTCGCTCACAACTCCATCCCTCACCATGGGTGCTAAAAATGCCGGCTAAATTCTCGAAAGTGTTTGTTTTGGTTCAGGCCGCTGCCAGGTGTTCGTTCTTTCCCCTTTTTTGCCTCTGTGTCCCGAACACTCTTTCCCCCATACTTCTCCTTCCACGCCTCTCTACATTCTCTTTTCTCGTCATTTACGCCATCCACCGTCGCTCGCTTTACTCACACCACACCCAAGAAAGCCCTGCATTTTTTGATGATGAACTGTACGGCTCCAAGCGAGCTGCACCTCTGTTACATGGCGGGTCTGTCTGGAGCCTCTTACTGCATTTATACCCTGCGTGCACCAAGCAGCCAGAACTCGTCGACAATCCTCACCGCCGAGCCCATCATTCACGGAAGATAATCCCATGGACCGCCGCAACCCTTTTTAATAACAGTCGCTCGCGCAATCACTGCCGGATCACGCCTCGGCCTTCTTTGTGCTGTCGCCAGGATTGACCCTCATCAGGTGAGTCAAGTGAGGACAGAAGGTTTGAAGATACTAAATGCTAACCAACGTTCCTACAGCGAGTAGAGAATATTTTTCGATGTCATCTACCGCTGCGACAACCACAGCGTGGTCACTTTTCGCACTGGTTGTCTAATTCATCCACGCAATCAGGGCATGGCTACGCATGGCCATTCCAGAACCCAACCTCGAGCAAGCAAAAGAAGACATGTTTCATCGCACAATCACCGCAAACCCTTTCTCCGCAAAACACAAACCACTCTCTTGACAATCGAATTTCTCGAGTGCCAGCTTGGTACAGCAGCAATTACCTTGAACCCTAGTCGCGCGAAGCCGCGCAGTCCCCGTTTACGAGTCTTGATGCTGTCGCAGTCACGAACTCATCTCAGACCTGTTCTTTCACAGAAATGGCTCTTCTATAATGGGGGAAACTCTACTGCCATCTTTCCCCATGCATTTGGATCTTTTCAATGCGCCCCTTTAGGCGCTTCTCACCTAGCTGAGCGAACACCTATACCTACGCCAAAGCGCCGGCTGGAAACACACCGCTCAGCATACTTCAACAATCGTGCACTTTGGGAGAACACCAAAGACGAAGCCCCCTCCATCACAAGCCAGCCAGAGAGGGATAAGCTGTGCAAATGGGTAATTATCCTACGCATAAGCTGCATGCTCCATCTGCCAAATTGGTAGCAGGAGCGGGAACTATGCTCTGGGCTTCAACATTTCGGAAAGGGAAAAGAAACCTGGATACACCCCCTGGGCCTATTGGGGGCTATTAAGATGGGGATGGGAGGTATCTCTACGCGATTCAAACGGGTCTTTTAACAAGCAAATGTTGACACGATCATGGCATAGTACACACTAATAACACACTCCCGATCCACAGGCAATTTTTCACGCACCCAAGTCACCAGTCACGCTAAAACGTTAAACTCCGGCATACCCTTTTCTCTCCCCTTTTTCCTTTTCATGAAACCATCACTCATACTTGGTCACCTTTGCCTTTGGCGGCCGTCCGCGCCTTTTTGGGATTGGCGCTTCCATATCATCAAGATGGCTCGCATCTCGCTTATTTACAAACTTTTTGAACAGGGGCCCCAACTTTTGCCCCTTCAATGCCCTCGTATCAACGCTCCTGTCCCTGTCTGCAATTCTCGGGCTGCGACGGTCACCTTCAATCTTCACATGAACCTCGTCGAGGATCTCTTCATCATCCTCTTCATAAGCTTCTCGATCCACGATGAGAGAAGCTGCTCGACTCTGACTTCTTCTTGTCGTGCTGTTAGAGGTTCGCACCTTCTTATCAGCAGCTGGTGCTTTGCCATGGCCGCCAGACGGCTCATTGACACACCTCACCCTTTTCCTGAGTCTCTTGGTTCTGCGAGGGATGATGTCAAGGCTATCGCTAGTCTCCTCTGTAGGTAGGGACTCGTTGGGGTCGCTGCAGTTTATGCGAGGGTCATCTTGCTTCTGAGGACGAAGTCTCTCCACATCCGGCAACGTACTTTTGGGTGGTTCCGCATCCAACAAAGCCAATGTTCTAGTCGATCGGCGGAGAGGTACTGGCGGGCCCTGCGCGCCGTCCGGAATCGAACGTTGATGAGTCAACACCCTGGTCTCTCCTATGGTCGGAGATGTCTCCTCTGTGGTCGGATCAGTGGTTGGAGATGTCTCCTCTGAGTGATAGAATTTGGTTTGACTGGGGGCTTCTCTCGAGTCGGATGTACCGCTATTGGTCGACTGGCAGCCGGGTCCCGTTTTGGCTGTGTCATTCGGCTTTGTCTGTGCCTCCTTCGGCTGTGTCTCCTTTACGCCAGAGTCTCCAGGAGCTACGGCCGAATTGCTGGGAGTATCGTCACAGGTCATTGAATAACGGAGTGGCGATGGCCTTTTGGGTATGGATGAACGCCGGGAGGAGGCATAACCAGCAACCTGAGTACCCGAGTCTCCGGCAGCCTGGTCAGTGGCAGCTGTACACGGAAGTATCGAAGTCCTTCCGCAAGGCGTCTCCGCCCCTTTCCGGGCTTTCTCAGCAACCCCGAGAGTCGAAATTTCACTGCCAATGGTGCGAGTATGGGCGGCTTCGGTAAATTGCGATGAAGGGCCAGCATCGGAGGCGGGGTCACTTGTCGGCGATGCTGTCTTTCCTGACGGCTCAGCGATGCTGGAATGTGCTTCATTGCCCTCGTTCAGCCGATCCTGTAAAACATGCTGCGTCTCCCCATGAGAAACACAATCGGAAGAGTAGTTAGGAGGGAAAGCGCCAGAGAGAGAAGAAGAAGAAGGAGGTGGAGAGGGCGATGGTGGTCCGTTGGCCGTCAGCTTCTCAGTCGACCCATCAGGCGCTGACCCGGCTTCCATTCCGCAGCCTCGTGTTGTTTCCTGGGCATCAAAGATGTTTGACGGGATCGGGGCTGATGGAACAGAGTCTGGTGGGAGAGAGGTGGACGAGCCATGTTGGGCTGTGACTTGGGCTGTATCATAAGTCCCCACAGCCGCCTGCGTATCCTGAGCATCAAAGATGCTTGACGGGATTGGAGCTGATTGAACAGAGTCTAGTGGGACAGAGGTTGGCGAGCCAGGTTGGGCTGTCACTTGGGCTGTGTCGTAAGTCCCCACAGCCGCCTGCGTATCCTGACCAGAATTTGAAAACGCGTGGCTGCCAGAAGAGTGGCCTTCTCCTATCCCAGCGGTCGCAGCCCGCTCCTCTGGTGTCCTGGTTTCGTGGCTCCAGGAAAGTCCTGGAAGATCTACCCACCTATCATCCCAGATGCCATCACTAACCCAATTGTTCTTGACGCTCTGGTCAGCCAGTTTTCCGAGTTCAATCCCACCGATGATGCCGGTAGAATCAGTGGTAGTCGTGAAACCAGGTGTGCTCGTGAAAGCATTTTTTCTCATGAAATCAGTGGTGCTCATGAAAGCATTGTTTTTCATGAAAGCAGTGGTGCTCGTGGAAGCAGTGGTGCTCGTGGAAGCACTGTTGTTGGTGTAAGTAGTTCTTTTGTCGTGCCAGAACTCATCCACGATCCAATCCGACTCCATATCTACCTGATAGCAGAATTGCATGAAAGGAAGGGACTCCGCGGGAGCCCAAACCTTGGGTACTGGAACGCGGGTTCCCGAGCCTGGGTCAATGGGGGCATGAGCTGACGGGTGTTGGACTGCCGCCGATGTTGACCCTGACTCTGGGTCGTTTTGGTCTTGCTGACCCCAACCTATACTGTGCTGCATCATAGGGAATTGGTCATCCGCAAAAAGTGTGCCTTGACCCTGTTCCCAAGGCTTGTCCAATGGGTGACTTTCTGGTGGCCATGCCGAACCCCAGGAGTCGTCCCAGATGCCCTGTTCTATCCACCTTAGACGAACATTGTTCTCTGAGTTCGCCCGGATGTTAGACGACGAGTCATAAGGGAGGGTTTGTCTCCGGCCATCCTTTTTTTGCGATAACTGAAGCTTCAGCCGGGCTTCTTCGCGACCAGCTTGCTTATGAAACTGAGCATAGGGCATTGTTGCCTTGTAACTCGGTGCCAGTGTGATGTGGTCAGTCTGGTCAATGAAAGGGGGGGTGGAGGTGAATGGTGCCGGATGGCTGGCCAGTTCTGGCTCTGGGCGTGGAGGCTGAGCCTCATGTTCGTTGTGGGGTAGGTCTCCCTCAAGGGCGGGAGTTGGTTGAATAGGGCGTAGGATGTTGTTCCATCTGTGTGTGGTTGCCATTGTGATTGGTGGATGGGCGGGTGGACAGGCACCAGCCGACACCGAAATGGAGGGATGTGTTGGGTGAATGAATGAGAGAATGGATAATGTGAAGGTTGTATGAAGAGATGGTGATGGTGATGGTGATAGAGATGGAGGTGGGGGTTGGAGGTGGAGGTGGAGGTGATGGAGATGGAAGGCAATGGATGGCCCAGGTGAAGAAGCGGGAAAAAGCTAGTGCGTGCAGGTATGGGAGAGATGGGCTTCGGTGTAGTTGGTGTCCTGGTCTCGACGGCCATGGCATCGGCCTTGTGCAAGCATCCCAGTACCTGTCGCCGTCCGTCTTGGGCCGATGCTTCCCATCCTTGTTCGACTTGAGCAACAGCTGCCTTCCCGGCGACCCCACCTCCGTGGCGACCCTGGAACAGCACCGGGCCCGCCAACCCTCCACTGAAGCGAATGATCAGGGACCTGGTAACGCCACCACCTCCCGAAACGCAACGCTAAACTGGCCTGCAGCAAGCTTGTAATACCACACCTCTGCTTGCTTCGGTCCTTGACCAAATGATGTGTTACTGGGCCGGGAGGAGACAGATTGCAAACACGGCAAGAGAGGTAAACCGGGAAGGCGTGAAGAGATTTTTTTTATGCAAAGGTCGGATATGCCTGGGGGAAAAATACCAAAAAAATTATGGGAAAATGAGGCTTGAAGATATGCCACGCCGCATTGGCGCCTCGATTTTTCCAAGCGCCCGACCAACACATCAAGCAAAACGGAAGGCTCCTGTCCACTCGTTGCTTCAATAAGCGCACAAAATGCTGACCAACAACATGCCTCCCTCTCTTGCTTAAAGTCAGGACAATGGCCGTTCAAACCCCTCATCTCTTCTTTTTCAACAGCTGTATTGTCTTCAAAGTTGTTGCCGAAGTTGCAAGCAGCCTCGCGCCAGGTTTCAGCAGTTACACCGGAACGATTCCGCCCTCTCCAGGCGGTTCTACTCAGTGTACCGTCTTGCCAGTATACCGGTATCGCCACTACAACAACACCAGTAACACAAGCACCAGGGACACGGCCAACACCAGGAACACGGCCAACATCGGGGACACAACTAACGCCGAAAACACGGCCAACATCAGGAACACAGCCAGCACCAACAGCACGGTTCCAGTGTCTCACACCAGCTACGCCGGCTTTTATAAACTATGACCCGGAACGGCCCCCATCGACTCGCTTTCTTTTCTCTTGTGCCACTCAATGATCGGGCCTGGGGAGTTCTCAGTCATCCTGAAAATGCACACCTTGTCTCTGGATTTCGCGACTATGAAGACGGTAGAGAGACGTTGTATGGGCTCGAAATTGGCCATCACATTAAGTCAAAATCGTGCTACACTCTTGCCACCATCGGGCGTTGCGGTGATATTGTAGTCGAAGGGTCCACCATTTCGCGTGTCCAATGCTCCTTCGAAATACACGAAGGAAACAAGAAAGAAGTCATGCTTCAGGATCGGTCAACCAACAAATCCACTCAGTTTTTTGGCGAGACGGCCATGCCATTTGAAGAGGGACGTTGTCATCGACAGGTCGTTGTCGACAAGGAGGTCAATCTCGAATTTGGGTTTGGTGGAGCAGCATGCAACCTCTACCAGTTCCGCATAGTTTGGCATGACCATTCAGGGATCACCACTGACTTCCAAGATCAAGAAGACAATCCCCGCCATACTCGTACCATTCTAGAAGAACCGCCAACCGCTATTCCATCCCGACCTATGACTCGAGTTCATACTCCTAAAGCTCCGGAAAAGTTTAGGTACTCGAAGAGAGCGAGGCTTGGAGATGGGACGTCCAGCGAGGTCTGGAAAATTGTGAATATAGATTCTGGTGAATATCTTGCCGTAAAGCGATTGAAACGGCCTGATCTTATGAGCCGTGAGCATGCGTTGTTGAAACAAGAAGCAGAGACTCTAGCGCGCATTTCACATGTAAGTCAAAATATGAGCATATCATTGTCTTCAATTGTGAGCTGACTTGATTCATTAGGAAAACATAATCGAATACAAAGCGTCCCAGTGGGATGGTTTATATTTTGACCTCATAATGGGGCTCAAATCTGGAAGCGTCCAGGATTTGATCAACGATGATCATTTCCAAAGAGAACCCAAGATGGCAACCCCCTTCCTCAGCCAAATGCTTCGAGCGCTTGACTATCTTGCAAGCAAAGACATTATTCACCGAGATATCAAACCTGAGAACATTCTCTACACGCCCCTGAACAAAGGCTACTTGTACCAGCTTGCAGATTTCGGTGTAGCGAGTTCAGTTACCGACGCTCCAACAATCGCCGGGACCAGGATTTACATGGCACCTGAGGCAGAAAACATACTAGAATTTCCGCAAACACCAAAGATGGACATCTGGTCGCTATTTGTTACCCTCGTATACGCAATGGATGGGGCTGGTTTCCGGGCGAAACCGTTGCATACAACTCCCCTTCGAATCAAGGCGATCCAGGAAGCGGCCGATGACCACATATTTAAACCACTCCAAGCCATGGCCCATACCGACCCAAGCAAACGAGCAACAGCGGGTGATATGTTGGACCAAATATTTAATGGAGAGGGGCGCACAAGCCGATGCAACGAGGTTAGGGCAGCACCCAGCGTCGCATGTAACCAGGATGCACGAGCAGCACCCCTGAGACAGCCCTCGCAGTCAGGTAAAGTCATGGGTACCGCTGAAAAGCGCTTTAGGGAAGCACTTGGTGCTAGTCGGGCAGGGCGTTCAAAGCTTGCGAGCCGTGCCACCAACGCAAAATATTCCGGTGTAACAGATTTAGCTCCGTTTGAGGTACCGGCACGCGATATGGCAAGCTTGCGACGCGTGAGAACTACTCCTCGGTTGCCCGAGGCGCTTCCTCATCAGCAGAGATACAGGAGGTCCGAAAAGACGTTTTAACTTTGTTTTCTTCTTGTACGAATCATGGCCATGGACTAGTTGAGATGGATGGCCAAACCCCCCCCCCCCCCCCCGAGCCCTGCGAACTATTTAGGTGGAAAATGAACAAATGATGTGACGAGCAACGTATCACGACTGAATATCTTATACGTGTAATTTGATTCCTTATAATCTAAAAAGAAATAGGTAGCTGAGGTTTTATGTCGGTGAGAGCACCTTAGTCAACCTTGGTCTTGTTTGTGATCATTTCGAACCTCCAAGCAATGATTTGTTACTAATCTGTTATACAATGAAACATTTATTTTTACAGACTAACTCCCTTCTTCGTTTCCAATTCTTTAGTTCCTCCGTCCATCGTTAAACGAGAGAAGAGATGGCATTCTAAGAACATGGCCCTTGATGGAGGATCCCAACTCCTGCCCTTTGCGTGTTTCTTGCGCATATCAAGTCTCGTTGGATGATTGCATTCTTGGAAAATTGCCGCACAGCGTATCCTCCATTTAATCCCTGAAGCTGCGCAATTGCCATCACCTATTGATGGGTTGCAACGGTGCAGAATTCGCTTCTCGATCATCAAAGTCACAGCTACCGGTAATTCTCCAGTCAAGAAGCTGCGATTTCCTATCAGGTCTGTCAAAATCATGTTCAGTATTTAAAATCAGAGTTATCAAGAGCATCGTCCTCGCCAACGTTATCGTTTCTCTATAACCATTTCCAGTGGTTTCTCGATTTCCTCTAGCATTGTTCCTTTCCTCTTATATTCCAAATATTCTCCTGATATGCATGAAGGAGGGTATTTTCGGGTACTAATATTGTCACCCACTGACTTACTCCAGCCGTACCACTGTCATGTGTGGCCGAGTTGTTGCAATGTGAGGTTTGCCCTTTCACCATCAAAGTCATATTTGCTAGCACCGCAATGTCGTGTCAATACTGTCAGTTAAGTCGGTCCTTCACCCATGGCCTCGGGATGACCCAGCGCAGGAAGAGAAGTTTCTAGAGGCGCTTAAGATGATGTTCTTGGGTGCGATGGTTATATGGAAGGGCCCGCAGAAAACCCATGAGCGAGCAACGGCTTTCATGGAGCTTCATCCCAGCGCGCGGGACCTCGAGGATTCAAAACGTGATTATAACGGAGATGCGCAGGGGGACAACGACATGGACTCGGACCCGATATCAATTTTGTTTTCCAAGGATATTACGAGGCGGAGAGGAAGCCGAAATATTCTTTCCGGGCTACGTCTTGTTTAATGATCAGGGGACTATGAAGGCTGCACGGGCCGCCAAGAAGAGGCTGAAGCAGCCGGACTTGATGAGACGACCGAGTACTACGAAACGGAGAAACTAACGAGCAGGGACGACGGGAGTCGATGCTTCAGACGCAGGAGGGACGACAGAATACACTACTCCCGGAGACGCATGTGAAAGCGAAGCCAGAAATCAGGGAGCGTGGTGGGCAGCAGCAGTTGATGTGTGCTGAGACAGGTGGTGGGACCAGGCCACGGGCCATCAGTCAGATTGGAATAAACATCAGATGACAGAGTCAAAGTTGTCAATTTAGCCTTGTTCCAGATTGCGAGCATCGTCCTAATCCTAATCCCCCATCTGTGGGTTCGGTGGCTCGTATACACACGTGTGGCCGTGCACGGGATGGAAATGGAAAACCCTGTGTGGCTGTGGCGGTGAGCATCAGAGGTTCAAGGCTCTCTGGCTGCACCTACCGGTACCTCTGGCTGCAGCTTGCCTCTGGGCTGCACGTCCCAATGGCCAATTGAGGACAAGTCACTACGCTAGCCGCCGCTCCCCCCACCTCCCACCTGTGAGTCGAGGGCTCGTGGTGGGTTTGGGTGGCCGAGGTGGGCTGGTGGGGTGCTCTCGAGGTGCTCTTTAGGGTGCCTCAGGGCGCGCCAAGGTTCACGGTTCAGTTACCGATAGCGAAAGCGCACAGGACACATCACATGACGTAGTGGCTCGCTCTGTATGGCTGCTGCTGGCCCCCAGGCTTACACCCTTCCGTCGCTCTTGGTGCTATTGCTGGATTACAGTTGCAGTCCCATGATCATTAACGACGATGCCAAACACCTCTCCAAGACATTGAAGCTCGACACTCTCCCTCCGATGCTGCCCCGCGATCCGGAATCCTCCAGCTAGCAAGCACCCCAGGCCCGAGCGCCGTGAGATCCGCCCCAACCGAGTCGCGAGCCGCTGTTGCGCTGCTGGACCGCCGCCGTGGGACCCGCCGCTTCGGACGTTGCAACCATGGCGAGCTGGGCTTCCCTCCTCGTTGCATATGTTCTGGGCGGCATCACCTTCATTCCGCTTGTCCTGGCCGCTGCCCTGTACGTGGGCTTTCACTCTCTCCCCGAACGTGGCCAGTTTGGCTCTCTAGACTCCAGCGATGCCGACGCTCTCGTCCTCCCGGGCGACGACACCGATGCCCTCGATGCCGCAAAGAAGGCGCACAAGGACGAGAACAAGGCCCGGCAGAACCCCGATCTCGATGTTGCCGCTGGCTTTTTTGCCGTCTGCAGAGAATACACCCCCATGGGCATCAATGCGAAGCCCATAGAGCGCTCCACCCCGGTCGGTTCGACCACGGTGACCTCTCCAAGCCCGAGCGTCTACCAGACCATGTACCGGAGCATATTTGAAAGGAAACCTGCCCCGGGTCCCTTGGATAACAACAGCCCAAGCGTGAGCCAAAGGCCCAAGAAGGCAGGAAACGTATTCTATGTTGTCTTGAGGTTTGTTTCATCCACGACCTGTCCTGTCTGTCCGTGCGCCATGACTGACTGACGGGAACTTAGACACGGCCACCTCATGCTCTTTGACGACGAGGAGCAAGTCGAGGTAAGGCATGTCATATCGCTCGCGCACCACGAGATTAGTATCTACTCTGGCGGAGGAAAGACTCTCGAAGGCGAGCTGTTCATTAAGCGAAACGCCCTGTGCCTCTCCAGGAAGCCAGGTGGCCCAGACGTTGGCCCGGATGGCCAAACCTCGAAACCATTTTACCTCTTCTCCGAGAACTGCTCGGCCAAGGAGGACTTTTACTTTGCGTTGCTCAAGAACCAGGAGCAAACCTTTGCCACCGAAGGCAAGCCCCCCAAGCCCATGAACTTTGATGTCAAGAACATCATTTCTCTGGTGCAAAAGATCCACTCGTCTGAGGACAATGTCCACTCGAGGTGGCTTAATGCACTTCTCGGAAGAGTCTTTTTGGGCATATACAAGACGCGGGACCTGGAGAATCTCATCCGCGAGAAGCTCACAATCAAGATTTCCCGCGTCAAACGACCTTCTTTCCTCACTAACATTAACATTCGAGAAGTAAATACAGGCGACTCGGCCCCGTTCTTTACCAATCTCAAACTCAAGGAACTTACCGTGGAAGGAGAATGCGTTGTGGAAACAGACGTAAAATACACGGGCAACTTTCGAATCGAAGTTGCGGCCACGGTCAAGATCGACCTTGGAACCCGATTCAAGGCTCGCGAGGTCAACCTAGTCCTCGCAGTCGTGCTCAAGCGGTGCGAGGGCCACATGCTCTTCAAGATAAAGCCACCCCCTAGCAACAGGGTCTGGTTCTCATTCCAGAGCATGCCCAAAATGGAAATGGCCATTGAGCCTATTGTCAGCTCCAGGCAGATTACATACACTGTCATTCTTCGCCAAATCGAAAACCGCATCAAGGAAGTGGTGGCTGAAACACTTGTCTTGCCATTCTGGGACGATGTTCCATTCTTCAGAACCGAGCACAAGAACTGGCGAGGAGGCATCTTTGAAGGTGACGACGCAACTGTCCCATCCGAAGAGGCAGTGGCCGCTGCTGCTCAAACCGGCGATGTCGCCGCTGCTAGCACCTTGGACGAAACTGCAGATGTGATCGAAGAGACTCGGCCCTTGGAGAAGAGCCACACTATTGCAGCCGTGGAAACACCCCCAGCCTCAACCCCAACCCCGACTGGTGGTATTTTTGGACGGAGGTTGAGCAGAACGACCCAAAACTCGCCCATGTCTGCTTCTTCGACCAGCGTTGATTCTAAGGGAGTCACCGCTAGTCCCCTGATGTCGCCTAAGATCAAGAAATCGGCGGATCCTATTGTTGGGACAGATGCGGCCCATGCAGACATTTTTAGACCATCGACCTCGCCCCCTGATCATGCTACCCACTACATGGCGGCACTCCACTCACGCTCGCAAGATGCCTCCCCGAGACCACCGCCACCATCAGAGCCATTGGTAACTCCATCATCCGTCTCACAGCATTCGAGTGGCCCGCCCTCCCCGTCAAACGAGAGCAATGAGGGCAGCGGGAAAGAGGAAAGCACCAAGGCGCCAATTGCAATTGGACGCCGCAATACCGCATCCTCTGTAGGCTCAGCCAGTCTGTCAGACGATAAGGGCACTGGGTCATCTGCCCAATCGCTTAGGGAATCTATCAAAAGCCAGACACTGGGACGTAACTTTTTTGCCAAGCGCGATAGCTCAGAGATGTCCATATCGGATGTGTCGATCAACAGCGACTCATCCCAGAAACGCAACACATTGGCTGCTGTCACGAATGCTGCACTGCAAGCCAAGCAGTGGGGGTGGAACGCCATCCAGCGACAAAAGGAAGCACGTCGTCAGGCAGATCAAGCAAACCATGTTGACCTGAGCCAGCCGATGGGTCGTGGCCAACCGCTCCCGCCACCTGGCGTGCCACTTCCGAAGCCGACGAATGGTATGACCAAGATATCTGCGCCGATCCAGGTCCCGGCGAGGAAGCAATCCGTCTCCCACGGCTCTGCACGCGGGTCTGCTGAGTCGATCGATTCCCATCACGAACACCGGCCTGCACCGCCAACCTCAGCGCCCACACGAAGACGACGCGGCCAAAGCCATGATTTTGGAGCTGTAGATGTAAACGAAGTACAGAACATACTGGTTGTTGCCGCCCCAGACGACCCATCCCAGCCTAGTACGCCCATGATTGAAGAGCAGGCAGAGTCACCTGCCTGGACGGGACAGGCCAGCGATGAACGAACGTTGGTGGGAAGTCAAGGCTACGAGCAGACACCAGCAGCAATTCGGGATGACTCGTCCGCCAAGGATGGAGCTGGGTCGGACGGACTGATGGAAGCTCACCATGCCTCCTCGCTTGAAGACGACGACGACTTCTCAGGATGGATGGACAACGACGCACTGGACATGGAAATTCAGGAGCCCATTTCGGCTCCCATCCCTCAGGAAGTGAAGTAATGTAATCCGGTTGTGTGGTAATGATTTTATTGGGGAACGGTGTTTCTTTTTCTCTTTTTGGCACAAGACAGCACACCTTTGGTGCATACAGTTTACCGGAAATGTATATGGAAGCAACTTTGTTGTCTTCATGTTGATAACAGGAATTGTTGGCCGGCATTTTGCTTTACTATGCCGGGGCCACATGTTTGGCAAGGCCTTTGATAAAGAGGTATATATCCCTAGAAGTAAGTGAATATGACTGAGGTGGACGGAGTTGAAGTGACATTTTGGCATTTTTGTGGTGTGCACTACGCTATTGTGCGAAACGGATCTGATCGGAATCTTCCGGTCTCGTCGTCAATATCACCACCTCTGATCATCTATTTGGAAGGATCACAGGCTCATCCTGTCGCTTATTCCAACCATCTAGATGATTGGCCAACAGATGTTGAGCTTCTCGGTCCTACCATGGATTGGTAGCGGAAGCCGCTGCCGGCATACGGGCCGCCCAGTAAATAGAGCATACGTGTACTCAGGCTGCAGCCCTTAGTACTGTGGGCGTTGGTGGATCACAGAAGGCGGTGACGGCTATATACGAGGGAGGATTCGCCAACCATGCAGATAGAAAGGGCCAGATAGGTCACAGAGTTGGAGAAGAATCCCACATTTTGCTGCAATGGCACAAAGAATATATAACGCCACCCCCACAATAATCCCTCTGCCTATGCTTCAATAATATGACACACGTGAACTAGTTTCTTGCAACCAGGAGCCTGCGGCAAGCTGGAATGACACAAGAGAGACCCCTTTGATCCTTACAATATGCGACACTTACAACCGTAGACTGTCAGACATGGAAAGGAACGAGATGCGAACTATAGGGAAACGGAATCGGGCTGGTAGAACTGTGCCCAAGTGACATTATGCACGCGCTCGGCTAAACATATATATGCTCCCTATAACCATGGATTAGCAACCATGAGCAAGTCATGTTCGCATCCAAGGGATCCTTACGTCTTTGGAGCTCCAGCAACCCAAGCCTCAGATCGTCTTTGCAGCGCCGCTACTTTCTTCTTCTCCTGGCTCAACTATTCCGCTTTTTTTTTTAGTCAGAATACTATTCAACTCGCTTTTTTTTTTCCCTTGAGACTAGAAATGTTCTTGTTTCATTGCCCTTGATTCGTCCCTCGTCCTTCATTGGTCGTTCTCTTCAGGCTCCCCAGTTCCTTGTCAGCCTCTTTACTCGATGTCCGATAGGCCACCACGGAACTTGTCAGCTCTTCCAACTCGGCGGCATCCTCACTATGTTTAGATTGATCAAGATTCCCAAGTTCTGGGTTGTTCTCCAAACATTCGTGTTGCGCGCCTTCATTATATCTCACTTCAGCTCACTGATGGTAGTTTTCAACTTGGATAGACTGTCGTCCTTCTTCTGCAGTTCGGTATTTGACTTTGATCCAATTTGTCGCTGATTTTATCATAGCTTTGTATGCCATTTATCTTTTTGGAGATCATTAATCTCTTCACACAGCTTCTGTAGTTTTGCCCGCCGCGCTTTCGGCCAATTTCTGCTCGAGACGACAGCGACGCTCGCTTTTCCTCTGTTAGACATTTTCAACCCTTCTGTCGGTCCTGCTTGTATTATTAGTATTGGTGGCCGCAAGAACGGCAGACGTTGAAAAGGTGAGGCGCGGCTACAGAGGCATGCCACGTAGCCACGAAACTGCAGATTTGCTCACGAACCAAATCCAATAGGGCCCGCGCTACCAGGTTGTGTTGAGCTGGATGACCATTGAAAAAAGCATGCACCTATTCGTGTAAAATAAATTCATGCTGCTGGGAGGACCATGTTTTACCAGATGGACGTCCCATGGTACATAAGACCCTGAGCTAAGGGAAAGAGGGAAAAATGAAAATTTACATGAATTAAAACAAACCCATTAGTAAATCATTTCCTGTTGATTGCAGTTGTGCAGTTCTTCTTCTTTACCCATCTCCAAGACCATTTCTAAGATAATAGTCATTGTTTTTATCCCAAAATCTCATCTACTTCAGGCATCGGCGAAGTACAGCTAGCATAACTTGTCAATATACATGCAGGAGGCCGACCGGGCACTTCACATCACAGCGAATTTAATTAACCAAAGCTATAAGAAGGTCAACAAGATGGGCACGCGGGCGCGCGCCTTCCAGCTTTGCTTCTTCTATTAGGGGTCCCCATCTGCTAAAGCAAGCAATACCACCATCACCACCACAATTTAAATCACAACTAAACATAGGTATGGTTTGAGTGCCATGTTTCGAGAGTTGCCTCTTTTTCTTTCTTTGCTAACGGTGGCCATCAAGGTGTGGAACGATTCGAGGCAGAGAGTTGGGGTCTGGTCGAGCAGAGGGCAGGCAGGACCTGGCCGACAAACAAACATCGGGGGTGAGAGCCATCGGGAGCAGACCAACCTGTGTTTGCCTGCCAGACCCCGATCCCTTTGTTTGTCGACCAGACCCGCGACCCCTCGGACTGCTCTGCTCTGGTCTGTTACTTTACTCTGCTCGGCCCCTCTGCCACCCCAACCTCCGCCCGCCACCCAGACCCGGATCCTCTGTCGCCCAGACCCCTGCTTGTCGACCAAACCCCTCGACCTCTGCTGGACCCCTCCGCCCTGCTCTGCTCCGACCCCGATGGTCTGTCTGTCTGTCACCCCGACCCCGATCTCCCTCCTCGACCAGACCTTTGCTTGTCGGTCAAACCCCCGCCGAGTGGGGTTTCCAAATAGGCCTTGCAATAGTCCTTGCAATGCATTTTCTAACAGCCCCTACAAGAAAATTTACAATACTTCGTCTAACAAGTTTTGCAATAGTCTTTATGCTGACCTTTGTAGTAGCCCTTCCAGAAGCCTTTCCGACAACCAACTCAGGATTTAGGTTACGGATATGTTTTAGGTCAAGCGAATATAGATGCCACAACAATGCTTTTCACATTTTGTCAACCAGCCACTCTCACCAACCACAAATACGCCTACAAGTATTTTCCCAAAAAGGAAATATCGACAATAACCAACACATCACAATTTTGTAGTTTACAGATACGCGCAAAAACGGGCAGACAGAATAGTGCGCGGAAAAAACAGGTTGGGCATCACCTACCCTAGAGCTACTAGCGCACCAGGTTGAATTTTCAGGGCTAGGCTGATAAGATAGCCAGCACAACGCACCGTCGTATTCACAATGTCACGAGCATAACAACTGTCATTGCCAGGTGTCGTGTCCTCCAACACGGGATAAAATGCTGGCACCGTTAATCACGGTGACTGACGATACGTGACGTGTTTACTGGGGCTCGAGTCAATGCCGCCAAAGTCGATTGGCTATTGGCTCGTGATAGGCACAATCGTGCATGACGGACGGGATAGCCTAGTCACAGCGCATAGCATCGACGCAAGGAAGCATGAGGGTTTTTTTTTTAGTCATGGTCCTAGCCGATCACTGAACTGGAGATCCGATCATCTGGATGCACAACACGATGAGGGCACGAAAAACAAAAAAAACAAAACCCGAAAAAAAAAACAAGACAACCAAACAGCCACCACGATGACGGGGGATCCACACGGGACAGGGCCACGAATGAGAGTGGGCTGCGGCCAAGTCCGGATGCGTGCACCTCGCCGTCATCACACGCGGCTTGAACTGGTGGCTGTACGTAATTGGTCGACCGGCAACCCCCGGTCGGGTGGCTCTGATGGACAGAAATGAGATGAAGTGTTATGCGATGGAGAAGCGAAGGGCACCAGACAAGCGGGGATCCTTGGTGACAGGCTTTTCGTTCTCGACCGCCTAGATATTGTTTTGGAAGTGACGGAATGCTGGGCGAACACAAAAAATGTGTGCACCATTGGAGGAGCGAGTCCCGCGAGGCGCTTGGCTGAATGATGCTAAATTGCGAGAGCCGTTGACATTCCGCGATGGCGTTGGACGGAGCCCGCATTTCTGAACACGGGGGTCTCGGATGGGTGTTTCTTGTTAGACGAGACCCAGAAGCAAGGAGGTGAGTCTCGCCTCGCCAAGGTCTCGGGGTGCGGGCTTCCACAAGACAGCATAATTTTTTTAGTGCTCGCAGACGCCTTCGACGTTGTGAAGAATACCCTGCATCCTTGCTTCCCGGCTAGGTGTTGAGCGTGAGGGCCGGTAATTAAGCCGCCCACGTCCATGTCTTCCGTCCCCGCCGCGGATGGATACCTCGGAGCGAAAGGTAGGGGGAGCCTTTTGTGCCGGACAGGTGCTGAGCGCACGTCCGAAAGAGAAAAACCATATTCCCATCGTCTCGTTGGTCGCTTGTATAAGATATTCATCATCTGATCTGCCAGTGGCGTTGGGCCGGATCCCGCGATTCTCATCCCGCGCCTGGAGCGGCCGGTTTGTCGGCCCTGTGGTTCGTTCACGGCGCTGTGCACTCATCTCATCTCATCTCACTGCGCATCCAAACGGCGGCTAGGGGATTTTCGCCTGGCGCTCTCGCTCGTTAGTCCATGAACTCTCTCGCCAAGGGCTCCTCCGGACAAGGTTTTTGGACAGGGGCGCCTGAACTTATCACCGTGCAGTGTGGACCGAGGCTGTGAATGCGCGAGACAGCGACGGCGGCGGGCGCCAACGAGGAATGAGTGTTTAACATGTCGCCCACCTTGCCGATGGGTCTAGCTGCGAAGGAGCATGACGATGTGCGTTGACAATATTCTGCAGAATAGGCGGTGGAGGGTTGTGATTCGACGGCGCGGCATGCGTGTTTGTTGACATTCGGCGTCGTGTTGCATGAGTAGCCGGAGTGATTATCTGGGTTGCAATCCTCTTGCGTTCTCCTCCGCCTATCCTTTTCCATCTCTCATGCCATGCCCATGCCTTGCCATGCCATGGCCCCCGCCCGCCCAAGACAGACACATACAAAACTACACGAGGGAGGGGAGAGGGCCCAAGCGACCGAGAGACAGGCGGGATTTAAAAAAAGACTGCCGTGTAGCGTGCCAACAAAGTCGGCGGAGGGAGGCGGGGGGGCCTGACGTATGAAGTTCCATAGCCCATGGGCAAATTTACCATCCCCTCCAGAGAGCTGGGGCCACGGATCTATTCAGGGCCTCAGCGACATTGGGATCGCAGGCAAAGGAGCCGAAGGGGACGGCACCCGAGATGGGCAAATCCAAGGGAACCAGGACCAGGACGAGACGGAAACGGGACCGGGGCGAGAGCATAACCTTCTGGAACGAGCATCCCCCATCTCGCTCGCTTTTTCTGCTGCAACTGCAACGACCAGGGCAAGCGCAGCAAGCAGCAAGCACCAGCATGCGACAAAATGCTGCCTGCACCCGCGATCCAAGACACAGTGGCCGGCCAGGGTGGCTAGTTCAGGAACAACCCAATGGGCCCAATAGTGCGCCTGCAGTACCTGGCTAACGAAGCAGAGCGTCATCAGCCATCAGCGCTGTCCCACGTCCCCTGTCCCACTCTCCACGTTCCGTTCCACCAGTGACTCCACGACCTCGACGACCCAGTGCCCTTTCTGGTCCGGCGAAACCGCAATCGGGAGTGCTGGGCCTAAAAAGGCGCTGTAAGTGCATGCTCAGCTCCCCTCTTTTTGCAGCACGACAGGCGATGCAGCCGTCCCGGCCCCGTACAGCAGCAGGTCGCCAGCGCAGGGGGAAATCATCAGGTGCTGTGCAGAAGCCCAAACAAATCCACATCTGCATCCCCCAGAAGCCGAGGCCAGGGGACCCCCCTCCCCTCTCTCTCTTCGTCCTGAACTCGGGACAGGAAGTAGCACGGATAGTGGACTCCCATGGCAAAAATGCGTAGTTAGAGCTTCATCCAAGCTGAGCCCAGCTTCTCGGAAAGCACACAGTCACCGAGCTCTGCGCACAGCCCACCGGCTGGGCCTGTCTCGCTGTTGGGGCTGACACAGGCACCAGGTCATCTAAATTGCCTTGTTCCTCTTTTTTTTTTGTGGAGGAAGAGACACAGCAAGGCGAGCACAAGAGATGAGATGAAAGAGCGGCGGAGGCGGCAGACGCAGGCACATCTCAGTCTGGCCAACGTCTTTGTCTCTGCCTCCCTACAGAACCTCCTCGCGCCGGCCTGTCTGAGCTGTCAAAATCAAATTTCCCCGTCCGCCCGGTGCACTTCTGTCTTTATGCGCACCTGTGATTCGTGGTATACCAAGTGTGTAGTAGCGGGCATTGCAGAGACGACGTCAGTTCAAGGCGACAGCATCATCACGTCCAAGCCCCTCTACCCGGCAGCTTGTCAGTGACCCATCTGTCCCATCCATCGTGCTTGTCGCTACTGCGGACTGGGGTCCAATCATCGCCCCAACCTGCCATGCTGCCCCCTCCGCTATAATAGTCGTCCTATCGCATCGCCCATCGTCTCATTTGCTTTACGGGCCTTGTCTGTTTTGTCGTCCCCTTTCTCCTTCCCTTTGGCTCTGTGTGCAGACCGCCTTTGGACCTGCCGCCATCCTGTGATTTCCTGGAGCTGCCTGCCTCTTAGGACCTCGTACAGGTGTTCCTTGTCTTCTTTGTCGCTCTTGAACTATCCCGTTTTCTTTTGTTTGTAATCGGGGCGTCCTGCCGGGCCCATCCTCCTCCACCGACTACTGCGAGCCGACTGCAGATAGCCTCCTTGGCTGCCGCAAGCCCCCCCTAAGCGGATCGATTTCTTTTTTGTTTTGGATTCTAGAAGGGCCAGAGCCCAGAGGACGCCAGAGGTTACACCTGATTAAAGGCCGCTTGCCGTCCTTACACTTCTGGCTGGGAACGGACCCCACTACACCGCACGCAAGGCTCTGACAGGAACTATTTTGGCGCGCGCGCGTCTCACCGTCACAGGCCGCCGTCTCTTGACGCCTTCGAACCAGGCTGGTGGCTCACCACTGTAGCTCGCTGCAGCTCAGGCCCTTTCGCACGCCGGCCGTTTTGGGTGCCGCTGAACAAGCCCCCCCTCGAGCCGTCTCACTGCGCCTCACGGCCAATCGGGAATGATCAACAAGACGACGGTCGCGCCAGTCTCGGGTTTCCATTCCAGCGTATCCATCAGCGACTGCAACTGTGCAGAACGGGCGTTGACACAGACACGGAGGCAGAACCACCACCACCACCAGCAACAGCAACAACTGCCGCTGTAAGGCCCTGCCGTGCCCCTGCCACAGCCCTCCGGTGCCACCACACCACTAACCAGTACGGGTAACCTCACTGACTCGACGTGTGTGCGTGGGTGTGAAGCGCAGTGACAACAACGCGGTCGACGCTTGTCAGCTGGACGACCTCTTGTTGTTGTTGACAGGCTGCTAATTGCGCTTACAAACGAACCAGAGTTACATCTGCTACTGGTTACCTTTAATCCGTCGTCCCTCTCTCTAATTTTTTCCCTTCCTTTGCATTTCCCTCTTCTCTTTCCAACCATTCGTTGGTGATTTATCGTTCTTTCATGCCATTTTATTTTTGCGGGTAATTTCAATTTCGTTTGCAGCAGCCGGGACTGCTCGCTTTTTTTTGTCACCACTGCTTTGACCTCTCTCTCTCTCTCTCCCTCCTTCCTCCCTGCAGCCGCAGTAAAGCTCCACGCGCCGTCAGCTGGCATACTCCCAGCACTCCACGGCAGACACCAACTTTAATCATCCACCAACAACCCATCCCCCGGATCAACACAAACAACACAAACACCGCCGCCCATCAGTCAAAAACCCCCGCGACGGGCCTGCCACGTCGTCCGTTCGTCCCTCTTGATGGTTTCAAGACATCTGTAGGTGTCTCTACCTCATCGAGGGCCGTTCGAACAACATCATGGCCTCCTCGCTGGCCTCGGACAAGCCTAGCTTGCCGGCCCCTGGCGTCGCGGCCCACGACCCCTTCGTTACCTCGACACCTGCGCCCGCCCGCGGTCGATACGCCAATTTCGATCATGATCTCTTCGTCTCGGGGCCTGCCTCGTCGCCGGGCCAGGCCAAGCGCGCGCTCGAGGCCCATCTCGCCGAGACGGAGCGCCGCCTCGAAGAGGCTGGCAAATTAGGCACTGCCCTGGTCTCCCAGCGCAAGGCCCTGACCGAGCAGCTTCAGGAGGTGGAAAAGGTGCAAGCGGAAGGCGAGCTCGGCCCCGAGTTGCGCCAGAAGCTGGTCGAGATTGAAAAGGAGTACAACAACCTCGCGAGGGAGTCGGCGCGGGCCTTCCTGCCCAAGCAGAGAGTACCTAGCAATGAGGCCAATCCCAACTCCCCCTTTGCGCCCGAGAGCCGAAGTGGCAGGGTAAGTAGTCTATGCTTCTCAACAGCTCTGTGCATCCTCTTTGCGTGCTCAATTTTGCTGACTTGTTCCCGCGACGCAGCGCTCTGTCAGCCCTTCAAAATTCGACGGCCAAGCCACCGGATCACCGACTAAGCTCAGCGTCCCCAATCGAAAGATCCGCAACCAGCCTTCCAATCGCGTCCACGACATCGAGTTCGCCGCTGAGATCAGCACATCATTGATTGCCCAGGTCCGCAACCTGCAGGCGCTGCTTGCTGAGCGCGATGAGGAGGTCAAGGACCTCAAGTTCGACAAGTCCAGGCTCGAGATTGACTCGGAAAACCTGAAGCAGCGTGCCAAGACGCTCGACGAGAGCGAGAACCGCTACAAGGAGGAGAACTGGAACCTGGAGACGAAGCTGCAGGAGCTCACCACCCAGCACAAGGAGGCATCGGATCGCGAAAAGAAGCTCACGCAATCCCTCAACACCATCAAGACCGAAAAGGTCACGGCCCAGAGAGAGCTTGACGAGGTCAAGGTGACTCACGCCAGACTGATTGACGAGTATGCTGCCGCCGTCCGCAACCATGACATTGAGCTGGGCACCGCCAAGCGAAAGATCGGCATGGCCGAAGGCGAGCGCGCCGCCATGCAGCGAAGAATTGACGACCTCACCAGCCAGAACCAGGAGCTCGCCAGGGCCTTCTCTGTCCAGCGTGCCAGAGTTGCCGAGCAGGAAGCCAACAACCGCACCAGCGACGAGGACTTCGAGTCGGCTGCTGACCACATCACACCGGATCACTCGCCTCCTCAGTCTCCTGTCAAGGGAACACCTCGCCACTCTGTGCTCGAGACCGAGACCATGAAGTCGTCCCTGCACCATGCTCAGCGTACCATTCAGAGCCAGCGTAGTCTCCTGCACCGCGAGAAGACCGAGAAGCTTGAGTTGAGGAGGATCATCCAGGACCTTCGTGACGATTTGGAGAAGGCCAGAACCGAGACCACCGAGACCAAGCCCGCCCGCCGCAGCCGCAACAAGGACTCCAAGGAGTTCAAGAAGCCTCCTCGTCTTCTCGGTAGCTTCCGCTCCAGCAAGCAAGAGGTCATTCAGGATGATGGTGAATGGGAGGACCAGGGAGATGTGTCTCCTCGCACCGCAACCTCTCCCATGACCATGAGCACCATCACCGTCAGACGCCGAGCTGGAGACAGCGCTCAACCCACTGATGCTAGCGACCACTTCGACACTGCCAACGAAGCCAGCGAATCCGCCTTCGAGACTGCCAACGAGCGTGGCACCGAGACCGAAGACTTCCAGACCGTGAACGAAGAGTTCTCTGGCAGCGACGGCGCCGAGACGGAGACCGAAGTCAACACGCGCAGCTTCAGCAACATGAAGCCGCCTAGCCTGCCCTCGGCCCTCTCTCGACATGCTTCTCGACACTCCATCAACAGCACCGCATCCACATCGGCCGACGAAGACGATTATGGACACCTCAAGACACCCACCGGTACCATTTCTTCGCAGAGGAGCAGCCGCTTCCGTGTCAGCCGAAACCTGTTCAGTCGATCTCGACAAGCTAGCGAGGAGCCTGCTCTTCAGAGCAGCCCTGTCAGCTTTATGAGCAGCCCGACTGCCACGCCTCAAGGCGGCCAGAGTCTCTTCGCCGAGCTTCAGCAGGATCTCGATGGTAGCGACAGCGACTCCGCTGGAGTACACACTCCCAGTCGAAGGGGCGCCCGTTCCGTTACCCCTGGATCTGACGGCACTCCCTTCTCGCCTCCGCCACCTGTGCCCGTCTTGCGCAAGGCCATCATGGTTGACTCTGGTGTCATGACCGATCCTGTCGATATTGTCCCAAGCCGCAGCGCAATGGAGTCCCTTCCCCGCCTCAATATTGGTCTAATGCCAGATTCCCACAGCGATTCTGCTCCAAGCTCGCCTGTGAGCGTCCTTGCTCGACCCAGATCAGTCATCTCTATTGCAGGCTCGAGCCGAGGCCGTGCTCCCTCGTGGTCAATTCATGAACCCATTAGCGAGTTGCGACCTCTGTCAATGTCGTCGTACAGCGATGCTGGCGCGCAGCACGACCCCGAGATGGAAGAGGAACTGGCTCAGTTCCCTGTGCCACCTACCATGTTGGCACCCATTCTTCCCCCGGCTCTCAGCATGTCTTCCATTGCATTCGAGGACGTTGAGCCTCGAGAGGAGGTTGTTGTTCCTGCGACGCTCTCCCTCACTCTCATTTCCAACGAGAGCGTAGAGCCTGTGGCTGAGCCTGAGGCTCCTCTTCCAGACCTGAGCCTGACAGCCATTGTTGCTGAAAACTTGGAGCCTGTGGCCGAACCCAGCGTTCCTCTCCCTGACCTCAGCGTCTCGCATATCTTCTCTGAATATGTTGAGCCTGTGGCGGAGCCTGAGATTCCTCTGCCTGAGTTGAGCATGACGACCATTTTGGTGGAGAATGTTGAGCCCGTCGCGGAGCCTGAGATTCCTCCTCCCGACTTGAGCCTGTCTGGCATTGTTGGTGAAGTTGTGGAGCCGGTTGCCGAGCCTTTGCCTGACCTGGCCTTGACCGGAATCACCGTGGAAGAGCTTCAGCCCATTGCTGAGCCAGAAGTGCCCCTTCCTGACTTGACCCTGACGACGGTCATTGCTGAGGAGCTTGAGCCCATTGCAGAGCCGGAGACGCCTGTGCCTGAGTTGAGCTTTGCCAGCATTGCTGCGGAGGAATTGGAGCCCCTGGCTGAGCCGCAAACGCCTCCACCGGAGCTCACATTTACCTCGCTGTTTGCCGAGAACGTCGAGCCTGTTGAAGAGCCCAGCATCCCAGCTCCCGAGCTGTGCATCTCTTCCATCTACGGAGAGTTCGTTGATCCAGTGGCGGAGCCTGAGGTCCTCCCTATCGTTGTGGCCCCTCCCCCTCCTGCTCTGAGCATGTCTACCATCTTTGGAGAACACGTCGAGCCAGTGGCGGAGCCCGTGCCGGAGCCCGTTGTTCCTGCCCTCAACTTGTCTGCCATCTCTTCAGAACATGTTGAGCCCATCGCGGAGCCTGCGCCCCGCCCTGCCCTTCGACCACAGCTCAGCATGTCCAACATCCTTCGCGAGCATGTCGAGCCGATTGCTGAGCGCGCGCCTGAGCCCTTCGTCCCCCCTGCGCCTACTCTCAGCATGTCTTTCATCTTGAAGGAGCATGTCGAGCCTATTTCCGAGCCGGAGCCTGTTCTCCCTGAGGCGCCAGCTCTCAGCATGTCCTTCATTCTGCAAGAGCATGTTGAGCCCATCGCGGAGCCCGCTCCTCCCGCTCCTCTTCGACCTCAGCTCAGCATGTCCAATATCCTTCGCGAACACGTTGAGCCGATTGCCGAGCCTGAGCCCGAACCGGTGCTTCCCCCAGTTCCTCAGCTTAGCATGTCCAGCATCCTCCAGGAGCATGTTGAGCCTATCGCTGAGCCTGAGCCCGAGCCCGTTCTTCCTCCGGTTCCCCAGCTCAGCCTGTCAACCATCTTTGGGGAGTACGTTGAGCCCATTGCTGAGCCCGAGCCCGAGCCGGTTCTGCCACCGGTCCCGGAGCTGAGCTTGTCTACTATTTGCGGAGAGCATGTCACACCTGTCGCAACACCTGATCCCGAGCTCAGCTTGTCTACTATCTTTGGAGAGCATGTCGCACCCATTGCTGAACCTGAGCCAGTGCCAGTTGTCCCCGAGCTTAGCCTCTCCGTTATTTCGCGTGAGCATGTTGAGCCGATTGCTGAGCCTGAGCCAGAGCTAGTTATGCCTGAGCTCGTCATGTCCACCATTCAGCGCGAGCAGGTCGAGCCAATCGCTCCGGAGGAGGTGGAGCTTGCCCTCTCCACTATTGCCACGCAGGAGGTCGAACCTGTTGTTGAGCTTGAAAAGGTTATCCCTCGTCTGTCTCTCAAAATGTCGTCCATCTTTGCTGAGCACTGTGAACCAAAGGAGGAGCCTGAGACTCTTCCCACGCCGGTCGAGTTGGCTTACTCGAGCGTATCAACTCAGCATGTCGTGCCCGTGTCCGAACCTGAACCTCTTCCCCCATCTCTTGGCTTGTCGTCGATCGCTGCTGAGAATATCTCGCCCATTCATGCCCCACCGCCCTTGTTGGCTTTCTCCCCGGTTGCTGCTGAAGGAATCGAACCTGTTGCTCCCATCCAGAAGCGCCCAAGCCTCCCAACCTTTGCCTTCTCCTCTATTGAGTCTATTGAAACCCAGCCTATCTCCCCTCGAAGCCCCTGGAGGGATGGCTTTGTTCTTCCTAGAGACATGAAGTCTCCCTTCATGGAGACCGACCTGCCTGAGACACCGGCCAACCGATCAATTGGACGCAATGCCAAGCATGAGGATTCGCTCATCATTGCTGAAGACGAGACTAGGCAATCTCCTAGCGATGCACGAGACGAGGCGGAGACGCCCGAGTCTCAGCGTCCCTTCAAGGAGATCTCAAGCAACCAGACCAGCCGTCCTCGCAAGGAGCTTATTCCTACCAGCGATCAGGGTGCACAGACCTCGCTGACGTCTGATGCCATCGACGCCATGTTCAAGACCAGGGGTCGCTCCGCGATCAGCCCAGAGAAGATGTCACTTGCCAGCTTTGGAACGCCAGGCACAACTGGCACGACTGGTACCGTTAGAATCCACCGACCAAGGGACAGCTACGGCAGCCCTACACGCAAGAGCAGGTTTGGCGAGGATGCATTCGACTCTAGCCCTGTTCGCAGACCTGGCAGCTCGGCCAGTGCACTTAGTGCGGCGAGTGGTCGAGCGTCGTCTATCCTTGACGCTCCTCCTCTGCCCCCGAACCACCGCGAGGTTATTGAGGCTGCCCGAGCGGGATCTTCTCACGGCACGCAAGCAAACATGGGCCCTCCCACGTGGCCTGCGTCCGCTCTCAAGCAGAAGAGACCAATCACACCCAACCAATATCTGGCGCCCGTCTCTACCCGCGACGTGACTCCCCGTGCTTCCAATGGTGAAATGAGCTCGCCCACGAGGTTGACAAACAAATCTTCAGTTTCTTCTTTCGCATCAGAACTTGACGACCGATTCAACATGCGTCCCGGCGAGATGGGTATCGATCCTGCCGGCTTCGGTCCCAACACAGACCCTCGCATGATCCAGGCCATCACCCAGACTATGATCGGAGAGTACTTGTGGAAGTACACGCGCAAGACTGGACGTGGAGAGTTGTCCGAGAACCGACACCGCCGATACTTCTGGGTGCATCCTTACACGAGGACGCTGTACTGGAGTGATCGAGATCCTTCCACTGCTGGAAAGTCGGAACTCAAGGCCAAGAGCGTCCCCATCGAGGCTGTCCGCGTGGTGACTGACGACAACCCCATGCCCCCGGGACTTCACCGCAAGAGCTTGGTGATTGTTTCTCCGGGCAGGACTATCAAGTTCACTTGCACGACTGGTCAGCGACACGAGACTTGGTTCAACGCTCTGTCTTACCTGCTTATCCGCACCAACAATGATGCCCAGTCTGACATGGATGAAATGGGCAACAACATCACTCGCGAGGACGTTGAGGAGTTTAACCCTCAGGTTGCGCGACACTCCGCGCCGCCCCGTGCCCCCCCTTCTCTGTCGTCATACAACTCCCGCACCACTCGCAACGAGTCACCTGCTGTTGGAATGTCAATGAACATTCCCACATTGACGCCCAAGACCCAGCGCGCGACTGGTGGCACGCTGAGCAAGATCAGTGGTTACTGGAAGGGCAGCATTTCTGGTCGACGTGGTCGAGGCCACCACAGTGCACAGGACCTGAACATTTACGAGGCGGCCGAGGCCCACGATAGCTCCGAGGACCTTCGGGAGATGATTGAGCACCAAGATCGCCAATCGCACCGCCTTGAGAATGTTCGAGCTTGCTGTGATGGTAAGATTCTCTCCCTTTTGATCAAGATGTAAAATGAGATTGATTGCTAACTAATATTCAGGTAAACACGACGTCGGCACTCTGCCACACATTGCTAAGCGAGGTCGTTTGAACACCCATGCTCACTCCCATCCGGGAATCTTGGCCACTCCAATGGGCTCGGTGCGCTCCCGGGTCTAAACTTGGTCCCCATTCTTGACACAAAAGAGGGCGAACAATAACCTCGATGCTTTCCATCTCTCTATCACTATCGACTCATCCGAGTCTTTCCCTAGACAACCTTGCCGACCTTAACGACTAAAACATCCTCACGGAAACTTTATGATCCTGATGATTTTCTTTTGCTACTCTTTTTGGATTCGGTACCTAACCTCGATTCCTACACTTCACTCGCCACCGCGGCTTATAATCCGACCTAGCCATTATCCAAATGGCTAATGACCTGCCAAACTCTTTTCCTTTTTTATACTCTCGTCTCTACTCGAAATTTAATCCTCAAAAACCGCAACGAAAAAAAAACCTGCAATCAATCAACATGCGTCATCGCGGCATCGTATGGCTTCCTTTTTTGTTTAGGCCACTCTCGGTCGAACCAGCGATCGGGATGTAGGAGCACAAAGGAGTTTCATCTTTCTATGGAGGGGGGTCTTTGTATTGTTTTTACCACCGTATCTTTATGTGATGCACGGCGTCTTGATTTTACACGAGTCGGCTGGTGTAATGCTTACTGTGGTGGTTGAGTCTGTATTTTTGTGCCAGCACTAAGAGAGTGTTGGCACTGGACCAGATTGCGCAACCCCTGAAAATACCTGGTGGTAATGGGCAGCGAAAGGGAGTGCGAGACGAACAGCTCGCAGCTAGATGATGTGGCTGTCCCTGTGGTAGCATTGATGACTGAATGAAATTTCCTTTTTATATTAACTATTGCCTTTCTGATGCTCCGTGAGTGCTACCGTATGTTGAATGTTTGGCGCGTTGTGATGCGAGGGAACTTGACATGTTTGTGTGTCTTGCGTCGTAGACAGTTATTAATTCACTGTGGTGTGAATTGGCTGGTCGGCCTCCTGCATGTATACACCATAACCCTTGAATGATTGTCAGTCTGATACATGCCAAGATTTGCTGTATTTTTTCCAAGAGTCCCAGAAAATGTCATTATTTGGACTGGTAGAGTGGCCCCATTGGATTTGGTGACAGTATATAGAAATGGTTGCGCTTGGTGGGCAGCACGTGCACTTGTCTGTGGCGGGGGCCTGTGTGACAATGATCGTGCCTTCTTCCTTCGGTTGGGCAATTGTATTACCTTGAACTTCCCACCTCTGTCCGTCTTGGACTTCATCCTCAACCTTTTCTCCTCACTTCCAACAATGGACTCGACAACACTTCCATTCTTTTCCTGCCTCCCAGCCGAGGTGCAAATGGGAATATACCACTTCTCGATTCTCGGGCATTCGCACCTCCTCCGTGTTTTACATGTGCTTTCACGGGATCTACCATTCGAATGAACCGCAAACTGATCCCATCTACCAATAAGCAAAACCATTCCAATCCATATGAAAAATGCAGAGACCCCTAAACCCCGAACAAAAAATAGCCAATAATTGGAGACGCTTGGGCGTGAAGGGCATGGTTGTGTAAGTACTATAATAGAGTTGCTAAGGAGGCCCTGACCTTGTACTAATAAATTAGCAACAGGCCAAATACAAAGTTTTGCGATAGCGCAACCGCTGCATTTAGAACACAGGCTTAATATAGAACGAAGACTGGAAGCTTGGTTCCCCATACGCGTTCATGCCAGCCGTTGCCAAAGCGCCCAGTAACGGTCGAACAAGAACTGACCCACAGCCAAGCGAGAAAGCTGCAGTCTCGACACTGGTGAAGAAATCCCACAACGGAGAAGAACAGGGGAATAAATGCGAGACTCAGGGTGCACCACTATACACAAACTCCCATTCGCTTCCACATGCTTTGTTATTTTTCTTGTTTGTTTATTGTTCGCCCTAGGGCCTTCGATACCGCGGTTATGACCCTGAGAATTTTCACACCGTGTGCTGTGTGGCCCTTGTATCCCTGCCCTGTTCTTTACGGCTAGAGCACGCTGCAGGTAAGTGTGATTTTCATCTGCAAGCAGAAATCCCGTGCAGAGGGGCATCCCTATGAGATTTTATTAACCGGGAAGAGATGAGAGAAAGGAGCATGTCCAGAAGGAAGCGAATGCGACTGAGTGCCGCTCACCCACAGCACGGTCTTTTGGGTGTGAAAACGGTGTAAGTCAGAATCTATGTTTCTGTTTCTATGCATTCTATTCTCCGTCATCTTGGTATCGTCTCGGCTGACCATGTAGTGATATAGGTACTGTACTAGGTACAGAGCACGATGCAAAGATTCGCGGCATGATCCCTGCTACACACTTGAGCTATCACTTGGTTGCTGTCCAGCAAAGCATCACCAAGACAACCACCAGCAAGCCGTTGCGAATGAGGCTTCCCCATGTGCGCCCGAGGGTTGCTTCCCCAGCCGGCCACCAGCAGGAGTGGTGAAATGCAGCAGTTAGGACTGAAGGGTGGCGTCCCAATGAGATTCTAGCGGCGACGAGCCAAAGCTGCGGGATAGATGCAAGGAAGTGGGAGCAAGGTCGCTTCATTGGTGCATGGCAGCCGGGGGTGCTTGATGTACCGATACCACGCCTGTCTTGACATGCTGTATTGCCGCATTCTGTGATGTGAGACATGCTACCCAACGCAGTGGCATGCTTTCGATATTGGCCCCGGTGTGGTTTAAGACAAGTCACAAACACACCAACGGGGGCGGGCGTCTATACTCGGCGCGCCAGACACGCCCTCACACGTGCGGTCGCGCACATGGATTCTCATTTTTTGGGGGGCATTATTCCGACGCTCACCATAGTTTCCCTTTGTCTCATCCGGTGCGGTGCGTCTCGAAGCTCCCGCGACATGCCGGTCTATTATTCACCTAAAAACCTTCAGCCAACCTCGCTCGAGCAAGTTGGTGACCCCACCTCAACACCAACTATGATAAAAAGCTATTATCACAGGCGCGCGTTGCATTTGCACATTCGCGTGAGCAAAAACAAGGAGCAGAAGCAATTATATCATATACACGAGCTCAGCTGTTGCCACCCCCCTCCGTTGTACCATGATAGGTGGGCTGCATGTCTCTGGTGCCATAATTTTGAGGTAACCTGCCCGCAGCCCAGTTCGGCTGGGATGTAAGAGGATGCATATAAACCCCCTCACTTCACTCCTGGGCAATTTCTCTCCTCTTCCTTCTTCTTCTTCACCATCTTCTCCATCTACTTCCTCTTCGGTAGCAACAGCTTCATTGAACAAGTTTTTTTTTTCTCTCAACACCAACCAACACTATTTCTTTCCCAATCAACCAACACTCAGACACAATGGTATGCAAGCACACCCACTTCTCAGGGACCATTGACTAAAGACAAGCAGCAAGTCCTTTCCGTCCTGAGCCGCATCGACACCCTTGAAGGCACCATTGCGCAGTTGCAGCACTTCCTTGCGCTCCAGAAGGATGAGTTGACCCAGCTGCGAGCCGCTGTCCTTTCTAACAATCCGCCTGATGGCGAAAAGGAGTGGCCACATGGAACGGGGGATTCTGGAGCTCCATCGAGTGTTGGAGAACCGAACCCCAAGGTGCTCACGGCTCCCGAGTCCCTCGACGAGAAGCTCGAGCCGATGAAGGACATGTTCCCTGGCTCCGCACCTGCTGGACATCCGCCGCGTACGCAAGAGGTCGTTCACGATGGTGTTCAGCAGGAGCGTACTGATCAGAAAAGTGCGGCCTGGGACAAGCTCATTGCAGAGTGGCCTGTCGAGCGAATTCTTCGCGAGCTAGGTCAATGGAATGGACGAACTGCTGAGCAGAGGCGCCAGCAGGAACAGGAGCGCATCCGGCAGGAGCGCATTCAGGAGCAGCAGCGCATCGATGAGGAGCAGCAGCGCATCGATGGGGAGCTGGACCGCAATAATGAGGAACGAGATCGCGCCGATGAGGAGCGAGATCGCATAGATATAGAGCTGGATCGCCTCAATGAGGAGCGTGATCGCCTCGATGAGGAGCGTGATCGCCTTGATGAAAATCGGATCCGCCTCGCTGAGGCGCAGCAGCTCCTTTATGAGGAGCAGCAGCGCCTCTATGAAGAGCAGCGCCTCGAGGAGGAGGAGAGCACTGAGGAGGAGGAGGAAGAGGAGGGGGAAGAGGGAGAAGAGGAGGAGGAAGAGGAAGAAAAGGAGGAGGAAGAGGGAGAAGAGGAGGAGGATGAGCAGCGTGTTGAGCAGCAGCAGCATGTTGAGCAGCAGCAGCGCGACAGCCTGGGAAGAGCAGATCCCGAGGCGCCTTGGCCAGCTCCAGATCTCATCATGGACATTGAGAATGCTCCCATTCACATTAGGTCATTGGCGGTGGTTATGGTGAATGCGTATCGCTTGACCGCAGCGGATCCAAGCAACGCTAGAGTCGGCTATAGAGCCATCACGGGGGGTTACGAAGTAGAGAGTTTCTGTCCGGGCGTTGGCTACAGCAAAGTCTTGGTGGGCTTTAACAACACTTCCTTTACTAACTTTGGCAACATGTTGCCCAACGGGCCGGTCACTGAGGAGCCGGCCACTGAGGAGCCTGTCAATCAGGAGCCGGTCAATCAGGAGCCAAATGACATCCGGTCGGAGTCCAATCGGTTCATAGCTGACCTCGTGTCTTTCCAGCGACAATTGCGCGGGCCGGGGGGAGGACGGGTTAGGTAGTTACATGGGTATCTTTAGGTTTAGTAAGGCGAAATAAGTCACTGGTTTGTTGTTTCTTCAGAGAAAGCTCGCACTGGCAACCAGTGTCAAGCAAGTGCCCCAGGGTGCTTGCCACTCATCCACTGTAAATTAAAGCTTGTTTGAACATGAAAGCGCAATGCTATGTAAGAAGTTCGTCCTTGCCCAGCATTTTAGCCATGGGGTCGTCTGCTGCTGTCCTCTTCCGCCTGTACTCGTCCATTTCTTCCTCGGTTACGCCATTCATCATCTCTTCCCTACTTCGCTTCTTGGCTTTTGGATCTTCCGCCTCTGCCTCCGCTTCCTCCTTCTCTTGAGCTGGGGCTTCAGGCTCCTCCTCCTCATGCTGCTTCTCCTCAATCAAGTTTGCGCCGCTCCGCTGCTTCTCGGCAGCTTCCCAGGCCGCTTTGCCTTCTTCGCCCGTGCAGTAGCTGTTCCTCACGAAAGAGTGGCAGCAGGCGTACCCCCACTTGAAGCTGGACCACCAGCTTCCCCAGACCGAAGAGTGGTTGTTGATGTAGACGTCCTCGGCGTACTTTGATTTGGCCGCCTTCAAGGGTGCCCCCTTGATCAGGCCGGCCTCGTCGTACTCGACAAATGTCTCGGACTCGGTGACAGTCATGTCGCGGAGAGCCGCTGGTATCGACTTTTGGTCTGCGCCATACTTGTCCAGCAGCATGGCTTCCCTCTCGGCGCGCTTCGCTTCGGCAGCTTCCCTCTCGACCTTGCGGTAGTACTCTCCCGCTGTGGGGTTGGCTTGAAGATGCTGCCTGGTGTCGCCCTTGGACTCCTGCGCCTCCCAAGCGTACCTCTGCGCCTTTTCAAACTCGCCGGCGTCGCCAGAGGATCGCATATATCCTTCTTCGGCAAACACTTCGGCGGCCTTGTCGGCTGTGGCACCGCCATCAACCAGCGATCTCGTCTTGGGGTCGTATTTGGCGGACTCGAGATCAAGATTTAGAAGATATTTCGCCGTGTCTTCGCGGATTCGCAGCTGTCGCGTCGCTGTGCTCTGGTGCTTGCTCATGTCGTTCTCGTCGGCGTACTTGTCTCCGTCGTCCTTTTCTTCGTCCTCCGCGGGGCCACCCTGAGCCTTCTTCCGCAGCAGCTCCATGGTGTTGTACTCGTCTATCACGTGGCGATACTCCTTCGTGTCGTAGCCGTTCCATCGATCTCGTTTCGCGTCCCAGCCCATGTTGACATCCTGGATCTTCTCGTCGGCCTGAATATCCTTCCCCGTCCACTTGGCACCTTTTGCTCTCGGTCGGCTCAAGCAGTCCTTTGCCTTGTGTGTCATTGCGCCGCAGTTCTCGCACGCGCCCTTGCGATACTTGGTCGCGGCAGGACCGGCCTTTTTGCCGCGATCATACCATTGCGACTTCTCGTTCTTCTCCTCGCGGCGCTGATGCTTGAGGTAATCGTTATCGTCGCCTTCTTCGCCGGCGTAAAATGGACGTTTGCTAATGAAGGACGGAATGTAAATGTTTTCTTCCTTGGAGGCAGCGCCAGCTCCAACGGGCGGTTTCGGGGGTGGTGGCGGCATGGTTGCTGCAGCTGAGCGAATCGTCGTGGCTTTGGTGACGAGGCGCGGTGGTAAATAAACAAGAATGCTTGAAACTAGAGCGAAAAAGGAGCGGCAATCTCCAGTGGGTTCAGTCCCGAAAGCCTTCAGGGAGCAGCAGTAAGTCGGGGCAAAGGGTCTGTTGTTGTTCTTGGACCAGCCAGGCACAGCGCAGCGAAAGCTGTCTGGCGCTTTCTGACGAAAGTTTCCCGATAAGCTCTTATCGTCACGTGATCTCGCGAGGAACAAGGCAAGGGTGGTTGGCGCATTCGCGCGTCATGGAGGCGGCATGATGTGAATCGTGAATGACGATTGAAACAGCCGTCCTCCAAGCTGGATGCGTGCTTAAATCCTGATGAAACGGTCCTCCTAATGGAGTGTCAACCCGAGTAGCATGGATTCGTTCCGGGTTAGACTAAATTGCATCGATCATTACCAGGCTATACCTACCCGATTTGATCCACAACTACGCAATGATGTTCGACCAGGGCATGTTGCGTATGGGCCCAAGGTTCCTGTCATCAGGATCTTTGGGTCAACAGAAACTGGCCAAAAGGTCTGTGCGCATATACATGGTGCTTTCCCGTACTTGTATGTAGAGTACGAAGGAAAGTTAAACCCCGATGAAGGTAGCTAAACCAATGATGACATTTGCTGGGACTCACTGACCTTGTCTGTTCAAGTCGGCTCCTACATCTATCGTCTCCATTTGTCCATCGACCATGCTCTGGCTGTCAGCTATCGCCGGGATAAGCGTGGAAATAATGCGAAGTTTGTCGCTCGCATCACCCTCGTCAAGGGTGTCCCCTTTTATGGCTTTCATGTCGGCTACCGGTTCTACTTGAAGATTTACATGTTCAACCCCATTGTCATGACGAGATTAGCAGATCTCCTTCAGCAAGGCTTCATCATGAAACACAAGTTCCAGCCTTATGAAGCCCATATTGATTACCTGCTCCAGTTTATGGCGGATTACAACTTGTACGGGTGTGATTACGTCTGCTCCTCAGTAACACATTTTCGATCACCTGTCCCTGAACACAACCAAGGCTCAAATTCGGTTCATCACTGGAACAGCCGCTCTATACCGGACAAAGCCATCACCAACGAAGTCAACTTGCCCAGGGCCAGCCACTGTTCGGTAGAAGTGGATATTTGCGTTCAGCACATCACCAACCGGAACCTGGTCGAGGAACGACTCTTGCACCATGATTTTACCGAGCGGACCAACCCCATCCCAAATGACCTCAAGTTTGTGCACAGCATGGCAGGCCTCTGGAAAGATGAGACCAGAAGACGGAAGCGGAAGATGGAGTATTCAAGCCAGGAGGGTAGCAGCCCTTTCCCTCCCGAAGTCCTCATTTCAATGTCGGCCGACTCTCGATGCTCTCAGCCACAAAATTGGATTCACGAGGAAGAATACCGAGACGGGATCCGAGATCTAATAATGGGGGAAAGGGATTCGCAAAATGTGCCTGATCTCGAATTTGATACTTTTGTGCAGCCATTGCCGTTTGAACAGTCTGTCAAAACTGCTCTCCAGTCGATCGAAGACCTTTTCCCGTCAAACCTCATGCCGGCCCTTGGCCTTCGATCCGATGCGGATGCGGCAGGGCAAGACCCCGCAAGCAGCATCGAGGTTGATGAGCGAGGTGTCCTCCAAACTCAACATGAGCCCGACGAATACTTCCCAAACTCTTCGGATGACGAAGCATTGACAGCGCTCATATCGATGGAGGAGAAAAAGATGGCTTCAAAGAACGCACCGCTTCAACTCGAAGAAGAAGAGCATAACTTCTCAACCACAGAACTTCGGTCCATGGGGATTTATGACGACATCAAAGACATTAACAACCCTCCCGAATTACCGATTCCCCAGGATCTTGCTGATTTCGCCATGCAAAACAACTTGAATAATAAACGATCTCTGAGTCCAGAGAGCGATTACACGACAGAGGAATCAGAGAATGAGCATGAGCGTGACCTTTCTTTGTTGGCATCAACTCCTCATCCATCCAAGCGGATCAAGTTGTACAACTCACCAGCCGACGAGTTCGAACAAACACCTGAGGACGCAGCAGAATTCCCATCCAGCCAAGTTGAATTCCTACCTGAAGAGTCCCCTGCACCAGAAAGCCCTTCATTGCCAGTTAAAAAGATAGAACTCCCCTCCTCTCAAGATGAGGCCAGTTCTGATCGAACTTTATATTTTTCAATTGGAAAGGATCATAACGATGCTAATGAGAAACTCGGTCTCGGTCAAAAGGGCCAATCGACTCAATCAAGCCAGTTATCATCATCCCAACAAAGTTTCGATGGGGGGTTCGTAAAAAAAGTAACCTTCGACTTGGGTCCTTCCATTGCAAGTCAGGACGGTGTGGATTTTGACGATTCATTTATATTCTCATCCATAACATCATCTGATCTTGATTTCGAAATCCAAGATAATTCACAGTCCAAAATCCAAGACATCATTGGGGAGTTGTCGGATTCGCAAACATTGATATACTCGGTGCCCCCGCCCACAGCCGCCGAAGTGGCTTCGTCGATGAAAGATTATGATCTTCCGGATGTAATCTACCAGGATGCCTACTACAGCCGCGAAAAGGATGTGCCTGGGCGAGTACGGGAATACGCTGGTAAAAAGTTTAAGCTCGAAAGCAATACCCTTCGCTTTTTGCCCGAATTCGACCCAACAGGCACTTCCGCGGCCAGCTATGGTATGAAGCACGGCACCGGGCTTAGCAAGGCAGAAATGCGTCGGGAATTCAAGAAGCAGAGGAAGGAGTGCAGAATTAAACACTGGGAGATTGCAACGCCGCCCCCAACATACGAAGAGGTAGAGAATTGGTGGCTAGAGAAGACACGTCGCGAAGCGGATCCGGATTCCAGCTACATAGCAACTCCGAGAGAGTATCTCTCGCAGATTGACGGACCGACGCCCAAGTCCAAGCACGACTTCAAGTATGCAAAACCGGCAAAGTCATCGAGTGTCAAACACGAGGCTCAATACATGAGCACCATGAGCTTGGAGCTTCACGTCAACACGCGCGGCAAGCTTGTGCCCAATCCCGAGGAGGACGAGGTCCAGTGCATATTCTGGTCGTTTAAATCTGATGAAACTATGCTTGATAGCCGAAACGCATCGGACCTGATCCAGTCAGGGATCCTCGTGCTGTCCAGCGACGGCAAGCTGCCACGACAGATAAAGCGCCAAACGGGTGCCGAAGTGGCCCAAGAGGGCTCTGAATTAGATTTGCTGGGCCGAATGATTGAAGTTGTGAGAACCTACGATCCCGACATCCTCACTGGGTATGAGGTGCACGGAAGCTCGTGGGGCTACCTGATTGAAAGAGCAAGGCTAAAATACGACTACGATCTGTGCGACCACTTCTCCCGCATGAAAACCCAATCGCACGGGAAATTTGGCAAAGAGAATGACCGATGGGGCTTCAACACCACGTCGACGATTCGCGTGACGGGAAGACACATGATTAACATCTGGAGAGCAATGCGAGGCGAGCTGAACCTCCTCCAGTACACAATGGAGAATGTTGTGTGGCATCTCCTCCACCGCCGCATTCCACATTACCCCTGGAAGGTGTTGACGGCTTGGTACAAGAGCGGAAAGCCCAATGATCTAAACCAGCTACTCCGGTATTACGAAAGCAGAGCGCGGTTGGACATTGAAATCCTCGAGGTCAATGAGCTGGTGGCGCGAACCAGCGAACAAGCTCGCCTCTTGGGCGTCGATTTCTTCTCGGTGTTTTCGCGAGGATCCCAGTTCAAGGTTGAATCCATCATGTTCAGAATCGCAAAACCAGAAAACTTCATGCTCGTGTCTCCCAACCGCAAGCAGGTGGGTGGGCAAAATGCCCTTGAATGCCTCCCGCTCGTCATGGAACCTCGTAGCGCATTCTACAACAGCCCTCTCGTGGTCCTGGATTTTCAGAGCCTCTACCCCAGCGTCATGATTGCCTACAACTACTGTTACTCGACATTCTTGGGGCGGGTCACGAACTGGAGAGGTATGAACAAGATGGGTTTCACGGAATACCGGCGCCAGCAGGGTTTGTTGGCATTGCTTGAGGATCACATCAACATCTCCCCCAACGGCATGATGTACGTGAAACCGGAGATCCGCAAGTCAACGTTGGCCAAGATGCTTACCGAGATCTTGGAGACTCGCATCATGGTCAAGAATGGCATGAAGCAAGACAAAGACGACAAGACGCTGCAGCAGCTGCTCAATAATCGACAACTTGCGTTGAAGCTGCTGGCCAACGTCACATACGGATACACGTCTGCCTCTTTTTCCGGACGCATGCCCTGCTCGGAAATTGCAGACAGCATTGTACAAACAGGACGCGAAACTCTAGAGAGAGCAGCTGCCTTCATCCAGTCGGTGGAGAAATGGGGGGCCGAAGTTGTGTACGGAGACACAGACAGCTTGTTTGTGTATTTAAAAGGAAGGACGAAAGACCAGGCATTCGAAATCGGGAACGAGATGGCCAAAGCAATTACGGAGATGAACCCCAAGCCCATCAAGCTGAAGTTTGAGAAAGTCTACCACCCGTGCGTGCTTCTCGCTAAGAAACGCTACGTCGGCTACAAGTACGAGAGCCCCGAGCAGGCGGAACCAGAGTTTGACGCAAAGGGAATCGAAACAGTCAGACGCGACGGAACACCAGCGGAGCAGAAAATCGAGGAGAAGGCACTCAAGATGCTCTTCGAAACAGCGGACCTCAGCCGGATTAAAAAATACTTCCAGAAGCAGTGCAAAAAAATTATGAGGAACAACGTCTCGATCCAAGACTTTTGCTTCGCAAAGGAGGTCCGCCTCGGCACGTATTCCGACAAGGGACCAACGCCCGCCGGGGCGCTGATCAGCACAAAGCGAATGCTGCAAGATGCGCGGGCCGAACCGCAGTACGGCGAACGAATCCCGTACGTTGTCATTACGGGCTCGCCTGGAGCAAGACTGACGGATCGATGCGTTGCGCCCGAGGACCTGCTCAGCAACCCGCACTGGCAGCTGGATGCAGAATACTACATTACGAAGAACCTGATCCCGCCCCTGGAACGGATATTCAACCTTGTGGGTGCCGACGTACGGCAGTGGTACGATAGCATGCCCAAAATCCGACGCTTACACCAGGCCCCCGCCCCGGGCGGCAAGAAAACGACAATAGACGCGTACTGGAGGTCGCAGCACTGCCTGATTTGCAGGAGAAAGTTTAAGCACAAGGACAGCGTGCTGTGTCGTCGCTGTCGGAGGAACTCTCAGAAATCACTTCAGACGCTTCAATCTAGGGTAACTACGCAGGAGCGGCGGCTGCAAGAGGTCATGGCCGTTTGCCGCAGCTGTTCTAGACTTGGGCCGTTGGAGGATGTCAAATGCGATAGCAAGGACTGCCCGGTGTTTTGGACGAGAGTGAGGCAGACTGGCAAGGCGCAGCGCGAGAAGGGCGCCAATGAGCCTGCAATGCAATCGCTGCTCAAGGGAGTAGATAGGCTTTCGTTGGAGTGGTAGCGAGGTTTCTTAAAGAGATGCAAGGCTGGTGCAGCGAATAAAAAGTTTTCGTAGACAAGAGATGCAAGGTTAGGAGAGTGAATAAAAAAGCACCGTATTCATTGGAGATATGACGGGAACAAGAACATATTGTCACGAGGAGCAGAGGGTAGGCAGACCAGACCAAACCAGAGTAACAGAGTGAAGCAACAGAGCGAAGCAACAAAGTGGGGGGCCTGGCCGACAAACAGACGTCGCAAAGACCAGAGACCACCGGGGGCCATCGAGAGCAGACCAACCTGTGTTTGCCTGCCAGACCCTGACCCCCCCCTCGACACTTTGTCGGCCAGACCCCGATCTCCCCTCTGCCCTCGTCGTCTGTGTCCCGCAACCCCGAATCCCCCTCTGCCACCCCTCCATCACCCCTACCTCTGCTTGTCGGCTAGACCCCCACTCTGTCACTCTGCCACTCTGTTACTTTACTCTGGTCTACCTACCCTATCCTCTGCTCTGGCCTGCTCTACTTTGGTCTCCCTACCCTTCCCTCTGTTTTGTTCTGTTCTGCTCTGTTACTATGTTTTACTCTGCTCCGCCTCTGCTCTGCTCGATCAGACCTTAATTATCTGCCTCGAGCGGTTCCACCTTAATGGCCACCATCAACACACACAAAAAAAGAGGCAACTCTCGAAACATCCCAAACATGTGCCAATGCCACCCCGAATAATTATTTCATTTTCTGGCTCATTTATTTGGGCAAATAACTCTCTTTTATTGATTCGATATCGTCATCATCATCTTCTTCTTCTTCTTCTTCTTCTTCTTCTTCCTTCACCAAGCGCGTAAACTATTGTATTTGGTTGCATGTTCAATCTTGTTGAGATATTCCTTATTATTATCATCTAATCGGAACCTACCCCTGATCCCAATATCCAATACGAATATTTCCTCTTCTATTTCTCCCAAAAAAGCTTTTAATACAAACTCAACTTGTACGTCATTTTTTCTCCAAGCACCAGAATGTGTTACGTGACATGGCAAAGGGCATGGATTGGTTCACGTCGAGACAAGAGACTAGCATTCGGACGGGCATGGATTGCTTCACATGGAGACAGACTAGTGTATTTGGACGGGCATGGAATTTCGTTGAAACTCATGTACACATCTGGGAAGAGGAACTTGGGGCCTTTCTTTTTTGTCGTTACCATTTGGCGAAATCATTCCATTTTTATCCCCTGGCCAACGCCGCAAGCTATGAAGAGAATCCCCTTCCCATGGGTGGTATTCCGCCCCAAACAGCCCTAGATACGTAGGAGAACCGTTAATGTACAATTGGGTACATTTACTCGTCATCCTCCTCCTCCTCGCCACCCTCGCCCTCGCCGGCCTTGGCCTTCTTTCTGCGGACACGGCCGGGACGGCCGCCACCGAAGGGAGAGGTGAGAGCAAAGTCAATGTGCTTCTGGGAGTCGAGACGGACGATGAAAGAAGGAACGTTGACGATCTGCTTGCCGACGCGGATGTGGCGCTGGCGGATCAGGACACGGGCGTGGTGGATGGACTTGGCAAGACCGAGCTTGTAGACACAGGTCTGGAGGCGGCGCTCCAAGAAATCCTCAATCTTCAGGGCCAAGACGTAATCGAGCTTCATGCGGGACTCGTCGAGGACACCGACACGGACCAGACGGCGAATGAGGGCATTGCCTTCGAAGAGACGCTTGGGGTCCTTCTCGTCGAGGGTAAGAAGCTGACTGCAGACATTGTTAGAAAATCGCACAAGTCAAATTTTGCACAACTTAAGCTAAACTCACCGGGCAGCACGACGGATCTTGGACAGAGTCAAACCGACTCGCCAGACCTCACGCTTGTTGCGCAGGCCATACTCGCCGACGAGCTTCAACTCAGAGTCCCTGGGGTATAAATGTCAGTTCGGATTCACAATCGACTTAAACAGAGGCAAGCTCATGTTCAGTGGCCGGTGATTACTGACAATCGAGCAGACTCGAAAGGTCTGCGGGGGACACGAGATGTCTTCGAGTGGGCGCGGGGAGGCATCCTGACGGTTCTGTTAATTGATGCACGTTGCGATGTTGCCGTTGGTGGCACTCACTTGACTTGCTCCTGGGTGTTTGGCTGGAGTTGAACTTTTGCACACAAGTTCAAAAATTCGTCAACTTGTGTGGAGGTATGCGCCCGGATTTTTCGTCACGTGCAGCCCTAACCGGAGGTGGGGGAGCCACCACCACCTTCGCCCTTGCCCTACCCAAGCGGGTTGCAAAAAAAAAAAAATTATCGGATTATCTAGGACCCGTCCCACACACGCCCAGGTGCTTTCGAAATCCACAACACCAAGTGAAGGTCTTCACCATCTCTTTCGCCAACCCACGACTACTAACCCCAACCCACCGGCGTTCGCAGCACACGATTCGAGATGGGTCACTCCTACGGAAAGAGAGCGGGCACCCGCGTATGTTGATTCACGGAATTGGACTTTTAACGACATCTCGCTGATGTTGATTTTTTAGTATGCCTTCAGCCGGGATTTCCGCCAGAAGGGCATGATCGCCCTGAACACCTACCTCAAGACCTACCAGTGAGCTTTTGCTGCGCCTTTACGATTTATCGAGCCTCGGGCTAACTTATTTTCCCCAGCGTTGGTGACATTGTCGACATCAAGACCAACGGTGCCGTCCAGAAGGGGTAAGAACGACTCTCCCGATAACCTTTGCGAAAACCCGCGATTGCGACTTTGGCAATTATAAATGTCCTTGGGCAGGTGGGCTAACAACACCCAACAGTATGCCCTACAAGGTCTACCACGGTAAGACCGGTGTCATCTACAACGTCACCAAGTCCGCCGTCGGTATCATCATCTACAAGAAGGTCAAGCACCGCTACATCGAGAAGCGCATCAACGTCCGAATCGAGCACATCCAGCCCTCGCGATCACGAGAGGACTTCCTCAAGCGTGTGAAGGCCAACGCTGAGGCCAAGAAGCAGGCCAAGGCCGACGGCGTCGCCGTCCAGGTCAAGCGCCAGCCCGTTGGTCCCCGACCTGCTCAGACCGTCTCCCTCACCGACGCTCCCCCGGAGACCGTCACCCCTCTTCCCTACGAGACCACTATTTAAACAAAAAAAGCTTGTGCTGGGGGGAAGGCTTTGTGTGGTGCTTGCTTCTTTATGCTTGGGGTGTTGCGTCCGGATGGGAAAGAACTCTGCATGGCAAGGGCTTGCATTTTGATGTCCATAGGGAATGAGACTAAATGACATCCTTGGGAACAAAACAATTTGTGTAGCTGGTGGTTCCAATCTCTCTCTCTCTGGTGATGTGCGTCCAGCTTCTCTCTGGATCTGAGGGGTTGACATTGGGGTAGTCACATAGACTACTTGCCTTCCCGTTCGTGCTAGCTGCAACTCAATAACGAGAATGCCTCGGGACACACCCTTGGCGATGTTTCGCGCGACGTTTTTGATCCCATGTTTGAGCCAATGTGCGTAATGCGCCTGCCGTGTCCTCGGTCAAGCACCATGAAGAAGCTAGTGTTCCGAGCGCCCAAGTATTTTATTTGTGCTCGCATAATGACACGCATTTCTATAAATGGAGTGCATGGTCCATGAGCCACCCGTAGTTAAATCTGGACAAAGATGGTAAAAGGATGTAAAAGCGAAACCAAAAAATGTACTTCATTTGACATTTTCTTGAGAGACGCCGCTTATTGTAGCCCATCCTTTGTTTGACTTGAGAATTTGTCCATCAGCCTCCCACAAGTGCGAATGAGCACCAGTTCGATTTGGGAATCCCTCCATCAGCCTCCCACAAATATTATTGAGCACCATTTTCTGCCCCAACATGGTAAGATGTGAGCCCATTGCCACTAGCTTATACAGGGGACATGTACTTTATGTATTCCGTCAAGAAACATAAAATAAAATAATGTGATATAAAAAATAGAGAAAAGAAAATAAATATGTGAGAAGATGATCGTTCTTAAAATTTTATTTAAATTTTATATCAAATAAATATTTATACTCATATAATATTTACTTGGTAAAAATAACTACAACGGGGGTCTTGGTGAGGTGCTCGTTAGCAAAACCAGGATGTTGATTAATATGTCCCTTGATTTGTTTTACTTTTACTTCTTCATGGTGACAACCGTGCTCTGTAACGCCACAGCCGTTATAGTGGGTGGACTGCTGCGAGAGGGCTGCGAAAGGCGATATATACAGGTGTGTTTCAACGCGATGACTGCGTTTAATCCCACTACATCTTTTACCACAGCGGTCAATTGGCCGTTAGCTGACTGGTATTGCTAACCTCACGAATGGCACCGTGTTGCATGTTTTGGGATTGGAGCATGTCGCAGTGCATTCCTCCACTCTTCTGTCGACTACGTATTTTGAGACACCAAAGTGTAATTGAGTTTACAAGCTCCTTGGGATATCTCTCTAGTTACTTCGCTAAAATGGAGCCTACAGGACTTGCGTAATTTGATGGTCTCCTTAATCCAGGCAACAATTTAACCCTTGACCATGATCTTCAATTGGCGATGTCAACGTCGTGCCGGATAATCTGTGGCCCGAGCCCCACGAACTCCTGCTCCACCCAACCACCTCCAGTCTGTCTGATGCAGCAGCTTTGACAGTACGTACCTTATGACGCCGCCCGCCGTCGCAGCCCAGCCACTGACAGCTGTCGCACTCCCAAGACATCAACGCCAAGCAGGCTTCATCGCCACGATATTTGTCACAGCTGACGACAACTCTATTTTGCTTGGGCTCTCTATTTAATACCTGAGAATCCTTGCTCCTCCAGCCTCCCCCGCCTGTTCATAACCCCTTTCCGCGCTGTATACACACTTGGACGTCGGCGGCGTCGGCCCACGACTTCTCTCGTGATCCCAGGGGCTCCTTCTTCCACCATCATAACCCACCTCGCACTTGCCCGGCCTCGCGGAGACAGACATCTCCTTTATACCCCCAACAGTCTTGCGGAGCTTCTCCGCCCAAAAACGCAATCATGGCTACCGTGCGTGGCATGGAGCACACCAAGTTCGTGAATCACTGTTGCGCCGGACGAGGCGGATGCTAACTTCTCTCCCCGCGCACAGGACCGACCAAGAGTTGGCGATTAACATTAAGAAAGCCACGAACCCCGAAGAGATATCGCCCAAGCGCAAGCATGTGCGAGCATGCATCGTTTACACCTGGGACCACAGGTCCTCCGCCGCCTTCTGGGCTGGCATCAAGGTGTACGTCGAACCGGCTTCCCGGAAGCGCCCCCGTTGCTAACTCCCCCGACTGCAGGCAGCCAATCCTCGCCGACGAAGTCCAGACGTTCAAGGCCCTCATTACGATCCACAAGGTCCTCCAGGAAGGCCACCCCACTGCTTTGAAGGAGGCAATGGCCAACCGCGGTTGGATTGACAGTCTCAACCGTGGTATGGCAGGTGAAGGCATGCGCGGCTACGGACCTCTGATCCGCGAATACGTTTACTACCTCCTCGCAAAGCTTTCTTTCCACCACCAACACCCCGAATTCAACGGCACGTTCGAGTACGAAGAGTATCTGAGCTTGAAGGCCATCAATGACCCCAACGAGGGTTATGAGACCATCAGCGACCTGATGGTGCTCCAAGACAAGATTGAGCAGTTCCAAAAGCTCATCTTCTCCCACTTCCGAAACGTTGGCAACAACGAGTGCCGTATCGCTGCCCTGGTTCCTCTTGTGCAAGAGAGTTATGGCATTTACAAATTCATCACGAGCATGCTTCGAGCAATGCATACCAGTTAGCCCCTCCCCTCCCCTGCGAGCCAAATGAATATATACTAATAGCATGCAGCAACTGGCGACGATGACGCTCTCGAACCCCTGCGACAGCGATACAATGCCCAGCACTACCGCCTCGTCAAATTCTACTACGAGTGCTCTAACCTCCGATATCTCACAAGCCTTATTACAATCCCAAAGCTGCCCCAAGACCCGCCCAACCTCTTGTCCGAAGATGACGATGCGCCCGCTCTCCCCGCCCGACCCAAGCAGGAAATCGAGCGAAAGCCATCCCCACCCCCAGCGCCCAAGAACGACGAGCCCGATGAGATGAACGAGTTTTGGAAGAGCGAAATCGACCGCCAGAACCGCGAGTATGAGGAGCAGCAGCGCGTGCTTGAGGAGCGCCAACAGCAGGCTCTTTTGGCCCAGCAGCAGGCGCAGCTTAATGCGCAGCGAGAGTTTGAGGAGCAGCAGCGTCTCCTGATGGAGCAGCAGCAGCGGGAGCAGGAAGCCCTCCTCGCTCAGCAAGCGCAATGGCAGACCCAAGGCCGTCTCGCCGAACTGGAGCGGGAGAACTTGAATGCGCGCGCTCAGTACGAGCGGGACCAGCTCATGCTCCAGCAGTACGATCAGCGTGTCAAGGCGCTCGAGAGCGAGCTGTCGCAGATCCAGAACAGCCTCGGCCAGCAGATGACGAGCAAGGACGACCAGATCCGCGCATTGCAGGAGCAGGTCAACACCTGGAGGACCAAGTACGAAGCCCTCGCCAAGCTATACTCGCAGCTTCGACACGAGCACCTCGATCTCCTCCAGAAGTTCAAGGCAGTTCAGCTCAAGGCCGCAAGCGCTCAGGAGGCCATTGACCGACGGGAGAAGCTGGAGCGCGAGATCAAGACCAAGAACCTGGAGTTGGCCGACATGATTCGTGAGCGTGACCGAGCACTTCATGACAAGGACCGTCTGAACGGCAGCAACAAGGATGAGGTGGAGAAGCTCAGGCGTGAGCTCCGTCTGGCCATGGACCGGGCGGACAACTTGGAGCGCAGCAAGGGCAACGAGCTGTCCACCATGCTTGCCAAGTACAACCGTGAGATGGCCGACCTTGAGGAGGCCCTCCGCAACAAGTCTCGAGCTCTCGAGGATGCTCAGAGCAGGGTCAGCGATGGCAATTCCGACCTTGAACAGCTTCTCCGAGACAAGGAGGAGGAGCTTGAGGTTTACAAGGCGGGTATGGACCAGACGCTCATCGAGCTCAACGAACTCAAGCAGAACCAAGGCGAGACAGACAATGCCCTGGATGGAACGATTGACGCTCTCATCATGGCTAACCTGGACAAAATCAACGACATTATCGACTCGGTCCTTCAGGCCGGTGTTTCTCGCGTCGACGATGCACTCTACGAGCTGGACTCCTCTATGCAGGCTGGTAACCAAAACGCATCCCCTTCATTCGTCCTCTCCCAGATCGAGAAGGCGTCAGCCAGCGCCATGGAGTTTGCTACATCATTCAACAACTTTATTGCGGACGGTCCCAACAGCACGCACGCCGAACTCATCAAGAACATCAACGTCTTCTCAGGGGCGATTGCAGACGTGTGCAGCAACAGCAAGGGTCTCACCCGCCTGGCAACGGACGACAAGAAGACTGATGCCATGATGAATGGCGCCCGACAGTCGGCGCTGTCGACTGTGCAGTTCTTCCGTGGCCTACAGAGCTTCAGGCTCGAGGGCATGGATCCTCTCCAGAAGACGGATGTTGTCATCAACAGCAACAACGACGTGCAGATGAACCTGCAAAAGCTCAACAAGCTGGTTGAGTCGTTTGCGCCAGGCTTTGGAAAGCTCATGAACAACAAGGGTGATTTGGGAGATCTCGTCGACCAGGAACTGAGCAAGGCAGCCGATGCCATCGCTGCGGCTGCGGCGCGCCTGGCCAAGCTCAAGAACAAGCCTCGAGATGGCTACTCAACATACGAACTTAAGGTTCACGACTCCATCCTAGACGCGGCCACGGCCATCACCAATGCCATCACGCAGCTGATCCAGGCAGCGAGCGTTACGCAGCAAGAAATTGTGCAGGCCGGGCGAGGATCGTCGTCGCGTACGGCCTTCTACAAGAAGAACAACAGATGGACGGAGGGACTCATCTCAGCCGCCAAGGCTGTGGCGTCGTCCACAAACACGCTCATCGAGACGGCTGACGGTGTAATCTCGAACCGCAACAGCCCTGAGCAGCTGATTGTAGCATCCAACGACGTGGCGGCGTCCACAGCTCAGCTCGTGGCGGCCAGCCGAGTAAAAGCAGGGTTCATGTCCAAGAGCCAAGAAAAGCTGGAGCAAGCCAGCAAGGCTGTGGGAGCAGCTTGCCGTTCCCTGGTTCGCCAGGTGCAGAGCATGATCAAGGAGCGAGGCCAAGAGGAGGACCAGGTAGACTACGCCAAACTCGGCGCACACGAGTTCAAGGTGCGGGAGATGGAGCAGCAGGTGAGTTTCTATTGGACATGCCAAAGTCCGGAGAAGAGCGGCCATAACGGTTGCCCAACCCGGCAAGGCGCCTGGTGCAGAGACGAGACTAACACAGCCATGACAGGTCGAGATTCTCCAATTAGAAAACGCGCTCGCTGCGGCACGGCATCGCCTGGGAGAGATGCGGAAGATCTCTTACCAAGAAGAATAAAGCTAAACTGTGTGGCGGCGTGTTGGATGGCAGAGCTAGTCGTCATGGGGCAAAGTGCGCGCGGGATTGGCGCGGCCATGGCAAGCAGGACAGTGTGCAAAACAGGATGGCATGGTGTAATTAGAATGGGTGTGTGCTTCTTGAAATCCGTTGTTGGTTCTAACACTCGGCGGAACCGAAACGATTCCCTTTTTCAACTTTTGTGCAGTCTGATCCCCCAAGTCTGATACGTGTGCCAAGATATATGGCGCGAGGTATAAGCCCGAAGCGTCTTGGCAGAAGTCAGGTCTCTTGTTTGGAGAGTAGGTTGGTGTGATCAAAGAGGAGGATCTTGAACTCGAGAGGAGTCGAGCTAGGTTGCTTGTCGAAGGGGCCTTACAGAGGTTCCTCGAGGGCAAGATTTCAAATTTGAGCTGTTGTCGCTTCACTCGCCGTTACTAGGGCGGTCCATGTTGGTTTCTTTTCCTCCACTTATTGATATGCTTAAGTTCAGCGGATAGTCCTACCTGATTCGAGGTCAACCAGAAAAGGTTGGTGGGTTTACGCCCTGATCGCGCCGAGACTCCAGAGTGAGTAGTATTACTAGCGACAGCCAGCCTCGATTCGTCACGTATTAGAAGCCATTATTTGCAAAAGAAAACAAGTTTGTTCAGCCAATTGTTTCCCACTGAACTGGGACGCAAATCCCCCCTGAATCCGTAAAGGCAGATCCATGTGGCTCAGGTAGTATGATGAACAACGGTCTCGTTCTGCCTAAACTTTTGTACATGTACAGAAGGAAACCAGCGCACCTCCCCATCCGCAAAGTAAGACTTAACCCAAGAATGAAGCCCCCATCCCTGTAATCCGGTGATTCTTGATCCTTGCAGTCAGTAGTCTTTGAACATGTCACAATCAAGCCGCTTCACACCCCACCGTGTTATGATAGCACCCAAGGATTGCCTTGCTCATCCCGTTCTCGCTTCTGTTCAGCCAGTAAGAAGCAACGAGCGATAGCTGAAGGCAACCGAACACCAACACACAACCTCCACGGCAGCATGTACATCTATCTCCTGCTGTTGGCGCTACCCGTTTCGTCTTTCTTTTTTAAAAAAGAACCTTGTTCTTTCGTCATCCCGAAACCCTCCGGAGCCACGATATACACAGTATAGCCAACCGCTAGAGTCTTTGGACGTATCATCTCGTTCGAGTGTGTTGATCGGCAAGAATGCTACCGTTTTGACTCACAACTAAGTAACTGGCCATAAACGCAATGAGGGCTCCCGAGCTCGTTTACCGTTTTTGAAACAGTCCTTCCCCACTCGGTTGGTATGATACAAAAAAAAAAGTGTGGCGTCAATCACGAACAAGGTGTGAACAACAACTCGCTAGCTAAGCAGGGCAGAGTGGAATTTGGGCCATCCCCCGGAGACTACGGAGTTTATGCTGCACAAACTGGGAGTAGCGCGGGGGAAAGCCACTTAGAGATCGGGGCGCTTGGCAGTCGATCCTAGGCACTAGAAACGGGCGCTGGTCCTGGTCTCTTCCCCAGTCTCGGCGGGCCGGGTGGAGGCGAATGGCGGCAGCCAAGCGAGGGACACACGCCCGCCCGGCCCTGCGAGCACTTCCCAACTCGGGCGGCCCAGCTTCAATTCCGCACATGCCATCATCTGTCTTGTGCTGGTTGGTGCCTCTCAGGGAAAAACAGTGAAGTGAAGTGAGACTGAATTCGAGGCCCCACATTTGTCCCGCCATCTTGATTCCAAAGTGAGATTGAACTAAGCTCATTGTTTGCGCGTTTGCGGCGGGGAACCCACCCCACTTGGCCTGCTTCAAACTTGGTTCCTGATGAGAAAGTGAGAATGAACGTCACAACGGGGTGCATCACAGAGAGAAACTGTAGTCCCAGCAATTGAGTGTTGCGCGTAGAGAAAAAGAATTTTGTCCCAAAAAAAAATCAATGCATTGTTTAGAATAATACAAATCCTCGTTGATAGTCAAACTAAGGCCCAGTCCCCTGGCATACCTAGCCATCCGAGTGTGTTCCCCTAGTGCTCCCTAATAATCTCCTCCATGGTATCATTCTCCCCCTGCCTCTCTACGTGATGATGAGAAAAATTCACAGGCTCTCAAAACCTCTCAAACTGAAACTCCATCTCGGTATCGTATTCGACGTCTTGCGGGAGGCCTGCAGCTGGAACATGTTAGAATTGGAAACTTAATATGATACTATAACTCACTTCGGTCGCCCTCTGATCGTCTGTACCCGATCGTAGCATCGATGTCGTAAGGGCTGTCGATATCTATTGGGTCGGCGGACTGTACCCCTTCCAACTGAAGCTCTCGATTCTGAGTAAAGTCCATATTGACCTCAGAGTAGTTGTAGAATTGAATAGGATCTGGCTGAGGAGCTTGAAGCATGCCGTATGGAATGGAGTCCATATCATCGATCTGAATCGTGCGAATACCCAAAGCCCGAAGGACATTCTCATTATAGTGAGGGCCAAGTAAATCCTTCGCAGCTTGAATGGGGTTGGTGGAAACCAAATGACAGTAGTCTATCTTTTGCTGAGTGATTAGTTGAGGTGTTTCGACTGGTAATTGAGAAGTCGTCATCATCCCATTGTTGTTTGCGCTTAAACGAGCCATGAGGATGCGACCCTGTTGAGAAAGGTACCCAGTGTCAAGGATGGCCTGAAGGAGTTCGATCTCGGTGGTTGGAGCTGCCTCGCTCTGGAAATGATCACTGTCAATAGATGGGTCCTGTACTAGTTTCTGGGAACCAGTTTCGTCTTCCTGGATCGCCCAACCAAGTGTGTTGAGGTAGACACTAGGATCCGCAATCTTCATTATGGGACAGCAAAGACTGAGGAAGCATGACAGGGAAATATTCCCCTTCCCGACCTCGTCCCTTGCGAAGGAGTAAACTTTGGCGATGAGAGCCCACTTGTTGCGGCAAGGTTCCTTACTCCAGAGCGTGGTCAAGAAGCCCGAGGCGGTCTTTTGTTGGACATCGGGGAAGATTTTCAGATAATATGCTGTAATTTTAAGCATGCGAGCTTGTCAGGTGTTCAGATTGCTACTTACTCCGGAAAGCCATGAATGCGTTGAGTGGACGCTTGGGGCGAGGGGAGGGGGCTTCATTGACGATTTCTTGAACTTGGGAGCTGTTGGTAGCGTCTCCTACAGAAAGTTGTTCCTTAGGAGCGTCTCCATTCGCAATATTCAAAGAATCGACTGCATCGACATTATTGGGATGCTTTTCGAAAAACTTCGCGGCGAGAGCAAAGAGGGCCTCGTCGTCAAGAAACGTCAGGAGCTCGTCAGTCCTGAGGCCGGACAGGTGTTGCATAAGATTGGCTCTCGTCGCCATGTTGCCACTGTCTCAAAAGGATTCGAATATAAGAGAAAAGTTCGGGCTGGGGTCAGAGGGAAGGTGAAGAGGGGGAAATGTGCGAAGAGAAACTGGAGATTTAAGAAGTTGGGTGTGGCAGCTCTGGGGTGTGTGAGTGAAAGGAGGACTTAAGCCGTTTCTGCTAGTGGGAAAAGCAACAAAGAGCCTCGTGCGACACCCCGGCGGATGGTGGCGGGTGGTGAGTTTAACGGACTGGCGTGGCCAATGCGGGGGGACATGACTTGCAGCTGTAAACGCCTGCAGGAAATCCCGAGTACCAGCTTGTACAATTCTTGGCTTGAGTCCTCTGGAGACTCTACGCTAAGGGTGATCTAAAAACGCCTGGCTGTTTTTTGGTATTTTGATGAAGTGTATGACATGAACACGATGGGCACAATGGGTACGAACACAACGCAGACTTGCGAGGCTTGTAGTCATTTGATACTATCCCTTTGAGAATCAGGGGCCTCCACACTTCACTTTCTACACCTCATTTCTCTTCGTCTGTACCCTGACTCATTTCCGCAGTTAATTTTCGAACACCATGGTCATAAAGTCCTCTTCTTCGGCGAAATCTGGCTCCTGGTCCAATCGTAGCGCTACTGCAGTCGTGTTCAAGAAGGGCAATGTCAGGTTGCCGCATAAATCCGTAGCAGGTTTTTTAGCCTTCAAACGCAGATTATTAGCATGATAGTAGAATTCTAGCGTGCGACATACTTACAACAGGCGCAAAATTCATGTACTCAGTCTGGACAAAGTCTTCGACATCATAAAGTTCCTGCCTTAGTAAGTATCAGGACATAATACAGCATGAAATAAACATACATTATCCAATGAAGTCGTCTTAGGGTATCTCATGCCGGTTCCCTTGGCCAATCGCGAGAACTGAAGGGCTCTTTCCTCATCATGAAGCTCCACTCTCTGTAGGTTCTCCTGTACTAATATTAACAGTAGCAATAGATTGGAATTGAAGAATACTGACCTGGTCGAAATGGAGTCGGAGGGAATCATAGTACATGCCAAAAACATTCATTAATGACTTGGCTGAGTTAGGGACCATAAACCTGAATCCCTCAGGTGTCATCTCTGTCTGTTCGTCCATCGGGAAAACTGGCTGGTGTCTGTTCTTGATAAACTTGTTCCAGGCGGAGCCAGGCACAATCCTACAAGGGTACCAGTATGGCGCCTCTTCCCAATCGTCGCAGCCGATAACAGTTAAAAGCTGACGACCGGTACGCGAAAGCTTGACCTCGGTATTCATAGCTCCAAATTCGGCCGCAGGTGGTTGCTCAGTCTTGGCCCAATTCTCTCTCGCAACTTGCCAGGTAGTTTGAAGAAACCTTGCCATTGCTCTATTCTCATCTCTGGTCTGTCTCTTGCGCCAGATTTTGTCCTCCAGGTGTGGTATCATTAGCAGAGAAGCAAAAAGAAAAGAAACGGTTGCATTCGCCATGAGTGCTGCTTCCCGAAGTCGTGGGTGTGACGGCGGGTCCCAAACATCTCGGAGTCTAAGCATAGATATATAGCCAAGGTTTCCAATAGAACGCTCTTCGCTGTCAGGCGATGGAATAGCGATAACTCTTTGTTTCAATCTTTCGACGTGGTTCAAGTGCCATTCCGTAATGGCCCCCTTTATGGCACGGATCGGGTCTATCTTGAGCTTTGCAGAAGTCGCGCGAATCCCTTGGAGGATTTCATTCTCATTTGACGAGTCCGAGAGCAATGTTTTCGCCAGCCGCATGCTAGTAGCAAGCACCTCTATGAAATAATTAGTTTTGATAAAGGAGCAAAGAAACTTCTCGCAGCCCACTCACTTCCAATCGTAGTTGGAGCTGGTGTTTCATCGGAGGTTTCAGGAAGCAGCATATTCATCAGAGTGACATGAATATCGTCAATACTTCTTTGATGGTCTACTCCCAAAGAATCATCATCCCATAAGGGCTTGTAGGAGAGGGTATTATCCATGATGGATCATCAGAGTTCGGATGCAAAGGTTGCAGATACAGGGTTGAAGATGCAGGGTTGAAGATTTAGTGAGGGGTAACATTGTTTTCAGTTTCCGTGCATAAAATGGTACTTGCTAGCAAACGATATTGCGCGGGTGTCAGGTGCCTAATGCCTAACCTAAGGAAACGTGATTCGAATGTAAACAATGTTAAGCGAGCTGCCTAGTAGCTTTTTGATTCATGCATGCCTGCTCCCACAACCTTCCTTTCATTTCTCCTTCCTTTTCACATCATCAATCAGAAGCCTCCCAAGCTATACTACGCATATCACAATGATGAGAAATCGATCCGACATACCGCACGCTCAGCCAGAGTTGCCCCTTGACCACCCGCTCACATTTCTAGTATGTGGAAGGCTTGGAGACGTCCAAGTATTTCTTCCAGACACTTTCGATATCAGGTTTATCAGAACCTTATCCGAAAACCTCAGGTACAGTGGCTCCCTCAAACATAACGATCAGAGCAAAACTAACTCATCTTAGCCGACAAGTCAACCAACCTGTGAAGGTATTCCATGACTGGAACCTCCGAAAGTATCGACTTTGTCCGCTCTCATTGGACGTTGTTTCTAATCCAACGATTTATGGGAACTTTTGTTTTGAGTCCGGTAATAATCTTCAGCCCACTCATCTATCATCAGCTATTGACTCAAAATCAGACATGTCAAGCCAACCACTTCCCAATACAATCCCAGTGCCACAAGACATCGACAAGGAAACTCAACCGCATATCCCACGCCCCAAAAACAAATGGATTCTTTATCGCCAGTCCAAGTCAGCGGAAGTCATTCGCCTGAATCCTGGGGTTACTGCCACTGAGATTTGTGAGTTCCCAAGCGCGTGTGTAACGCTATTTCTAATTTATCCTACAGCAAGGGTTGTTTCGGAGTGGTGGAAGAATGAGACACCTGAAATAAAGGCTTACTGGCAAGCCATGGCCGAGGAAGAAGAGCGACAGCACAAAGCCATGTATCCGGACTACAAGTATACGACGAAGCGATCACCTACTAAGTCAAGCCCAAATTGATGATTATTCAAGACACTGGTAACTTTTTATTTCCAGTGAAAAAGGACACTTCCATTTTTGGGGTGAAACATGCATGGCAGATTTGAAACGGCCGGCCTATGAGCAAGACGAAAACAACTAGAGAAAACCAGTTTTGCGGGCAGGACGGTGGTACCAAAATTGACTCGAGTTGGCATCGCTCAGTGGTTGTTCCTTTTGACAGGCAGGACGGGTCGGCATCGGACGGTCTGGTAATGGCAAAAACAGATCTGGAGGCTAAACAAAGAGGGTTGTAACAGTAGTTTAGGCTCAAATCTTTACAGGGCAGCAACATCGTTTGCACATCAGATAGGACCACTCAAAATAAAAAACGAGATTAGGTAGATTATTATTTTCTACATGACTACTTGTGCTACGACGCCGATGAACCAGTCCAGTCGCTACTCCAGATAAATGTTCCGCACCGCCATTCAGAACCTTTCTCCTTCTCCCCTGACGGACCCAGTGGCCGTGGACAAACGTAAAACGAGCGGCCTTTTCTCCAATGTTAGTCTTTTTCGGCATCACAGTGGCGAGTCGCTCTTGGCGCGACAAAGGCCATTGGAGGTGATCGGTCAAACGCGCACGTCGGCGACATCTCAAGACAGGGTTGGGAGCTTACCGCAATTAACTCCAGGCTTCTTTGTGGTGAGGCTTATGCATGGCTCTTCGTGCTCGCACCGAGGAACCACTCGCTTGCCGAGGAGCTTCGACCAGGACTCTTTTGCCTCGATGGGATCAAACACTCTATCAGTCTCTTCGTACTTGGTCTCCTTTGATGAAAGCGAGGTCCTCGTGGGGGAGGGGGGCGGTCTACCCGAAGTTGCCGTCGGTGGCTTCTCTGGCTGGGACGCAGGGGCCTTGGGCTTGAAGAACCCTTGCAGAGTTCTTTGGCCGGAGCTGGCTTTGTTCTTGGCATCGGTGTTATTAGACGACGATTTGCTCCTCTTCAAAGATCGGGTTGGCGCTTTGTCGTTGGTCTCCGCAAGCCGCTTCGAGACGGGCCGCGAGGCCAACTTCGTAGAATCCTCGACGGCGCTACTATACGAGTCTGAACTCTCGTTGATGGTTTGCGGATTCGTTGAAGTGTCAGAGCTTGCTGGAGTTTGTTGGTTCTGGGCAGCCTTTTTCGTGAACATGTCGCGAATGCTTTGCCGGCGGTCAAATTCTGGTATCAGCCTCGCAGATAAAGGGAGCAGATCCTTTGGCACCCATTCTCGAAGACGCTGTCCATCATGAAACATACCAGGTGGGTTCATGAGGTCAAGAAGAGCATGGTCACGGTCATTCACCTTCACCTTGTCCGTCATAGTCGCAAACACGGGGCAATGATCAGACCCCATCAGGCCTTCCTGGATATTGGAGAAGTCGAACCAGTCCTTGATCCCGTCGCTACACAAAACGTAGTCGATCCGGCTGCCGTTGTTAGCTGGTCTCGTATTTCGTTTCGTATCCCAGCATGTATTCATTCCCTCTCTTTCCGGGTGAAAGCACCTGCACAAGTCCCATAGCACAGGGTGTTCTCGGCCTTCGTCCCGCTTTCCGACAACTGTGCCCTCAAAGATGAGGTGGTTGAACAACCGACGAACAGGTGCGCTCATCCAATCTTCTGTGCTAACGCCCTCTTTGCGAAGCATCTCTGGCACGTTAGTAGAGTCAACTTCAGAACGAATAATGTTCAAGTCGCCAGTGAGAATAACCTGCTTTCCTTCAGCAACGAGGTTCCTGATGCGCACGTCAAGCGCCTGGAGAAAGCCAAGGCGAAACTCGTCTCGAGACTCGTCACGGTTAGCAGGGCTGTAAACCCCAAACAATACAAAGGCGGGGAATTCGAGTATTACACAACGACCCTCAGAGTCAAGAGTCGCTTCGTCAACAGTCCCGTCCAGCTGTCCAGGACGAGGATAGCCACCGATTTGCTGTTCTAGTGGAAGATCGCGAAACTTGGTGGTGGATTTTGGTGCTGTGAGCACTCCAGTGACGCCTTCCTCAGCTCGTATCGGAGCACATTTGGCGTTTCGTGTGTAAATGGCAACTCCAGAGTATCCTAGTGGGTTCTGTTAGATGGCGACAATGACACGACGTGAGTTGTACCTTTTTTATGCTTTGGCAGGCTAAAGTAGACATCCCACCCAGGTACCAGAACCATGTCATCTCGCAAATCTTTTTGCTGAATCTTGGTCTCTTGCATGATGACAATGTCCGCTTCCAGGATGTCGAACATTGCCTGAAAGGTCCGTTTCTCTCTCCATGGCTGGTATCCAAACGGGTTTCTGAGAAGGGTTATTAGGGAGCTCCAAAACTCGCGCTTGAAGAGATACAAACCTAATACCGTTCACTAGCAACGTGATCAGTGAGTGGCGGCCCTTTGGGAAGAGAACGTGGGCTTACCATTCCAGGTGGTGATACGGAAGGGCATTTTCGGCCTCTATTCAAAACGATGCAAGAGGAAAAGGAAAAGTCAACGGTAACGGTAACTGTAACGTTAAAACAGAGTTTTGGAGTCCTTGGGTCTTCGAAACCTCATTTCTAGGAAGGCGTGCTCGGTTGTAACTGAGAAGTTGAAGTGGTGCAGTAGCTCAAACGCGGCAAAGTGTTGAAGACGTATTAGGGCCTAAGGCGCCCTCTTGTAAAATGCAACAGATATCATGAACCATTCAAAGGAAGCGATAGAGAGTCTGCAGTCTAGAATAATGCAAGCGTTAAGGCAGCCAGGCTTATCGTGTAAGCCACGACGACACGGTCAACAGAATCCCCAATGACGCCCGCGCCCCACCTCGCGATGGCAAGGAGCGGGCTGCGCGCCGAAAGCACGACATCACGTGAGTGCTGGATTGCAGGGCAAAATTTTAGGTACCTGACAATTGAGGCAGCAGTGATTGGCGGCTTCAACCGAGCTTCGACCAAGAATGACCTGATCACCTCTGCTTGCCGCAACCCTCATCCTGTCAACGAACAACGTCGCCCACGATGTCCGCCGCCCGACAGCTTACCCGCACCGTCCCGCGCTTCGCTGCGCAGCTGCGCGCTCCCGCCCAGCGCCGCCTCGCCAGCTCCGCTACCGAGAACGCCTTCATCAAGGAGCGCCAGCACATCAAGGAGCACGCCGCCGGCACCACTGGTGAGTTTTGGGGAGAATGGCACCACGCAGGGTCAATTGGAGGAGATGTTGACGGGATTGCTAACGCCCCTTTGCAGAGCTCTGGAGGAAGATCTCCATCTTGTACGTCCCTTCCCTTCGGTCGATTGAGTGAATTTACCAGCCCGAGCATCGGCTTTCGGGTATCCGGATGTTTCTCGACAACGACGACGGCGCTGCGACAGAATTTCTTGAATTGCGACGAGAGGCTAACATTGTTGAAGCGGCGTCATCCCCGCCCTCGGCCTTTCCGCCGCCAACGCCTACTGGCTCTGGAACGAGCACTGGGACCACTGGAACCACATGCCTCCTCTGGAGGAGCGCACCGAGTACGCTTACCAGAACATCCGCACCAAGAACTTCCAGTGGGGCAACGGTGACAAGGTGAGTCGTCGACTTTCCCCCCCAATTGATATCCGTATGTGCGTTTGCTAACAGTGCTCCAGTCTATCTTGTAAGTTTTTTTTAACCCGCGGCCGAAAACCCTCCCTCGAAACCGACGCATGAAGCCGACGACGACGATGATGACGCCCTTGAACGATCAATGCTAACTATTCTGCAGCTGGAACGACAGCGTCAACTACCACAACCCCAACAAGGTTGCCTAAGCTTGGATCTTGGAATTGAGGTCATGCGATAGACAAATGATGGACCACCCCCCCCGGGAGGCACATTGTACATGTTTCCTAGACTCGAATTGACAGATTATTACTCTCGCATTGCTTCATTTGGGTCAATTGGGTCAATTGGCTTGTGACTATGGTGGCGTGATTTAGGTTTGTTTGCTTGCACGGGTTTTGGATGTCAGCAGTCCTGAGATATTTTGTAGAGAGGAGCGTAGACTTGATTTCTGTCTTGGAATTGGTAGCAATGGCCCGGTACACGGCGCCGAACTCGTAGGCTCCCAATTGATGCAGCCAATTTCACTCGTCTGATGATTTCCTGAACAGCCGAGCTTGCATCATCCCACTTTGCATGCGGAAGAGAAAAAGTGGGGGTAAACAGCTGATGATTCCTTACCGGGGGCCAGAAGGATTGGACAAGTTTGGATAAAACGAGAATACTTGGGGAGTTCTTTTGGTTCTTTTTGGAATTATGGAGCCCGTATTATCCTACTTGGTCTTGTCTGTATTTGGGGATTGTCGCAAATTGGCAAAATCGCATGCCCTTTTCTGCTGATGACGCAGGTTTGCCCCTCTGCAATTGAGACTACCCTAGACTGGCGAAATGACTCGATGGGATATTAATAAATCGGTATATTTACAATTGAATTCTTTGGAACGGTGTTTGATATTTGAAGAGTAGTTATTTTAGTGTATTGCAATAAAAATCGGGCTTTTTCTTTTCCAGTGAACATGATTTGTGTTGTGATTGACGGTTCCTTCCATCACTTTGAGTGCTGTAAGCATGCATTTAGGTCCCAAGCAAGATATATTGCGAATTACTAAGCTCCTACTTGAAAAAAAAAAAAGTTTTTAGAATCATTTTGTACAATATAATCTCTATTACTAATGATTTTATCTACATAAAATTATATTCTATTTTGATTGTCATACCCATCGCTCCAGACGATCGACGGGAAGGCTTCCCTCAAAGTGATTCTCTAGTCAAGGTAGGCACGATGCTTTGAGCACGTGGTAAAGGTGCCAACATAAAATACTTGGATGAAACTTGCAAGCACTTCGACTTGACATAGATTTGCATTCAATTCTGAAAAGAGAAAACGAACATGTTTCGTTCAGCATGCATACACAGATTGCCGATGACCGAGTGGTTTGAGCAAATGGTCCTCTGCAGCCAAAAAAAGAAGTGGGGCACACTTGCGGGAGCGAACTTGTCTGCAGCTCACCTGCAGCCCCGTCATGGTCAAAATCGACCGCAGCTTGCTTTGAAGACTCGCCAAAACGAGGGGCCACAGGCACACAGCTCGGCCCTCGCTGCCTCTCTAACCCACGAAGCCCATGTTAATATCCCGCCGACCCTGAGCCAATTGGGCTCCTGCGATCAAAGGAAAACCGAAGAATAAAAGACAGAGAGCGCCTGTCTTTCCCGACCATCGCCAACGCATTAGATCCATAGATACGCCCGCACACCCATTTTTCGCCCATCATGAGACCAACCCAGGTCCTCCTGTCCAAGGGCTTCCTCGGCCGAAGCATGGATGAGCTGAGGCGCCGGACGTCGGTCGGTATGCAGCAATGCCCGCCGGGAAACAATGTGCGCGCCTTGTGCTAACCTGTCTCTCTGAAAGCTTTAAAGATGGAAGGCATTAAAGGTGCCACGGAGCCCCGGCCCCTCTACGACTTCAACACCCCCGAGCTGGTGCGCGACTGCATCGTCATGTCCGACCGATCGATAGGCGGCTTCTCCGAGAGCAACCTCGACCTGGTGTCCTCTTCTTCCTCCTCGCCCTCCTCCTCGACGACATCCGCTTCTCCCGCATCCTACGCCCGCTTCCACGGCTCCATCTCGACCCGGCTCCCCGCCGACCGCCCCAACATCCAGCGCTCCGGCTTCGCGGGCTTCCGCACCCCCGATCAGCGTCCCACAGTCTTTGGCCGCGCCATCTGGGACATTGATCCCTTTGTGTACCTGGCCCTGCGGATAAAGTCCGACGGCCGCGCCTACCTCGTTAACGTCCAGACGGAATCTGTTGAGCCATCGGATCTCCACCAGCACCGCCTGTTCGCCAAGCGGCCCGGCCAGTGGGAGACGGTGCTGCTGCGGTGGAACGACATGGTGCGCACCAACCACGGCTTCGTCGTCGAGCCCCAGACCGAGATGCTGAGGCAGAAGGTGCTGACTGTGGGCGTCGGCCTGACGGACCGTGTCGAGGGCCCCTTTGAGCTGTGCATCGAAAAGGTCTGGGCCACAAACGATCCGACCGAGGGGGAGGTGAGCGGCCAGTCTGAAGAGGGCGAGTTGAGGAACCGAAAGGGTGAAAAGATTCGGTGGTGAAGGAAGAACAAAGCTATCACGTCAAAGAGGGCGAGTTGAGGAACCGCGAAGGTGAAAGGACTCGGTGTTGAAAGACAAGCAATCCGACTGAGGGAGAGCGAGCGGTCAATCGGACGAGAGCGAGCTGAGGAACCACAAGGGCGAAAAGATTCGACAAAGACAAACGATTCGACTGAGGAAGAGGTGAGCGGCCAACCCGATGAGGGTGAGTTGGGGAACCGCAAAGGTGAAAAGATTCAACGGCGAATGAAGAACAAAGTTATCAAGTTAAAGAGGGCGAGTTGAGGAACAGCAAAGGTGAAATGATTCGGTGGTAAAGGAAGAACAGGGTTGTCAAGTCAAAATGCATCGTTTGGCGCATGGAAAGAGTGTTGGGGGAAACGATATCAAGGTTGGCGCGAAATGTTAAAGACTATATAGATGCTGCCGTCCTCTATGAAACGGGAGATCTGGGACTATTTGATGTATTACCCGTCTCGTGTACAAATACAAAGTCATATGAAATCTAACAAGGATGCTCCTCGACTCTGCCGCCCCGGTGACGCCTTTTGTTTCATTCTTGCTCGTGGTAATCGTCACATCATGATCTATCCTCCTAGGCTAAGAGCCTCCGCCGTCTTTTTCAACGATACATACGACGCAGCGTAGTCTGCTGCCAGGACCTTGTCCCCCGACAACTTCATAATCATGGCCTTCTTCGCCATCAGCTGGCACTGCTGGCCAATGTCCTCGATGCTGGAGTAGTGGTCAAACGACTTTTGCACCGCCGCCGCCGCCTTGGTCAGGTACTCTGTCCGCCGCGCTGACTTGTCAGGGTGCTTGCCCGCGAGCCCCATGCTTGCGTCGGCGAGAACCGAGTACAGCTGGGCGGTGGTGGCAACGGTATCGCACTCGAGGGACCGCGGGATGGATGCCGTGAGCATTTGGGAGGCGGCTGCGAATTCGCCCAGCGAGACGAGAATGTTGGCCACGGCGCCGATCGCTTGCCAGAGCAAGCTGACGAGGCGCGATCTCCAGCAGATGCTGGCCGCCCGCATGGCTATGGTGAACCCCCTTTGCGGGCGACCGCACTTATCCAGGAGAGACGCCTTCATCAGGAGGAGCCTCACTCTCAATGCCACGTCCCTCTTCTCATCCCGCAGCGTCACGAGCATCTGGTTGACCTTGGCGAATGCTGCCTGAAGATCTCCGCGGCGGGTCAGATATTCTATATGGAGTATGTCAACGAGGAAAGCCATCTCAGGCTCCAGGTCATCCGTCTTGGACTGCATGATTTGGAACAGGAGATGGTCCGCTCTGTCGAGATTGTTGTGGCGCAGATCTCTCTGGAGCCTGATGATGGCCCTGTACTTGTGCCAGTACTGGCTGGGCTTCCATGACCTCAGGCCGTTTTCGTCCAGCGACTCAAACCTGTCGAGCGCATCGTCGTACCTGCCGCGGTCTGCGAGGAGCATAGAGAGGCGGCAGGTAATCTTGAGCTCGTCGTCGAACATGGCATCAGGTCTGTGGCAGCGGAGGAACATGTCGCACGACATGGTTGCCAGCTGAGAGACGCCCAGCCGTTCCCAGAGGGCGGCCTCAAGCGAGAGCTTCGAGCCAAACATGTTCTGCATGTTTTTCTCGACAATAACCTGAGAGCTTCGAATCATTGACTCCAGAGCCATGGCAACGCTCTCGCCGTTTGTGAGACATAGCTTGGATTCGCTCAGAAGCACAGAACTCCAGAGCGTCCACATACCCGTTTCCTTCGCCTTGACGCGGAGAAATGCTAGGCTTTCCTTGCCGGTTCCCAGCATGCTGTTGGATTCCAGATCCTGAACCAGGTCGGGGTGGGCGCGGCCAAAGTGGAACAGCCAGTTTAAGCAAAAGTTGAGGCAAGTCATGTCCCTATTCTCCCTTGCTGTTGTAACTGCCTCCAGCATGGCCGCAACTGCCTCCTCGTGGCAGTTAAAGTCGGCCTGAAGAACGGCCAGGTTCATGAGTGCGTATTGGTAGAAGAGGCGATCTCTATTCTGCATTGTGTAGTCGAAATACCTGTGAAGGTAGTCGAATGCCGTGGGATAATCACCACCTCGCCATGCGTCGAGGAAGCTAACGAGAGTTAGAAGGAGGTGATATAAGTAGGGGGTAGATGGGTAGCAGGGGTAGATGGGTAGCAGGGGTAGACAAGTAAAGGCGACAGACAAGTAAAGGGGACAGACAAGTAAAAGGGATAGACATGTAGAGGTTGACAAGTAGAAGGGACGAGTAGAAGGGGTTTGACAAGCAGAAGAGTTGACAAGCAGAAGAGTTGACAAGTAGAAGGGACAAGTAGAAGGGACAAGTAGAAGGGTGGACATACGTTAGATAGTGTCTGAGGCTTGGGAGAATATAGCTGTCGTTGAGCAAATCGTGAAACTGATGGCGGACCTCGAGGGGTATTCTGTTTCCGAATTCTGGAGCGTGTTAACTGGGCGAATTGTGTGTGTATGAGATGGTGAATGGCACTCACTTTGCATCTGTGTGATCTGAAACTCAAGCAGCGTCTCGATATCATCGGTGCTGACGGGCAGGGAACTCGTCTCGTCCCCCGTGAGCATGTCTCCGTACGCGACAGACGCCAACCCCATGGCGCCGTTGTGCTCCCACTCCTCCTTCTCACCAGTATACAGCACGTTGTCGAAGCTGAGGCGCCCGAAACCGGGGACCTTGCGCTTCATGTAAGGTGATGTCGGCTGCCTGTACCGCACAAAGTTCTTCCACAGCTCGGTGCAGTCGTGAAAGGGCAGGCGCTGGTACTCGAGGGTCGCCCTCCTGATGAAGGTGGCCAGCGGCGAACTGGGCGACAGGCGCACAGCATCCTCGTCGACAGGCTCCCCGGCGGCTTCCAGCTGTCTCTTTTCCTCCTTGCTCTTGGCAACCATCTCGTGCAGGTTCTCGAAGAAGGAGTTTAGCGAATCGAGCGAGTTGATGCCCCATATCTTGGTGAGGAAGAGATCCCAGAGCTTGCGGCCGGGCATGGCCATGACAAAGGCGTAGCCCCCGAGAAGCTTCTCAAAGTCCTTGATGGATATGACAATGCCGACTATGCGCTCGGCCTTGGCCCACTGGGCTGCATGGTCCGAGGAGGTCTTCTTGGGAGGGTGGTCCATGACATGGGTGGCGATGAAGGACAGGACGGGCAAGATGGCCTCGCTCGGCACAAGCCCCTCGATGTAGAGCTCGAGGAGAGCGAGCAGGCATATCTTGGCCGGGTTCAAGTAACGAGGCATGGTGGATCGAATGGATATGATATGGCTACAGACGGTCAGGATCTAAGATGTTGGGTCTGGAGCAATTTGGGCAAACATCAAGTGGCTCGGAGCATGGTTGTTACGGGGCGATGATTAAGATGGCAACCCCTGTTTACAGTGTCCTTCCTCCAAAACGGTTCAGAGTGCCATATTGACGTCCGCGAGGATGGTGTTGACCGTGTCGCGACTGCGCGTTGGATGGGAATACTTCGGGAGAGGGTGAGCCACGTGATGACTGAATGTAGTGGCTACACGTGAGAGTAGTGATGACTATACACGTGATGTCGTAAGATGGTGACTACGCACGTGAAAATGGTGGTGACTGTGCACGTGATGTGTATAAGGATGGTGATGAGCGACTGCCCGGTGTGAATGGGAATGCTTTGGGAGTGGTCGGCAAAAATCCGGCTTGTGGGTCACGTTGAGTGTTCTGGATGGAGAACAGAGGATGGAGGGATGAGTGGGGCAGAGACGTCTAACAGGACGAATGGCCTGGCCGCCACCGTTCCCTGATGTTCTTTGGGAGGGCTAAAATTGCAGTGCTTTGCTATGCAAACGAGGCCAGCGACATAGTAATGCCAGTGGACACAATATTTGGGGTGAGAGATGATTGAGGTGTGCGCAAATGTTGGACAATTTTTTCCCTTCAAATTTACCAAGATTGATGCTAGTATGATTTTTTAAAGTAGCTGGGCCAAAGCAATCGTCGAAATGTATCGGCTTTCTCATTGTCAAGCGATTAAGCTGCTAGTGTGCCCGTGCTGGGGACTGAGTGTAGAAGACTGAGGGGTCGAGTGCTGTAGACAGCGTGGGGCACAGAGGGCAGCAGTCAGAGGCAGAGGGGTCAGAGAGAACAGAGGGGTCCAAGGCTGGGAGAGCAGAGAGAACAGGAGGAGGGTCCGGTTCCCCGTTCCCTTGGGCTCCACCTTGACCAATCACGGGCCTCTGTTAACTAGCAACCGAATCTGTCTGATTGGGACTGGTCCGTGGCCATAACCTGGAGTTTGATGGCTCATGGCCATGTTTGATGAGAGGTGCTTGATTCCATGTAAGCTGCCACTGTCTTCTGTCCTCCCAGCCCGGGGTACGATGGCAGTTGAGTTGCTTGACACTGAGAAAGATACTCCATTGTAAATGATTACTTTGGTCTAGGTACTTCAAATTCTTTTTTTTTTTTAAACATTAATACCTATCTTAGTAAACTTTTCAAAAAACATCATACATTTGCACATATTTTAATTATCTCTTGCCTTAAATATTATGTGTACTGGCATTTAGCATAGGGTTCTTGATGTTCTTTCAAGAGGCTAAAATTGCAGTGTTAGGTACCTTGGTATACACTTTTTGGGGATTGAGGTTGGGACAGACGGGGGAGGGTCTCCCAGGCTGTGGGGGTCGTGCGAGTGGGGCCTCTGGCAACGTGGAGGGCCAGAGAGAACAGAGAGAGCAGCACGTAGAATGTAGAGGGGGTCTGGGAGCACAGACGGCCCAGGTGCGTCTGGGCGTGGCAGAACCGGAAGAGGGGTTTGGGAGGCAGAGAGCAGCGCGGGGCAGTACAGGTAGAGGGGGTAGAGAGAGCAGTACATAGGAGAGGTGTCCGGTCCTTTGGTCCCCACCCCGTCCAATCACAGACCTCTGTTAACTAGCAACCGGTCAGTCTGCTTCTAAAAGGCCTATCATTGGCTTTGGGGCTGCTTTGTGTTCTGGAGCACCGGTCAGTTCCTTTAAGAACCATCTACGATTGGTCAGAGCATGTACCCAGCACTTGTTCTTGAATTGCTTCTTTCAGAGACGCACAGCATCCGGTCCGGTTTATTAACAACTATTCATCATTGGCCAGACGCGAGACTGTGGAGCTGACAGATCAGGCTGAGGTTCTTGACCTCACCTTGTCTGATCTTCCCCACCACCCTGGTGTTAGTCGCAACCATCACGAACGCCTCTTAGACACGTCACCACGCTACGTCCAGCCGTTTACGTCACTTTCCAGATTTTTCTCATACAAAAACTGAGATACAAAAACATTCCACACGAGAGGAAACTAGCACGTTTTGGGACAAGCGTAGCCTGAAGCAAAGCCAATCCACGACGAGCAGAGTCATGCCGCGTGACAGACGCCATCCAACGTGGTCTGACCACTGTTCTAGATAGTCTCCTGCAGTCAGCAGTTAGTGAGAATCGCGGCAGATGAGGCCCGCCATTCGTCAACTCTTTTTTGGCAGCCTTGATCTGTGCCGTTCGAGCTGGACCATCGTGACTCGGCTTCCCGGGGCAGATGAGACAGGATGAGAGTCCGGATCCGCCTTGGCCTTCAGCCTGGGAAGCGGATTGAGGTCTGATGGCCGTCGACAAACAGAGATGCAACAGGCTGGGAGGTATTGAGGGTGCACGACCGGGTCTGTTGGCCCATTGACTTGCTTCAGACAGTGTCCGGTGGGTCGACTGTGAGCAAGTTGTTCCGAGACGGTTCGTTGTTAGGAGGAAGTTTTCCCGGACATGTCGTTTTTGGCGAGGGATCCAAATGGCACTGCAATTTTCCGTCTCCCAGTGGCACATCAAGACAGGTTCGCCGGCTGGTGAGTGGTACAGGTCTATGACTGGACAGAGGAGTGGGGATTGAGTGTCAACGAATAGCCTTGCTTGAGCCTTTCGAAAGCACATCAACATCACCGGTTGTCCTTTAACAAAGCTCTATGACTGGCCAGAGCTGTGAAGTGAGGACCGAGTGTCAACGAATGGTCTTGCTTGCACTCATCAATCTCACCGGTCGTTTTTTAACAACAGTCTAGGAAAATGGGTGTTTCAATTTCCAAACGAATCGGATTGCTTGCACTGCAATTTTAACTATTCCAAAGCACATCAGGCTCCCTGGTCGTTTTTTAACAAAGGTCTATTACTGGACAGAGTCTTAGAAAGAGTGGAGATTGAGACATGGACAGGTTGGGGATTGGTGCTGCTACTACCCGTCGGGTGGGCTTGGTTAGGCCTCATTCAATTTGAGGCCCCCCCGAAACACATCAAGCTCACTGGTCGTTTTTTAAAGAAACGTCTATAACTAAAAGAGGGTCTATATTCATTCGAACTTCACTGCAATTTTAGGGCCCCCAAAGCACATCAAGATGGGCTCACCAGTCGGTCTCCTTTTTTAACAAACGTCTATAACTGGACAGAGTCGTGAAAAGAGTGGAGGTTGAGTGTGTACGGCTGTTCTGATGGCCGTCGACTGGCTTCAGACCATTCTGGTGGCAGGTTGAGCAAGTTGCTCCGAGATGGTTCATTGTTTGGAAGCGCCAGATGTGGCATCAAGGGCCGATTTCCCAAGGATCTCACGGATTAACTTTGCACTGCAATTCCAGGCTTTCCAAAGTAGATTACGGGAACACGGGTCAGCCATCTACACACTGATGTTTGTTGCAATTGTAGGGCCTCCCAAAGCAGCGTCATATCCATCTCCTGCAGCATCATGCGGCGCCAGTATCGTGCCCTTGCTCCACGGCTCGCTTGGTACAAGCCAGCGTGAGTAAGCAGAGAGGAAAAGCCAGTAGAAAAATTGGTAGAGCGCCAGTGTTGTGAACAAGTGCGGCCGGATCGCCGATTGGGACATCGCTGCCGCTGGTATCGGATTGACTTTTATTCTTGTGCAATTTGCATGACGATGGATGTACTCCCGATATTTCGCTCTCTAATTGGCGGAACCCGCTGTCCGCAACTTGATTGGAGCCTTGTGAAGCTCTGGGAGATGGATGTCATTGAGCTGGCCCCATCACGAAGCGCTGTGTTCAGGCTGCTTTGGGGACTTGACCCCATCTGGACAAGAGGCTCTGGATGAGTCGCACTTCGTTGTCAAGTTGCGGTGGATTGTGTCACTCATCATGTCGACGCCGGGTTCTGCGATGTTGTTTGTAATGTATAATATTTACTTAAAAGACGGGAACTGGGTAGTCTAGGCGAGTTATTTTCGTACACGTTAATCACCCCCTGGGTATAGACATCGAAATTGTAAACTCCAGTAGTGTGAAGCCGTGGTGTTGAGTTGGGAGGAAACCACAATGCAGGCAGAAATGTGCCATTAGTGTCCAATAAGAGTCTTGGATTGGCCCCATAATCCTCCAAACTCACCAGACACACAATGCGCGAAGGACGCACTTGAACCCCGTGTTGCAGGCAAGGACGAACACGACTTGTGGACGTGGAATGGTGAATGGCGCATACATATTGTTGTCAAAGTTGGCGCCCAAACGCTGGACTCGATGTCGCATGACATTCCCGCAAAATGAGCCCTAAAGTTGATTCGCTAATAGAAGCTGCACACGGTGGGATGTTTGGAAAGGCAGAAGCGATGGCATACTTGCGTCCTGGACCTTTGTAATCACCGTGTCAAGACTTGAGGAACTTGGTCTGCAGAGCCCGAGGAAGCAAATCCGCTACAAGCGCATCCGTTTGGACAGCAACTGCTCCCTTGCAACCCAAGATTGAGCTGCAGTCGAGTCAAGATGAATGAGATTTGGGTGAATATTTAGACACGGAGCTGGTGAGGAAACAAAATGTCTGGGGAAAGCCAGCGGTGGCATTCCATTCAAGAAGCGGATGAGCCAACCCCCAAGTAACTGTAGAGAAGCATGCCCGGTTTACCCAAGAGAACTGCGGAAGTTTCAACAATGTCTGATTTGTTGTGTCATCTGCTGGAGCGATACTGAGAAAACTGCCGTTGTGTATCTGGAGATTCCTTTTGTGTCATCTAAATAGGAGAACCGACTGAGAACTGAAACTGCTCGACTGCTACAATCTGTAATATAAGACAGCAAAAAGAGTGAATAACTACAAGATGGGGATATTGGGAGATAACTTTTGTAACGTGTAATTTGCTTGCGATGAATAGTTGCGTAAGATAGACGAGTGCATCTGATTAGAGTGGTGTTGTGTCGGATTAGAGGACGAGACGCAATTGAGCTACCATTGTGTGTAGATCGTGGCCTGTATCCATCGTGGATTTGGAACGAATTGCACCAATTATTACGTGCCACGCTGCTCTCAGATAGCTGCAGCTCCCTGGCTCCGACACAATGGCATTCCGACGATCAGCACGGCTGCCCTCAATCAGCTTCACGCTCGATTTCGTGATACAAATACCGCCAACAACGGTACCAGACCAATCTGACCGTCAAGGACCTCGACACCGTCTGCAGCGGCTAAAATCCGAGGGCCTGATCTCGCCCCTCGGGACGACGGCCACACGAGGCTGATGATGATGCCCGGGACGGCCGGCATCACAGCAAGAGGTAAAAGCAGGACCAACAGAGCCGCAACAAACCTGAAAACCACCACTCACAACGGGGCAGCCGTTGGTATATTCAATTTTGACTTGAACAGGGCCGTAATAGACCTGAAAACCACCACCCGTAACGGGGTAGTAACCGGTGTGTTCAATTTGGCTTTAACAGGGTCGGTGGCAGCAGGCCCATTTCGCATTAACCGATGGCCGCAACAGCTATCAGTCACCATGGCCGGCGGCAGGCTGTAGCAGCAGGGATAAGACCTGGATAGACCTTGCTTAGCTGAACGGCAGTCTGTAACAGCGGCTATAAGAGGTGGAACTTAGCTGAACGGCGGTTTGTAACAGGAGCTATAAGAGATGGAACTTCCTTAAATGAACGGCAGTCTGTAACAGCAGCTGCAAGAGATGAACCTTCCTTGGTTGAATAGGCAAGAGTTTTCGCATGCGCGGCTCATCGTAGCTAGTGACATTATACAGGCAATGCCCAAGAACCTACATCTGCATGCCTCGAGGATGGTTATGGAAACAGGTGCTTAAGCGTTTGTCATGAAGATATTCTACGCGACCCAACTGCATCACGTCGGAAAGCTTTCGTGCTCTGACCAACGATAAATGAATGCCAATGGCAAGACAACAATGAATTTAAACACCAATATTCCATTGACAAAGACTAGTAGAGTTGATTGAACTAGCACTGCACCCGATAAAAAGGAAACAGACAAACCTTTCCCATCATCATTCTAATTCTCATCATTGTTGTCATCGTCCTGGCCACCCTCGTCCTGGCCATCCTCATCCTCGTCGTCCTCATACCCAACGCCCTCACCCAAACGCTCTGCGTTGGCCACGTGCTCTGCAACAGTCTGTTCAAACTGCCGCATCTCCTGGAGCGTGGCTGCATCCCACTGCAGAACGTTCCGGTAGGCCCGCATCGCTCTCGCGCCCTTGTGGCTGCAATGATGGACGTGGTACAAGCATTCCGAGTAGTTGTGGAAAAATCGTTTGCACGTGCACGCGTAAGGATACGCCAGGTGTCCGCGCACGAGGTGCCTCTTGATGTAGGAGATCTTGGAAAGCCCCAGGTGGCAGAGGTTGCAGACGAAACTTCTCACCCCTGTGTGGCGCGCAATGTGATAGGTGTAAGCCTTCTTGTGCGAGAACTCGCGCTTGCAGAACGGACACTGGAGGACATCAGCCGAGGAGCCCGCGATCCACCGCCGTGGTTCGTGCTACTCACAACATTGATCCTTTTGAGTGGCGGCCTGAGTATCTGGCGCGCAACTTGGACCCTGAGATCGTATGCCAAGATTGGCGAAATGGTCCGAAGGTAATTGTGGATGGGCCCCCAGTTGGCAGTTTTATCGTAGCGGTCCCAGTCTATATCCTCGTCGATACCGTTGTTGAGGGGACCGGTGTTGAGATAGCTGTTCATCTCGTATTAGTATGCTAGATCAAAGAAAACGGGGCTAGGCCAGCTCAAGGAGCTGTCATTGCCGGCGGGGATGAAGCGGGTATGTGCGAGGGATCGGTGGTATTAAAATACTGACAGCAGGAATGGCAGTTATTGGCCCGATCAATCGATCAATCGCGGGCGGGCACCATCGAGATGAGCAGCCAAGCCTCCTCAATCGGCAAAAGAAAAATAGACGCGCCACGCCTGTTGAGTTGACATGGGATAGCCCGGTCGTTTCTTTTCTCATGCCACACACCCCCATCCGCACCGGCGTTACTGTACCCCGCGCGTGGTAGGACGCCGAAGTTGCAGTGCAGAGCGGCATGGGCGGTGGTGCACTGCGCATCGCATTGCATTGCAGACCGATGCAAGTTGGCTGAAGGTGTTTTGCTACCCCCTTAATATCTGGCATGCTATTCCTGAGACTCTCGCCTTGAGGTAGGCATCCTTCATTCACATGGGGGCTATACCTTGCTGCCGCTTCTTGGCTGGCCATATCGCACCCTCAGGTGTGGCCCAGCCACGTTGCGCCTTGACTCCCGCCAATCAACCATGCCTTGGAGCCGCTCGAGGGTTGCCCGTCTCACACATCTGCTGCAGATGCGAGCATGCTCAGAAGGCCATTGGCCCGAAACCCAACCTGGACGGTGGTGAACATGCCAGGATCACCAGCTTGGTCTTCCTATTTGCCGCTGGAAAGAATGTGGGTGAGGTACCAGCGACAAAATCATGAAAATGCCAAGTCACAACCATATTTGGTTGCATCTGCTGGAATGGTCTGACTTGTAGGAAGTCGATAGGTTGCCAAGATTTAGATGCGACATGAATTGCTTTTTGCTGGCCTACCGCCTTTATCTCTCCATTCCTCGGTACCCATACCAAAGTTGGCCAGGCAGAATTTGACATTTTGGGCATCCAAAGTCACGTCTTGGGCGGATCAGGCCCGTTATTTTATCCGAATGCTCTTGGATCACATGAGAGATGTCCTGTAGATGCTGAAAAGGACCAATTTTTGAGTCCTGGAGTTATGTGCGAGAGATATTCTATGGATACTAAAAATGATTAATTCTTGAGGCCTGGAGCACTATGTATTAGTCCTGGTTTTGGTGGAAACTCGGAGAAACTTTACATACCTCAGTGATTGACAGCAAAATCGCTGAACACTTGAAGCGAGAATTGCCATGGTTCATGGGTAGACTCGATGGAGGTCTTGAGAGTTTCTGTAGTACATGCAGAAAGTGCGAGAGGGTTTGGGGAGGACTTCTGAAACACTTCTTTGGCAGGGCACTGGTCAAGACGTTTCTGGTTCTCAGTAGCAGGTAGAGCCAGGCCGGGTGAGTCTGACGGCGAAGAGCTTGATCTTGTTCAAGATCTCTCCAGGATAGGAGAGGGCGACGCCGCGCAGGAGCCATGCGTGAGATGGGTAATGCTAATGCGAGATGCGGTTTGTTCACGGATAGCCATTGACGCAGATGGACTGTGTCTAGGGGACCCGCTGGAGATGGGTCCAGATGATGGCTGATCATCTCCACCAAGTGTAGCATGGAAGATGGGAAATAGAGTGAATGGGGTTGTCCATAGCAGCCCGAGCTCAAGCTCCTCAACAGTATCTCAGCGTATGCGGTTCAGGTTTGTGGACCTCATGGCACAGTGACGGAGCTGGAGCTGGAGCTGGAGCTGGAGCCGGGGCTGGAGATTGGATCAGAGCCAGAGCCGTAGCTGGATCTGAACTTGGATCAGGAGGAGTTGGTGGTGCTGGGAGCAGATCCAGAGCCGTAGCCGGTGCTGGAGCCGGAGCCGTAGCTTGGGATAGAGCTTGGGGCAGAGCCGGTGCTGGAGGTGCTGCTGATGCTGGGGCCAGAGCCGTAGCTGCAGTTGGTGTTGTTGCTGGTAGCGCTGGGAGCAGAGCCGTAGCTGTAGCCGGGACTGGAGCCGGAGCTGGCGAATGGTTGGATTTCGGACAGCAACAGGGACTGGGACAGAGGGCTCGGGGAAGCTAGTAGCGCCTTTGCCCGTCACTGTGTCGAAATGTTTGTGAGGTCCATGAACCAATGCGAGTTATCATAGCCCCTGTGGTATGGCGAATGTTTTGTGTATTGAGGAAGAAGTTTTTTGGGGGGAAAAAAGGGAAGCAAGGTGCGTGACAGAGGGAAGACGAAAGAAGCGTGGGCTGAGGTTGGGTGCTTGATGGCAAGAGCATGGCGGCGGTTTGCAGGTGCTTTCTGCGAATGTGGGATGCAGTTGTGCGCGACTTCCCTTTCAGAATGTTGGGGTTTGCGAGGAAGGCGACAAAGTCAAACCACCAATATGTTGGGCTTCGGCATGGAATTTGTTACCACCAGTTGCGCGCACACTGTTTTCGGTTCTTCCATCCGGGCCAAACCTGTGGAGGACCGGGGAGGATCCATCTTGGAGCCTCGACCCGGACGCGGACGGGGGAGAGGAGACGGAGGGAGTGGGGAGGGAGTGGGGCGGGGCAGGCCGAGCAGAGGAGAGTAGAGTAGGGCAGAGCAGAGCAGAGGAGAGTGGAGAAGTCCGAGGGGTTGGAGGTCTGGCCGACAAGCAGAGGTCGGGGTGGCAGAGAGGTCGAGGGGGGAATCGGGGGTCTGGCTGATAAAGTGGTTCAGAGGGGGGAATCGGGGTCTGGCCGACAAGCAGAGGGTAGGCCGACAAGCAGAGGTCTGGCCTACAGAGGGGTCGAGGGGGGGTCGGGGGTTGTGGGACAGGGACGAAGCACGGGGGCCAGAGGCCATCGGGGGTCAGGGGTATCGGGAGCCAACAAACCGCGAAAACGCAACGAACTGTTCCACATCTTGATGACCACGATGAAAAAAAGGCAATGCTCGAAATCGCAAACACGTGAATATTCTGCATCCTCCCAAAAACTGTCCAGCGCCGAGTGATCATCCAAACAATTATCTGGCTCGCTATGCGCATTCCGTCGTTGCCCCGTCTCAATTGCCTCGTCTCAACTTATTCGGATAGACGTGTGAATCGAACGCGTCCTCGCTGAGTTGCTTTCCTCCTCTTCTGAACTTCTCTTCCTCTTTGGCTCGCCATTGCGCCTCGAGGAGGTCCCAGTTCCTCATCACGGGTGCCTCCAGATCCACCCCCCGCGCCTTGAGGAAGCGGAACTGTCTCTTCCCCCAATGGAATGCCGAGCAAGAGAACCTCTTACCCACGCATTGAGAGAGCCAGGGAAGGTTCATGGCACAGCCCTCGGCTGACTCTTCGCCAAGGCTCTCTGCGATCTCCGGCCAGTCCCATTTCCCCAAGTCGGCAGGGGGAGCAATGCCCTTCGCATCGCACGCTGCCAAGACAAGGGTGCGAACCTCATCAATGTATGCAACGAAGTCGTCCACCGAGGGGCCGTTTTGTATCCGGCACCACGGGATGACAACCTTCTTCTTCTTCTTCTTCCCCGTCTCCTTGTCCTCATCTAACAGTTGAGTATTAGCGTTGCCTGAAACTTCAAGCTGGAGGCTGCAGAACGACTTACTGGCGTTACTGTCAAAGTAAATCTGCTCGGGCTTACCCCACATCAGGATGGTCCTCCACATTGCCGCCGTGGCCAGGAACAAGTTCCAAGGATGCCTGGGTTTGTTCCCCGAGCGGACTGCCAAGGCGGATTAGAACCTGTTGAAGAAGTGGCCGTTTTGGCATGGAGGTTCACTTACATTCTCCTATACGAGCTACGAGGGCAACGATGTGGGGTGGCATGTAGTTGGGAGGGCGATGGGTTGGTATATCTTCCCAGCCTTTGGCGAAGTAGTGCAGCTCGGCCCAGTGAAACCCCGAGGTGAGAATCAACGTGTCCGTCGATTCTGCATCCAATGGTCCACTCAGAGGCCGATAGAATCCTGAAAGGCCGAGCCCTTCGCCTTGGGAGCCCTGGGAGTCTTCCGTGGCGTGTGGGAGCACTGGTTGGCGGCCTGCCAGCGAGAGGAGCGGCATCTGAGTGGTGATTTGGTGAAGGCTCATCGTGACAGCTGAAAGTATGTTGAGGAATAAAAAGTATGTTCTGCAATGAAACTATGTTCTGTATGAAGAGTATGCTTTGGTTGGCAGTATGAGTTGGGGTTGGAGGCCGAGCTTTTATACCCGATCCAGGGGAGTCTTCCGCGTCTGTTATTCCAAAGCTGCCTGCCTTGGTCCTTTGTGTCACCTCCATCGCATACTGAAGACACAAACATCACGGTCCCGCGCACCCCACTCACGGACATATGAAACTGTCTTTTTGCCCAAGCCGTGGGCGGCGCAGTGGCCCAATGCTTCCTGTTGAGGCAGCCACACCTGCTTTGGCTCCCGTCGAGGAAACCACACCTCATCTAGCTCCCGTCGAGGAACCACACTTCTGCCGGCTCCCGTTCGAGGCAACCACACCTTCTGTCGACTCCCGTTCCCCTAGGTGGTCGCTCCCTTTGCCATCGCCGAACCTTTGCATATCCGGTTCCTAAACTTTCGGTTCTGTACCGCCGATCCTGTGAAATAAAGACAAGCGTTAAGCCGATGCTGGATCAACCAAGCAACTTTGAACGGGGACCCATCTTACCAGATCGAGATTGACTTGGTCTCGGAATACTCCTCGAGAGCCTTCTTACCGAGCTCACGACCCCATCCGCTTTGCTTAACGCCACCAAAGGGAACAGCCGTGGCGGGTACAGGCCCGCTGTTGATGCTTACTGACCCCGACTTGACGAGATGGGCGACGCGCATGGCTCGTGTGATATCCTGTGTAAACATGGCAGCTTTTCGAGAGAGAAGTCGGCGTTAGCGATGCAATATTGGGGATAAACCGAGGCATTTGCTGCAGGACTCACCAGCTAGACCATACTCGCTGTCGTTGGCCCAACGGACCACTTGGTCCTCGTTGTCAAACACCCTCACAACGAGCACGGGCCCGAATATCTCCTCCTTGTACACTGCGGCATCATCCTCAGGCTCGATGAATATCGTGGGCTCAATCCAATACCCCTTTTGGTCCTTGCTGGCACCGCCGACAACAAGCTTTGCCTCCTTTTTGCCGGATTCAATATACTGCAAGACCCGCTTGAACTGCGCGCTGGTTGCAACGGGTGAGAGATTGGGAGGCGAGGCTTCGGTTCCGAGTGCGTCGCCAGCCTGTGTGTACATGACCTTGAGCCTTGCTAAAAATTGGTCGGCAATGTCTCTGTGGAGATACAGTCGGCTGGTGGATGCGCAGATCTGCCCGCCGTTAATAAGCCCGGGCGCAGAGCACCTAGCGAAAATGATGTTAGATATAGTTCCATTGTGCAAGCAAGCAACAGGCGCTTACCAGTGAATGGCTTGATCGAGGTCTGCATCTGCGAAGACGATGGCAGGAGACTTGCCACCTAGTTCGAGCGTCACGCGCTTCAAGTTGCTCTTGGCGGCGGCCTCGATGATCTTGCGACCAACTCCTGTGGACCCCGTGAAGCTAATTTTCCTAATGTCTTTGTGAAGCGCCAGGAGATTTCCCGTTTCTCCGGCACCGCTAAGGAATTGCACGACTCCGGGAGGGAAACCTGCCTGGACAACCAACTTTCCTAGTTCTAGATACGATAGAGGAGACGTTTCGGAAGACTTGAGAATGATCGTGTTCCCCATGGCAAGAGCTGGCGCGGCTTTCCAGGCGAAGAACATGAGCGAGGCGTTCCATGCACACACTGAGGCGCAGACGCCCAAAGGTTCGTGTTTGACGATGCGCATGTAGCCGTCCTCGATTGGAAAGCTCTCGCCCGCCATTTTGCCGACCCACCCAGCATAATCTATTCACCACAGTTAGCATGCCGCAGAGAAGACTTTGTGTGGCACCTACACCGGAAAACTTCAGCGGCGTTGGAAACATCCATGGCCTGAATCATGGGGACCGAGTTTCCCATGGCAATGGACTCGAGACGAGCGAGGTTCGTCCCATTTTCTTCGATCAAATCAGCAAGTCTTAAAAGAAGTTTGCTCCTCTCTGAGGATTTGATGCCTGCCCATGACTCAGAGGCAAAGGCTTGCGAAGCCGCAGCAACAGCTCTGTCGACATCCTCTGGGCCAGCAACGTGGACATCTTCTGTGACCGTTTGCTGATTTCTCGGATTGACAACGGTAATCCTATCACGGGACCTGGCATCAACAAACTGTTGCGGGCATGGGGTTAGAGGTTTCACGGCATGTAATGAAAGGGTTGAGCTTTTTAGCTGACCTCGTTGTTGATGAAAAGCTGTGTCGCCAATGCTGCCATTGTTGCAATTGAAGCTTCAGAATAAGATTGAGTAGTGTATTGTAATTTGGAATGCACAGGAATAACTGCAATATTTCTTCTATCGGAGCCACTCCGAACTCGCTTTTATAAAGGTCATGATGCTTGCGGGCGTCACGATACCCGAATACTCCGAATGTGGTCCTGGCAACCAAGTATAAACGGCGAAGATCCAAACCGATTTGGGCAGAGATGGCGTGGAATGTGATTGGCCACCGATAGCTCCGGGGTAATAAAGGCTAAGGCGATCCAAACCTTGTTCCGATGCATGCGATCTAGCGCTTGGATGATTATCAGTTCGACACTTTGCTGCGTGAGGCCCATGCGAAAAGAAAAGACATGCCGTTATATCCAGCCATAGCCAGAATAAATAAATTAATATAATAACTAAACAAATGCACTTACATAAAGATAAGCTCTTATGGTTATTAGGCTTGTTTTCCCTTCGGATATTCGGAATTATTTTGAGCTGGATTGATGGTGCAGAGCAATTGTGATGGGGAAGTGGATTGGAGGGCGAAATCGCGCTAATCCTCCCCAGGGAACACTGGCGTGGCAGCTGATTGGTTCGTGGTGCGGATACGAGCGGGATGTTTTAAGTTGAGAACACGGCAGATTGCAAGTCAATTCATTATCGCTTTGACGCCCAGACCCTCCAAGAGCTCGATCCATGTTGTTGACTGGCCGCGATCCACGCAATCCCAGCATGCTTCCATTAGTGCCATGGCGGTCTTCAAAGTTGGCAAGCGCACCTTTTCGGTCAGAATCTGCATGGCTTGTCGGATAAAATGTCTGTCTTTGGCATCGTGCATCCCCTGGCAGGCGGTAAACATGGGTATGGCCGCAACGTACCACAGGCTGCTTGACAATGGCACGACCCTGAGATTTTGCATGATTCGCGCCGTCATGGTTTCTGTCGTCATGATATCACGGAAAGCGGACTTGCCCTCAACCTCCGCGGAGATGATTGACGTGTTTGATTGGAAAGATTCGGTCCTTGCTGCCCGTAAGTTCGGAAAGTAGTGGCGAAGCAGAACCATAGCGGAGACTCGATAGGACTCGGCCATGTGCCCCATGTGTGTTGAGTTCGGAGCGCCGGCGTGTTCATCTTCGGACTCGCGGTTATCCGTTGGAGTATACCGTGGTGGCACCAGACGCGGAGCGGCGAGAAAGTCCCAATGCGCTTGTGCCGATTGTGCCAAATCGTCATCATGCACGCCCTGCCGTATTGCCCGTCTGACCAAGAGGCCAACGGATCGCATACACTGAAATAGGGACCCCCAAGTCCCCAACAAAGGGTCTACATGGATGCTTGTTTTGCTGGGTGGTGACGGTTGGATGGGATGGGGTTCGCTCTCCAGCTGATCACTTTGGTCAAAGACGAAATTGGCCTGTACTTCCATCCACAGTATCGCATTCGCCAAGACCGGAGGAATCAGGTGGCCCTCCTTCCGCAGAATGACAACCAGCTTCTTCGCAGCGTCGAGATGGAAAGGCTGGGGACTGTGGAAGTTGAAAGTGGCCTGGCAAAAAGTCAGAAGTGACATTGATAAGGTAGAGGTGCGATGGACTTGCCTCGGTGAAGGCCAAAAGGATGACCGAATACAACAAACTGATGTTCAGTTGATGTTTACTTAGGCGGTCTCGTACTAGGCGGCAAGCATTGGCTCGAAACTCCCAGGCTAGTTGAGGGTCGAGGTCGCCACAGAATGAGGCTTGCATGGCGCCAATGGACGCAATGGTAAACCGCAGAGCCTCATGGCGGGCAATCCGTGGCACCAAAGCACTCCCAAATGGATTCCCGTCTCCTTTAAAAATAGTCATTGTTGTCGCGACGGAGTTGAGATAGCGGTCGATGCACGACCTTAGACCTGATTGGGTCTCGTAAACACATTGTTGCACAACTGGCGGAGGGAGTTTGGGCGTTGCCATTAGTCTTTCACAACCACCCTTGCTTGAGGCCTCTGTATGGATCCAACGCGGTGATGCGCTGGCATCGCAAGATAAACCCCGGTTCTTGCACTGTGTGCATCCACTGGCCAACTTGTCGCAACGAAGATGGCGTTTCTGGCAGAAGCTGCAGCGTGACCCTGAAATGTGGCAATTCCACGTTAGCACAAAACAACAAGGGCTAAACAGTTCTGGGCATAGACGTACTGCTATCCCGCACTATCCTTGGCGGAAGCTCAAAGTGCGATATCTTGGGCTCGGAAACCGGTCTGGGTCGGGGACGGATGGACATTGCGGGGGCGTGTTTTGTCATGGATGAGGAGCTAGGGTGTTGCAACACGCGATGTTGGATCTCAAGTGGGTGCATGTATTGGGAAGGTGTAGGTTGATAAAAGTCCGGAATTTCTGGAAGGTGGTTGAGCTCGGATGTGATGCCTTCCCAAGGACCCGGACCTCCGCGCAAGAGGCACTAAGTAAACCTAAGCGGAAGTGCGGGCAGGGTCGTGAGGGCAACTAAGTGGGCCAGCGGGTTTGGTGGACTTGGCACTTTCAACGTCATTCTTTTGTCGAGATTCCAACTTGTCAGCACTTTGCTGAGATGGAAACCTGGCTGCAATTGCGGACACGATGCTTTTGTTTAATTCTTGTTCAACTATAAATATGTCGAGATGTCCCTCACGAAAATGGCCATCAATTCATTGACACCAGCTCCACTCGTCTCATTCATAAGTTACAATACCCTACACAAACTACTACAATGGTCCCACGCCCACTGTCCTCTTACTTTGTCACTCTTTCGGCCGTCTTTGCTTGCTTCTCAATGGCGAACCCTGTAGCTAAGAGCAATGAAGGACGCTCCTGGGACTTTGGCACAAACAGCCTCGTTTCCGGCTTGTCAACTGCTGCAGTCAAGGCCGACTCCCACCAGACATATGACCACCACTATGATGTGATTGTCATCGGAGCTGGGTTCACTGGTCTAGTTGCCGCCCGCGACCTCCATCTACAAGGCCGCAAGGTGCTGGTTCTCGAAGCTCGCGACCGCATTGGCGGGCGTGCCTGGGTGGGGCAGGGCAAGCACCATGAATACGAAATGGGAGGCGGTTGGATACACTACCTCCAACCTCACGTCTGGGCCGAGCTTACGCGATACGGCATGACCAATGTCGGCGCCAGCCTGGCGCTGGATTCCAAAACGGTCATCAGCGTTCAAGGCCAAGTGCAGAATACTACCGGAGGGGATGTCGACATCGGTGGCCTTACGACAGCTTTCTTCAACGTTGACGGGCAAGGAGGCCGGGCCATTATACCAAACCCCTATCTACCGCTCGATAAGGGCAGTGAAGTGACGGCATGGGACATCAGCTGCAAGGAACGGATCAACCAGCTGAATCTCTCGACGGCAGAGGCGCAGTTGCTCACATACATCTTTTCGACATTCGGCTTGACAGACGTGGGTGAGACGGGGTTCCTGAGCGTCCTTCGCCTCTATCTCCTCAGCGGCAGCAACATCGAGCAACTGTTTGAGATCAACGGCAAGTTCAAGATGCCCGGCGGCACCACCGGCCTGGCCAATGCCGTGTACAACGAGTTTCAAGGCACATCCCTCTTCAACCGCAAGGTCAAATCGATCGCATCGGACGCCAACGGTGCAAGCGTCGTGACGGACAAGGGCGAGTCGTTTACGGCGGACTACGTGGTCAACACGGTGCCCGTGAACTGCCTGGCTGACTTGCAAATCAACGCTACAACCAGTGTTCCTTTCGACTCGGTTAAGCAAGTCAACCTTGGTGGCAAGCTTCATGTGCACGCGGCCAACGGGGATATCAAGTGGCTTGGGGTGGCCGACGTGCAATCCATGGCGAACTTTGGCATCGCAGAGTCGCGGTCAAGTGTCAACGGCACCAATTACGTCATGTTCTTGTCAAGCAAGGCACCTCTTTCGGAGGGGATCGAGGCGGAGCCCGTGAAGGTGCTCAACGAAACACTCTCGGGTCTTATTCCTACGAGCATGGACATCGGACGGGTTGATGGGATTTACTGGCACGACTGGCGATCTGATGAATTGGCCAAGGGCGCGTGGGCAGTCTATGGACCGGGGGCTCTATCTGGGGATCTGGGTACGCTCATGAAGCAAAGGACGATTGGTGAGCGCATCATGGTGGCTGGGTCCGACTTGGCCAGTGGCTGGGTCGGGTACATGGACGGAGCCATTGAGGAGGGCCGACGTGTGGCTTTCCAGATTGGTGGCTTGGGAAACAACAGCACGGCCTGAGAGGAGAGGATCAGTCAGCCATCCGTAGCTTGCGTGTACTGTAGCCTAGACGGATAGCTTGTGCGAGCGGGAGTAGGTAGCAGAAATTGATGGCATTGCTCATACAGTTGCACCAAAGGGGGGGAGTGGAGAAGGCAAGCAGGTTCGGCGTTGAGCGCTGGCATCAGTGGGCGCTGAGGTCAACGAGTCATCAGGTTCTGGTGCCTGGTGCCTGAACCACGGTGGGACCCGCCGTACCGTCCCCGCGGGGCGCACTCGTATCGTCTCGTCACCCGTGGGATATCCGCTCCGTCCGTGTACCACCCGCCTGCGACAGTCTCCACATTGCCCGCATTGTTTGCGTTCCACAACATCCGTCGCCGGCCCCGCTTTCGTGGCCGCCCGCCGGACATCTGTAAGGCGCAGAGCAAACATTGCGAATTCAGGGCTTGGCTTTCCTGTCTTTGCCCTCTGCCATCCCACAATTCTTTTTGGCCACGGCCACGAGGGCAAACCGGGATTTGCTCTTCGAGTGTGAGGTGGGCAGTATCACAGGCTTCGCTCCCAACTCCATGGCATGGCCCATTTTCCTCGCCTTAGCGGCAAGCGTATACGGGGGGACGGGACCGGGTTGCCATGTTTCTTCCGCCCATCTCTTCGGTCAACCTCCTCCGCCATGACACATCCTCTTGTTGATGGTAGGACAGGTGGCGAGAACAGCCTCGCCTTTTCCCTCCCCGCCCGAGTGTGAGTTGGCAGTGTCACGACTCCGCTCTCAGCGGCATAGTACATTCCCGTCGGGGTCGGCGATGCTATTTTGGTAAAGATGAGGCTTTCATGTACGTCGCCGTTCACCCGCAGTGTAGCAATTCCTATAGAGAATCGTGCAGTCCAGGCCCCTTTGTCATGCTCGTGCCGTTGCATGTATGGGGCTTTTCCGTTCCGCAGTGAGGCAAGGTCTCGGCTCGGGCATTGCTGTACAGCGTCAACATGATGCCACGCTTGCTTGGCGACGGCTACGTTATCGTATCTATGGGGCTCTTTCCCCCCTGAATGTGGAGTTCCAGTCTCGTGTATGTAGATGTCCGTCTGCGCAGATGTGCTCCGTATGTCATCATTCATCACCTTTGACACGGCAACGCTATCGTATATATGGGACTTGCCCCTTGCGCGCGTGTGACAATCCGTGCCAACCCACCGTTGACAGCAAGAGACGGCTGCGAAAGAGTCGCGCAAGCGTCTCAGCTTCCCCTTGCGAGGCCTACGTGTCCAGCCGTCTCTTCGGACAAATATCCCGGCACCTCGCGTTTGTTTGCTATCAACTCAGCCCTTGTGTAACATCGCGTAATCCGAGCCGCCTCGAGGAAAGGCTGTCCACGCATCTTCCCTCTCCCGCAGCACTGGGAAGGGACAACTTGCCCAGAACATTCTCTCTTCTCACGTGGCGAATCTTTGGGCCTGAATCGGTCCGGGAATTCTATAAAACAAGCGTCTCGTCCCCGTTGTCAACTCTTCTCCTTCCTCATCACTCTCGAGCACTTCTCACCACTCCTCGACATCCTCCTCACACCAACAACTACTTCTCTTCACACCATCGAGCACTCGACTGCCTCATTCGACTTCACGATGATGCCCACTGACACCCATTGGTAAGTATTCCCTCCGCTGACATTGAGCTTTGCTGATTCTTCTTGACAGGAGCCCAGTCTCCGAGTGGCTTTTTGCCTTTTGCGACCCCATCCGCAAACGTTTCCTGGTAAGTGTATTTTTCTCTTCCTTCATTCCCACTCTTGCTGATTCTTCACAGTTGTCGACTCCTCGACCGACTCGGCCCATTCTCTTTGACGTCTTCCTCTGGTCTCTCCTTTTTGGTACCTACTTGTAAGTGACCTCCCCCCTGGCCTACTTTGATGGCTTCTGCTAACCTTTCTCGTGAGGCACTTGCTGGTCCACTTGTCGTTCACACTTGGGACATCTTCAGCGCCCACCCTCGCTTGTGCTAGCTACTTTTCGCTGGCACCTACTGGTTGGTACTCACTTTGCGCTTGAGATTCACACTTGCTAACCATTTGAAGTTACCTGGTCACTCTCCACTGCAAGAGAGTGTCCGCTCCTCATTCCGGAGCCATGTTCGCCTAAGAGCACATGAGCCCCGAAGCAGCCTATATTTGTGGCGCCCAATGGTTAGTACTCCCTTCACTCTTCAGACTCTCACAGCTGCTAACTCCTCTTCGCAAGCGTCTAACCACACTCCAACAAACCGAGTGTGCGCACCTCATTTTGGAGCCATGTTGAACGAATCCATGGCCCCATATGAGGAAATGCGTTTTTGGAGACTTTCAAAATTAGTCTCCGGCCTCCTTGACGTGGCTATTTATTTCCGCCTCGTCAAGGAGGCTTCTTATATACCGACACCAACCAGCACCATGGCCATTGAGCCGAAAGACAGTCATCAGTAAGAGGGTAAGGATAGAGCCACCTCGTCATGGTTCCCGGCAGGACCATCCACTCGCTTCTTCTCCAAGCACTTCGACAGGAGTCCACTGATGCGGACAGCCTTGAGTTCCGAGCTCTCAGTTATACGGGGGCTCGTGTGCTGCGATGGATGTGTACTTGGGATCGTGAGGATTTGGCTCGACCTCTGAATTGGATTGGATAAATGTGATCACTTTGGAAGATGGCTCAGTCTGTGCTGAAGCCGGGCACCGAGCAGCGAAGAGAAGGCAATGACTCACAACATGTCGTTCGCGCTATTTTTCGGTTGTCCTTGCGCTCAGCTATATCCTCCAGAGACAGACTCACACGACAAGTCCGGCAATGACATCGATCGAGTTCAATGTGCTTTCTATATACGACGAAAAGGCGACACACCAAAACTTCCGACTGAGCACGTTCGCATTGCAGCGAGCGCAAATTCAGCCTCGCTTCAAAGAGACGCTCCTTGAGCGGGAGGTGATGACGGGCATCGCCATCGCCATAACGAGATGGCGGTTATATTTGCCCTTCTTGCAATTTGGAGGAAACGCTGCAATGTGTTTCCACAGAAGGGGTCTGGGTGCCGCAAGGGAATATTGAGGATGGCAGCAAGTCACCGAGATTTCCCGAATGGTTCGGCACCAGGGCAGAATTTGGCGAGTCACCTTATGCGCCCGAGATGACTCAATCAAACTTTGGCTTTTACGCTAGTTTGAGCAAGATGATGTTCTGGATGGATGATTTAGAAGAGGGAAACTACTCGCCGAGCTCTATTAGGCAGGATCCAGCACCAGGACGACGCTTGAGAAATATGGATCAGACTTTGGTTTCGAAGCTATTTCGAGAGACCGGATATGATTTCTGGCAAGAGAGCGCTTTACTCGCAACTCGGAAGGACCCTAAAATGGCCCTTCCAGCGCACTGCGGGAAAGCTTTTGAGAAGAGGACGAGACGCCACATGTCGTCGGCACCCATATTGCCAACCAGTCAATCCAGTCAACAACCTGTGATGCACAGTTGTGCTACCACTTCAAGAGAGCGCTGAACTCGAGTTTTCTTTCAGGACGACTATGCCTTTTTATTGTCTTCCATCGACGGGTTCTGCAGCCTATTTGGCACCTTTCACCACCGTCTTCTGTAGAAGAAAGAATACGGCCTATTGCCTCTTCCACCATTTGCCAGGCAGGATTTTGGATAAAGAGAGTTTCCGAGTCAGCTTTTGCGCCCTTCATAAGGGCCTTTCCCGATGATGGCAGTATCTGCCCACTTCTCCAGAGAGGAATCCAGAGCGGAATCAGGCCTCGATCATTTTTCACCAGACCAGCTGATCGATACGACCAACGGCAAGAATTCAGCTTACTGATTCACCCTCGAGTTACCCATTCGACTGACCCAAGTCTTTCACGACGGGGTGTGCGCCTTATGGGATTTCCATCTTTCCGAGTGAAGACGAGGCGCCGACACATTCGGTGTGGCACCACGTTTGGCCTTGATCCTGAAAACAGCACCCGCTGCATCCGACACTGCTCATCATGATCTTTTGGTACCGGCACCATGGCAGACATGCCATACAGATATGCTCTTTGGTGCCGGAACAGTAGCAGACATGCCATACAGGTATGCTCTGGAACCAGAGAGAGAATCCGACACATTGTTCGACTCCGAGTAAGAATGAGATTGATTTGTTCATCAAACCATCAGACCTGCATCATGCTTCCCAGCGCAGTAGAGCTCGGCACCAAAAGTCCCAGTACACCATCGTTTACGCACGAGAGAGCTTTGCTGATTTCAAGACGACTTCCCTTTCCAAGAAAGAGGAAGAGCGCAAGGCAACCGCATGGACGAAGCTTGTGGATTAAATTCCTGCTCTTTTTGTTCTTTCGAAATGACGATTCGCTCCATCGAATGGAACCACACAACAACACCAGCACCACCATCATCGTCACCATGAAATGCGATGACTGCACTCAAATTGTTGCTCGAAAAAAGAACGACCACAACAAAGATGGCGAAGTTTTGGGAGAAGTTTGCAGCATGGAGAACCAGCCATTCATGGCTGGACATGGTGGTGGGAGAATCCGCATCGACACTTGAAGTCTTTTATATGCTAAGACGAGTGGGTTTGTTTCCTCGACAGACATCACAGCACCACATGGTCTACATCCTCTTGTACACCGCTGTTGTCCTCCGCATCAGCAGCAACAAGCACCGTTGCTGCTTGGGTTGGTTCTTCGTTTTCTCAAACCCGTTCACTCACAAGACCTTTCTTTTCGGCTCGCTTCTCGTCCTTGCTATGGTAGGTCATTTGTGTCGAGACAAGGCTGTCGGCGATAAGAAAGTTGTGATGGATGGTCTGCCTTAGAGACAGCTCAGAAAGTTCCTGCTGGTCACTTGTTGATTCATGTTCGCTGTATTATCAACCTATATATACATCCTTGGTTGAGCGCGAACATGGTGAGTACACCGACAAAAAAGCAATGTCGCAATCAACTTCGTGAAGAAGAGTGGGAAGGAATGCATTGCCATCCCTGAGCTGTCTGAGCATGCGAACTTCCGGCAAAATCTATGTCGGAGCGGTCTTGGGGAGAAAGAGTGGGAAAGGATGCATGGAGCATCTCCTCTGCCAACTTCATCCCACTGGTTAATGCACCCTAACCTTTTCGGTACATGGTGGAGGAAGTACCATATGATCGAGGATGCCACCAAAAAAACCCGATGGCTAGATCATACCTGGATCCCTTCCCATTTATGGATGTGGTGTATACTAGAACGGATTGCTCTAAAAGACAGCGGGATGAAATATGCCTGGGATTTCCGATCCGATGCACGATTCCGACAAGCTATGGCGGTCTGTCCATCAGCATGGTAAGCCCCTTTCGCGGTCCAACTTTAGTTTGTCGCACCAGCTAACTCTTCTTTCCAGCCTCCGCGTAGAATCAACGATTGACTTCAGCGGCTAAAGCTACTGCTGAATTGCGGTCAACGGCGACGGCGAGAAGAGCTACAAGGTAAAGCTCTTACCGCACAACTATTGTGCGGGAGTTCGCTGGGACGATGATGGACTTTTCAGAAGTTGTCGCAGACACAAGCTTTTGGGCCTCGGGGATCCGCAGCCGCCAATAATGGCAGCTCGGGGCGGTCGCCCGAAGAGATGCAAGAATGCTGGCACTGAAAAGTGCCTTATGGAAGGTATGTGATTGCGGTGCTCACTGGGATTCTTTTCATCTGACAAGTGACTCTAGGTTCATGTTTTAATGATGCGACACAACTGTGCAATGGATGAAAGGTATGTGATTGCGGTGCTCACTCTGATTCTTCCTCTGACCAAAAGACTGCAGATTCATGTTTTAGTGCTGCGACGCACTGTGGTGGGGTTGGGTACTACAATTATGCCAGCGCTATCGCCAGGCGCTGCCAGCAGACGTTCCCGACTGCAGTCGGAACCCCATCTAGTGCGGGGATTCCACCAGACTTGTTGACGGATGTTGGTCGAAGCCCTCTGCTAGAACGACCAAACTCAGATGGGCGTGCATGTTCAAGATTTGGTTTCCAACACCACTCTCCAACATCAGTCGAAACCCCATCTATTGCGGGCTTTCCACGACACGACCGATGACTTACATGCGCATCCAGTACTTGATTTCCGATCTGCAGTCGAAAACCCATCTAGAACGGGGATTCCACCAAACACCGATGACCTGCACATTCAAGATTTGGTTTCCAGCATCAGTCGAAACTCCATCTATTGCGGAGTTTCCACGAGACGGTAGATGCTTATTTACGCACCCGGGACCTGGTTCCCAACCTATTCGCCAGCGCAACAGTCGACACCCCATCTAGGGGATTCTCCAAGACACACGACAGGCCCTTACCCTCCGGCCGAACCCACAGGTTCAGAACTGGTTCGTGTCAACTTCGAACCCAGTTCAGTTCTGCTCGACCAAGAACGCATTCACATCATGTGCAGCCAGAGAGATTTTTGCAAAACACGATTCCCGTCTTCATCAAAGATGCTCACATGCAAGCTGTTCAGCCTACGCCAGGGTGAGCCATTTGTATACGATCTGAAGAACAGAGAGTTTCCACTTCATCCAAACTCCTCATTGCGAGGAGCATGACAAGCTCGACAAGCACCAATCTTCGGTTCAACTTTGATTTTCTCCTCTATCCGATTGCATCTGATATACTTGCAACCTCGAAAGAATCGCGGTCGCCTCTAGCACCACCACCACCACCACAACGGTGAGGACAAGTGTTTCCGCCATATGGCACTTTTTTACTCAGCCAGAACAAGCATGCGATCATGGTTTCCGCAGCACTCTAGTGTTTTCTTCAGAATTGTCCAGCACAAAAGGCACGGCCTGTTCCCTGAGGTATGGGAGGGCGCTTGGGTCCACGCCGAAGACCTGTTGGACCTCGAATTTCCGAACCCCAACAGGTCCCTGGTTCGGAACTACGACTCTGTAAAGAGTTACATGAAACACCGGACCGAACTGATTGCGAGCGCCAAAGACCTGTTGGACCTCGAATTTCCAAACTCGAATCCTGATCTAGTTCGGAACTACGACTCTGTAAAGAGTTATACCCAACGCCGGATCGACATAATTGCGAGCGTCAAAGTAGAAGAGCTTCTTCATTCGGCACCTGAACCTTTTGTGACCTATGCTTCCTGAAACTCATCTCTTTCATTCATCAAAAGAGACATTGGGGAGATTGGATCACAGCAAGAAGCTGCCCAGGCACTCAACTCATTCCGATGTATTGGTGTTTCTTTTTCGACTTCGAGACATTAAAAAGAGTGGATCACAGCAAGATGAATTATGTGCTTCCACGACAACAAGAGCTCTCGTATGGAGACCATTCGAGAACTATTGAAGATGCGGACCCGACCCATATCAACCACCACAACCTTCGAGGACTTCTTTAGTTGTAATCTGAGACTCACCATTGCCACTTCAGACGCTTTGTTCCGAGCTCGTCACCTTTAACCCTTCCGTTATGGGTTCCATGCGGTTTCCGTCTCCACACACACACCTCTTACGGGGCACTCCAGCAACGCGGCGCTATCTTAGTGTCGGAAGAAGATGATGACCACTACAAGTCGTATACTATATTTACCGGGTCCGCCCACAGCACTGCGAGATGTGGAGTAGTAAATCCCGTGCATCTTTTTGGGGAACAATACCTACAGGACTCGTATGGCTTTGTCAACAGGCACACAGCACCAAGGCGGGCGTGTTGGAGTCAACAACACGCCTCCTTCTATGGCCTGGAGAGAGAGTCAGCAGCGCTAAATACACGGTGACTAGGGAGCGAAAAGAGCTGCAGTGTGAATCCCACTGTTTCCTCCTAAGCGTCCCTAGACTCCCTATTGGGAGGTGTTCCGAGTCGTCGGTGCAAAAAGTCAGCAGACGTGTTTCCCCCCAAATGGGAACTAGCCAAATGGATGGCCTATTTTGAGACCCTGCGCTTGGAGAGATGGCGATACCACGGATAAGGTTGATATACAAGACCTTGAAGCCATATTATCCTCATGGATCTACTCCGACATTGGCCACAATTTTTCAGCTGCATCATCAAGTCGAATGCCGAGATGAGCGCCCAGGAGGCCCAGATCAACATGCCTCCTGGGTCCAAATTTGGGATTTCGCACACAGAAGACGACTACCTTCAGTGTTTTCCCAGTAAGGGACTTCAATATCGGTCACTATTCAATATCTCCGGAGATGGAGTCAACAATAAGTTGTTGGTCTGGGTCTCAAGCAACAGCAAGGTAAGTCGTGCTGCCAAATCACCCCTCATCCAAACCGGTTTCCTCTCTGCTAACATCCTGCCTACCAAGCCCAGCAGTATCCAACCAGCCATTGCTGGCCTATTTTCGGGACTAGAGCAATCGTGCACTACGTGAGCTACACAGCAAGGCCCTCCGTTTCCACATCCGCTAACACGCCGCCTCTCAAGATACACAGTCAACCTACTGTTTTTGGTCCAAGTGGGTGGCCCGGTGCAGCAGATAATCAGAGTAAGCTCGCTACCACTTTCACACGCACCAGCCTTGACATCTGCTAACACGCTGCCTCCTAGGATATCTGGGCCAACCTCCAAGTCTTCGACTCTGGAATATGCACAATGGAACGACCTAAACTATCGAAACCTTTCAACAAAAGTCGAGATCCTTCCTTGCCGACATGTGTCTGAAGCTCAGCACTACATGCGGACAGAGGATCTGTCCAAATCTAGGAGCACAGCAGTCAAGATTGAAGCGAAGGGAAACCATTACATCAATTCAACTCGAATCCAAACTCCGCCACCGTCGCCCAATACATGTCCCCTGAATGGGAGTCATCGCCTGAAACTCGCACACCCGGAGAAATGGTGTATAGATCTTGCTCCTTAATAACTAGCGCTAGCTTTTTCGAAGAAGCAGCCCATCGTGAAACGGCACCAAGTGAGAAGAGGTGCAATGAATGGGAATTCGAAGTGCTCCAGCAAGCAGCACTTCGTGGAAATATTCTTTCCAGGACGGGGTCTTTGTTTTTGAAGAATAAACTTTTATGGCACGGCGCGATTTGAATCATGTAGCAGGATCTTCTTGGGCGACCAAGTAAACGACAAACACCACCTGCCCTCGTAAGGCCGATGGCCCGGGGGTTTGTCAACACTGCATGAGAGAAAGCAAATACTCACCGCTGGAGTCCCACGACTTCAAGGACACGCAAAAGGATTTACACCACTATACTATACTGCACAGCCCGATGGCCAGCGTAAGAAAAAGAACACGCCAGCAGTTCCGGCCTTGCTTATTTTCGATCAATTGGCTTTCGGGGCCATGGCCCTTCCGGCTCAAGATCCCAACCAGGATCACGATATGCCGCCGACTTGCTGGACTGGAGGAAATGTCGTCAACAAAATCCGAGTTCCTTGCATGGTCTCGCCATCCTTTCCTCCCCAATACAAGGGACATTGCGCCGGTCAATCCTCAACGACCTCGCATATCTCTTATTTCTGTTTTTGTCCTGCCGGTTCATTCTATGAAAAAACGAAATACTTTGTGCTTGCGCAATCCCGTCTTGAACAGTCTTGAAAGATTGGTAAGCCAAACAAGAGCGGATCTTTCTCAGCACATATGGGGGAATTCAGGGGCAGCCACGCTATTGTTCCCCCATATTCTCCCTTCCAAACAAGATCACGCCCTTGATTCAAGGAGAGCTTCTGTGGACAGCGATTTTCACTTTGATCCTTTTTCGACAATACTTTCTGTCTGGACTTGCCCCATTCTTCATTTGGAGCCTTTTTGTCAGCACCCATTCCAGGAAGCGTCCAAGTCTGGCCGCCGCACTGCAGGAAAACTTGGGAAAAGCAATCCCTCGGGTTCAGGCCGGTACTTCTGGACCTATGGCGATCGAAGAGGGTTAAAGGATGGCAGCAGGAGATGGGCCGCTATGGCACCCATTGGGGGATGCCTGCGGAAAAAATTCATTTTTCCGCGGTTCCATTCTCTTGCTTGTCATGCCTTCGGCACTGGGAGCTCCGGCGGTCCTTTGAATGGATCTCCGGAGGATGCTTGCGAAAAAATTCATTTTTTCGGTTCCATTCTTTTACTTATCATGACCTCTGCAAGAATTTCTCTAGAGCAACCTGCAAATGCTCCATTTCCCGATCAAGGCAGTACCACACCCGTAGTGGTGTGGTGGACCAGATGATCACTTTGTCTAAACTTTTTTGCTCCCGAAGATTGCCAAACAAGGGGGAGGCGCCCCTCACCAACGTATTGCCAGCAGCCATCCACCAATGTTGCACTAGCTGACTTATTGTCGACCAACATGAGGCTTTGACGGACTTCACCGAAAGATCACATTGTCTGTATCTTTTTTTTCCTCGAGGAAATTGCCAACAGATGATACGATTGGAAAGCTCAGAAGCAGCTTCTTGAGCAACATTTGCCTCAGTCCGCTACTGACGTACGACGGCGATGGTTTTGCCGAATCCATTTCAAGATTGCTCATCTTACTATGATTTGGTCTTTGGTACGCTTCCAATTTTTACGGCCCATTTGATAGGATCCAGAGACGTCTTCCCGCAACAGGGAAGAGACAGCCATATGCGGCGCTGCTCATGGACCAGCCCCCCTGCGAATGTCGAGGTTTTTCGACAAAGAGTATCAGGGGATCATCAATTTGGTGTGTCTCACCAACCGATTCACGATGAACCCCAACACCCAACCCAAGCAAAGACGAAGACCTAGAAGCCGATAACCCTCCATGCGGCACCTTCCACATCGTCGCGACAAATATATTGTTGAACTAGCTGATTTATGACCAACGACAACCGCTAAAGATTTTGTTCGAGGGAAACGACCCATCAAGCCCCTCATGAGGCAAGGGGGAGAACCCCATGCCTATGACTGAGCATGGTTGATGGGGAATTATATATACGACGGGTGGGAGTCGAAATAGAGCCTGCAAGCTCCAAAAGGCCAGAATGAGAGACTTGCCTCATGATTTCGCTCCGTGGTTTATCGAGGCACCGATGTGTTTTCTCTCGGATGAGCCACCAAGATCAAGGAAATAGCGCCCGACGAACTCATTAAGTATGCGGGTCCGGTGTGGCAGGGTTCACACTTTCCAAGAAGGAGACTTCGTTTAAATTCACGGTACCAGTAAGTGACCAGTACACCTCATGAAGACAATTCGACTAATCATTTCTTTTCCCCAGCATGCAAAAGAACGATCACAGCGGGAGGCTTCGCGCCTCCCAGAAGAAAATAAGCCCATGATCGACCGAAGACCAAAAAGGAGGCGCCATTTCATGGCGATCAGTAGTGAGTGACCAGAAACGCCTTGGGATCACAATTTCTAACCCATCATGGCACAGATGTGTTTTTGCTTTAAAGAAAGGCGAGGTGAAGAGCTGTGGCAGCCCCGGCATCTCTGAGCATTCAGTAAGTGAACAAAAACGTTTCATGGTGACAATTTCTAACTCTTGATGGCACAGATGTGGTTTTTGCTTAAAAGAAATGCGGATGAAGAATTGCGCCAGCGCCAGCGTCTATGCTTGAAAAGAGCCGTCGCCTGTCACCACAGCCCCAACGAATTCTTTTTGGCAGAGCACGCGCTTCAAGTTTACTCTAAGATGCTCAATGCAGGAGGATTTGCGACATCCCTCAGAATCAGAAACAAGATTGGTGGATCGCACTGGGACGTGCAAATGGATCTAATCCAATGCCGTCTCCGTCTTCCCCAACAACAGCAGCAACCGCAACATTTTCATCGACGACGTATACCAGGAGACCCGATCCAACATTGTTCGCCGTCTCTATAAAGAAACATAGCACAAGCCATTGGGTCAGGTGCAAGCGTCATTGTATGAGCGGTTCTGCCTCAGCTGCAGGAACATCGCCGCTATGAATCTCCGACAAGTACAAGCACACTCGATTTGGCGGCCTTCCCTGTTCAAACTGTAAGATAGCAACAGCAGGTGTTGGTCCCTCCGAGGGGTTCCAGCTCGGCCTCAAGAGAATCACCACTATAGTTCCCCGGCAGATATTAGCAGACTCGATTCAGCAGCTGTCACTGTTTCTTTTGCAAAACAGCAACAGCAGGTATTGGCCTTTCCGAGAGGTTCCAGCTCGACTTCAAGAACATCACCACGATACTTCTCCGACAGATATCAGCAGACTCGGTTCAACAGCCTTCCCTGTTCCAACTGCAAGATAGCAACAGCAGGTATTGGTCCTTCTGAGGGGTTCCGACTCAGCTACGAAAACATCGCCGCTACACTTATCCGACAAATATAAGCACACTTGATTCGACATCTGTTGCTATTCCCTGCAAATTAGCAACAGCAGGTATTCGTCCTTCCGAGTGGTGCAAGGCGATTTAGTCCACCAATGGTTTCCTGTGTCTTGACTGGGCATCACATACCAGTCTCCATTGAATTGTGGGAAACTCAATTCGCCAGCAACGTTGTGTGCCTTGGTTACTGCAACAGACATACTGCTGTCCAGCAAAATTGGCAAAAGGACAAGGTTCACTGTATCTTCACTACGCACCGCAGATAAGGCATCATTTGCAAATTCGAAAAAAGGCCTTTGGAAAGTGCATGCGGGCTTCGTCGTAAAATATTTGCGGCGGCGGCATTTGGTCCTCGTCAAGAAGATCTGAGAAACCTAAAGCGAACAAAATTCACAAAACGTGAACCAGGTACCGAGGGGATGGTAATCCTACGGAGCAGGGTGCGTCGAGTCTCGACAACAACAACAGTAGACAAAGATGTTGACTCTGCAAAGTTTGCCGTGCATCTCCATCCTAATGGTCTTTCGAGATTTCGGCAATGGACAACAAGCCCGAGTCTCCGTTACAGACGTCCAGACTCACTTGATCCAACAATTGTCGCTATCACTCTAGTGCTCATTGAGGATGAGCCGAAAGCGAAAGATTCAGCGCTACAGAAGCGCCACCGGGTCACAAGACTTTCCGGTCACAGACAGAAACAGATATATACAACAAAAATTGATCTTTCGCTCAACGCCAACAGCTTGAAGCGCGCGTTCAAAAGCAGCCGCAAGCACAAGATCAAGTACGACTCCACTGAGAACCGACGCATGCGCTTGGTGTGATTAAACCCGCTGGGTGACAACCACCGAATGTGTCCCTGGAGATGAACAAAGCCGACATTGACCAAGTCAACGACCGAAGAAGTTGGACATTCTGTATGGTCCGATGAGAAACATTTCACCCCCGTGTCCTCCTCGATAAGCGCAGCGGCATTTATATCGCCCAGTCGTAACCAAGGAAGGGGACACGAAAGTATTTTGGGACGACCATTCGAGCCTCCATTGGGGAAAACGCAAACCGACTTCATTCGACGACAACACATATTTGGGTCTTGGCCAACTACCGCCACCACAAAATATGGACAGACTCGATGTTTACCGAATAGTGTGCATCAAGTATTCGGCGGCCTCTGACGGTTTTGCCGTTCATGGTGAAAAGCTTTTGCACAGCAAGGGTGCAAATTATTTGCCGAGTCTTCACTACGAACCGCAATATTTGCCTTCCGATTGACATGCTGCTCCGATACTTCTTCTTTTCACGTCTCGTCAAGCACATAAGCAACGTTGTTGCTCCATGGCCGCTTCCGACGTAGTGCCAATCGTCGGCTTCTTCTCAACCTCAGCCTCAGCCACAGGCACAAGATTGGGGACCCCTCTCTATTCCCCGATTATCTTTTGTTCATCACTTCGACACCCGATAAACAAACCATCAACAAGTCGGATTTTTTTTTTTTTTGAATTGAGAAGCTTCGACGATTTGCCTTGATCCATCAGCGGGCACACCCCCTTGGATTCCTCGTACAGCCAAATTGGGCCGCGCAGGTGGCTTTTACAAGTATTTGGGTTGGCTTAACAGGCTACGCGTATTGTCTACGCTTTTTCTTTTCGGAACGTGTCCAAACACCTGCAGCTAGTTGCCTTCTCCCAAGTTCGCAACATTGTATGACGAGCTTCGACGATTTGCCTTGCTCCCGTAGTGAGCACATCTTTTTGGTTTGCCCGAAAAGCCAAAATGAGCCGCGCCGGAGGCTTTTACAAGTACTCGGACAGGACTAACTGGGTAATCGTATTATCCTCTTCTCGGGACGTGTCCAAACACCTGCAGTCAGTTGCCTTCTTCCAGGTTCGCAACATTGTATGCTGCCTTGGACACGATGGAACGCGAACGACTTCACAAAATAGTTTGTCATTGCGAATTTTCAAAATCACATCGCTCGAGCGGAAGATTTGGAAAAGATGGGAAAGTCTTGGACTGTTGCGCGTCCTGACGTATTGGGGCGGTGGCGGTGGTGGTGTTTTGGCGGATGAAGGATGTGGAGGAAACGAATGGGATGTGGGGAGTTTTGGTTGAGATGAACTTTAGCACAAGTCAAAAGCAGGCTCCTGTTCCAACTTGCAAAAGGCGGGGTCTGCTGACGAAGACAAGAACTTTTGGGTGGAATTGGTTGAGATGAACTTTTAGCATGAGTCAAAAACAAATATCTTGTTTTTGGCTTCAAAAGGGGATGAGGAAAAGTACGATGGAGATCTTGGTTGAGATGAACTTTAGCAAGAATCAAAAACAAATATCTTGTTTTTTTTTTGGCTTTGATTGATGATGATGAGAAATAGGACGGAGATGTCGGTTGAGATGAACTTTAGCACGAGTCAAAAACAAATATTTTTTTTCCCAAGACTTTGTTCAATGTCCGTTGCCAAGTGAGAATGCATCTTCTTCTTTGTCGCATTTGATAGTGCCCCAACTTGGAGTCACAAGGTAAGCCGCCAGCTGCAGACGCTGAGATCGCGTCGCCATCGTTCTGTTCCCCAGTTACTAGTCCAGGGCATTGGAAATAGCCACCGAGTTAGGTCACAGTCACCCTTTGAGCATGACAGAAATGACAGTGACGAAATCTTGGATGGGGCCGCCAAGGTAAAGCTGTCTTACTTACTAAGCAGCTTGACTCCCTCCCCTTCATTACACGCATCAGGGCAAGAAATGCCAATTCCGAATGCATTGAAGCTAACAGCGCTCTTCTTTTTAGGTTGTCCCCAATTTTGGCGATGAGAAATATTGGTTGGGGAGTTTGGTTGGGGGGTCGGCCTTGGTGGAAGCGTCTTCAGATTCGAGCAGTAGGCGGGCTGATATCAGACGGTGGGGTGCCAAACGATCAGTGCAGCGTACGAGTAGTGGTGTAGGGTAGGATGTGGGGAAATGGTATAGGGTATTTCCCCTTGATGTGAGACTTTTTAGCCACTGTACCACTGTGTAAAACGGTGGAACACCCACTAATCGCGGCAGTGTTTTACACTATAGGTCCCCTCCAAGCTTAGAGCCCCAGCGCTGTCAAACAGCCGATAGTGCTCGACGGCCGCCCACAGGACCCCTAAAATCCAAGGCCCCACCAAATTTCCCTTTGTCCAAGAGGCTCTCGAAGAACCCAGCGCAGCCACATTAGGTTTTCTTCCCCTGCAGCTTGGCACCAACAATCGACAACACCTCCAAACTACCTGGTGTTTTGACACAACGTCACCACCAGTGTTCTCGTAGTTTTTCTTTCTTTCTTTTCTTTCACAAGTACCAGTGAATAGCACTTTTGACCCTCGGTTCAATCCCATACCACGATCCTTGTGCATCATGACTGCTTTGCATAGCGCATGGCTTTCGGTGATTTTCTGACAAAGTGGGGGTGCATCGTGAGAGTCGAAGCTGAACTGCAAGTGTAACCACGAAGCTGAAGACTGCAGACAGCTGACCGGAAAATGAGAAAACCCCCCCAAAAAGGAGTGAAAAGAGGAAAAGTGTGTCACCGACAAACAAGTACACGCAATCTTCATGACCCACATCTTACTTTCTGGAATGTCTTGGTCCAGGTGCCCCTGCGTGCTCAACAACGAAACGCAACTTCTCGCGCGAGCGCATGAGGTGGCCGATTGTATTTTCATCGACGCCCAGGTTCGCCTTTCCGACTCGAAATGTCTTTTCACATGTAAATAGATCAATTTTTTCTTGTCCTTGGCACTCGGTGGCCTGCTTCCCATTGGTCACCGTTGGGTATATCCTGTCGCACAACGTCCTAAGCGCCTGCAACATTTGGTGTAATTGTCGTGAAGTTGCCTCATGCACACGCATTCCCATTTCAACAAAAAAAATATTATTCCACCAACCAAAGAAAATGGCCAATCAAAGTATTGAGACAGCGACCCACAGAAAACCCAGGGCGCTACATAGAGGGCAGAGTCACTCCTGACGGATAGTACCTCGCGACTGAGACGCTGGCCATGGTAAGCCCATGTATCTCTCGCACATCTTGGACATGGCAATCATGCAGCTTGCTCGAGGTTTTGGCAATCAGTTCCAGTCCCCCTCTCCTCTTCCCCTCCTCGCGGGAGAGGAGAAGCGTCCAAGTTTAATCCCTCAACATCTGATCTGATCTACTCCATCATCGAAAACGACTTTCTCAACCATGTGTAATGAGTACGTGATCACCACCATGTGGACCGGCGGCGGCTGCCACATGGGGCCCTGCGATAAGCTCGAACACAAACCGGACCCTTGCCCGGAAAAGCCTGCCTTGGGCATTCGGCATTGCCGTCGCTACCGGCTGGTTCATTCGGGTTCCAGCCGCAAGAGAGGTCCTCGCCCGGGACACAAGCACACACAAGATGCAGGATAATAGGTACGTTTGGTGCGCTCATGTTGATATTAAATTCTTAGCTTTTCCATCTAGTGCGTTTGGCCTCAGTGGCCCAGTATCAAGTTTGCCGGGGATAGGTTGGAGAAGCGATGAGTTGGAATGCCATCTCAGAGATCGGCCAGGACTTGTTCTGCCGAAGTGTACTGGCCCTTCCAGCAACCGATAATGGCGTGTCCCATAAGCAGACCTTGGACAGAAGGAAACGTCTGCCTCGCAAAGTTGGATTCAATGGCACCATCTTCCTTTCCCTCGTACGGCCGCGAATTAGTTACTAGTTCATAGAGCGAAGACCCCAGAGCAAATAGGTCTGACTGTACAGTGCTGTCGGCGCTGAAATCACGAGGAAGACAATGAGACGCAGATTCAATACTAGTTGCTTTCGTCCAATCCAAGCCGAGATCTGGTTGCTTGTCGAATCCGGATCCATTGAAATCAGCGAGATGCGATTCCAGGTCCTCGTCTAATAGCCACTGATCTAGTCGTAGATCCGCGTGCCGAACGCCCTTGGAATGGATATATGCTACACTCTCCACAAGTTGGCGGGCCCAACTTTTTAGCTGTGCATCTGATATGAGGGGCCGATTCGCGCGGACATAGTGGCGTAGTGTTCCCCTGGTGTAGAACTCTAGGTCGACGTAGCTCCCGTCGGGACCGATGCCATGGCAATGGGCAATCAAGGGATGCTTGCCAAGAATGCGGTACACATTCGCCTCGTTCTTTGCAGCCTCCATGTTGGCTCTTGTTATGTCTGGATCTGCATCGGTGCGGTACAATTTCCGGACAGCATGGCCCATTCTCCTCGTCTCGGACGTGTTCCCAACCATGAGCAGGTCGGACGGTAGGTGTGTGGCTCTTGTCCATGAGGGAACAGGGGATGGGGCGACTTCGCTAGTCTCGTCGTGCTGCCGAAATGCATCTCATCAGCAAGAGTCCTGTGCAATTACATGATTGGGGTGCCACAAACCAGTGGTGGATGTGCCGTGCTACCATAATCCCCCGGCAGCACCAGGCGGATTATTCGAAAGAGATAGCACCGTGCTAGAGTGCACTGGTGGGCGACGGCACGAAATGGCACCCTTATTCTGCGGGCTGCAGCGGAACGATCAACGACCCGTGTCATTGTGCTCCTTCATGCATTATGTTCTCATACAAAGTATCTTGGTCTTGCATGCGTGCGCAAATCCATTCAAGGGCCGCTGCTGCAGTTGGGTGTCCTGTGCGGTTGAGGAAGAAGGCCCTGCATATGCCAGCACCAGCATCTCTAAGCAAGCTGCCAAACACCAGGGCAGCCACCACCTACGAAAGCAAGCACCAATATCCTGAGTGCTCTACCGGGTCTCGGCAAAACCTCGAGCCGCCTCGGATTCCCCAAGCCGTGCGCCTGGATCAGGGAGAGAAAGCCGCAGCGTAGAGAGGGTAGGGCCGTGATGCACAAAACTCAAGGCGTCGGGGCGTCCACAGTGGGTGGCCTTGGTAGCTCCGCCAGCGGTCCGGCCCCACTTTGGGAACATCACCCGTCTTGACATGAGATGCATGTCTCCAACTCCTTGCATAGCGACCAACCAGCGCGCGCCGGACCCTAGCCTGGTCACCGATGTCTCCGAATCGGGCATGTGCTAGACCATTTCAGGCAAGAGATTAGCATACTAGTTGACCGGGTATCAGAGATGGATCAGAGATGGGCGTGTAAGGCGGCTTTGTCAGCTGGCGGATCGGTTCTGTCGACGAGTTAGCGTTGGAACTTGCATTGACTGATGCGCGCACATACATCGTAGCCTGTCTTCTTCCTCTGGGACCTGTCGCCTAGGCCCGCGGAAGTACTGGCAGCTCGGCCTGGGAACATGGCATCAACCCGATATTCGAAGACGGCATGTCGCCTGTGGAGTAGAGTTGGTGGCAGATTAATTCTGCGCGTGTGGAAAGTGGAAAATTGCGACTTGTTATTACATCATCGACAGTTTGTGAACTCCGCCGCTCCTTCCAGTGTTGAGTGCTTGTCCTCTGTTCGACGGCAGGCGATAGTGGGTTCCCAGCGCAGGGGGCTTGCTTGTCCTCACTAAATGCGTTGGTTCAACGGCATACTACAGTGAGCCGCCAGCCTATCTCTCAGTGTTGAGGGCTTGTACTCACTAGATGGACCTACCGTATTCGGCGGCAGGTTACAGTGGGTTGCCAGCCTACCTTCCAGTGCTTGTCCTCGCTAGATGGACCCATTCAGCAGCAGGCTACAGAGGGACGCCGGCCTACGTTCCAGTGCACTGCTGGGGCTATTCGACAGCAGGCGACAGTGCACTGCCGGGCCTGTTCGACGGCAGGCTACAGTGGATCGCTAGGCTACCTTCCCGAGGGCTGGTCCTCGCTAGATGGGCGTGTTCGACAGCAGGCTACAGCGGGTCGCCAGCTTATCTTCCATTGCACTGCCAGCGCTTTTTCAGCAGACAGCGCGGGAACCCGGTGCTCGAACTCAAGAGACCCAACATTATTCTGAGTACGCCTCTGCCGTTCCAACTCTGCAAATCAACAGATGCAGGTGCTGAATTTTAGCCATTAGTTCGTTGGAGAGTTGGTTGCCTCCCATAACCTTCCACGATGGGTTCTCAGGTTTCGTGTATTGACGAAAGTTGTTGTGCATAAATTTAACCATCGAGGTAGCATTCGAACCCGCCCCCCGTCGCCCGCTACGGGCCGCTGGGTGGTGCGCTAATATTTAGTGGCATCCATCGCTACGGGGACTAGTTCGGAAAAAAAAGAGTCAATGAACCAATTAGGGTAACGAATTGCATTCTCTTTTTCTGTCAAAACTACTAAAACCAAGTACATATGAAAAACTGTGACAAAGGACAAGAAATCCGTGAACGAGAAACCCAAGACAAGAACATCCCCATCACCTCGCACACAATTTGAATCAAGCTTTACGCTTACATTTTCTCGATAAGGTCCAAGATCTTTTTAACGTGGTCGGGCATCCACATGTCGTAAATGTTCCTGATGACACGCTGCGGGATCCATCTGTAATGGCCATTGTTCGCTATATAGTTGACGGAAACGATGCGGCGGCGGCAGTACGTGATCCTGCTGCCAAGAATCATCGGGTAGTGGGCGTAGATGCTGCAGTGGCAGTTGTTCAGCGAGACGGTGAAGGCCAGAATGGTCTGTTGTATTTTGTCCAACTTCCCCGCGATGTCGAAGACGTCGATGACGCCCTTCATGGCAACGGCAGCATTGTGCGCGTTCTGGTTCTCTGCCAAGTCAAGCGAACCAAAGCCGCAGTCAACCTCAACCATCAGGAAGGGGAAGTACATGACATCCGTTGCCAGGAAGGACGAGCCCGTTAGGAGGGCAATGCGGTTCTGCAGCTTGGCTCTTAGTTCCCTGCCAAATGCGCAATTATGCAGTCCCATCGCAAAGTCCGGTCGCGGCCTGATGCCAACATATGGAAGCGAGCTCTTCCATGGCTCATAGACACGCTCTATGACTTTCCCCCACACCCACCGCTCATCCACGCTATCCCTGGGGGGCGGGGGGACAAGGGCTTTGCTAATGTCCTGCATGAGGGCAGAATCATTCAGGTCTCTCACGGTTGCGCGTGTCAACGGAAACATCACATCGCTGAAGCTGGACCTCTCAGGAAGAGGCCTTTCGGTATCAAGAATATTCAGGCATAGGTCTTGACTTTCCTTGACAAGGTAACATCTGTCCGTGTCGAGGTATATCCCGCTATAACGGAACAGGTGAACGGCATACGCCGCGTGAAACCACATCTTCTTCTCACGCCGCCAGTTCGGGTTTTGTTTCAAATAGGAGAGCATAGTACGTTCAATAGGGGCCCTGAAGTTTCTGATATCTGAGGGTTTCTCTTTGGGAGCCCAACTTTGTTGGTTGGCGCCGCTCCGTGGCCGGGCAGGTCCGCGTGTGTTCGGACGAATCTCGCGATGGGCCGCTACAGGCCTCACTGACGTGTTGGTTGGGCAATAGGTCAAGGTCATGGTGAGAGGTTGCTTGTTATTTTTTTGAGGGAGCTGGGCAAGTTGGAAAATAGGTAAGGAGATGAGCTTGTACAGATGCGAGTTTGTAGGAGGTAAGTTTGCAAGTGGGTGAGTTTGTAAGTAGAGTTGGTTGGTTGGCTGGTTGATTTGTGGTCAGCAAGGCCGGCACAGTATGTATATTGCGATATCCAAGGCGCTATCCGCATTATTCCGCTTGATTGGCTCAGGGCATCACGGAGCTTCCAATCATACCTCGTAGTGGTTGTGGTAGGCCTCCCGCATGGCCTCCAGAGGCTTCCAAGTGTTTCCTCGTCACGAGGCAAGTCAGGCGATTTTTGTCTCAAGACAAAAGCCCGGAGCATAGTCCGAATCTATTTTGGCCAAGAATTTGCATGGTCGGAAACTGCCTCGGGGAGGCTATTCGACTAATACGATGCCTCGCATGGTTGAATTGACGATGAGCCTCCATCGTCTCCGTCCCGCCCATGAGCAACAGCGCACAGTGCCGAATACCAGGTCGCGCCAACAGAGGATTAGCCTTTTGCTCGAGACAGGATAACCTACTTTGTGGCGTTACAGGATGAGCCTGGATGAAGGGCATCCCCAAGGCTTCGAAGCGCATATTGCTGTAGGGTGTGCCAAGAGGACCAGTTGAGCGATCCCAAACATGGCGAACAAGGATTGCTGTACGATCACAAATCACAAGTATCAGTGGCTTTATTAGACGTACAGCCTGGTTGAAGGGGGCGACGTACCCTTGGTTCTGGATGCATAGGCTCGGAGGAGGAGGGGGGTGCGAGAGAACGCATTGAGGTCGTCATGCTGGTTAATTGAAGTGGGCTGTTTCCTGCATATACCCCGGAGGGCCAAGGTAACGTAGGTCAGTTTGAAAAAGAAAGGACCTGGATTTCCTGTTATCAATGGGACGGACATAGTAGCACTCGGCTAAGGAAAAGCAACTCAGAGGCTGTAATCACAGCAGCGGTAGCACCTTGCTTCGTATCTGACCCCACCCCCTACGGCACAGAAGTAGCAGGAATGCATGACATGTAACTATCATATATGCATGTCTCTGTTCCCCTCCCTCCCTGGGCGTGTTTTCGAGTGAGCACTAGGCCAGCCATCCAGGCCGATCCGATTTGCGTGATTCGCCTGGATCGGGCCTTTGGGTAGCAAGACAGGCTGCACATCGTGGTCGCGTGAGTGCCTGAAGTCTTATGTGTGAAACCCTTGGCTTGCGCCAGGGCGTGTCGAGGTGGGCTGCGAGCTACGGTGGTTCGCCATGGTAGTTGGCGACTAGGGAGGGGGTCGGGTTATCGAGGCTGTATTGGAAGGGCGAGCATGTGATGAGAGAAAAAAAACAAGGGAAAAAGAAAAGAGGAAAAAAAAACACGTAATGTGGTAGGCCACCCGCATGTCGAGGCTGCGGGAAAACTAAAAAGAGAAGGATGCATTCATTCGGCAGTTAGCCAATTGGATGGAAAGAGGAGCGAGGGCCAGCATCAATAGGATACCATGGGTATCGAGAATCTTGGCACTAAATTTGTGTGACGAGGGCGGACCAGAGCCGCGACGACTGCCGTCTCGCTGTCCCCCCCGCCTGTCTGTTCCTCCGTCCTCTGTCTTCTTTATCTTCTGTCCTCTGTCCCAGTGTTAGTCATCTGCCCCAGTGTCAGTGTTAGTGAGTGTCAGTGTCTGTTTGCGGGGGTCTGGGTCTGCCGGCCACCCCAACTTCGGCCGTCGCCCCGTGCTCGGACCCGGACTCGGGGTCCAACTGGGGCTCAGGATTCCAAGAGCGACTGCACGTACCCTTTCATCGCGACCGTCCCAAACTTCTACCTGTTGATTGAATAAGCTGCTGTGGAAAAAAAGTTATCATTGCCTTCGCCCAAAAAAACATACCATTTGCCTCGTGTCTCGAAAACTAGCCAATGCTGCTGCGCTTGCAACTATGCTAGGAGGACCGAGTCGCAGACAGGCCCATCTTTTCGCGACGGCGCTTTATTTGGGCCTTCTCGAACGCAAGGTATCTCTAGTGCAAATAATCATGTCAGTAAAAATTGACATGAGTTGTAACACGTGACCTTACGCTCTTTCGAATCTGAGAGGCAAAGTATCGAGAAATGTATGCTCGGTGCGAACTAATTCGAATTTCAGCGTCGATTTCGTCGTCGTCTTCTTCTTCCATGTCTTCGTCTTCATCTTCCGAGTTGATTTGAAGCAGGCCCTTGCCCTTATCCCTGTGCTCGGTCTTGGTAGGGATTTCGTCTTCGTGAGGAACTGGGCTCTTGGCATTCACACTAAGAGTGTCTGGGTCCTGCTTGACTTTGCAAGGTGCCTGAGTAGGCGTGCATTTGTTGTCATCGTCCTCGTCTTTCTTGACATTGACGCTGTGCATCTCGATCGAGGACTCGCCTGGTTCCATCTCGGGAGGCTCTTGCTGAGGAGAGGATTCGCGTTTGACGCAGGACAAAGTGGTATGCTCGGCCTCCACATCCTCTTGCTTGGGAGACATCTGCACGAGTTGAGTTAGCCTGGTCACAGAGCGAATAGGAATATGAGGCCACGATTTACGATGCTGATCAAGGTTCAATGCAGATGCTTTCGTCGTTGCGTGTAGACGGGAGCTTGATTGAACAAGCAAGCAACCGTTTCAATCGTGTTGAACCGGTTCTGGTGCACAAATCGGACTTTGCATGCAAGTAGGGTGCTGATGTTGTTCCTTGTTGTAGAGAATAGTCCGCGGGATAAACAAGTGCTGTGTCGTGGGCAAACTTGTGCTGCTGGCCAAGTTGTGCTGTTGGCAACTGGAAACGGTCGACGGCCCAGTCCTGGCAGGTGCCAGTCCGGAATCAACAACGGAAAGCATAGACCCTAAACTGGTATGAGAAGCTGCACAACTTGGAAAGCGGTTATCCATCGCGACTGCTCCATCAATCTAGCACCCGGTCTTTGTCTACCGCGATAATTCACTTCTATTGATCATCTCGTCGCTAAAGAAGAACTCTGTAGCAGTCTGCATCGTCATCTCGGTTGCATTGGCGGACCATCTTCTTTTAGATTAATCAATATACTAAATCTACTATTATACTACAGCATCTATTTCCATCTCCTTCTTCCTTCACGCCTCCCTTTTCTCCAGCCATTATGACACCGTATCGCATCATCGAAATCCTTGATGTGCGAGGCCCTGAGGGAAATTCCCTACTCCCTTTCTAGCTTCAGCTACCCACGCCGTTTCTGGGGCAGCTCCATCTGGTCTTCGTGTAATGGTTATAGCAGTGGTCTCGGCCAACACTTGATGTTGTGGTGGCTGTTGTTTTAGATGAAACTTGACATATTCGTCCGTTGTTTCACCTGGGTTGGAGTGATAAAACACCCATCATTTATAAGACGACAAACATGAAATTGTTTTATTAGCTGTTGTTCAGCAAGGTTCAAGCTTTGTGTGGTCGGGGTCGGGTTTGTTTGCGGCTGTTCGTAGCCCTAGGAAAATTCTCTTTGTTCGCCTCTTCCGCGAACGCCCAAGCACCCTCGATACATGTGGTTGTTGTACCGGGGATCTCTCGCTGGGCCATTTGCTGGTCTGGTGCAGACCCATGAATTTTTTTGCATCTTTTTCGGCAGTGTTGTGTGGACATCGATATGATCCTGCGTACTCCCAGCACAAAAACCCCCGTGCTCTACGAAGAGTTTCCGGAGGTTGCAATGTTCGCTGGGCCCCTCCTGGGCTGGGGTAACAGAACGCATATTAGTAAAGAAACACGAGTCAGTGGACAGGTAGTACTTACTGAAGCCTCCAGGCTGCTGATGATCTTTCCCCTTCTCCCCCGTCTTTGACGTCTTTTAAGGGACCCATTGAAAACTCTCACCATCATCGTGGGGAGTTGGGGCTGATTTTGGTCCGACAGCAGAAAATAATCATCTTCATCATCATCATTGTTGGTGGTGGTGTAGCTCCAACAAATGTTGATGGTGGTGCAGTTGGTCCAGGCCAATGTAGACCCCGACGTTGAGAAAGCATCAGAGAAACATTCCCTGTTCCGTGTGCACCCTTCTGCGAAAGGGCGGTAGACCATACCAGGGCATGGCCCGCCGACGGAATTGTTGTAGTGTCTGAATGGCAAATCGAGGAGTGGAAGAACCAACTCCTGTCATGCTTTGTTTTTTTCTTTTCGGGATTTGGGAAATGTCGCAATGATCAACCCTTTGTCCGTCATTATAGCGGTTGGCTGTTGGTCTTTGCTTTCGTGGAATGTACTTTTATGCTCGGAGAAGTGGAATTAGTATGCTTGCGGGACGGGTAGCTCGACGTGCCAGGGCTCTGAACAGCCGGTCAGCAGTTTGTCACTGGCTTCGACTTCAGAGCTACACTCATGGCAGATATATTTATCCATCTTGGAGGTGTCGTTCTGCTGATGGCCCGATCAGTCAGGTGTGTGGAGAATCTGAAAGGGTTTCATCTTTGCGGTCCTTTGACCTTTTTATCATCTGCTGTGGCCATCAAGGTGTAGAGTCATCTCCAACCCGGTTGAGCGAAGGTTTCGCAAACCTTGGTCGCAACCTTTATGGTCTCCTGGATGCACCACGAAAAGCTTGACAGTTTGGTCACCTGGGAAGTGCCAAACCAGATTTTCCCACCAGCCATGAGAGGAGCTCATAAGCTCAGGTGCGAGAATCTTTGGATGCTATCAATTGCAATGGCGTCATTTCGGTCGCTGTCAAAACGCAAGGCACCCTGTGTCAATTGGTAATTGGGTCCTTCTGTGGTTCTGGTGCGAATTTCTTTGAATCAATTTCGGAGATTTGAGCAGGTTGAAGCGTCGGTGATGCGAACTTTGCAGTGCAATTGGGTGATGGAAGGGAAGGAGCCCGCATGTCGAGAGAAAACAGTGCAGAGTCGACCGTTCATACCCCGGGCAGCAGGAGGGGCCATCTTGACTGACAAGTGGCAAGTGATGTTTCCCAAACACAATTGCCATTGACTTCAAACTGCGGCGCTCGAGGTCATATTCGAAGCCAAGTCAAATGCTACTGGGGAAAGAGCAAATCGGCTACCCGGATGGAACATATGGGCCAATGTCTTGGTGCTCATAGAAGTCGCGTGATTGACAGGTTGCCAGAGAAGAGGGGCAATGTCGTTGGCTATCATCACCTTCGCTCCCTGTGGCTTGAGGTGTGATTTCCATGTGCGTGTATGTGAAAAATCGATTGGCGACCAGTCCATGGCGCGGGAGGGGGTTTGTGCAAAGGTGCTGTTGAACCTCAAGGTTCATGAATGAAAGAGCGTCAGACAGCAAGAGAAACAGCAACGATCTTGGGGGCCATCGTATGATGAGCAGCGCATGTTTTGTTTGTGCGTGTGCAAAGTATGGAATCGATGAAAGGCCAGGGCGCATCGCTTTCAATCCGGCCTTGGGTGACGGTGAGAGGAATGATAAAGAGTGCGGCTTGCTGGCAGGTCGCTCCCCAAAGACGCCAGCATGACCGATGATGAAGAGAGGCGAGCCACAGCAGCACGACCCCAAGAGAGCCATTCGAATGCACTGGGGTAATACTTGTCGTTATCCATGGCCTTCAATAATCGAGTTCCGAATGGGATGTGGATGGTACTGCCCAGCTTGGTTGAGGTGGAAACCGCACATGGAGTTTGCCACCAACGGATTTCGAGGCACATGGGTGATTCAATTTGACTAGAATTCGACGGTCAGTACCCATTTCGACGACTGCTTCTTGTCAAACACTTACTGTAGATGTTGCCATGTGGCCCTGGCGCTGCTGAGAAACCCATCCCGTATGCCGCTACAGTACTTGTTTTGACAAAAAAAACCAGGTCTCGGTCATTCATGCCGATGTTGTGGAAGGCGGGGCGAATGAAGAACACGGTGCTCATGGCTCATTAACCAGTTTCGTGACTGTGTAAAAACCATGGAGAGGAGATTTGAACCATGTTCCAAAGAACAAGGCAGGTCTCATGGCTCATCAAGTCGTTTCATGGCTCAAGGAGCAAGAACCAGTCAAGCGGGATCAAGTCAACTCTGATGGCTCATTAACCAGTTTCGTTCGTGCGAGAACCATGAGGAGTAGATTCGAAGCATGTTCTCTGAGGAACATCGCAGGTCTCATGGCTCACAAAGTAATTTCGTGGCCACTGGGCAGGGGGCAGGGGACGAGAAGGAGCATGGACTGGTCGGATCAGGTCGATTCTCATGGCTCATTAAGTCGCTTCGTGGCCACTGGGCAAAGGGCAAGGAAGGGAATGAACCAGTCGAGCAGGATCAAGTTGACTCTCATGGCTCATTAAGTCGTTTCGTGACCGCGTGTTGAGTACGCCGTATAAACGGGATGCGACTCTAGGGACTGCAGCAGGTCTCATGGTTCGTTAAGTCGTTTTGTGACCACTTGGCGAGGGTCCCCGAATGCGAGCACCAGAAGCATGTTGTGGCAAAAGTTTCGGCTCTGTACCGGACCCGCTTGTCGTCTGTGAAAAGGTTGTTTGCGAGAAGAGAAACTCGGGCAACTTGGGAAAGTGCCGGGACCCATGCCTGCAGGTAACTTGCCATGGGGGAGGTGGATGTGAAGCTACTTGGCAACCCAAGCACATGCCACACCCAAGTGGCAAATGTGTACTTGGGTTAAGAGTCCAAATAGCAGACGACTTGGGATCGCAATAAACCAATGGGAGTGTGGGCTTTTCTCGATGCTGGCTTGAAAACAAGCCAGCAGGGGAACGGGTGGCTCTGGTGCGGGTGGACAACAGCAAGAGCGCTGCGTAGACGAGCCAAGCTCGTATGCAAACCTTTGGTCCCCATATCTCAGTCAAGTTGCCGTTTGTTCGTGTGCCAACGCACGTTGCCGGGATCTCCAACCAGGTCTAGACTGATGGTTATGATGCAACTCTCAGATCATGTTCATGTTCCTGATCGGGTTTGTCCGTTCGTCCACTGGCAACAAGCTCGGGAAGAGCTCAGTGGGTCAGCTTGTCTTGGAGGGTTATCGGCGAAGCTGCTTGACCGGGCGGCTGGCTGAAGGTATAGTCTTGCGTCGAGGCTGTATAGCGATGATCATCAGCCAATGTTTTTTAACTGCGCCGAAAAGCGAATGAGCGGCAAGCCTCTGACTGACCTAAGATAAGATGTACCGGACTAATCGAGCGTGTTTGAGGCGCCCCATCGGGTTGGGTGGACTTGCAGGATGCTTGATTGGCCTGGTGGACTGAGCCTCAGCACAAGGGATGTCTGTTGCTTGATAGACATGCTTGGAGTCGGTTGGTTTGCTGTCTTGGATTGTCTTGTTTCAACTTGGGGGAAAATGGCGTGGATTATATGCTCAGGGTCCAGCCATCTCCAATAAGGTTTGATGATCAGGGTTTTAGGAGAAAAAAATCAATCTTTGGTGCGTGCGGAGAGACTTTTTTTTTTCTTTCCCTTTCGGTTTCCTGTCACTGTCGTGTGCGTCTGTGTGAGTGGGTTGAGAATTAGCTTGGTTGATCTGCCCGTGGTTTCACGGTTCTCACCTTTGTGGGCGACAAAGCCACACCGTCATCAAGAAACACGGTGCATGCATGCGCCTGTTTTCGCACAGGCCAAGAAACTCAGCGCCAAAAATGGCGGCCAAGGTTCTCCGGCAAAACGGTACAGCCCAACTGTTGCGCCGCCCAATGGCCCTAGCTCGCCCGTTTACACTGGGCCCGCGGCCTTTTGCTGCGTAAGCTCCGGGCGACGTGGAAGCGCTTCATCGTGTGCCTGGGGGCCTGGGGGGGCTATGGAAAGCCGTTGCTGGCGCAAGCGGCCCTGGCCATGGCTCCCGTCGGTCGGTGAAGGCGTGGGCCAGCCACGTCCATGGCATGGTTTAGTCACCCAGGACACCGTTATTGCAGGCGACAATGCCCAATGGCGGTGCGGCGGTTTCCTCGCAGCTGATGCAGCCCACACGTCCGCTGCCAATAGCGCACTGGGCGATTGCATACGGTTGACTCGGGGGTGGGAGACAGGGCTGACATGGTTGTCTTTGTTTGCTTCTGGAGCCATGACTGGGCCACTGCACTGCTGCACCGCACCCTCCTCCCTCCACTCCCACCTCCCACCTCTCCCACGTCCCGCCACCAACCACCACGCCGCAATGTCTCAGCGCCCCTGCGTTTCCCTTTGTATAAGATGACGGGCGCGTCTCTTTCCAGACTGCCCTCTGCTCGACTGGTGCGCTCAAGCGGCGACGCTGACATACCGCCAGCGCCCATCCGCAACCTACGATGGGTTCCAGCTCCATTGCGAAATATACTGTGCGGCACGGGAGGTCTCTCTTGACGGGCGGGCCCTGCCCCCTTCACCAGCGAAGGTTAGAAGAATTGGCGTCGGACAAGCCCTGCCGCGCGCTCCTGTCCTGCGTCGCCATTCTAACCAAGCACAATTTCGTCAGTGTTTCTCAAGCACAAACACGTGAGTTGCGACCAGCCCGGAAATCCCTGCTCCAGGTTTGATGATGGGTTGATAGCACACGAGGGGGGCCAGTTCAACGTGCTGGCCACCTTTGGCCAGCACCGCTCGGCGCAAAAGAGACACTGGAGAAACCTCGTCTCCCAAGTCGGCCGGTTCGGCTACAACATCAAGCTGCTTCTTAGTTCTGATTTACGCGAGAATCCAAACATTCGGGTCCATGGCACCATTGTGGTTGCCGAGTGGTCTGCAGACGTTGAGAAGGCCCGGAGCTATGGAGCAGTCGTCGAGCTGCTGAGCCCCAGCGAGTGGGATTTGAAAAACTGTTTGGCGAAACTTCACGAAGGAATGACACAGCGTTGGAATTAGAAATCTGAATGACTTTTTTTTTTGTTGTTTCTTTTGTTAGTGGGCGTCTTTGCTCCGTCCTGGGCCTCGAGGGCCGTCAGCTTCACCGCTAAATCGTTTTTCGTGACGGACTCGAAAACGACACATAATATAATTTAATCTCAATCTATTAAAAGACGCTGCACTATCCTGTTAACTGATTAGCTTGCACTTTTCCCGCCGCCGATCCTCAGCGTGGAATACCGCATTTTCTACCTGCATTTGCGTTGCCCGGAGTGCAGCTCAGACCACTGTAGTTTTCTGTAAGCGAGGTGCTCGATGGCCCATTCGCTTAGGCCGAGGCATTTTATAGAATTTTGAGCGTTTTTCGTATTGTTGGGATCACGGGAGAAAGGACATTTGGTCATATCACAAATGCAGATTGATGGTTGTACGTGTCGCGGCTGAGCCGCCTCTTTCCCAAGTGATGGAAGAAAAAAATGGCAGCACATACCGATTGAAGTGATGACTCATCACCTAGTGTAATCAAGCAAGAACCTCTGCAACACGCGACAGGCACAATCGTCAGCCTCTAAGAATGCCAACCCGGGCTCCTTTGTGTCATGGTTGAGATCACGAGGCGGCTGAGCGTCACAACACAGGCGCCACTCTCAGCTCCTCGCCCAAAATGATCACTTACATCATGTTGCGCGACACATACTTGTTGGGTCGCAAACCTCAGAAGATAGGGCGTCCAAGACTGGCGCCTTCCCCCCGCCGTGTTGCTGGGAGCCTTTCCCGCCGATATCATCTGGCTCGAGAGCTAGTCCAAAACTTCGGAACACGAACATATGTCGGAACCATCAAAACCCCCGCGCGGTTTATCTGGAACTGAATGCGATCGCGGGCAGCCGAGCCAAGCGAGAGACAAGAACACTCATCGAAAGTATATGCGAGACAGTACAAACCGTTGAGTTTATACTTGGTGTCTCTCTCTGTGCGGGTAATCCTTCCCTCGCCCAAGCCATCCGCGGTGCTGTCACTTGCGCATCGTCACCACTGCGCAAACTGCATTGGCACCTTGACAGCCCGTTGCATCAACTAAACATGCCCTAGTTCTATTCTCTGGACACATACCACAATTTACACTCGAAACACACCAAGCACTTCAAGTTTGGCTTCCGTAATGTACGAGTTTCCCCCCTCCTCACCACACTGCACCCATCCAGAGGATACTTTTACGGGGATGTTTGTGAGCCGAATAGAAGCGAATCCATGCTTGCCTCACAATTAACTTCTTTGACAAGTCAAGTTACCGGGAAAGCGACAGAGTAATATGAGTCGTCAAGTCCTCCAACTGACCCAGCATCTTCCCAAACTGCAAGCATAAAAGACATCTCAAGGCCAGCTTGGATCAGGACCAAGACCAGGGAAAACCACAACCAACCTCCAAATTTCTCTCAACCCGCAACACGCCATCTCTTCCCTGTTTGAGACCCCAGAAACGCAGACTTTGGTTTCTCGCCAACTGCACAAGCCGCACCACAACCTACACCATCATCGTTCTCACAGCCACCAAAAACAACAAAGCCTAAAACAGCCTGTTTTTTTCGCTGTCGACACGCCCAACATGTTGATCCGATATCCCAAGCAAGACCGGAAGTTTTACCTTGACCAACGCCGACGAGCCATGCAGATTCTCCAGAAGCGGCGGCTCGGTATATCCTTAACACCAGCTGAGAACACTTTCCTCAACGAAATGAAGCAGCACAAGTATTGCCCGGTGCTACGAGAGTTTCTTGTAGCATTTGGGCTCCTTCGGCCCGAGCTCGAATAAGTGCGTGAGCAACAATAAGATTGGGAGACAGAGGGTCGCATGGAAGGGTTGGAAGGGTTGGAGTGGTACGGGAGTGAGAGAGTTGGGGACAAAGGTCCATTCTTGGCAGCATGTATCCAATCTAGAATGAGAATAAAGGCGATACGAATGCGAAGTGCTTGATGCATGAAGATTCTCAACAAGTCGTGCCGAGCAGAGGGCCCCACGCAGAATAATGGCGCTAACTCTGGAGCCTCACGCATCTGCACAGGTCTAGATATAGTTGAACCAGAATGCAACCATGAATAAGCTCGTACCATAAACTCAACCAATATACTTCACCGATGTCGCCCAAGCTTACCCTTTTTCTTGCCGCATAACAACGCGCCTGGGTTATCTGAAAGTATACCGGCGGCCGATTGCATTTGGCCGACTGGCTGAATTGTCTGCGTAGCAACCCTTCAATATCCCACATTTCTCGCAGAACATGGTGAGTATAGGGTAACGGAGTTGAGAAGTAATGTGAGGAAACCGTGCGTGTGGGTGTAGAATTTTGATATAAAAAATATTAGTGAAGAGAAACCAGACGTGATCGAAATTAGTCTGGTGAGTTTGGCGGTTTGATTGAGCAGGAAAGCACGTCTGAAGCGACGGCCGTTCGTTGTGGTTCTTGGAACACAAACCCTTGAATCATTCGCATTCTACCCCGTTTCAGCGGAATTCACAATGTACTTGATCGACGTCGCAACCAATCTTCTAGTTTTGACAGGTTTCACAGTGCACACTATGGGTTTGGAGCTGACAGAGCATGATGCCGCTCGCCTCGGTAGACACTCAGTTGTGTTGCTGCTCGTGATCAAGTACGCTTGCATTCAACATTGACCCAATGGGTTTACTCGGCCGGGGGTGAGCGGGGGGATCAATGTCTTTTTTCTTTTTTCTTTTTTTTCTGTGAGCTGCACCCATTTGCAGCGGGCCAGCCCTGTGATGGTGCGGTGCCATTGGCTCAATGCAAGCCGGTATTTAGTTAATCAGTGCCGGGTCCGATGGAAATGGCAAAATGTCGGTTAACTGCACAGCGACTAGATTCTATTGGCTAAGAGGTTTGGTGCACCATAGTCAACCCGGTTGCGCGCAGGCCATGTAAGATCGAATCGACGTGCGGTAAGATTCTGGAAGTGAGTAGAACCAGATTGCTTCATCTTTCATGGCACTGGTAATCGATGGGGAAGATTGTTTCTGTTCATGAAAACACTTCTGTGTTTCATATCAGTTCGAGGACTCTGTTTGACCAAGGAAAGTTCTGTACCTCATCTCGACCGGTTTCAGAAGTGCGCTGTTCATGAAACCTCGGAGCTTCGTTCGGAACATTTTGGGAAGTCGACCATGGGCTTTCATGAGATATTTGTCCTCAAATCGGAAACGTAGTGGGCTGAAACTGATTCACGTGCGTCGGTGTAGCCATTGGGATCGGCCTAAGTGGAAGAGGCGCTATAGAGTAGACCTGTCTGTCGAAACGCTGGTTAGGAGCTGATAGCTTCTGGTACTTTGAAGTGAGGCATCGCGATCAGAAGTACACTTCTGTGAAAGATGGTGGTTCATACAGGGCTCTGACAGAAAATCGCGAGGAATAATGAAGGAGAGAAGAAACAGATTAGGGGTGGCAAGCTGGGGGCTGCCTAAATGCACATCGACAGGCACCTGGCGTACCGCTCTGTCCTGCTCTGCTCTGCTCGCCCCGCCGTGACCGCACGGTACGGTCCGACATTGCTTAATGGCCACATCCACATCCTCTTCGCTGCTGGCGTCTCAGACGACTTCTCCAGGTTCTGAGCGTGCATGATGGCCCGTTGGCACATTACAATTGTGCGTCTTCTTGGAAAGCGACCTAGCGATCAAGAGATGCACAACCATTAGAGTGGTGTTGTTGTCGCCTCCACCATGCCTTTGATTTGTCAGGACTTACACGATCGAGCACCCAAATTAGTTTTCGGCGAAGACAGCGAAACGGTAGCACATCCGACAACCACCACTGGCCGTTACTCAGTCCACATTTCCTTGCTCAATTCACTACACGCTGCGTTAACGTAATTGGAGTAAAATTACAGGCACTTACAGCTCTCTTCCTCGTACTCCTTTTGACGTAAAATTTACGTTCTCATACACGTAGTTTCCATAACCCGGGAACGTAAAAAAAAACAAAAAGAAACCCCCCAAAAAAGCGCTTCAAAGATGCGCAACACTAAACAACACCCATGTCTTGTCCAGATTCCATTGTCAATCAGGTCGGATTGATTCGCGTCAGCCCTCGCTCCCACCCTAGACTTTCAGGTAAGGCCTGGATTCTCAAGCGTTCATGCAAGCTGCCCCCACATCCATATTTTAGCCCACCAATCAAAGCGCCATTCCTACATGGCCCCTGCCTGTTCCAAGCATCGCCTCTCGAATCATGGTGGGGGTGAATTAGAATCATCATCTAATAGCCGCGTCTTTTTTTTTTCCTCTTCATTTTCGCATTCTCGCACTGCGCTTTGCATTTCTTTTTTTCCTCATCCCAGCAGTACATCATCTACTGAACAGCAACTCTGTCGCAAGCATGGGCCTCCCCTCTACTCAGGCGTCCAACGCCATCATCTACGTCAGCTATGGCGCCTTCCTCCTGCTGGGAACTGGTATCGCGTGGAGGATGAGAAACCAGAGCAAGCAAGACTTTCTCGCAGGAAATGGAACACAGACTGGTCAGATCTTTATTTTTCGTCTGCTCTGCATCGCATGTATCCCCGTACTGACCCACACGCAATCCAGCTTTCCCTCTGGCTTTGAACTTCATCGCCTCCGGTGAGTAGAGCAACTACGGCTCTCTCCATTCCGCCTTCCGGAGCGGTAGCATTTTTTTTTTTTCGTTGTTGAATACAGCGATGAAAAAAAATGTCAACAACCACCCACCAAAAAAAACAACTGAACGAGCAGGTTCGTAACCCATACAAGATCCCTGGTCTTCCATCCCCTCTCCTCGAGATGTTGTCGACTCTCTGATGCTACTGACCCTATTCCCACTTAACCCCCTTTCAAAACAGCGCTCTCCCGGGTCTGAACCCGGGATACCCCCGATACTCCCCCCTGCTCAGAGAGAATGCATCTCGGGGAGGGGGAGGGAGGATGCGGCTCACTACGGGCGCCGAGCCGTCGCGGCCTTGGCTCCATCCAACCCCCCGGAAGCAAAACTTCCAGGGGGAGATGGTGCCAGCTGCGGAAGGCGAAGCTGAGATTGTACCGTGAATACTCGATCAAGTTAATGCTTGCGTGGGAAAAGTGTTGCCGCTCCAATAGTCCCCTCCCCCTTTGCCCCCGGGCTTTTGTAAGGCTGACTCGAATAGCACTCGGATCCGGCATCCTCTTCTCCTACCCGGAGCTCGCCACCATTTCTGGTGTTCAGGGAATGATTGTCTATGCCCTCGCCTCGTCGCTGCCCATTCTCATCTTCGGCTTCCTTGGCCCCATCATCCGCAAGCGATGCCCCGAGGGCTTCGTCCTGACCGAGTGGACCAGGCAGCGCTATGGCACCATCACCATGCTGTACCTCAGCTTCATGACCCTCGTCACCCTGTTCCTTTACATGGTCTCTGAGCTGTCCGCCATCGGACAGGTTGTCAACGCCCTGACCGGTCTCGACAGCCTCCCAGTCATTATTGTTGAATGTGTCATCACCACCATCTACACGTGTAAGTTTCTTGTACTTGCGCCGCTGGTTGAAACAAACTTGCTGACCCCCCCTGTCCCAGCTCTCGGTGGCTTCAAGATTTCCTTCCTGACAGACGTCATCCAGGGAGGCATGGTTATTGGCCTCGTCGTCATCGCCACCATCACCATCGGCGCAAAGACGGAGATCCAGAAGCCCCTGATTGACGAGTCGGGCCTGACAAAGGCCAACCTGCTCGGCTGGCAGCTGCTCTACATCCTGCCCGTTGCCATTGTCACCAACGACTTCTTCCTCTCGAGCTTCTGGCTGCGCACCTTTTCGTCAAAGACGGACAAGGACCTTCGCCTCGGCACGTCCATCGCCACCATTGTCATTCTGTGCATCATCACCCTCGTCGGCTCCACTGGTCTGATTGCCGTCTGGTCTGGTGCCCTGCCGCTTCAAGATGTCGATGCATCTGGCTCTATTGCCTTCTTCCTCCTGCTCGAGACCCTGCCCAGCTGGGTCATTGGCATTGTTCTGGTCATGGTTGTGACGCTCAGCACCGCTGCCTTTGACAGTCTCCAGTCGGCCATGGTCTCGTCCGCCTCCAACGACCTTTTCCGCAACCGCCTCAACGTCTGGTTCATCCGCGGCATGGTCGTGCTCGTCATCATCCCCGTCGTCGTCCTGGCCCTCAAGGCTCCCTCCATCCTCCAGATCTACCTGATCACCGACCTGGTCTCCGCCGCCACCATCCCCGTCCTGGTCGTCGGCCTCATCGACAAGTTCTACTGGTGGCGCGGCTTTGAGGTCGTCGTTGGCGGTCTCGGCGGTCTTCTTAGCGTGTTCATCTTCGGTACCATCTACTTTGGCGACGCCAAGAGGGGTGCCGAGCTCCTCCTGCTCGAGGAGGGCCTCTACGGCAACGACTGGAGCGCGTTTGGCGCCTTCGTTGCCGCTCCCGTCGGCGGTCTCCTGTGGGGTCTCGGGGCCATGATCCTGCGCCTCTCGTTCCAGTGGATCAACGCCAAGGTCCGCGGTCACCGCTTCGATGCCCTGGACGCCCCCGTGGCCCGCCGCACCCCCAGCCGAGACACCGACACTGACGTCAACGCGGAGCTCATCGTTGCGTCCCCCCCTGGCAAGTTTTTCTAGACTAGCACTAGAAAAGAGTAGAGGGACTGCTTGAGCATTTTGAGCGGCTGCTTGATTCAGTATATTGCCATTGCGAACACTTTTGGAAACACATTTGTGAACGCTTTTGGAGGAATTGAATCAAATCACAGCGCGAACCATCTTTTTCCTCACCATGGAGGGCAGGCTTGTGTTTATAATTGTTTTTAAAAAAGACAAAAAATACCCAGATTGATGTGGAGAATTATCTGCACTGACATCCATTCGCCGGCCTCCATGCTATTTCTATAGTACAGACGTAAAAATCTTGGTACAAATATACACTCCTTCGTTTTTTACACCCTTGGTTTTCGTGTGCGTCTTGTCCCATCCATGCGTGACTATCGTAGGCAGTAGTACAGAGGTAAAGGGAGGAGGGGAACAATTGCATCTTCTCTCCCCCGAATTTCACCGCTCAGACAAAACAAAACAAGGCTTCAGCTTCGTGTGAACCTTTTTATTTCTTCAGCTCCCATCCCGCACGCTTGGCCTCCTCCTGGCGAATCCACTCCTTCTCCTGGAGGTAGCCCTCCAGGGTGGTGACGGGCACGGTGCCCCATATCCTCCAGGGCGTGGCCTGGTACGTCTTGTCGCTCACCTGGCGCGAGATGACGACGTGCTCAATCTTCTCCTGGAGCTTGGTGCTGCCGGGGATGAGCTCGCCGGTGGAGGCGTTGTGCTTGGAGGCCTTCTGGACCGACGAGATGGCCACGACGGCCTGCTCGGTGAACATCTCCTTGTCGTGGGGGTTGACGTTGTGGATCTGGTGGGCGGCGACGCGCGGGTAGAAGAGCGTCTTTGTGAACTCGACAAGCTCAAACTTTGTCACCTCGGCCGGGTTGCGGCGGTCGATGGCGGCCGACAGCTTCTTGGCAAAGTTGCCCAGACACAGGTCGTTGATGGCCCGCTTGTCGCCGGCGGCAAAGGCCGCGAGCATGTCCGTGTACATGACCTTGGCCGTGGGCGCAATCTTGCCGCGGTTGGCCTTCCACTGCGGCCGCGTCGTCCAGTTGGGCATCGATTGCAGCTTAAAGTTGAGTATGGAGAGCTTCTCGATTCCCCACTGGTAGATGCGGTACCACTGGTATTGCGGGAAGGAGGACGAGAGGTACTTGGTAATGGGGAGCGAGATGAAGGTGCCTGGGAAGCTTGTGCGTTAGCCTGTTTGCTGGACCATGCTGGAATAGCCCCATTGGGTTTGTAGTATATCAATTGCACACGGCACCGCAGGGTGGGAGGCTCAATTGGAGGGCAACGCATCGCATGATGACTTACCAGGGAACAGAGGGCCGCCACCGGACTTGAAGTATTCATTGTTGGCCTTCTTCTGGATCTGGGACATGGTCTCGACGTCGGTCCTCTTGGACCCGTCGCGGGCCATCTTTTCCATTTCTCGGACCATGCGACCCTTGGAGGGCATCGAGAAGGGTCGCGCGAATTGGACTCGAGCGGTTCCGGCGACGCACCGGCCGAGTGCCAGACGGGCGCCGGGGCGCACAAGGCGGGCCGCCGAGGGGCCCATGACTGCGGACGAAGGCATTGAGACGACGACGTGTATCGGGGGGAGACGGTTGGGCGTGTTGCGTTCGGGACCGGTGTTACCCGGGGCGCAGGTTCATTCTTCGGAGGAGCTTCACACAAAAAAAAAGCTGGCACCGTTTTTACCGGCGCCGCAATTGGTGGCATGGCGGCCAAAGGAATTTCTTGGGCTTCTGGTTCGATTTGTGTGGGTCAACTTTGTTCCGGTCGCTGGTGGGGGTGGCATGGGTAAGTGCGGTGCCAGGACTGGTCTTGGGACTGGTGCTGGCCATGGCGGTGGGGTACATGGAACGAGAAGCCATCAGTTGTGGGATGCAGATCGGGGTTGTTGAGCATGAAGGACAGAACTTTGTGAGAATTGACCTGACCAGATTTGCGACGAAATCTCGTCACGAAAAAAAAAAGATATCGTGTCAAATAACACGTATAGGTGGTTTTCAAGGTATTGCCTTTTTTGGCATTTTTTTTTAAGGTGCTTTGTCACTATGTCTTGCATAGCGTCGTCGGTGCCATGGCCTGGCTGAATCAGACAGGTCGACCCTGGTTCTGGCTAGTCGAGCCGAGAGCTCTCCACCAAGTGCGTGGGTGGGTGGGCTATCCACGTTTGAACCGGTCTCGACTCCCGCGATGCCTCCAACTTAGGTCTTTGTCGTGCCATGCCAGTACCCTTTTTTGCTTGTGATAATCTGACTGCAGCTCTGGCAAGCAAATGAACTGTCGTGGATTCTGTCGTATTGCCAGGGTTCCCTTTCCTTTCTTTTTTTCGAGCGCCATGCCTCAATCTGACTGGACCCCTCCCCCGTCACGTATGGTAGCTTGCAGCTCTCTTGTTTGAGGAAGATAGTCTTGGTAACACACGTAGAAAAATAAGATGGCAGCCATCCCCCCTCATCAGGATTCTTTTCAAAAACCCTCTCTTCTCCCACATTCCTGAGAGTTCTCCTCGTCTCCTTAGAGCACCATCCTGATTCTCTCCTGTTGAAAACAAAAAAACAACCCATCATGTCTGACTCTGGCAACACAGACCTCAGTGAGGAAATAGCCTATCTCGACGCCGAGCTCATTGCACAACCACCCTATACCAGCATGGACCTTGATGACGAGGTAGACCCAGGCCTTGCCTATGGCTATTGTGATAAGCCAAAGTGCGACGTTGAGTGTTTTCGGGACACCAATCAGGAGTACCCTAACCGTCCATGGTTGGCGAACCGCACCTCTGAGACCCCTGTACAGATGCCTTTTGGCGAGTACATGAATGAGTATTATAATAAAAGGCTGATCCGCGTCTTCGATGCCTCATCGACAAGTCACAAGATAGCACAGCTCGAGCATATTCTTTCCGCCCTGTCCAAGATGAAGGAGCGGCAGATGACTATACCTGCGCGCTGCAGCGGCCGAGGACAGTCAGGTTTGGAGGCCTATTGTCTGGTACGCTATCATTCGGCGAACATGCGACAATCTCCCGACATGTACACTGTGCACGGCGACAAAAACATCGGGCCTGTCCCTGACCCAGAGGCAGTTCTGTCCATTTTGTATCATGTTTTTGATCTCCACGGCCGGCCTGGAATGGTTCAGATGTGGAATGTCCACGTCATCGGAGGCATATTTGACTTGGCCTTCCAGTTGAACCCAGGCGTGAGGAGGCTGGGACCCAACCTCAAGGCGGTGCCATGGTGAGTCCAAAGAAGCGAGTCATGTGTCGATCCTTTGCAGTGCTAACGGTTCTCTGTTTCGGTGCAGCCCTTCCCCCATCTCGGAACCATTCTGTCCTTACTTTGACGAGACGACTCCCAATTTGCAGCCTGATTACTGCATTTTGATTAGCCAGATGTTTGGCTCGCCCTGGGATCAGGTCAGGAGAAGCATTCAGCAGCTCAGCCAACGGCTACCAGGGCAGTCCATCAACCCGCTGGCGGACTCCGCCTTCGCAAACGACCCGGTCGCCATCATGGTTGGCGTCCAACGGAGGCCAGAGTTCCTGGAATACACATGCTTCAAGCTTGCCATGTGCGTCAAGGCACAGATAGACTTCCTCGACAACCTCATCCATGGCAACTCCTCGTCTCCTGTTCTTTTGGACGCACCCAGTTTGGCCGAGCTGGGAATGCTCCCCGCCGTTCTCATTGCCCATGAGACGTGGCACTTGATAATTGCAAAGCCGCAAACCGGACGAACGGTACTGCTTTTCTCTTTGCTGTCTTTCTTTGCATGGAACTTTTTGCTGACATCTGTCCTGCCATCTAGGTTATCTGGCTTGACGTTGAACTGGGTGAGGTTGGCGACATGTTCGGCCTGTACCGAATCATAACCGGTCTCCAGCTTCTTCGAACCTGGGTTCTGACCAAGTATATGCCATGGCTTGCGCGTGTGGTTGAATGTGTGGAGATTAAAAGCAGGCCACAGGACCCAATCATCGAATGGTCGGAGTCGGAGTCGGAGTAATACACACGACGTCTGCTCTCGTCATGGTGATAGGTAGGGATGAAAAGGAGGATTGGTATCAATCTGTGACGAGCAAGATTAGTAGATTGTGTTAGTTGGGTACAGTGATTAGATAGCTGAACTAGCAGATTGTCTGGAGGAACTCACCTGGTAGTCAATGAATGCAATTTCTTCGCCATACCTAACCTGCATGACAAAACCATGCATCGCGTGAACTCTCTCCTCTCACCTCTCTCCATAAACTGTGTCCTAGGCCATTGTGCAAAAAAGTCTCGCTCTTTCCATACCACTTTTTCGCTCCTCAAGCAATGTCGGAACTCTTCACCATCGTCACGTACACACTCGTGGGCATTGGCTTCGGCCTGCTCCTCATTACCGCACCGGTCGTCGTTGCCGTGGCCAGGCACAAATTGGCAAGCGACAAGAAGAATATAAAAACTGCCGTTTTGACGACAATGGCAACTCACGGCGAGCAGCTTGCAGAGATCGACGTAAAGCCCAAGAAGAAGAGGGCGCGGCGAACCAGGCGTAAGATCTAGCCTTCTGATGCCGGAGAACGGCCGACCTTGAATCGAAAGACACGACAAGTGATTGCGGGGAGTGGGACGGGCGGTGGGAGGAGGAGGAGGCGAGCGCTGTACGGAATGGTCGGGACGGGAGTGAGGTGTAATTGGGAGTGTCGGGAGCTTGGTCAATCTGATGAATGTTTGGATGGCACGTCTTGTTTTGATGCAGAGTCTCACGGTTGCAAGGAGTTGGTGAAAGCAATGGAAGTGCTGGTGCCTGGTAGAATTATGGCGTAGCTGATCGGTACCTGCCAAACATACAAGGTCGCATGTGTATGGCACCTTCCTGTCGACGGTCGAAGACGTTCAAGGAAGACCCGCGCATGGGCCCAGGCGCTAGGTACGGACGCACATCAGACGGCTTTGTATTTTTTTTCTTTCTCGGTACTGTTTCTACCTTGGAAATTAAGGTCACTTTCACGGGGTCAATTTGTGCGATTGCCATAGGAGGAAGCATTAACCTTGCAAGAATTCTAGGGTCGGGGTGTTTGCACATTAGAGAATCGTCAGTAGCAACAAGCACAGACTGTCGTGTCAAATTGATCTCCACCTCCCGAACCGGACAATATCTCGTGCGAATGAGCGATTGTTCTCCATGCTCCATCTGCGAACACCCCGGGATAAGGGTCCTGCCCCGGAGTTTATCAGGGTATAGATCTGTGGAGCCTGTGGTGACACATCAATTCATCGTAAAGAACATATTCCGGGGTCTTGAACCGTCAACATCTTCGGGTGGGTGAGATGCCATTCTCCCACGCAATGTTTATTTTGGAAAATAACTGCCCTGTTCGAAAGAACCGCACAATCAACCCCAGAACATATATTGCGCCCGAATGGAGCTATCAGCTGGTGTAGTTGAACCAAGATGTCATTCTCCCACCTCATGGGGATTCGCGATTTTGCACTAAAAATTCCGGGGGAAAAAACAGAATGCGTAAATTTTTGGGTCATTAAAACAAAAGAAGACACGGAGTGGCCCAGAAACAATTTCCACATCGACAAGTAGAGCTCAACGAAGCAATTGTGGGGAGGCTCCCTGTCAGTGGTGAAGGGTTGTTGAAAGTTGCACTTTCATGTGCTGCGATTGGACAATGGACAAATGATGCCATTTCCAGCACGTAATGGGTTCGTAATGTGTTTGAAATGGAGAAAATAGACGATCGCAAGCAAGCGCGATAACGGATCCTGGTGCCAAAGTTGCAGGTCAAAATCCTCACCACAGCGTGCTGTTGCCCCTGAGATAAGACAATACTAGAGATTATTCAATTATAAAGTTATTGTTTCTATGATGATTCAGTAAATAATTGTTGCTTTGCCGAGAAATAAATTTTATTCGAATTCCTGAACAAAGCGTAGGCTTGGTGTCGAATGTAGGAATCGGCGGAGGATTGAAAAAGGCCCACGAGACTAGTGTCGATGTTGCGTGACTCCCACTCGTGTCCATCTCCCTTTGGCTCGAGCCGCCCGGGAACCTGCGTGTGCAGAGCTGGTCTCCACGGAGAAGCGAAAGGTGCATCGGCGCAAGCGTCTCCTCGCGCGCGCCAAGAGGGCCTCGGGTTACGGGATTGGGAGGTTTTGTGTCCTCCCTTTCTTGCGCCTGACCACACCACACGGGGCTCACGATTAGCCCAACCATTGGACCGGCACTCGACCCCACAGAATCCTACCAACGTGCGTTGCTTGTTGACATGTACGAGAATGACTCGTGTGGGACCCATCGACAAAAAAAATCGTACTACGCCGAGTCCGTAGCCCGCACAACCGACACCGAAATTACGCAGCCGAGAGAAGCAAGCGTTGCCAAAGCAATGGGCTGGGCCGCCCGCGCCAACGACGCGAGGGATATAGCCGCGATTAAAAGTTATAAACTAGCATTAGCATACTCTATAGAAGGTGTATGGCTCGTCGCCGATGTCTCCGGTCAGCCAGGTGATTTTGTTGGCGCCGTCTTTAAAATTAATGAGAAACGTATCGGGAATATAGCACATGAGAAAACGTCCACGCCGCGAGGCTTCGTCGAATGGCATCCACCTGTAATTTCAAGAGTTAGCCGTGTTTCATTCTTGCCCGCTGACGAATAATAATCCATGTCAAACTCACCATGTAAAAGTATCGTCTTGGTAGTGACGCAAAGGGTACGTTTCCTCGTCACGCCGGTTGAAGACAAGATGAAGCTCGCCATCTTCAAGCTTGATGTTGAGCGTAAAAGGTGTCAGGTCGTGCTGAAACGTGCCAACGTATGACTCGAGTGCGAGCGAAGGCTGCGTCCCCTCCACTTGCCTATACTTGAGCTGCGTTCCTATCGAGGGCATATGGTTGAGGACTTCGCGGGCCACTCCCTCGGCGAACCCTTCGTAGTCGTGCCTGGATGGGGGATCGAAGATGGCCTCAATCACCATCTGGGAGATCCAGTCCGCGGCGTCGCCGAGGGACGACGCGTTTGCCAAAACGGCCACGACCGTTTCTGTCTCGGGCAGCAGGGCAATGTTGGATGTCGAGCCCACCGTGAGGCCCGTGTGGTAGAAACACTGGCGCGACGGGCCGCCTTCTAGAACGTATGGCATGCCCTCGTCCAGGTAGTCAGCATTCGTCCCAATAACACCCAGCTGCCCGGGGAGCTTGTGGTTAATCAACCCGCAGCTGTACGACTGCTTTGGACGGTTGAAGCTGAACGAGGGAAGCGTGTTATTGTTATGGGACGCGAGGAGCCTGTTGCATTCAACAAAGGGGTTGCTCGGGGTTGAGCTGGTCTGTGACCTGAATTGATGTTTGATTGCCACTAGATAGGTGTGGTAGAGGCAAAGCATGTCGTCGATGGTCGAAATGACCCCTGAGCTCCCTTGGGCAAACACGCCCACGGCGATGGCAGGGTCTGGAACGCGGGTAGGAGATCTATCAGCTAGCGTGGAATATGATACAGCAGTGTTCTCCAACGGGATACCATCTTCCATCTTGGTGCGCTTCAGGTTCAGGGGGTCAAAGATGCGTTCCTTCAGGAAGGCGTGCAGCTCCTGGCCCGACAGCTTCTCAATCACCAGCGCCATGATCCCGTAACACCAATTGTTGTAGCTGAAGTAGGAGCGGAAGGGCCCCAGGCGCGGCGTTGCGTTCCAGAGCTGGACGGTGTCGCCCCTCTCGGGGAGGACGAGGTTGCTTCCCTGCCAGGCCATGCAGTTGAACGAGTGGTGACCCGTCCGCATCGAGAGCAGGTCAATAGGGGTGATGGTCCTGTCCAGCTCGTCGTTCCCAAAGTCAGGGAGGATCAGCGAGATGGGCGTCTCCCACGAGGTCTCCCCCTCGGAGACCAGCATGGCGAAAGCAGCGGCTGTAATACTGTTGGTCAGCGCATTCAAGCTGAAAACGGTGTCGGACCGGGCCGGAAGGCCTCTCTCGACGTCACGGAGGCCGGCGCTGAACTTCCACAGCTCTACTCCCTCATGTACGACGCCGACGGAGCAGCCAGGGGTGCCGGTGATTTCCATCAGCTCCTGTATCCGAGGCTCCAAGTCCTGGAGTCGCTCCAGGATCGAGCTCGAGTCGTCCATTGGCTGGTGGGTGCCCATGATGGTGAGCGCGAGTGTACCATGGGAGAGGGTCGAGCTAGCGAGGAATTTGGGCCACGAAACGTTGGCAGGGAGGGACAAGGCCGGTGGGACTGGCAGGGCGAAGAATACTAAAGCTGGGGGAGTCTGAGAAAGGCGAATTTCTGGACAAAATTTTGCTACTCCTACTCGAGACAACAGTCAAAGACACCAGGCGCCGCTGGCTACCCCTCCTGCCAAAATTCCCAGTCTGACGTGGCAAGAGCCCAATATCTGTCCCCACTAAGGAAAGCACCTGAACGTGAAGGGCCTCTTGTGATGCAAGGAGGATGCACCGACGAGAGGCCGCAGTTTGTGTGCGCAGCCTCGCAGTTTTCTCCTCATCCCCCCATCGAGCTGCTGGCGCAGCTGTTATAGAAGGGCCTCTTACTTCTCCGCTGTCGGTGGTTCGGTGTCGGCCCAATGCTCGGCAACTTGCTAGCCGGGGCTACCCGCCTGCATGCAGCCTTCAATTGGGAACTGATGGGGCGCCCCTTTTTTTTTCATGTCTGAAGAACCAAGATAGGAACTTCCGCGCCCACTAGGCCCAGTCCCAAGGCACGCGGATCGAGATCTGGGTCCCCGTTTCAATCATCTTTCCGTTCCGACAGGCTGGCCCTAAGAGGAAACCCACCACAGAGGATAGGCTAGTAGTAAGCTACGGTGGCGTCACTAAAGACCATCTAGTGCGGAAAATCAACAACTTGTATTGTGAGAAGTGAACACACTATGAGAAGAGAAAAAAAAAGTAACACACTATGACAGGGGAAAATAATAATGATAATAATAACACGCTAGGAGAGGGGAGGGAATAACACACTGTGAGAAAGGAAAACGCACATCCAGGGGGTAAAAAGAATTGATCCAGCCAACCCGTGCGGGAACCTTCAAGGTCACCAGCAACAAATCCCACGATGATCAGCTGCAAATACAGCACGAAAAAAATATTTCCCTGTCCAGAACACTTCAATAGGACCACATAGCCTTCAATGTATCCGTGTTCCACGCCGTCTTGGAGCACTCGTATAACTGGTCGAGTACACGGGCCTCGTGGCCCGGTCCGGTCGAGGCCGGCATGACATAGCCCAGACGGCAGCATGCGTAGGTGACGAAGAGGAAAAGACCGGGCGCATTTCTCGGGAGGTCTTCGCGGCATCTGTTCATGTGAAGGCTCTCGCTGAACATTTCGGCAGCCGTGTAGGGGTTAAAAATGGTTGGCATCAAGGTGGGGTCGAACTTGAGAGTCAACAGCTGCAGGTACTCCTCCTCAAGCGATTCAATGCGAGCTTCAATCTGCTCAATACTCAAGCCTTCCACTCGGATATACGGGCTGTTGGTGATAGTGGTCTCGATCTCGGCCAGAGTGACGTAAATGTAGCCCAAGGGCCCAGCGGTGCTAAGACCGTCTGCCCTCTCCTGAAAAGAGCCGCCAACGTGATGGCAGAGGCGATACCAGAGGGCCATAACCCGGGGGAGCAGGGCAAAGGCCTTCTGGAACAACTCCTCGCCGAGGTAACCCCTCCAGAAGGCCCAGTCAAGGGGAAAGCATGGGTAGCAAGAGTAAATTTGACCATAATAGGCCGGTACGGCAATCAGTGACATGCTTTGGAAACATGCCGAAATGTCACAGAGAGCCATTTTGAGGCGGTAATTGTGGTGCTGTTTCACTTTTTGAGACAAAAGTTTCGCTTAAGGAAAGACAGCGCAGATAGGTAGACCGAGAGGCTTGAGAAGAAGCGGAACAGGTGCGCCACTTGGCTAGGAGTGAATACTTTGGCCTAGTTTATGTATGATCCGTGCTTCATTCACAAAGCTGGATGCGAATATGTGAGATGACAAATGTGCAGGTCGCGGCCCGGCCATTGCATGTGCCAAGTGAGGGGAAAGAGAGAGGTTATTGATGCCCGCTTCGCATGTCTCAGATACAACAGGCCAGAGGTTGCACAACAGGAGGTTGCACAACAGGAGGCCGATAACCAGCGATGCATTCGCCACATGACCCATGACCCGGCAGTTGAAAAAAAAAAAAAAAGACCCTGGGCGAGTAGCGCTTCCCTGTCAACTGCTTTTGGGATAAATGTCTGGCCTCCCGCCGGCGCCACAGTGCAGCAGCTGCGGGATGCCCTCCAACCTCCCAAATTTGTCCAGCATTGCAGACCATTGCAGACCATTGCAGGAGGTGCCCGACACCATTCTCAAAGGGGCGGTAAGCACAGTCCGTGTCTTGGACTAATTCCTGCGCCGGCCTGCGAAAAAGGAATTCCTGTTGTTACATCTGCACCTTCCCGTTGCAACCATTGGTGGCCTTGCCTCGTCACCTTTTTTTCCCTCACAAATGGGCGAGCACGGCAGCGTCGATGACACTCACCATGCAGCCACAAAACACCTCGCAATTATTCCGCCATTCCTCGCGATCGGCGCCCTGCTTGCTGCGCTCTACATGAATCCGTCGCTCACGTCCGCCCTGCCTTGGCGTCTAATCAGTAAACCGACGGCCCAACACTGACCTGCAGGGGAATGTCACCCTGACTCAATCCTCTGGCGACCAGGTCAACCAGAATAGCATCGCTGCCTGCCATCCACGTCAGTATCGTCCCATTCAAATTTGCAGGGACCTGTCGCAAGCCCGACGCACCAGGAGGCCCGACCACTGACACGCCGATGGGGTACAGCTCTTCTCTCTTGGTGATAACTGATGCAAAGGTGACTTGACCGGCTGCAGAGCCTTGTAAGCAAGAAGATGCACACGCCCTGGAGGGGAAAAGAATAGGGCATGCAGTGTACCTATCACTGTAACTTCGGGCGCCCGCATTATTGGGGCCATGTTGAGAGAGTCGTATCCGCTCAGTGCGGAAAATGGTCTAAGACTGGGTCAGTCAAGGCCGCAGTTCCCGCCACAGACATGTCTCACGGAGGTGTTGAGTCGCGATAGTGTGGTTTGCCCTCCTCAATCGGTAGCACCATGATGGTGAGCGAGTCCTTGGACTGTGCTTCGAAGACTCGGTCAAGCAACCAGCAGCTGTAGGTTCCTAGCCGGCGGCAATGCATGTCGCGTTCGTGAACCGAGATCTGTTTCGCCATTTCCCTGAATCGGTGGACGTTAGCACAAACTTGTTGTCGCTCGGTGATACACCTACCATTGCCAATGCATGGCCCGATGCACAAAAGGTGGCTTGCCGTGCTTCTGCTCGTACTGGCTGCGAAAGTCTTCCAGAGCGTAGTACCCATCTCGATACTGGGGATAAGAACAGGCCTGCACAAAGTTAGAGCCGTCTGCATAAAGGAGCCATTGTCATACGTTTTCCAGATACTGTGCAAGATCAGGGTGGTCAGGCCCATCAGGTAGGTCGCTCCGCCATAACTGCGACAACCAAACCTTTGTTTTCCTTGTCTGCAGTGCTGTTTCAAGTGAGTGTACAAACCTGTTGATGACCTTTGTCTGGCTGGGATTGATCGTGGGGAGATAATCCAGGGGGAACAAAAGCTTGATGGATGTCTGAGAAACAATTAGAAAGAGGTCTATGGTGAAAGATTTTGTGGAATGGGAGACTGGCCTGCTTTGCTTGGGAAGGATTTCGGAGCAAAGGCGAGTTCCCGTACCATGCCGAGATGAATTCTCGAAACCTTGCCATGTCCCTTCCGAAGAAAACTGGCATGTCAAAGTTTCTGAATAGCACATCTTGGTTAGTTAACTGAACATCCATCGGTGGATATGCCATACTGGAATTGCCCAACTACACCACTGGTATCCACGATACCGGTTGACGGACGCATGGAAAAACACCCATTATAATGAGCTGGTTTCCGACCGTTGCCGTTGGCTGCGACAGAGTCAGCAATCGGGGTTGACGCGGCGTTCTTGGGGTCTCAGACTGTCGGACCCGAGGGAAAAGTCGAGCCATTCGTAGGAAGCTATCCCTGCAGCGCTCGCATGGCTGCTACCGGAGGGCACCTGATGGCCATCTCCACGGGGGTTAAAAGGAGCCGCAAACTCGACGCACTCTAGTGGTTCCTCCCTAGCCATCATGGCCTGCAGCTTTACCTTGCCCACTATAATAGCACCAGCGTCGACCAGTACCTGGACGCAGGCAGCGTGCTTCGTTTTGGGCGGATAGAGCTCCTCCCATGCCCTGTTGCAAAGGGTTGTTTTATGGCCGGCAATGTCAATGTTGTCCTTGACGCTGATTCGAATCCCGTCAAGTGGGCGTTCCTTGGTTTGCTTGAAGTAGCATCGGGAAGGAACAATGACCCTACCTCCGAGGCCAGCCTGAGGGGAGTCAAGCGTGAGCAGCGTGCCCATGAGTCAGCATAATAGCACTTGGAAGGGCAGGAGCGAAGGATACACATATCTTCCAGTGCCATCGCACGAAGGCTTAAAGGCTTTCATGAAACAGGCGTTAAAGTCGCGGTAGACTCGCCACGGTTGATATGTCTTGCCGTTCATGGCTACATAGGGACCGGGCGCTATCTGGGCGTTGGTGCTGCTCTGGAAAAAGCCCCAAGTCTGCACACCCCACGCGCGAAGCTCGTCTACGGCGTCGTCTTGCAATTGGACATCTTTCTCTTCAGCCCCGTAGAATGCCACCATGTTAAGAAACTCGGGCACGAATACATCATCGCACTCGAGAGCCTCTCGACGGAACTGGCGCAGCGTCGAGCGTGAGATGGTTTGGCCTGGCCGAACCAGATGGACCACAACCGGGTCTACACCCACGTGGGTGATGTACACGAGGAAATTCTATGGTTCGTCAAGTTAGAGCGTCTGTTCCGTTTTCGTGGCTGATGGCTGGCTAAAAGAACCTCTGGGTTGGGCATCAGCAAGTAATTCACGTTGCCAATGGTGACGTTGATGTCGCCGCCAGGCCCGGCTACAACGGTAGAGGTTGCCATCGGAACTACAGTCTGGTCTTGGTCGTTGGTTGATGCTGCGGAGAAAGAAACGCCCACCAGGGTTGATTGGGAGTGAGACCACGGCCCGGCGGTACGGGACAGACGGAATCCTACTCTGGAATGACGCGAATGGGAGATGAGCCCTGGCGCACGGAGATTATTTATTGACGAGCCCGGATGACCATCTGGTGAGACGAAGACCGCCTTGTAACGTCCCTTTCCGACATGCATGGTAATCTATCGCAATCGAGCAGAGTCAAAAAGGAACCTCCAGGCCAGCTTGGCCTCGTGGATGGAGTTGTACTGCAGCTCTCAGCCAGCTTTCTGCATGCGCGAGAGAAAGTTTCCCTGCGAATAGAAGCATACGATACTTTGGTTGAGACCAACCTTGGCCATTCACCCATCCCGCAGCATGCTGCAGGAAACCGGGGCTCAGGGCCATCGCCAACCAAGCGGTGCTGTAGGCGGACGCTACACTGCACGAAAACAATGCGTCAAAGCCATCGCATGCTCCGGATCGTTTGACGCGAGGAAGATGAAAAGGCAGAATTGACGGTTGGTCTTTTCTCATCTTTTGGTATCAAAGACCATGCGGGGAGCGCAAAATGGAGACCAGAAATAGGAACTGCATTGTCGAGAACCCAGTCACAAGTCCCTGCAAAAGGTTACTCAATTCAGGCCGTTGATGGAGGGTGGTGTCAAACCTTGAGTGGCAACAATTCACACAAGATAGGAAAATAATTCAGATTCGCCTGGCATATCACAGCCCATTTTCTCCTTTTGTTGTGCAGGCCCCAACACGAGGGCTGCTCGTTGGTTTCTCTGCTGCGAGTGCACCTCAGTGGTTTAATTCCAAGCAGGCAGTTGGAGCGAAAAGTTGTGTCGGGTGCGTAGTGGATCGTGGAGACTTGGATGCAGAGACTTGGGTAGAGACTTGGATACAGAGGATAGAGGGAGTCTGGCAGCACTCGATAGGAAAGAGCAAAGGGTGTTTTTTATTTTATTTTATTCGATTTTTTTTTTTTAAAAAAAAGAAGAAGAAAAAAACCAGCAGGCAGCAGCCGGAACCCCAAATAGAATGAGAGAACTGAGGACAGAGGAACGAGAATGCGAACCAAAGCTAGGGTTCAAAAACGCAGAAGATGATAATGCGCCCGGACGGCCGACGGATGTTGTGCATGGAGCCTTGTAGCGATCGATGCAGTTAGCGCGGGGTAGCGGGGTTCAGCAAACTGCCACGATCAACAACTCTGTTCATTCTATCGGCGGCAACACGGCAACACAAGAATTGGGGATGGCGTTTGCGCAAAATTTGCCACAGATGAGCAGGCTGCTGATCCAAATGTCAGGCGCCCCTGGATCGGGCAAGAGCACCATGGCCAGGCTCCTGCAGCAATCCGTGGGTGGGTTAGTCATCGACCATGACATCCTCAGATCCGCCCTCCTCGAGGACACAGGCGATGCATTTGATCGTGTCGCGAAGCGCGCCTACAACCTTCAATGGACGCTGGCCGAGGACGCCATGAAGCAGGCTCTGAACGTCATCGTCGACAGCACTTGCAATTTCCGAGAGGTTCTCGATCGGGGATCCGCGCTCGCTCAGCAATACGACTTCGAGTACTGCTACGTCGAGTGCAAGGTCGAGGACATTGACCTGCTGGATGCACGGCTGCGCCTGCGGGATCCAATGAGAAGCCAGCGGACCAGCGTCGATTCCCCCCCAGCCGCCGCAAGCAGCGCTCGGGCGGGTCAAGACTCTCGCGCCCTATTCAAGAAGTGGATTGAGGAGCCGTGTCGTCCAGACCGCAACGCGATCGTCGTCGATTCGACAGGCGACCTAGCGGAGCTCAGAGACCATATCCTGGCGCAGATTAGCAAGCAAATTGGTGCTTAAGTCAACGGCTAGTAAGCCAGCCGGCACTTGCAAAGTGGACCTCACTACCGGTTATTGTGTTTGGTTTGTGGGGAACTACCGAGTAGGTCTTCTGACTGCGCTTCAATAGAAAATAATTCTAGAAATCAATTTGTAAACATTTTATTTCCATCCAAGTACACTTTGTTGCTAATTCCAAATAGAATTATTTCCTTCCGATGAGAAAAGCGTCCAGGGGCGTTGGCTTTGGAATTAAACTACGCTATCATCGGAAATACGGAACTACGCTGGGGTCGGAATGGACCAGTGGACTAAGCAGCTTATAAATCCAGCCAAGCCAGCAACAGCTTAACTCTTCGCTCCGCTTGGGAAACTAGCAGATTGATAAGGCGACTGTCATTCATAGCTGCAGATTACGCCGCTATTATTCATTGAACGAACATTTGGCCGTAGCGCATTTGCCGTCGTCGGTCTTTTGGAAAAACACCAGGGAGCTTAAAAAAGGCCGGTCACCGCCCCCTACAAACACGATGGCTTGGAATCGCAACATTGTATTTTTGGCCATTGGAATCTTGGGACTTTTCATCTCACGCCTGGAAGGTTTGTAACCACTTTTCAATATGTTCTCTTCCGCTTTGCCCAGACTTATGCGGCGCACAGCTCCGTCCAATTTTGTTTCATCCGTTTTTTGCTCTCAGCGCCACCCCGCCACCAGCCTCGCCTTTTCCCGCACCATGGCGTCGCAACCCATCCTCGATGCCATCAAGCTCCGGCGATCGCACTACCAGCTCACCAAGGAGCTTCCCCTCTCGACGGGCCAAGTCGATGAGCTCGTGAAGAAGGCGCTGTACGAAGTGCCCTCGGCCTTCAACTCGCAGACCACGCGCGTGGTTGTCCTCCACGGCGCCCAGCACGAGAAGCTGTGGGACATTGTGACGGATGCCCTCAAGGCCAAGGTGCCCGAGGACAAGTGGGCGCCCACCGGCGAGAAGATGAAGGGCTTCAGGGGCGCTGCCGGCACGATCCTCTTCTTTGAGGACCAGAGCATCGTCACGAACCTGCAGGAGACCATCCCCAGCTACGCCGACAAGTTCCCCGCCTGGGCGACGCAGAGCGACGGCATGCTCCAGTTCACGCTCTGGACCGCGCTGGCGACCGAGGGCATCGGCGGCAACCTGCAGCACTACAACCCGCTCATCGACGAACAGGTCGCCAAGGCGTGGGACATTCCCGCCTCGTGGGCTCTGAACGCGCAGTTGGTGTTTGGCGGCAAAGTCAGCGAGCCGGCTCCCAAGGAGCGCGCTCCGGTCGAAGACCGATTCAAGTCGTTTATGTAAAATGAATCATTGTCGCGAATTGCTCCATGGTAAATGGGAGACGGCAATGATTGTGGGTTAAAATATTTCCCAGTCATGAGTCATGTAACTAGAATATATCATCAAATATTAGAAGGTTGGCTATGAGCATCGTTTAGCGACTTGAGGTTTTCACTCGAGTAGTTACCACCGCTGTAAGCCAGCGAATGTGCGCTACAATGAACCCTATCCACACCCTGCGAACCACTGAAACTACGTTGCGGTCGCACCGGGTTTTGGGCACCATCATCAACCCACGATGATGTTGATTCACAACGAAACGTGGTTAACGGAGGCAAGAACACATGTCCAAGTACTTCCTTCCCTAACCAATCGGCCCATCTTAGATGAGCGGCTGATACGACGTGACCCAACAGCAGAACCGGACGGCCGGGTCCACGTGTGTCCCTCCCGAGATGCACAAACCATTCATCTGACTAACACGGGCGTGGTCAATTTGGGTGCCCCTATTAGGGGCGGCTTTGAGTCGTTGCGTCTGGGCGTTGACGACTGCCGCAAGCTCCTTCCAGCGGGAAGCCGATAGTGATTGACGCACGCTAAATCACCCGCTGGCAATGGCATTCGCGGCAGTGGCTGGCAGTGGTATGCTCACTAAAAATACAGTGGCATCCCCACTAAGAATACAGTGGCATGCCCGCTGAAAATACAGTGATAGTCTTACTAAAAGTACAGTGATATGCTCACTAAGAATATAGTGCCACCCTCGCCGAAAGTATAGTGATGTTCTCACTGATTTGCAGTGCCATCCCCACTGAAAGTACAGGTCACAGCTTCGGCCGAGTGACACGACAAGCCCGACAAGCTAAAAAAAAATTGGCGGGGCACGGAAGGCTAATTGCCCACCGATGTGCCACAGCATGACGGAAAGTATAACAGGGAGTTTAATAGGCTAATCTCAAGAAAGGAAGGGGAAGTGGATTCGATGCCGTTTGGACGTCCACGTCCATCGTGTACACGGCCTGCTTCAACCCCATGGGCATCAAAGAAGCCACCAGGCTCCGAACACATCGGCTGGGCTGAATGTGCACCAATCAGGCATGCGAGTAAACAAGCCCACGGAACAAGCAACCCAACAGTTTGCAAAGTCACCTGACTGTGCTTGCTTCTTGGAGTTAAACCCCCTCAAAACCAACGGGCTCCCGCCCCCTCTGCCTCTTTTAAAACCTGGTAAAACCACTAGCCTTCTTCTTCTTATTCCCACACCAAACACTCCTCGCACAATCCGTTTTCAATCATGGCTGTTGATCTCAATTTTTACGATGCCTTTCTGGGAGCCGACGGAGATGATCTCAACGAGTATCTGACCCCGGTGGTTGCCCACCACGCAAACCCATCCTGGGAACTCGAGAACGTTGCCGGCGGCGGCGGCGGTCCTGTTTGGTCCTCCAACGGACATGCTTCCCTCCTTCAGACCATGGCCGGCGACGACGTCATTGACTTTGAGCTGTTTACCATGGATGCTGAAGAAGATCTTTCTACAGACGACGAGTATGTGATGCAGCTTGACGACAAGCTGTTTTCCGACAAGCGAGCTCAAGAGATTCCAACCACTGTGGACCTGACTGCTTATGCCGAGCATGCTACCAAGCGATTCGGCTTGAGGCCCAGCAGGAAGCAAACCGATGCCAGCGCTTCCTCGTCGTCGTCGACGGAGCAGCTGGACGGCCGAGTCGACATGGTGGTCATGAAGCCCGCCCGCCCGCGTGCGCAGCTTCCTGCTTCTTGCCAGGTTTGTCACGCTGGCCCCTACAACACAGCGTTTGAGCTGGAGTCGCACATGAGGGTTCACTCATCGCCCGATTGGTTTTGCATGGCTCGAAAGTGCAAAGGGAAGAAGCAGTTTAAGCGAAGAACCGACTACGCTAGGCATGCCCTCATGCATGATCCGCCAAGATTCGCCTGTCCGTTTTGCGCTGGTAGCAGCAGGAAATACGTCTTTAGTAGAATAGACGTTCTCGGCAGGTAGGTAGCACCATGACCCCCCTCCTTTTTCCTCTCTACTGGGCTTCAGTTCTGCTGACCAAACCTCTTTCTAGGCATATGGGTCTCCTTCACCCAGGAATTGAAAAGAATCACCCAGCTTATCTCAGAGCGGTGCAAATTGGGGTTGATCATGCAAAGCAAGTTCGAGATCAAGCAATTGATGATCACGAGGCTGCGAGAAGCGAAATACTAAGGTCCCTAGCTAAGTCGGCGGGGCAGACCTGAGCAAGTGTGCTTACGGATTGTTATTACTGAGTTGATTATTTCTACCAATCTTGACAATTGATTTCAATGCAATGAACCGATGAGAGCAATAGTAAGAGTCTGTCGCAAGGCACAAATACCGTAACTGCACTACGCGTTAGCGGACTGTTCACTTGACTTTTGCCGTTGCGCAATGGTAGTTGAACAGATTCCAATGCAACACATCGATGAGAGTGATAGTAAAGCCAATCCCTCATGCCTTGGATATGGATTATTACTAGAAGAAAGAAAACGTACAAGTAGTATCAGCTATAATGTACACCGCTTGCAGGTAGCAGGAGTGATATTTCAGGGAGACATCGCCCCAGAATGCTCCCCACAAGCGCATACGAATAGATGATTCCAGTTGGAAGCCGTGGTTTGAATTTGATTCTAGCTGTCCAACAGAAACCCCTCACTTTGGGCTTTTATCGCAAGAGGAGCCATAATTCCCATCACGTAACTGCATGGCCCATGGGCGCTTCTCCACGTACAAGGAAATCAAGAGGCGTTGGATATATGGGCCAAGTCTCAAAGCCTGACGGACAGACACACACCCCAGAATTGTAATTTGAAAACACAACCACAACAAACATTGGTCTGAGAAATACGCGGACATGCGGTCCAGAAACTACTCTGGGTAAAGCTAATCCCCCCCTCCTCCTCCAAGAGGCGCTGCAGCCACGGCAATAGTGCGATGGAGTTGTGGACACCAACAACACATGCACCTGGCCAAATCAATCCACACAGCCTGGCAAACCAACAACATCCGGCATTGATTGCACACTGTGCAGGGGTGCCTCGGGCATCAAAACGTGAGACAACCTGTGCCCCTCTGCCAAAAGTAGACAAACTGCCACTGCGGAGCAGCGATCGCCGAGTACGAACAACCCGACATGGATCGGGGTTGTTGCGGGAGACGACGCCTGGGGGTGCTAAGCCCAAGTACAAAAAAAGAAAGGTTTTGCTTTGCCGACGACGTCATGAGCTGACAGTTGCGTACGGCTGAGGGACGCAACAGTTTCTGGCGTTGCACCACCACCATTTTAGCCATCTTGTGCCTCCATCTTCGGATTTATAGGAACCCTTCCCCGCCCGATCCGCCACTGCAACCCCCCCATATCCTGCACAACATCTTTCGTCGTTGTGCTTTCGCTCCGTACCATCCTACCTTGCCCATCCACAATCTACGCTAGCTAGCGGGGAAAAAAAGCTCCGACCATGTCTCGAGCATCTGAAGCTGCTGTAAGTCAAAAAACCTCCGATATTCTTCTCTCTGAATTCTCCGAGTGGAAGCTCAAAAACCTGCCAATCCAGAAGTTGGCGAGGCGTCGACAGATGATCAAGGCCGAGGCGATGCGACGGAGGAGAAATGATGTGTTGATGCAGCACCGGAACCGGTGTCGCGCGCGGCGGCTGGAGCGCGTCCAGAGCCTCGAGAGGACCATCCGAGAGCGCGAGCTTGCGGAACTCAGGGCCAAGGAGGAGAGCGATTCCGCCATCAGCACCGTCACCCAGGAGAACCGTCATCTCCGCAGCTTGCTGGCCATGTACGGCCTCACAGAGGAAGACGTCGAGAAATACCTGGACGCCAAGGAAAGAGCCATTCAGAAGCTAGAACAGACAAACAACCAACCTAGCGATCCCGCGGGCGGGGCTGCCACCATCGCCGCCAACCTCGCGGCCCTTGGTACCTTCTTGCCGGTTGGGGTGTTGCCAACATCGCTATCCGACCCCCAGCAGCAGGCCGCGAACGCGACGGCCCCCGTCGGAACCTACGCTGCAGCTGCCGCTGTGGCTACGTCGGGGTAAACAGAACTTCCACGGGGCTTCTTGTGGGACACGAGACAGACGCAATATTCAACGGCAGGGGTTTCCACACGGCGTTTTGGTCCTTTGGCACATTCGCCATGGTGGAAGTGGGTAAATGTAAATTAAATAGGCACATTTTGTCAAAGTCTCGCATGTAAATCAGTCTGTAGCTTGCCTTTGGGAAGATGGAGTCTGATGACCACGCGAGACAGAGAAAAAGGCAGTGGGAAATGTTTTGTGTTTTGGGGGATTGACGGGGGATAACGAACCAGACCACTCACTTCGGAAATCTAACTCTACAAAACAACACTTTGCTTAAGCCAATTATTAGCTAGATTTATATCATATAGCTTCAAGGTGCCAATTGAGTTGATGTGAATTGTCTGCTATCGTCAAGCGGGTCTTATCGCACTGGCGGCATCCGGGCGGGGGCAGACGGGTTGCGATTCAACCAGGGGCGGTTGCGCCATCTTGCACCACCCAGTCCAGTCTATGCCAGCGCTGGTGTCAGCCTCGGCAGGCTGGGGTGTAAGTTGATTGGCCCGCTGCCATTTTGCCGGCTGCTACCGCCCACCCGCCCCCCGATCAAACCCAAACCCCCACCATGGCAAGGCGGATGCTTGAGCCTCGTCAGAGAGCTGTTATTTACGCGCCCGGCAGAATGCCCACTGCCACTTTTTTTTGGGCCCCACGAACTAGCCGTCTCCCGCCGAACTGTTGCGTCTAGACAAAGTTCTGACACGGACCGATCACGATCCTCCCCGCCCTCGACCCCGGTCGTCGCGAATCCTTTTCGTCCCGATAAAGCAAGTGGAGAGACTTTTGTTGGCCCTGTTCGCGGGGCAAATCCGCGCTAGCATCGGACACGAGACCATCCCCTCCCACGACCGACAACCGCCGATTTACATACTCGCTGTATTTCTTGATCACGCTCAAGAACGGGGTAGTTTTACTACCGGCTCGAGCTACTTCTGGCTTATCGCAAACGTGTCTGTGACATCTTCTGTGGGTGCCAATGACCTTTGGTGCGTGTGTGTGCGCGTTGAGGACTTTAATGTCCCTCACATCCAGGTGAAATACCCAACGCTATCGAACAACTTGTCGCGTGCTACATAGTCCCGAGTGAGACAACCAGCTAAGTTTGCGAGCTCTGAGATTGACTTTCGCTCTCCCAAGACAGAGAGCTATGTTGACTCACTCCCGCCCCGTACTCGATGCGTTTCGTTTTGCCATGACCGCCCCATCAACCGAAACAGTGAGCCATTGACCTGCACGAGCCTAATATCTCGAAACGAACGCACCCGAGGACAATACTAGGGGAGTGGTAGTTGCTGCGTGTGCGTTCTGTTGTGATGGCTGTGTTCGCGTTCGAGAATCGACTGTTTTAGCAACCGCAGAGGAAATCTAAGATGATGCAAACCAAACATTATTGCAAGGGCAGCTAGTTCGCAGAAGCCACTGTCCGTGTATAACGAATTGAGGATTTAGGGCCCAGGGTGAGTCTCGGCAATCGCGTCACTGATCTTGTCGCAGATTGCCGCGTTCCGTCATCCTGGCCACCCTCAAAATGCCACTAGTTGCGACCCACGTCACCCCGACTAGCACCGAGTTACAGGCCCACTAAGAGCAGCCAGGTAAGGTTCCCGTTTCTAGCGATGCTACTCAATCGTCGGGGACCAAGAAACCTTGCCGCGGGTATCGGCACCGCCATCTTCGAGCCGAAGCGCTAGGCTAAAGCTGCAAGGGCCTTTTCGAAACAACGACCAAGTACCTACCTCACGAAGAATATCGATCGCCCACGAGAACATAAAGCAGCTGTCAGCCAATCGAATCTTCCATGTCGAATTTCAGATCAACAAGCCACCCCACGAAACGTTGCCGCACAATATCACCAGAGCACAATACAACGGGCCGGCTTCCCATCGATGCGGAACCATTACAAAGTGCCAACGACTAAATAAATAGAAACACGAACCATTGATCCCTGCCCCGAGTTTAGCAAGAACTCTCGAAACCAATCGATCGAAATACACGAGGTGCCCTTCTCCGAACAAACACAGAAAGACAGAAGAAAGAGCAAGCGAGGCCTGATTCACTGTCATCTGTCTCGGTTAGACTGAAGGTGCCAAAGACATAACGTCAGCAGTGCATGTCTACTGCTCGCTCCCACATTCTATGCTTCTTTCTGCGATCATTGGGACCCAGTTAGGGTCCAAATACATTGCGCCCCTTCCTGTTGACATGCTCGACCTCTTCTAGCTACATCTCAAGCAGGCGCCCACAGTGTTGCTTTGGCCGTCGCGGCCCACGTCTCGAGTTCTAGAAAACAGGATGTAGTCACTTCGAGGGAGGACGAGCCACAACCCGTATCGCGATTCGATTCGTCCCCTGCACCCCTTGCCGTTGACGTGCTCGGCTTCCTCTAGCTATGTCTTAAGCAGATGCCCCACGTTCTGACTTCCAAAAAAAAGAAAACGATATCGTCACATCTAGAGGGAGAGAGAACAAGCCGCCACGGCCCGTGTCGCGATTTGCTTCATCCGTTGCGCTAATCGTGGGAATATGTAGAGGAGGCGAGATGGAAAAGTAGGTCTGAGCTAGACAATAGTATAGCCAATGCCGAATCCCTCTCGGAATTCAGACAACTACGTAGAGTCTACTAATAGAGTCCAAGGTTAATCATGCTGGTCATCCTCCCCTGTTCCATTTCTACTTCCTGTGATTCTGAGCTCCCAACCAGAGGATTGGGTCGTTGTTATCCATGACGAAATTCTCCCGGGTGAAGATTAGCATGTACAGATGGATGCCAGTGCAAAGCGACGCGTCATGACCTGAGACTAATGAGCAACGTAGATAAGCAGGACGGGACGTAGCAGCTTCCGCGAGCATGCAAATAATGGAGTGGTATAGGGTGTGCGCTGTAGGCGCGTTGGGGGGGACAAGGCAAGATTGGAGTAGATGGGGCCTGGCAAAGCTCATGCCTCCATCTGGCTACATACGGGAGCGCGATGGTGGTGTCGTAGAAGTTGATACGAAGGACGAGACTCTGTGCAGTGAACTGCTTGTTGGTGTTATACGGCCGTAGTATATCACGACGAGAGCGATACATTCGGGCTAACTTTGGTATTTAGAGAAAGGCAGATGCGCATACGAGTCCATAAAAACTTTTGGGCGGGCCAGGCCGCGAGAAACGAACTAGAAATCACCAAACGTAGAAATCACCATCGAGCTTTCGAAGCACCCACACTGACATGAATCTCATCCAGCATCGTCTCCTCTTCCTCCCACTCCTCCCACTCCTCTTCGTCGTCTTCATTCACGTCCGCATCATTGTCGTCGTCCTCCTGCTCCTGGCCCAGCTGGTACTGGTCCTCTTGGTCCTCCTCATCTAGCTCCTCCTCCTCCTCCACTAGCCCCATCACCTCCACGCGGGGGACACGGGGTCCAGGACGTACCCAATCTGGGTCCTTGATCCATCGAAGAAGTGGATTTCTCGACACTTCAACTTCCTTGAACGTGGGGTATTGGGGCAAGCCAGTGTCAATGGTGAGCATGAATCTCCTGTCGTTTGAATCAATTGGGAACCACTGCTCACACCCCTTGTTAAACGTCGTCTCCCACTGGCAGGCTGGGCATCTACTACTCAGACGTTGTGTAGACCAAGCGGGACAATGGTCCGGTGGGCAGAAGCGTCGAAATTCAGAAGCTGGTGAAGGTTTGTAGTCGACCGGCACATCCACAATAAACATCCTCAATTCCTCGAGAAACGGAAAGTCAAACATGATGCTCCAGAGCGTGCTGTACTCGCTAGGTTTTGGTTTCGGAAGAAGGATGTAGCGAAGCCAGCCACAAAGTTCCATGTTGGGATTGTCAAAGGAAAATCGAGAAACGCCTAGTAGTTGAATGTAGGGCTCTGTCCGCGCGAATGCCTTGCGAGAACCGTGGCATGCCAGCATTAGAGGATGCTGTTCGCGGACAATTACCCCATCAGAGTCAAATTCACCATTAATGAAACCAGGGCATGCCTGTTCCCAAATGTGCATTTGGACCTCGGCAGGAAGGTCGCGGAAAAATGGAAAGCCTATCATTTCATCATTGTCTTGGGGAAGAACATGCGAGCTCATGACGAAAAAAAAACCCGAGGAGGGGTAACAGAAAGGTTTGGTATAAACTGCAGATGTAAACAAGAAATGCGGGGGGAGATTTTTGGAGGAAGAGAAGGCCTGTCTAGATAGCCAGTCAGATGGTTGAATTTCTATGAGAGTGCAGAAGGCAGTTGCCTGAGGCAGCACCATACCATTCATTCAGTACAGCCTGCCTGGAGCGACACTCAGCAATGGCAGCCTCATAATTGGCGGGGGGCTCTGGGTTACACTGCAATGGGGGACTGACCCAGGGATCTCTGGTCGTGTGGTTGGCTTCGCGGAGTGGCATGGTGCCCTTGGCCGAAAGACGCATTGGTAAAGGGAAAGAAACAAGGTGCTCGCGGCTCTATTGACTCGCTGATGTATGAGCATTCAAGGGATCCAATTGCCCAACCACCTGCAAGATTTTTTCTCGGCTGCGATAGAAGGGCGCTGTAATCTTGGCGAATATGTGCTGAGCACGAGTAGCTGGGCATGCTGTGATGATTGAGAAGCCAAATTCAGCTTCTTAAGCTATCACCGGTGCTCATTTGGTTTTAATGCGACCATGAATGACTTTTTTCTCGAAAGGACCGTTCCGAATATTCGATAGTGAGGCGAGCAAGTGAGGGGCACAAGCGCCCGTACCCTGGGCCGCTGTTTTGTTGGCCTGCGACAGGTAAGCGAACCAGGCTGCGCGTGTTGCATGCAGAAGTTGGTTTCGCGACCGAGCCCCCAACAACCCAGCCTTGCCTCTCCGCCCAGTCTTCTCACTCGTCCGGGCCTCTCAATCGGCTGCCCATGGTTGTATACTCGCTTCCCAACTCGAACAGCTGTCGAAAAAACCATATTCGCCAAAACGTGCCTCCTCCTAGTCCGGCGAGGAACAGCGGTAGAATCCAGACACGGTTGCAGGAAGCCTCTCTTCGCCATGGCCTTTTCGCTTTCCTCTCGCGTACGATTCGGGAACCCAAGCCAAAGAAACGATCGATTTCGAACGAAAAGATTGCACCGAGAAAATACACGATCGATCGCAAGATAGAGCCTATATATTCTCTCTCGGCCGTCCCTATCTCTTAGCCCAGATTGAAACGATTCTGGGCATCAGATTGCGGAAAGCGAGCCAACGCTAGGAATAAATGAATCTATAACGTGGTTTGAGGTGATGGGGTTTCCAGGGGAATATCTTCGGTCCTTTCTTGATACCTTGCTGGTTGGATTATATCCTTCGCAACAGGGTTTATTAGAGCAGGCCCAAAGCTCGCTTATCTTGATTCCAATATGAGGGGGGAGGTCGGTGTCTAGAGATGGAAGTTATGTGATACTTGAACTTTGTGTAGTGATGGGATTCTAGCGTATTTGGATCCTGTCGTAGATTTTCGTTTGATATCAAAATGTGTTTGTTAAATATCTTGCTCGATTCTAGAGCTGCCAGGAGTGAGGGTGGCTCTTGGTAAACCCTTTTCCAAAATAGCCAGGTCAAACTTTCGTACTTTGAAGGCTGAAATTGTTTCGGTGGGAGGTCTTTTGCTTCGTTCTGAATGACTCGGTGGTCGATATGGAAAACAACAACGTATATTCTGACGAGTGACGAGCACAAGAACTATTTTAAGTTCATTCTTCTCCGAGAAGTCAGCTAGTGTCTGTATATTGTTGAAGGGAACGAAAGCTTACCTGGAAATCCATCCAATGCCTCTTTGTGTACGGAATACGGACATTAATCCGTTGAACAGCCGCCGCGATAAGGGTGGCAACTGTATGTCTTGGGACCATAATCTGTCGTTGCACCTTTGAACCGCAGTCGGCGCAATTAGAACACGGAGTCTATGTTCTGGTTTCAGCGCGAAAAGTGATACCAGTGCGCATATTCCCCTCCGAGCACAGCTGGAAAGGCGTGACGACTGAGGAGGAGCGCGTGGGCATTGTGAGTGTTGGTAATCATAGCACACTACCGGTCCCCTCCCTATTATTCTGGTGGTCGTCAATATCAGCATCCTCCGGGGAATGAAGCTTGCGAATGAGGCTGCGTATGATACCCTGGACGTCATTGTGGATGCGCAAAAGTACCCGGGTAATCGCGGCTCCTACGATTTCATCACAATTCGGACCTCCAGAAGACTTGGATCTGACTAGAAACTCGACCAGGGGCCTTGGAAGCAAGAGATGGAAGTTTGGTTTTGTGCATGAGCTGTGACAAGGATTAGAGAGAATTGAAGCTGCTCTCTTCAGGTTTTGGTGGCAAAATCTTGTGGCATCATTCAGGGACGTGATGATGTGACTCCTCTACCTCCTCGACTTGATAGGATTCCGGCTCGTGGAGAGTAAGGCTTCAGATGATATTGAGTCCCCTCGGAGTTGTTGCGTTCCTGCTCATTAGTGTCGCCATGAAAGTCTCCAAGAGAATCGAAGCGGAGAGCCGAGGTGATGTTGGCGGACAGGAACTGCCGCTTCTCGTTATCAGTTGCTTCGTCGCGGCATGGGCCAACTTCTTTCTTCGGATCAGATCGCTACGCAAACTTCAGTCACAGGGACGAGACGCATAGCTTGTTCCATTGCCTTGATGGGTTTGAATGTACCCATACCAATTCTACCAATCTGTAAGTATTGTGAAATTTGCTGTTATGGAGAATACGAACCTCCAATCTTTCGATTTCGCATCTCCAATTGGTCATGTCGGAAAATAGCGAACTTATGGATCATGTCTTGCAGATGCCTTCTTTCATCTTGAATATCCATGACTTTTTATCGATATTGAAACTCGAACGCGTCAATATCCTCCCCAACGAGGATCAAGCGGTACACAAGCAGGCCCTTTTATAGCCAAAGCTTGCTTCACCAGCAAGTTTTGTGAATTCTTTGGAGCTAGTATTAATGGCGCGCAATTTCTCTGTGTCGGCGCTTGCGACCGCCTAAGCACCATGCTTTCGAAGGGAGTAAAGACGTCAACGATAGACAAGCCACCATGCTGACAACTCTTGCGGATAGCCATAGTAGCAAGTGGAAAAGCTCCATATGAACTGTTCTGGCTGTGGCGCTTTCACGCTAATGAATGGCCCTCAGCAACTAGGTTATTTTGACTTAAAGGGCAAGAGGGTGAAGAACCGGTTAGGCCCGCCCAAGTCCGACCCCAGGGAAAAGAAGTTGGCGGAAGATGGAGTTTTGGACGATACTCTAGAATTTTTGGACCCGAGTATGCTTAAGGAATTGGGTTTGAACCCCAGCCTTTTGGAGGTGGACTCAGAAACGCAAGGTGCTGCGTTAGCTAGCGAGGCACATTGAGTGATGCAACGACCAGATCGCTGCGCAAAATTCGGTCGCATCGGCGAGACGCGTGGCTTCTTCCATCTTGCCGGGAGCAGATCCGTAGCATACTTTTCATGTTTCCAATATCGTCTGGGGAAGCAATGGACCAAAACAGAAAGGACGTGCGCGACTGATGACAACCTAGAAAATCGGGAGAGGTGCAAAATTCAAACAAAGAAAAGCTGCGTCTTTGCGGATGGTATCCGCGACGGTGAAATAAGGTATAAGGGTTCGTGAGCCCGAACATAACATGTTGCAAATCGGTAATGGGTACTCGAACGAAGGAGGGGCACCGGCACGAGGGGTTGTGTGTTGGTAAACACTCTTCCGGCGCATGTTCATGCTAATTGGCGAGCAAGCAATCTTGGTAGACATAGTTGGCTGGCGTTAGTGTCAGCATATCGGAGAGCCACCCGAACAAAGAAACCGTACTGTTTGATGGTTTCTTTCAACAAAGACAGCTCAGAGCAGAGACCCGGCTCGCCATTGACTTTGAATCATCATTGCAACAATTCGGTATACTTTTCGGGATGAAATATCCGATCCCTTGGTGGAAGCCACTCTTCTTTTTGCATTGATATCCGAGTGTGTTGAATGCGTGCGGATGGTAGATGAAACATGTGTTGGAACCAAAGGCCCACAGGACGGAATTCGTCGGGTCCACAGCATCACAAGAGCTGGTACACTAACCATGTTCGACGAAGGGGAATTCAGACCTTCCTCTAGCGTCAAACCATTCTTGGGATGTTTGTTGGAGGAGGAGTCACAGCGCACGACCCGCAACAGACTTTCAGTGTTGCAATCACGTGAGTCCCTGAATGACATCTGAACCGAACCGTGCGCCTGGCTCTCACCTGATCAGCGGAACACCTCCACTCGGCCGTTCCAACGACATTCTTTTATATAATTCCATTTTCATGGCATTACATTGTTCTCCTTGAATAAATTTTATGTATATTGCTAACAATCTGTCTGTCTACTCAACCTGCAACTTCCATTGTTCTCCTTCCACAAATGTTGTTTTATATTGCCAACAAACTTGTCTGTCTACTCAATCTGCAACTGGAACGTTGTCCGAAAGTATGTTCTCTATCCGAATCATCTCTGCCGAAGAAACCCGGGATGCCTTTTCTCGCCTTTTGAATCGCTTCTTTCGAGGCCAGTAGAAGAGGCACGACAAGGCTGGGAATTCCGCGTACCTAGCTTTCCAGAGCGTGTAGGGAATCTCAGGATGCGCGAAGAATCTCCACGCATCCCAAAACACCCACGCGAGTTCCCTGGGCAGGTTGTTGACGATTTCGTTGTCCCAGAGAGTCTGGAGACCGTCACCTCCCAGGGGGCCGAGCATGTGGTAGCCCAGGTTGCAAATCGATGGATGATCACCCCACCAAGGCTCAAGCGCCGTGGCGCGCGGTACGAATATGATTCCCTCGGGGAGAAGGGGCTCGGTATAGCTGCCTAGGGCTCCAGCACGATCCAGAATCATTTTCTTCTGTCTCTCCATGCTGGAAAATAAAAATTCATAGATGAAGCCGAAGCCCAGGGAAGTCATGGAAATGATCCAGTACTGTTCCTCGGTGTGTTTAAAGTGTCTGAACAATCGAAAACTTTCCATATCGAGGCCACCGAGAGGATGGGGATTGTTTGCAGCCTCCTCCGCATCACCATCACCAGGTACGTCTTCTGCGACTGCTTGTCCCTCCGGCGTTGATAGCTGGGCCCCAGGGAGGGATGTAAAGGCTTCGATAACTTCTTCTTGAATCTTATTCATGGATGATTCTATTGCCGATGAAAAGTAATTGTGGACGCAACAAAGCTCCTCGATTTCCCAAAGGGTCAAGCGAGAGAGGAAAATGTCGAATTGATGTGCACCCACGTACCCGAACCGAACCATAGGATCACGAGAGAACATTTGGCAGTACAATTCGAATCGCAAAAAGGCTCTCACCAATCGGAAGCGCTCAGCCTCTGTCAGCGGGGCACGCAGGGCATAGAACGGATCTTCTTCTTCTTGGGCATGGTATTCACCGAGGTGAAGACGGCTGGATGGACGTTGTCCAAGAACTCTGTGGTCGAATACTTCAAAATAATGTATGGCCTTGGCGATGTAGTTGTCGATGAATTTGGTGGCACGCCACTCGAGGTGACACATCCATACCAAGTCCGATTCTGTGCAATGGAACGGAGGAATGCCAGTGCCAAAGCACTGGTCAAGGAGGGCTTTGAACTTGTCGGTACGCGCCGACATGTGCAACTCCTCCCTGCACTCAGGAGTTAGACGTATGGCGACCAAAAGGCACCAGATTTCGTCAGGGACATTTTGAATCGTCAAATTTCGGTAAACCTCTGGCTTACGGATAAACTGTCGGAAGCAGGCAGGCGATGCTGAGATGAGATTGTGCAAATCATAGGGCGATGGGGCAGTTTCTAGGATAAAGGAAATTATTTCGGGAGGCAAGGTTTCGAACTCCATGATGACGAGGCTTGCTGAAAGAAGATGATTTGGGGATATTCTTCATGGCAATACAGAGAGGGCAGTCGTTGTTGAGGTTGCCAAATCCAGGAGCGGGGCTGGGATTACTAAGGCAGGTTGGTTGGAGGCAGGCGGGTTGGAAGCCCTGCTTACAGTCAACACGCGCTTTGGTAGCAGTTTGGACCAATAGCTCACATCTGTACAGTGTCTTTATTTTGAGGCACGAATCTTTTACATTGATGACCTCAATATCAGAGAACGAAATGGACCATGTTGTTACCCTGGACCCGTGTGACGGGAATCCTGCCAATTCGACCCACTATTCCTCTATATGCCCTTGATGTTGAAACGCCAAGATGTAGTTCCCCCTTGAATTCGATCCTTCCGTAAAACTCTTGCCATGAACTAGAGTGCAATTTGTATTCTGCTGATGGCGATGCACAGCGTGGTATCGGCAGTCTCGACGTTTCGATCAGGATCCGCTAGATTATGTGCCGCTTGTCCAGGAATTGTTCGTAATCTAGGTCAGCAAGGGCGAGGTTATTGCTCATTGAGGGCAGGGACAGCAAATATTTGTTCGCACGACGGTCGTTTGGTGTCGCAGGTGCTCGGGTCGGATCGCGTCGGCGGGTTCGTAGTCAACTTTGGTAGCGTCGAGCTAGGGGAGGATGTCCCGCATCTAAGAACAACAATATTCTGGATGTGTGGGGGTCGTGGGTAAACGCTTGCGATCGTCGAAAGCCATAGGGAATTCTCTGTGTTATTGCACAAGTCTTTTGCTATCAGTCGCCAAGTAAGATCGTGGGGCTCGACGGCAACGGCGAAGATGAGGATGGCGTGATTCTGGCATTGGCACTGTGCATTGTGCCTCCTCAGGTAGGGCTTCGTCTCCCGAGATGGCTGAGACCAATGAGATTGGTGGGCGCTTACCTCTTGGATCGGAGCAATCGCGGACGAAATAGGGAACGAGCTCCGGCCATATACCATGGCTCGAGCTTTTGTAGCCCCTGCGAGGCTCTTGTGAGTGGTTTTAGCCGATGAATTAGCACTATCCACCTCTTGTCGATCATGGACCTTGTATTCTATCTCGGACTTGTACTCGCGGCGAATGTTCGAGAAAGCGACACCAAGGCAGCACCAGGGCGGCTGATCGACGGACCTAGCTGGCTAGGCGGGGAGATCGAGCGTTGGTGCTAATGCCAATTGGAATATTCCAAAGGCAAGGTGGAACTAGGGATGCATATTATCGGTCGACAAGATAACAGCCAAATTCACTCGCGGGTTGATTCGGGAACAGAGCCTCTTGGTCTAGAATGATGGTGAATGGTGATGGGTAGATGCAATCTTGCATGATTCGAGGCTGTGGGTTAGCGTGCCCAGCGCAGCGAAGTCTTGGTGGTTGTTGCAACCCACCCCTCTGCTTGCAAAGACAAGACCCACAGGTGTGCCTTTAAATGGGGTGTCAGCCGTTTCGCCCCCCCTCTCCAAAAACCAACAAGACCCCGGCAATTTGTCCCCAAGTACCTATCTCAACGCTCACATCTTTTCCACCACCTTGCCTTGTCGCTTCATCAGCCTCACGGCGCACCATCGTTGCAACAACATTGTCAACTCGCTGCACCAGCGCACACCGAACCCGTGCACAAAGCCTGACATCGAAATGGTGGAACTCATCCCACTCGAGGAATCAACTGTATGTGAAGATTGATACCCATTCCCAGTTCCCCACAGTCTTTTTTTTTCTGAGCAGCTATAGCGTGACGCGCAAGGAAGACAAAATCAGCGTATAAACCGTGCAAAAAGAAGGGCGCGCCATGTGTCTATGGAAGAGCAAGCTAGAATAAATGAACAGCGTGGCGTAGTGGCCGATTCGCTTGTCAGTGAGGCAGCATTGCGTCAAGGTGAAATGAACCGGCAACTCCGTGCTCTATTAAATAGACACGGCATGAGCAATGAAATGATCGAAAATCACCTGATCCAAGCGGGCCTTGTGTCCTCGCCAGCTACCGCGTCAACACGTTCCCCCGATTTTGCCGCTTAGAGCAGTTTGGTACCTTCTAGCCAACCGGATAATCGGACGAGGTATATCGATAATGGGAAGTATAAAGGCTTATGATGGATCAATTCAAGGCCAAGGCGACGAGGATGAAAGCGACGAGGAAAGGCGAAGGAAGACGGAGAGTTGGAGAGAGGCCAAGATTGATTAGTAGAATTGTTGTTCCATTCAATTTCGAACTGAGGTCGGTTGAGCTCTGTCGCTTCTTATGGTAGAATGCTACATGCATCTTCATTCAACATGATGCACCGTCAAGTTTGTCTTTTAGCGTCCCCTCCCCAAGCCCACCGCTCACTCCACTGGACCCCAATGTACTAAGCAGTACCTACTGCATAACATGCACCAATCTCCTCGGCTTCAAAACGCGGATGTGGTCGTGCACGGAGAAGGGAGCATTTTGCGAATCCCAGCGCCACGCGCCCAGATGTGCCAGCCGGTATATAAAGCTAACCGCCGAGGCCTTGTCGTAGCGGCGGTACTCCTTGACAATCTCGACGTACTCTTCGTCGCAGTCGTAAAAGACGGCAGGGCGGGCCGGGCCTCGCGATGGATGCTGCCGCTGCGGGTGGAACGGGTCGTAGCTCCGGTCAATCAGCCAAATCACGCAGTCGGTTCGGCGGTCGATCAGGGCCCACAGGATCTGGGATACCAGCGCTCGCGGCTTCCGCTCCATGTCGAGACAGTAGATGTGAGCCGGCCAGTTGTGGTGCCAGCTTGCGTCGAACTCGAGGACCAGGTTTCGGACGGGCCCGCCGCCCATTTCGGCGGCGACAAAGGGCAGCTGGTTGATGATGTGCATCCACGACAGCGAGTACATGCCTGGATGGATGCCGAGTTTGAATGCGTCTTGGCTCGGGCGCAGGGCGAGCCGCCAGTTGTCCCTGACCGAGCCGCCCAGCGGCGCGACTTTGAAGTCCACCATGAGCTGGCAATATTCTTCCCGCGGGATGCTCGGCAGCCTAGAGAAACCAAGCTGTTTCCCGTGCGCCGCGTGCTGGCTCTGCAAATAAGCCCTTTTCTGTTTCCAGTACTCCACGTTGAAGCGACGAATCATGGTCTTGCGAGAGTCCCAGCATGCCGTCCATAGGCCGGCGTCCCAGAAGTAGGCCGACCGATTTGGTTTGCCATTGTCATCATGCTCTGGGACAAGCGCGAGAGGGTGGTCTCCGTAGACGTGCCCCGGCAATCCGGGTGTCATCCTCTCGATCACCGGCAGGGCTGGGCAACGCTCAGGGACCCTATCCTCATTCTTGATGTTGAGGATGGAGAAGGTGTGAATGCCAGAGAATTGGGAACTGGTCGGGCGGACAGCTGCCTCCCATATCCTCATTCTCACCTCGGCCGGGAGCCAGGAGAAGTACGGGAATGTTGTCGACTCCATTGTTTGAAGCGATGAAGAAAAGGGTGGGGATGAAGTCCAAGACGGACAGAGGTAGGAAGTCCAAGGCAGTGAAACTGCCCAAACAACGGAAGAAGGCACGACCACGCCATTTTGAATCTCCAGGGAATTTGAAATAATCCTTCACCCCCAGAACTCTCCGGAATTCCAAATCAACAGTTTTTTGATATTGCCAACTGACTTTGATGTTGCAACCACCAATACACATTTGAGTTGATGCGAAAGAGTGCGTGTATGTCTTTTCTATTTACATTGATGATAGGACGGGGTGCTCAGCATTGATCGCATATGTTTTGTTGACACATCTGTGAAAAAAGTTTCGTTTTCGCATCAGTGACACCCGCAAAGGTCGTTCCCCACTGCTTTACCCTTCTGTCTATATGCACACGAACAATTTCCCGACCTCCAAGACATTCACTCTTGACCACGCACTGACCTTGTACACATTGCACTGCCATCTCATCGCTGCTCGCGGTGGTCCACTTGACTGGCCTGTGTATGTTTTGCTTCGTCAATCACGCCGATGACACCTTCCTTGACAGCAATCTCCTCGTCTTTTTGCGACTCGATAACCTTGAGACTGGCCTTTCCCACGCGATACCAAGGCATCGTGAACAGCTCCTCCATCCTCTCCATGGACATCCCTTTGGTTTCGGGGTACGCAAAGTATGTGTAAATTGTCATGCCGACGGTGACACAGGCAAAGAGACAAAATGGTCCCCACTGATGCATCGCGAGAACCATATTGGGCTGCGCGCGAGAGAGGGCAAAGTTTACCAGGTACTGCCAGGCCACGCAAATGGCCATGCACGTGGACCGAACTTTTGTTGGGAACACCTCGGCATTGATGATCCATGGGACAGTGCCCCAGGACAGAGCATAACCGATCGCAAACACGTAAATGAACGTCACCGCAACCCAGCCGGCCGCAGAAGAGGGGTTCCCTCCATCTGCAACTCCAAGGTATGCAGTCAAGTAGATGAGGGAGGTGATGCAGAGAGCTGAGCCGATGAAAAGTCCGGTTCGGCGACCGAGCCTGTCGATGATGAACAGGCAGTAACAGCACACGGCGAAAAACTTTACTAGCCCGTAAATACCCGAGAACAGGTAGTTGGTGGTTTGAGACGTGAGACCGATAGACTCGAGGATTGACGTGTTGTAATAGGTAATGATGTTGCCGCCCGAAAACTGGAAGCCGACCTGCATGATCATGACCATGATCATTCGCTTTCGAATGGTTTCCGAGGTAAACTCCTGCCAAAATCCTTTCCAACCCGGAGCGAGAGATTGCTCTTGTAGAACGCTCGACTGAATCTCTTGAAATTCTTGAGCAACGTACGCGTGGTCCCGCGGCAGTGATCTGAGGTCTTCGAGGGCGAGTTGAGCCTGCTCCTGTTTACCGTGATCAACGAGCCATCGGGGCGACTCCGGGACGAACAGAAGCCCGATGATGGTGATGATTCCAGGGAGCGCTTGAACACCCATGGGAACCTGCCACTGTGCGTTCTTGTCGGCGCTGATGTTTTCGATGGATCCGAAGTTGACCCAGTACCCAAGTCCAACAGAAAGCATCGTGTTGGCATTGTAGAGGGCCATGAGACCACCTCGGATAGCCTTTGGGGAAATTTCAGCCATGTAGCCCGTGCCGGCCACACTGGCAGCTCCAGAGCCTGCGCCAGACAGAAATCTGCCAATAAGAAGTTCTACTCTTCCACCAGAACCTCCAGGGTTGGCAGACATGAGGATGGCGGACAGTGAATAGACCAACGAGGAAAGGGCCAGAGCCCACTTTCGGCCGAGTCGGTCGGTGATGGGTGCCGCAATCAGAGATCCCGCGCAAGAACCTAGGATGAGGATAGAGGTGATCCAGGCCTTCCAGTTTGCGAGCTCCGTCTCGGAGAAATGCTCGAGCTCGAAGTGGTGTTTGAACGGAGTCATGGCGAGAACGCCTGAAATGTTGGATGTGTTGAAACCTGCAGTAGTTGATCTTGTTAGCCAGTTCCTCTAGGTTTCTTGGCGGTGATTTAAAAGCGCGATTGGCTACGTACCATGCTGGGAGCCCGAAAAGGAGAGGATGATGCAATAGATGAGAATCTTCCACGAAATGACCTCTCGAGGCGTCTGCTCGTAGATTTTCTTGTCGATAATGGCCATCGCAGCAGAAACCAGAGTTGAGAGATGGGATCAAAATTCTTTCCAAGGGACGAGGAGAGCGGCGCCCAGGCCTCAAATACTGGCCTGGAGACAGAAGCACGGGGCTCCGCGATGGAGTCTCCACAAACCCCAGTATTCGTGTTGTCGTCGCGGGGAGATGGTCCTTGCCCACGAGCTTACTGCCCCATGCCCCAAATGCCCCAGAGGAACGGCAGCTGTCAAAGAAAAGAATTGGAGATGATTGGAGAAGGCCTGATTTTTTGGAGTCCCCGCTGCCGTGCGGAGCTGATGGTGGGCATATGATTTCCTTGCTTTGCAGTAGAGGTGGAGTGGTACATTGGCGAAGCACCGCCTGCCCGGACTAGTCCGTAGGGCGCGCACGAACCGGGTCATAGACGGGACCGTTGATTTGAATTTCATGGGGCCAGGGAAAGGGGGAGGGCGGAGCGGAGCGTCCCGGTCGAAAATACGGTCGACAAATCGAAATGAATCGCGGTGCTGATCAACATCAGACCATAGCGGCACATCCGCGCCGCTCGAGAGGTTCTTGGCGATTTGTGGCAAGAGTTGCTCGTTTCGGATGGGATAGTAGACGCGAAGCTAACTTCTTAACAAACATCTGAGCCGGGCCGGTGCGTCTTTTCTTCTTTGAGAAATATACGATATCGTGATGCCAAAAAAATCGCCAACCCCCGTGAGGTCCCCGTAGAATGCTAGCGACGTTTTGCCTATTGGTTATTAGCAAAGAATACGGCCTCGGTCGTCAATTGTTTTGACATTTTTGTAGTCTCGAACTTAATCGGATCAAATTGAGGCTCAACAACCTTGGCGTTGCTAGTCGCGGCAGTTGGCCTCTTGGCTTCTTGGCTTGGTGTAAACTGGCAATGCCACTTCTTGTTCCTGCACAGCGCCAAGTGAGCCATCCACCACCATCCAATAGCCAACCCTCCATTTCGCAGCCAACGTCAGCGTTGCAAATTAATGGATATATCGGCAAAATTTCCGGATCGCCATGCTGTACGCAAGCCTGGACCTTGGTGCTGGAACCTCTTCGTTCCCCACATGGACGTGTTCCTGGATGCTTCCGTGCGGAATGCTCCGGCTGTCAGAAGAATTGGGGCGACGACCCACCTGGCCCCATCACCAAAGCGCCATAGTTGGGATACGCGAACGATAAGTGACTCTGCGGTTTATAAAATAATAATGTCGAGTCACTATTACTCGAACTTTTTGGTCGTGTATTTTGCTAAGAGTGAGAAGGGGAAGGTGGGGGAAATGTGGTCGAGTCATCTGACCAAAGGTACTCTGCCCAGATTTGGGACAAACGGCAGCTCCGCAAGAGTTCCTGCCTCTGCGGTAGTCTTCCAATCACTACCGAGATATTTCTGGGAAAGGTGCTCTCCGCTGGAGAAGACGAGTTTTGCGGATGCGTCAAGGTACCGAATTCCTGGCCCCACATGTCTGATATATCGACAGTGTATCATGGTGACACTGGTGACAGGAGTGACTGAGCACGTGTGGCATCCAACAATATTTCTTGGATACAACGTCAATTTACTTCTGCGGCCCAATATCCCGTCGACTTGTAGCAAAAGATTGACCCGGAATTATAGACGATTCCCGCAGACCCGACCACGAGCTGTTCAAACGCGTCTATGAGAAAGGATACATGACATGGTCGAGTTTATCGGTAGGCCTTGTAATTCATATCTGTTTTGTCTCTCAAAACCGCCATCCCACGCCTTCTCTTTTTTTTTTTTTTTTTTTTTTTTTTTTTTTTTTAATTTTCACACCCACGCATTAAGGTGGCGGGCCATCGGCTTCGGGGGCCTAGTGCCTGAACCATGGTGGCACCCGCCGTACTGTCCCTGTGGGGCGCACTCGTCCTATCATCCGTAGGATATCCGCCCCGTCCTGTACCACCCGCCTGTGACAGTCTCTGCATCGCCCGCATTGGTTGCGTTCTCTCCCATCCGTTGCCAGCCCAGCTTTGATGGCTGCTGCCAGATATCTTTGACGCGCATAGCAAACATTGCGAATTCAACGCTTGGCTTCCCGCTCCCGCCCTCTGTTATGCCACATTTCTTTTTGGCTACGGCCATGAGGGCAACCAGGATTTACTCTCTACCACCCACCTGACGGTCCTCACATCAAACGCATTGTTTGCGTTCAACTTCCGAGTCCGACCTCCAGCTCGACCCCGAGTCCCAGAACACCACCTACGCTATTGGTAACTCTACCTAAAACGTAACCAAGGGTTGTCACATTCTTGTTCTGGACGAGGGCTGGAATTCCTCTGTCCTCGCCATGGTTTGTCACCTGTTCTAGATGGCCCTCAACAGACAAACCTCCGTCGTTTTGTCCATAACATGGCTGTAGTATATTCAGTTGCGGCACGGTTTACATCTCATAGTGCGGTCTACCAAGACTTTGTCGATCGGGCCAGGATGACATTCACGACGGCTCTACTTCTACTAGCTTCTCGAACTATCACCGGGCTGCACTACCTACCTCACAACCCGAACGGAGACTCGCCTCTCATTTGCACAAACACTCGCATCCCAACCTCAGATGCAGGTGCGAAGGATAAGCATGCTAGAAAAAGCTCAACCGATGTTTGTCCTGAGCCGAAGTTGACGAAGATACCCGTTCCTCGGTTTGAACCATCCGATAACGCATCCATCGAGGACTGCATCAAGGAAGCGCAGGTTCACTCGCGGTGTAAAGATTCTAATAGGTTGGACCATCACGGCTAGTTTTGGCAGCATCTGGGTCAAGGTTGTTGCTTGGTGAGAGCATTAGACTTTTTCCCTCAAGGTGCCCACTGATTGCATCGCAGCCTTCAAACCGCCCGATCGAACCGTTGGCACGCTCGACATCCAGACATGGGATTTCTTGGACCATCTCCGAAAGACGCCAGTTGCTGCACTGCCAATGAATCTACTGACACCCTGGAGTTGCCGCAGTGCTTCTCCGTACAAAAGAACTTGCAATAAATGAAGACCATATTGCAGCACATCTCCGAAGGGTACTTGGTAGTACACTGCTTATAGATAGGCCGATGTACTTGGGTTGCCATGGTGCTTCCAATGAGAGTTTTGTGGCTAGAGTCCATGCACGGGAGTTTACGATAAATGAGGTCCTCCCTACTACAGGACCTCCGAAGGGTACCGAACACTATACTGCCGACGGATTGGTCGATGCACTTGGGTTTCCATGGCGCATCAGGTTATGATAGCTAGAGTTCATGTAGAAGAATCAAAATAAATGCTTGTGCAAGCCGACCCTGCGAAACATGGTACGTGTTTTACTGCTTCATTTCGTGCTATTTCTTGTTTTCTGGGTTGGAGATGTGATTTTCTTTGTGTCTGTCAGGCCAGCTGTCACTGAGCTCCTTTCCACCAGTAGCGGGTTTTGCGTCGTGGCCTGCGCGAGGACAAGCCGTCGCACGTCGAGTCCACAACCCTTGTGGTCTTTCGGAATTTTACATCTCCTATAGCCTGGCATACCCTAACATCCATCTCCGATGACCTTGCTGGCAAACCCTCTACGGTTATAAATTACCGCCCCAGCCCAACTTTTTCCTCTTCTTCTTCTCTTTCATCCACACAAACCCATCACCACTACTCGGTGGCCCACACCACTGAGCTGCTCTTCCTTGATAGCTTTCCTCCTTTCCAAGCTTCTATCTTCTTGATAGAGGACTCGCATGCAACAACCAATCGAACGCAACCTGAGTCCTTCATCATTCGCTTTACCTCATAAAACTGAGTTCAACACTGCCATCCTGGGTCATCACAGGGTGGCCACTCTGCCCCCTCACACCCTATCCTGGGCCTTTCCCGTCCAACATCATCATCAACACCAACATTTTCGCCTTGAGTCGCCTCGTCATGACCACTCTGCCCCCTCACACCCTATTCTCGGGCCTTTCCCGCCCAACATCATCAACACCAACATTTTCACCTCGAGTCGTCTTGTCGTGACCACTCTGCCCCCTCACACCCTATCCTCCTCCCTTCCCTCCATTATTCCGAGTCGGCAACACGCATCTGTTAGCAATAATCGCGGATTTCTCAACGCTGGCATGACAGCCTTCTTGGCGCTAACATGCTCTTCTCACAGCAGATGAACATCACCAAACCTCATCATCTGCTAGCAACGCACCACGAAGCAACAAGGGCTGCCTAGCTTTTTGCTTGCTCCCAAATGCCAACTACTCCTTCCATCACCGCAGTGAGCTCTGTGCTTTTCCCACTGCTACTTTCTCTTGCCCCATCTCCATCCAGAACCACGTCGACACGCCACACTGCTGGGTATGTTTTCGAATCCCCATTTGCACCAACACCCTTCTGTCATCTATTGGTTCTAACCTTCTTTTTAAAGACTTCTAATGTTCGCAACTCTGGCGTACAGCCGGGACAATGGTCGTGAAACCAGCTCTGGACACGACTGGCACAATGCCTACTACCCCAGCTACAGTGGGGTTGTGAGTTGTTAGCCTAGCGACACAGTGAGTCCGGCCTTTCCCAGCCACTTGGTTCTTTACTAACGGGCTTTTTGTCACTCCAGCCCAGGAGAGTTACCCCAGCTATTCTGGAAGCTTGTTGCCATCACCAAGTTCATGTCCTACGTCCCACGTAGCCCTTCGACAAACACCTCAAGGATTGGAAAAGGTTCAACACATAGGCCTACCTGCTCCAGGCCCTTATTGGGCCTTGCAACAGACGGCTTTCCTATTAAGCACCAACCGGACCAGCTGCCGACCGAGCTCCGATTCAACCCATCAACCACCACCAATGCTGGCTGGCAGACCTTCACAAAGCTGGAATGAATTCTTTTCCTCAGCTAAAAACTCTCCCCGCTGTGTTCTCTTCAGTGGGCATAATAGAAATCCCTTCGATCGAGATCGCCCACTCATCCGCGCGTACGTTCACGGGTTAAGATATAACCTTGACAACATCGACCCACAACTATATATCCGGCAATTAAGAGCTCAGGGGTTATTTAATTTGCCAGGGTTCTTATCAGCAGAAATACACCTTTTCCTCAGCTACATCCTCCACAATCTCGCCACTCCTGTGCAGGCTTCTTGCCTAAAAGACGATCAGTTGACCGATCTCTTCAGACCTTCTCCAAGACTTGGCAGTATGTGATTCCTTTGCAAAATATAACATTTGCAGGAGTTAACCAAGAATCAGTTGCTCCACACCACGAGACAAATGCCAGCAATGTCAGGTCTCCGTCTCCGCCGCTAAGAGCCTTTGAGACGGCTCTCAAGTGAAAGGAGAAGAAGAGGTAGGAGGGCCCCGATAACCTCCAAGAATGGCAGTTCGTGGATTCGCAGGAATAGGTAGCAGTCAATTCAAATCTACCTGTTTCTCTCCTCACTATCACGGGTGCTTTATCACTCCAACCCAGGAGGGGCAGTTTAACCTCGCTGCTCAGAAGGGCTCTGGTGGCAATGGGGGGAAACAATTCATGGTCCACCAGGGAGCTCGTCGCCAAGTTCCAGGATATCTGTGAGGATCCCAAGGAGCGAGCCGAAGACTCCAAGACTCTAGAAGAGCTGGACAGTTCAACAACAACAGCAAACTCAACAAGCGGGCCAAGAAGGTGGTCAAGAAGGCCAAAAAGGCCGTAGAGGAAGGATTGTTGCAGCGTTGCCTATCGACACAATTAGAAGGGGGCACGATGGAAAGCATTTTAGCCTCGTGCTCAGGAGGGACCAAACCCTTACATGAAGAACAATCGACTGGATTCGAATATTTGAACGCACATTGCGCCCGCCAGTAACGCTCCATTGGCCTTGGTCCTGACATCTCGACTTCAACTCCCAGCCTAGCCTCTTTCCATGACCACCACCCTTGCAGACGCATCCTTGTCGAAGTCTGAGCAGACCACCAACTCGTTCGCACATCCTTCCACTCACACGCCTCACAACACACCGTGACACAATGGCCACCCTCCGGTTATTCCGACGCCTGGTGCTCCACCTAGTGCCCGAACACCCACACCGACATTGCCCACACCTATCATTCCGATTCTCGGGACCTGGAAGATGGCATCCAGCCCACTATCGGGCTGAAAAACTTCATCCGGGTAAATCTCAGTAGATTACCCACAAACGCAACACCAATCCTGTATCTCAGGAATATAGACCTAGTGAACGTTGCCATTTTGGGATGCAAGGGCACTTTCGTTTGCCGGTCTCTCTCTCCTGCAGACGGCATCAACCATACAACACCAACGGAGCTTCTTGCACGTTGGTGAAACGACGGTCCCTATGGACTCCCAACCTGTTTCCCTTTCCTCACCAGCAACTCTTCGAATTTTCCACCATTTTTCCTGTTGGTGGGGGAGGCGCCATACAATCACCAAGCTAAAGGTCTACCGTGACTCTCTAGCGGATAAGGGGACCAAGGCCAAGGTCTCCGAGTCCATTGATGAGGCCCAGCGGCTCAAGGGCTCAAAAAGCCCACGCCTCTCCAAAACGCTTAAGTTCCATATTAAGCAGACCGAAAAGAACGAGGCAAATGCCATACAGCGCCAATAAACACAGTGCTGGGGGGCACGATGGTAGAGAGTTTAGCCTCGTGCCCAGGAGGATAGCTTCACCTTGCTGGCCACAACGCGATGATAAAAGGGCTGAGGGGTCAACGCATCATCTACGAATGACGAAGCAACGCTCGAGATCTCAATCGCACATTGTCAACCACCTGAGCCACCAAACACATACAGTAAGTGTAGCCCTCAGAGCCTCCCATGGAAGAATCAGCATATCTATCGCAGATAGCTCAGGCAAGCTCACAGTCAATGGTCGATGGCTAACAAAGTAGTTCGGAAGTCTGCGCATCTCCCATCTTCTCATCAACGCCACCTCTCAATCCGCAGCTCGCATAACTCTGGAAGACCAAGTAGCCTCACCCTGCTCCAAGGTCAACAGTAAGCAACCCTCAACAGCCTCAACCAATGACTGGCTGCTAACCGCCTGTAACAATAGCAATGGGTGAAGAGAACTCCGGCTCGACCAGGGAGCTTCTAGCCTGGTTCTAGGATGTATGCGATGATCCCAAAGACATCGCCGAAGCCTCTGAGACCTTGGAAGAGCTCAGAAAATCCGTTGGCAAGGCCAACAACACGCATATGTCTATTATGTCATCCACCCCAACTTTACCCAGAATCCGCCCATGAACAATGGCTTTGCACACTTCATCGACACCCATGAAAATGCTTTCCACGCTCCTACTTTCAGTAGCAACATTTCCGAGTCCTCAGATTTCGACTTCAACGATCCCCTGTACCCTGGCGTCAATAGCAACATTTCCGAGTTCTCCAACATCAACGTCAACGGTCCCCATGTACCCTGGAGAGGACTAGCCACGCACCAACCATCACATTATTTGTGTTCTCGAACGCTCAGCCATACCGACCACCCTTTTTGGGACACAACGGCTGCAGCCGGCAAGAAAGTGCCAGCTCCGGGGATCTACACCCAAAAGGTTCTTCCTTACTTCTAAATACATCTATCTGGCTCCATCTTACCAAAAACAGCCAAACAAAAAACAAAACAAAAAGCTCACACGAAGATGTCCATTCACTATCCCCGATGTGTGCTATTCAATGAGCATGCTAGAACAAGCTTGGACAAAGACGCCTTCTTGCTGGACCAGTATATTCATCATCCAAAATATAACCTCGAGGATGTTGAACCACATAGATACATCCAACGGTTAAAGGCGCAGGGGCTGTTTCGGCTGCAGGGACTTCTATCAATAGAGATGCGTCTGCCCCTTACTGTACGACTGCAGCTTATGCTATTTGGCTGGAACCTACTTCTAGATGCAGGTCAAATTGACCCCGTACAAGGTTCTTCCTTGATATTGCAGACGGCCCACAGGTTCCATTCTTTTTGCATGTAACCTTCTGCTCGAAAAGGCCCCAGATCCGGACACCAAGAGGTTCGTACAACTCCAAAAGTCGGAGGTCAAGATCTTGCGACGCCAGTTTCTAAACGGGCAGCCCTTGGACGTTGATCAAGAAGGTTTCTTGACAGACATACAGTCCGTCCGGTACGAGGTTTGGTTCTGGGAGCACGCAAGTGGCTCAAAGGTCACATCACTCACATGCTCGCCACTTACGTCTCAAGTTGGGGTCACCAGCTATCAACCACATCTTGAAGCAAAGATTGCCTCCAGCAATCACAGCCTTGAGCCTCTATTTCTTACTGCATCGCAAAGAAACGCTCAGTAAGTGTAGCTCTCAGAGCCTCAGTCAAGCACTCGTGGCTAACCAGGCAGGCCAAGACTCTTTCAGGCCAGTCGCGCTCTACCTTTGGCTCAAGAATCGCACAAGCACCTTCCATCCGCACGGCAGTAAGTACAGCTCTCAAATTCATCAACCAATAACCAGCGGCTAACCGGCGAAGCAGAAATGAAGAAGTCCAACCCAACCGCCACTACAGCAGTCCTTACCGGACTGATGGAGAACTGCGAAGACCGTGCGATGCGCAAGAAGGGCGGCGCCTTGAAGGACAAGATGAACAGGTCCAGGGGCAAGAAGAACAGCAAGATCAGCAAGGGTGGCAAGAATCTGCTGAAGGACTTGGGCAATGCCCAATAAGATTGTTCGTCGCGGTAGCAGGCACAGTTTGGGGGGACACGATAAGGGCAGTTTAGCCTCGCTGCTCAGGAGGGCCACCCATTGATGGCGGCCAATTACCGCATGTCTGTTCGAGCGTCATTCCAACCCATGAAATCACCAACGTAGCTTTTTGCACGTTGGTGAGACGGGGATGAGGAAGTTTTCGTTTCCGTGCCTGTCTGGCTCGCCAACTCGAAAGCGTTTGCGTGTGATTTTTTCACACCTCTCGCCATTGCCGCCCGCCTGCCATCAACCATCATGGCCCAGGGCGACGAGAGCACACACTCGCACACACTCACAGCTGTGCGACGAAACGGCTGCTCCCCCAGCAGTTCCCATTGCAGACTGCCCCAACCCCCCAACAGCGGGCCTCAAGGACAAGATGAAAAGGTCCACTGGGATCAAGGAACCCCCACCATGCCCAGATCGATCCAAACACCAAAAAGATTGACGCAGCATTCAACGGAACCACCACAGTAACAGCCGACTCGCTCGAGCAGGCTAAGGAATTATACGACAACGACAAGGAATATCTCAACGAGATTGAAGATGAAACCAAATATGAGAGTTGGTTCAATTTGCCAGGGCTCTTGTCAGCAGGAATACGCCTCTCTACTGTCGTACGACTACAGCTAATTGTATTTGGCTGCAATCTCCTTTTGGATACTCATCCAGCCCTGGATCATGAGATATTTATTTTCGTCCAGAAAAACCGAGTTCAGTCTCTCCTTGACCGCCTATGGCAATAAAAGCGGCTGACTAGAAGCCAAAATCGCTTTTTGGCAAATATACGCAAAGATGCGTACAAGCTGTGGTTCCAGGAGCTGCTTTGTGCCCTGGAAATCGTCCGAATGAGCGCCTAAGCGGCTGACGCAGGTCACTTGCCCCTACACATAACACCGGGATCACGCAACCTCCAGGACAAGGACCTTGTAGCCCTTGCTATTCTAGGGTACAGGTCCTTGTTGCAGATCACGGACCAGATCAACCTGCCCAACAACATGGTGCAGTTCATCCGAACAGAGTGAGAAGCTCTGAGGGCGCTACAGGCCACTTTGCATGCCCGACAGCAGCCGACACTGGAACAAACCAGCTTCTTGCAACGGGTAAAGTCCACAGACGCGCACGACAACGTAACGTTGTTGGTACATCAACTGCTCGTCATGATAAGATTCATCCTCGCCAACCCCTAGTGGCAAGGCGGCCTCACCATCCCATTGGAAGGTGATAGGAGGAGAAGGTCAAGGGAGTAAGGGGATGGTTGGACGGGCTGGGTAGGTTTGGGTGGGTATTTGAATGGGATTGGCACAAGGTTTTTCAAAAGGTCAATACACCACTGGTTTCTTTGCTTGGCAGATTTGCATCACACGGTAGATATCTTCACAGACGGGCAACTAGCAAAAAGGCAGGGACGGGGTTTCCATCATGTCTTGTCTGAGAAATGAGTATCAATTTGGAACACACATGGCACATTAGACATCGATTCAGTCGAGTTATTTTCAAAGTGGACGTCGACCTCCACGAAAGCGAACAAACACTCAGGTGTTACGCCATCTTGGTGTCACCAGGCAACAGCTGGCGGAGGCGCAACACAACCCCAAGTAGGGTTTAGAAAATAGACACTTAGCTAAAAAGAACAATCAACATAAATATGTTTCCCAAAATCTGTCGGATCCAACGCACGCTTCCAATAGTACCACGTCAGACCCGATAACGCTATGCTCGTTCCAAGTTGGGTTTCTGGCAGTGGCAATCACTCCAACATGACCTCTGACAAAAGCAAGCTCCATGCACGTGGCACTTCCAACCTCGCTTTTTACTACAACTCCATCAAGCAAAAATCTCTATTCAGACTCCTCGAGTCCAAGATGGCCCAAGCCAACACAATAAGCTTTACACAGTAACTCAAATAGCCAGGCAACAATACCCTAGAGGGAGCCAGTCTATATTCCCCGCCGATATCAACCATCCGCACGGTCACCTTTTCATCTCGTTCTCGATCAACCAGAGAGCACTGGTCAGAAATCACAAGGAGTTAATACCGCTTCGGCTGTGATTCTCCTTGTTCTCACCAGTTCTTTGGACGAGCAGCCAAGTTTGGAGACTGGTACTTGGAGAGATGAAAAAGATGACGTGGACATGTTCCTAGACTCTGACGACGAGAGTGAATTAAACTGCACGGTACGATAACGACGCCTCTCTCCGGTGACTCAGGAATGGAAGAGGCAAGACCACCCAAGCTAACTACAGCCATGCAGGATGCCAAAATCACTTGTTGGGGATCCGGCAGCTCACTCTATAACACTCCCGAGGGAGCCACATTCTCAAAAACTTTTATCCCCCGCAGTGAGCTGGTGCTGGCCTGAACTGGAAGAGTGCACTGGGGAGAACCCAGGATGATCAACCGATCACTCTGCTTATGGGCTATCGGTACCAAACGGCGCTGCCGCGGCGGAATTCCAGCCCGGCTCCCTTGATCACGACACGGTCCCGAAGCTTCTTGAACCGACATGGGCATCATCATCTCCCAGCGCTCTTCGATGTCTAAATGAAGAAATCAAGGAGCTCCAGCGCATTCAAGCTAATAGCGGCATCATGTACTTGGCAAAGAGAGTGCACTTTCCGCCTCGCCGCAACATGAGGAACAGGAGAGCAGCTGTAAGCAAGCCTGCGTCCGCTGCTTTCAGGCAGCACGAGTGCGGTTGGTAGTTTGCTCGTGGGGTCGACTTCCACTATGAACCATGTTCCAAGCTGGGAACGGCATTGCGCAAGCCATGATGAACCAAGTTTTTACTTGAATATGCGTGCCATCTATAACTTAGCCAGCCCGAGATTCAGCTCATCGTGGCCGGCAGCCTTCGCTCGCCCAACGCATGCCTCATCACCTCGCGCGTCGCAAACGCTGCTCAAATCTAATTTTTGCGGATGCATTCTTCTTGCCAGACAAGCGGGGTGTTGCAGGGCCAAGACCCCGAGGACCTCAACCTGCCAATCTACCGCCGCCACGAAACGACACGGCGACGGAGTTTAACAAGATTACCCGGACCTTTCGGACATTGCGAGCGCATTCAGCTCCTGGGGGCGGCGAGGCTGTCTCGGGCCTAAACTTGCATCGCATTGCTATCGGAACTGTTCAGCAAGCCTGGCATACTCGGCCTAACAAGTCGAGGGTTTCCTTTTGCAGAAGTTGTTACATGTCGTACACGGGCCCCGACTGGAAACATTTTACTGTCGAGACGATTCGGAGTCTCGAATGCTCGTCCTCGCAAACCCATAGTAGCAAGACAGGACTCACCTTTTCCTGTTCTGTTGGAGAACAGGAATGTGTCGCGCTGGACGAAATGGTATAGCGACGTTGGGGAGTTCGGGGAGAAGGGCTGGGACGTGTGGTTGGAGGAGGAAAACAGACGACGCCGAGGCTGGGTTGGTCATTTCTATCCACCTCGATGATAGGTTTCAAGTCAAAGCATCGATGAGAGCAATATTGAAAGCAATTCATTATGTTCCATGACACATTTGGCAACATTCGGACCGGGAAAGTTTGATGATATTCAGAGGGACGGGTCAGCATGTATATTAGAAAACGGCAATATATCTTTCGCCTCAAGCGTTTGCGTCACGATATTGTACATCTGTAGTATCAACAGGGGCAGTAGCAATGCATTTGACCTTGTTTAAGTGAACACTGGCCGGAGGTTGGCTTGATTTGCCATACCCGACAGATTCCAATACACGTCCTCTCTGGTAGAGCTAGCGTCTTCCCCTGGCCCGTGGCTCCATCAGCTTGGCTTCTTCTAGTGTCAACAGCGGCCCATGAAACTATTCCTCGGTCCTCCAGTAACCTTGCGTGTCAATGGAAAGCAGAAGGTGTGCTACCTTCTTGGCCAGAGATAGGGAGATTCCTTGGGGCTTTTTGGAAGCCAACCACATCCCGCCAGCCCTTGAATATAATAGGAGGAGAGTGGCGTCCGCAGAAAGCTTCGAGGCTGCCATACACAACCTGTTGGTCACGGCGCGTCTCCACTGTCCAGCCTTTTTGCCTAGTATTCGGAATCGACAACGCGCGATCGGTATCTCCCGATTTTTTGAGTAGTGGGGTTAGATTAGCAAGAACATTTGCTCGTAGGAATATCGACGGTTCTCTTGGACGCTGCGGCTGTCGGATTGCGGTTCAGGAGTAGCTTCGTCTCGTGCGTGTACGGGCTTCTCGGGTCCTGCGTCAGGCGTGCGGCAGGCTTTTCTGAAAGGTTTGGGCTAGGATATTAGGAGGTGGATTCGTCGCCGTTTCCTAGGCCCGCGTAGACGTAATTTGCGAGCTGTCATGGCCGAATTGCCTGGACTTTGTTGGTACGGCTGGTTGTGCAGCTGCACTATGGCGGCGAGGGGAAAACATGCGAGGCTATGGCAAGGAGCGGGGAACCACAGCCTGATCTTGGCCACTTCCTCAAAGACTTGCACAAAGACAGACCGCACATTCTTTTTGTCATGATACCAGCCATACAAACAAAGTTTATGCCACTGGGACGTGAAGATGTTTCTTTAGGCGTACATGATTATAAAGAATGTGGCACAACGTTCAATGCGAAGAAAGAACCAGGGCCACATTCGCGTGGGCCAACCAGCCAACAAAACTACGATGCCAACTCCCGTTGACTACAGCTACCGACTCGCCAAACCTATCCCATCATTACAATTACTGGAACACCACGGCGTCGCAATGGCATTCCGCCATGTTTCGCGTTGCATCCGATCGGCCTCAGGAGCAACGGTCGAGTTAAAACGAGCAAGGTATCTGGCGCGGGGTGGCGCTTCATGATCACAAACAAGCTCGGGACTGGTGATGACTACTGTTTTTTTTGGCTGCCACGGCCAGGAGTCGGCGACACCCTCTACATCTGCCTCGATTCATTTCGCATGTGACTGGGAGCGGGCCAGTGGGAACGACATCCGAGTCGTCGTGGGTGGGTGGCAGCGCCTGGCGGTTGGCGGCGCGTCGTACCTGGGGGAGTTCGCTGGCCAGACACTTGTTGAGGCAGCTAGCCCAACTTCCTTTGCGCGCACACCGAATCGACGCTCCCAGCACATTGTAGCCTGTAAATCAGTGAGAATATCCCTGTACTTTTAGTGGGTATGTCACTGTATTTTCAGTGGGGATGCCACTGAACTTTTAGTGAAGATGCCACTGAACTTTAGTGAGGATGCCACCGTATCGTTAGTGGTAGTGCCACTGTACTTTTAGTGCCACTTCCACGACCAGCCGCGGCCGCCGTCCACTAAACTCGGCCACCACCCAGCACCCACTACCCACTGCAGCTGCCTAGGCTCGCGCCAACGTGCGTGCGTGCTCTAGGATAAGACACACACCACTACACCCACTGTAATCTTAGTGAGGATGTCACTGTATTTTTATTGCCGCTCCCACTGCCAGCCACGACAGCCGCTGTCTGCTCACCCGCTGCCCGCTAAACCTACCCACTACGCACCACCCACTGCGGCTGCCTGTGCTCGCGCCGATGTGCGCGCATTCGTGCTTTGGGGCAAGGCACCGCCACCTACACCCGCTGTACAGTAACCTCTCAAAAGTCTACAACGGCGCCCCACATACACCACCACCACATTCATGACCACCTAACTTTAGCAATACATTATAAGGCCAAATAATATCCAATTCATAAAATAATTATATTATTAAAGAGCCTTAATTTTAGTATTTAATATTTTATATACTAACCCCTAGTATAAATATATACTTATAGTCGGTCAAGGAGTAACTCTATTATATGCCAAATCTATATTTAGGAGATTACTTGCTATATAATCTTAATACACCATTCGAATTCTACCCTATTGGCCTTATTATTTTTAAGGTCTCTTATATAAGGAAATAAGGTCTTTATTTTCTATTTTAGGAGTACCTAAATATTCTCAATAGGGCTCAAATTAAGCAAATTTAGTAACTATTCTAATAGCTTAATCTCATAGCAAAATAGCTACTTTATTATATCCTTAAAAGTATAAATCCTTATATTATCCTATTAAAACCACCTAGTACTATTATAATAAGGCAAAAGACTATCTTAAAGTACTAATTAATAACTCTATAAAGTATATCTATTCCTCTTACTTATTAGATCTTTAGTCATAAAAATAAATAATATATAATCTTCTTTCCAAATTCCTCCCCAATATATATACATAATTAATAGTTTAATATAATCTCCTTAGTTTATAAACTCCTTATTATATTTTTCATAAATATAATAAAATACCTATATATTAGGATTACTAAAGTTATTCTAGACTAATATCTTATCAGAATTTATTATCTAGACCATTATTAATAGGATATATACTATATCTTCAAATACACATACATCCATCAATTCTTAGACATCCTCAAGCCACACAAACAAGAAATATTACCTAATAGCTATTATTTTCTTATCTAACCTTAGTCTTTTTATTAATCTCTATTTACACCTAAAATATTAACTAATAATCTAATAGATTATTAATATAAAGATAAAGCTATTAATATTACTAATAAGCATATCCTATATTATTTATTAATCTTTATATATTATATATATAATATATTATTTTTTTACCTTTAATAATACTTAGAAATATCCTATTCTTTTCTTATTCTTAATTATACCCTTATTTAAAAAGCAATTTTTAATTTAGATAATAGTTAAATATAATATACTAAATATATATACAATAGCAATTAGACTTATATCAGCCTATAATATATCTAGTATTATACCTTTAGCCTTAGGACTAAATTCTTAACCACATCTACAATTTCCCAATATTTTGATACCAAAATTACAATTATCGGACAATATTATGAAAAGTTATAAAGATTGCAAATTGGAGGGGTGGTTGGGCTTGTGTCGTGGTGGAGACGCGGTCGCGTCGCGCCGTCGTAGACTTTTGAGTGGATACTGTACTTTTAGTGGGTGTGCCACTGTATTCTCAGTGACAGAACCACTACATTATAGTGACAGAGTCCTAGAAATTAGGGCTCCACGTGCTACAACTTTAGAGCACCATCCCTTAGTCAAATAAAACAATCCAACCTCACATCAATGTCGTATTTCGTTGGATTTGAGGTCAACCAAGCAAATTGAGCACACAAAGCTGGAAGCTGTCCCCGCACTTGGCACACCAACATCTGTTTCTCTTCGCCTCTGTACCACTTTCGATTGTTTGCAGTCACCCATCTCATCTTTGGTACTTTTCGGCTTCATGCGACGACACATCCTCTTGTCGCATTGCATTTTCCCTTGGCCGCTTGCTCCTCGACTTACCTCCGCAGGTTGTTCATAGCCGCCTTCCAGATGTTCGGTGACTGTGCTGAGGCCAATTCCCAGAGCTACAGGCCGCAGGGGTTAGAAGTGTGCACTGCATGAGTATCCCATGTAGTGATACCCCAGTCTGGTACTGGCTTTGGTCTGGTCTGGAGTACTCTGCTCTGTTCATACTGCTTTTTCTTGACGGGTGCCCCAGACGGGCCCAATCAAAAGAACAACCAGTCAAGCCAAACCTATCAGAAGCATCTTTCTCGAATACTCGTGCAGTGCCTGCGCTGCTGCCGCCCTCGGCTTGAAGGTACAAAGAACCGATGCGCCTTGACACGCTGGCCGAACCCGACTCAGGATCAGAACCCGGTCCCTCTGACCTGAACACATTTAAGAAGGATGCACTGTCGCTGAGAACTGGGGACAACCCCTTCCTTGCTATTTCATCACTCTGTTCGATCGATACCAACGCAACACCTTGAAATGCCCTGGGGAGGAGCTCACCCACTTTCTGCCGACCAGTACTCTTCTTTCAGTCTCCCATTCACGTTTGAGTTCCAACTCGGCGATTTTCGAAGCCTCGGGGATAACATTGCCAACTGCCAATAGAAACAAAACACTGCAAAGATGGGCGGGGTTTGTTGACGATGGGCACCTGCTGGGTTGTGGGATCGCTCTTCCAGTCATGTTTGGATTGTCTTGATAGTTCCTGCTGGGCTGTGTCGTGTGGCTTTTTGTTATCTTGGGAGGGCTTTTGCTGGTTCTAGAGATCGAAAATCGTCGCGGTTCACACTGCTTCTCGCCAGCCTTTATACCAAAGATTCCAAGGTCGACGTAGAGATCAAGTAGACTTCCTAGTCAGAGCTTGGTGTTTATACTGTCTTGCTCTACAACTCCCGAGCGGAATTGTCTCGATGAATTCATGTGCGTCGTCATTGACTCCCACGTTCGTGTTCATCCCATCCATCCCGCTATCGTTTTATGTCGCGAAGATTCTACATATCGATCTTTGAAATATTATCCGGCTTCAATGTATTGATAAAACGAAACAAAGGTCCAAGGCTAGAATAAAAGGAAAGACACCAAACAACTCGTTTCCCATGAATGAAACCCCCACCCGTCCCCCAAAGCCCGACAAGCAAACATCTACACCCTTTGAGCATCTTGCCGCATCCACCGCATGTTTTATTCTTCGTATTGGAAAGTTAGCAGCAGGAAACATCGGCCTTCGCCAGTCGGCAAGGCCTTGTCACGAGTGTCTCGATTGCCGCCACCACCAGAATGAATATGATGAGAACCATGGAAATCACGACAATGATGAGGATGATGAACCGTTTAAAACCATTGCTTAACCAAGTGCAAAAAGAAAACACAACAAAATGAGGGATGAGTTTGTCCTGATCTCAACCCAGTTGCCTTGCCCTACCGGATATAGCTCAGAGAATTGATTGGCCCGTGGTACTAACAGCTCCTCTGGGTGTTACCACCACGCATGCCCAGGTGGGTACGTCGCGCACGGACATTTTGCCGACGTTCCACGTGGGGACCAACCCGAGTCAGCTTCCAGTTCGTCAACCTTCAGCATCAAGGGTTTCAGGCAAGAGCAACCTGTATTCAGTACCACCGGCCCTCCGCGGTCCCTGTGGCGAAAGCAAATCGAAGCGGGCATCGAACCCTGACCCTCAACTTTCGGGAGAAGGCTTTAGCCCCTACGTCAAATACTACACGCAGGTTCTCCTAGTACTGTTTGTTGCTGGATGGTCTGGGGAAGTTGTTTATATCCTTCCAGTAGACCAACCGGGTCCTCGGACATTCTTCAGACCGTATCCTGTTCCCCTTCACATTAATGTCCCTTTTACCAGCCAGTTGGGTCATTATTTCTTTGTCAGACTCATCAATACAGCCAGTTTGTCTTGCATCGCAGTGCGCGGCAACATGGTGATAAATCACAATGAAGGAACCCAAGATTATTACGGACAAGCCTATCTGAAAGGTGCTTGACACCTCTCGATCCTTTGTTGGCTCAACTGCAGACATCATCAAAGACCTCCGAATGGTCACGCTCGATCTCCTTGCCTCTCTACGAAAACCTTCCGGTCGCTAGTCTGCTTCTCTACTTTCTTTGACATCAAGTCACAACGTCACTATTCAACGCGACATTCTCCGATCTAGATCTACGGTACTCTTAGAACCTGGCTTTGGTTTTGATCCTTTCTAGCCCCTATCGAGTTGGCTCCCAGAACGTATCCAGACGAGCAGGGAAATACACGGTCTACCGTTGCAACGAGTCAATGCGGGGCCTCGGGCTGCTTTGTTCACAACCTGCATCTAGCATCTTGACCTTGTTGATCCCGAGAAGTCGGCACAATCTGCTAGATGTGAGGCTCGAACCAGTTGCAACCCATGTATTGCGCAGGCAAATTAGGGGCAGGGAACTTCATCGTTCGTTACACTTTGCGCAATGTCCAATATTGTGTATACACTACATACAGCCTTGCGAATCGTCTCTCTCTATTTCACCTCCCGTTTTGCCCTACGGTATCGTGGCGGACGCGAAAACAGAATGCTCAAGAATCGCGTCCTCTTCGTTTCGTCTTCATCACACGCTGCGCAGTGACAACTGAGGAGTACAAACATGCTAATACAAGCACACGACCGGATGCTTTGGTCTACGAGTTAGCCTGTATTTCATGGCTTTCCGCATCCGCAGGTCTACAGTTTATGATCTACGCAAGCCATAACCTCGCGAAGTTGAGGTACGATTGCCACCACATTTCCAACAAGATCTGGAGTCTATGCCATGGATTACCGTGACCTAATGGCTTCTCAGTCAATTCCAAAGTTGTTTCATAATGCCAAAAGAATAAGCACGCCACTTCCAAAGAACCGGACGACCGCGACTACGGCTTCTGATGACATCTACCATCGACAACTACCGTTCGTGACGCGATCAGGGGTCTGCGACGATCCGGCGGTCGGCCACAGATTGGAAAAGATCAACCGAGATGCCTAGCGATAGAAGCGAAAGTCCGCTCCCCGAAAGCCTGCTCCATCCGCGGATGGTTTCGAGATCCGGAGATAAAAGACATCAACGATCCCCAAGGCCAAGATCCTAAAAACAACCACTTCGCAGCACTGCCATCGCTAGCAACGCCTCTCACACCGAGCATAAACCACCTTCACGATCTCCGAAACCCCTCACGCCTCTCAACCACGGGAAGCATCCTCAGGAGTCCTTCGTATGCTATATTGGTCCGCGAGGATGCTGGACCTCAAGCTTGCTAATAGTTATCCTAATCTTCAGATATTCTTCTACCGTTCTTAAGAGCTCTGCCAATACTCCAGTCATGCAAATAATGGAGGAACTAACCAAGGCCGCAAATACGGCCTTGGAGAAACAAGCAACTCCGGTCCCCTTCCAGGCCACGACGGTCAAAAGAGAGGAGACACAGGCTCAGCTACTCAATAGCAAGGCCTAGCATGCCAGTCCCGGCGAATGCAATCTTTCCTGCCCTCTTAATTCTTCGCTACGAGGTGTTTTGTCACGCCAACCAAGGACGCAGGCTCCAGACGACATACCGCCTCCATAACGGACTCGATATCTTCGCAACCACAGGTGGCGGCAATAACCAACCCGTCCTTGGTTCCGATACACTCTTCAAGACGCTTCATTGTCAAGAAAGTAACCTTGCGTTCTTTGCCTTCCGAAAACCTCACGGCCCAAATACTTCGGTTATCCGCACTCGGACGAAACAAGCGATTAGGTGCGAAGGCAGTATTGCCCAGGCCCCCAGCAGATCATCAATTACCATACCTCCACCACAAGATTTCCACTTGCTTCTCAGCACCTATGCTGGATCTATCTCTTGGAAAAGGTCGAGTTTACAGTCTCATTGATCATCCAGGTGGCCACTGTCGGCTGGCTTGTCAATATAGGCGTTATCAACAAGGTTGTCTATTTCTTTGCCATTTTTCTTATTATCTTTGGCCTCTTCCTCATCGCCAACTTCGATCTCGTCGTCGTCTTCGACTTTATTTTCGATATAGAAGAAAGCATTACGCCTAGCGTGGTGTTGTTTACGACGATATGCTACGCACTTCAAGCCAAAACAACCCAAGAAGAACATACACGATACATTGGGTCGAGTCGACTAAGGATGCACTGGCAACCCATTTGTTGTACATCATCTTCATCCTCGTCACCACGTCTCCGCGCATCGAATCGGCCTCTACTGCACTTCGGCAGCTCACATCCTGCGGCTAGGCCTGCCTTGCTAACTGTATCTTTCTCCATAATTATTGCCCCTGGGCTGTTCTACCCTAGCTCCTAAACAGCAGCAGAATCAAGATCCTGAAGAAGCTGCGAGAACACCTCGACAAGATCCTAGACAAAACGACACCAGAATCTTTATTCGAATCCCAAAAGGAAATAGACTACGCGAGGAGCATCCTGCAAGCATCCGCCTTAGAATTGCGCAACTACGTCAAACCCCGAGCGAGAACATTGGCACAGCACACTATGTACCATCCAGCTTCGCGATTACGCCGGAATCTGAAGGAAGAGGACAGACCATTCTCGATAACAGCGCTCTTATCTGTGCTAGCTTTAATGCGACAACTGTTGACAGATCTGAATCTTGGGCCACTCATGTAGTTGCATTTGTCCCAAACAAGTTCAACACAGAACTAGGCACCGTCACCGTCGAAGAAATTATCGAGTCAGAAGTTAAAGCCCAAACGGGACAAACGCCAATTAAATGCGCCATTGCAGAATCCAGACAACACAACGAAAATTAATCCCTATGGACAATTGCACTCCTCAAAGAAACCAGACCCTTTAGGATCTTCGGAACCTGGGCAGTCTCCAGGCCAGTGAACAGAACCCCCAGATCCTCCAGATCCAACAAGCGCCTGGGATGGCATAAACAAGACCTATGCCGCCGCGAGAATCACTACCACAATTGTGAACAACCCGAACACGAAGACGACCGCTGCAAGGAGACCCCAAGATGCCCAGTATGCCTACAGGTCGGGGAACCCGCTCACGGCGACTGTCCTTTAAAGCCAGTCTGGAAAAACGGCCGATCCCAGAGAGCAGGCAAAACACGCACGAACAGAAGCTGCCTAAAGAACACACCCAACGCAGAACACACCCGGATTCACCCGCTCCAGAAGAGCCCACTTCTAGGAACGGATAATACACCCGCAGATCCACCCACGGAACCACCGATGCAGGTCACCATAGAAGACACACAGCACCCGAACCTTATGGACCAGTCTCCCGAAGAACAGATTTTCGCCACTCCAAGAGGCATGGACGAAGTCTCAGAGGTAGATGCCACAGGACCGGGCCCCGTTCCCGAATCCTCATCCAACCCAGAGTACCACCCGACAAGAGCGATTAGAACGGCCAAGAGGAGAACCTCTGTCACAAGAAAGCAACAGATCTAGGCAGTATACCACACGCAGAGTCAGATCAAAACCACAGACAGAACTCATCGCCATCCAAGTCAACGCCACGACGACAGACTGAGCACGTGACAACGCATTAAACCACGCCTAAGAGGCCCAAGCAGACATACTGGTCCAAGAACCACGAGTAACCCTGAAGAACCCCTAGAACAAGACAAAGACCCATCCGGCCTATGACACCTTCACCCCGATCCATAACTAGACAGACGAAGCAGATCAACCAAAAGCCCTCACCTACACAAAGACAAACCGCCAACACCCGACAGCAATGCTCTCAAGCCCCCTACGCAGAGATCACCCAACAATACAGATCAGAAGTCGCACCATACACAACATATATAGGAACCCGCTACCTTCGAAGTAATAAATGGCCTTGTGAGAATGGGACAGACACTCCCATGGAGCATATTCGCAGGAGACTTCAACACACACCACCGCTTGTGGAAGCCTGTAATAGACCAAAACAGAGAAGCCACAGACATATCCAAATGGATAGAAGACAACGACTTTATGATATACAACTCGCATGGGACACCAACATACAGCCTGGGCAACACCCTAGACCTGCTTATTGGAAACGTCCCAATAACGGCCACCGAAGTCGCGCCACACTACCACACCGGATCAGACCACGAGACGCTGATCACGACAACCAAGCTCCGAGAACCAATCTACCCCAGAGAACCAGAGATCTATCTACCGGACGTTAGAGTAGAGAAGTTCGCAGAAGGAGAGAAGCTAAACTCCGGCCCAAATAAGGAGACCGCATGCGAAGAGAATGTGATCTCGTACGCAGAAGACCTTGCACATATCTTACAAACAACGCTGCGGAACGCTGGAAAGAAACGACGAACAGACTGAAAGCCAGCTAGATGGTAGAATTACAACTGCAGGACCGCAGGGGCAGTCTAGAGGAACGGACGAACTGGATAACCATATCCTAACGGAACCCTCAAAGAAGACGCAATACCTAAGGAAGAAACTAATAGAGAGGATGACTGCAGCAAGCGACCTACCAAATAGTACGCCCACCGACGACCCCGAAAGGATGATACCATGGGACAACCAGATCGCTCTAGAAGAAACCATTATAGGAATCGGTGACACGACGCCGGGCAGTGATCGCATCAATGCTAAGATGCCAAGGGCAGTCTGACCAGCCCTATACCAATGAATTAGGTACCTGTACCACGAGGCCCTCGACCTAGGAGTTCACCCGGACATTTCTAAGGAACAACCCGCGGTGACTATCCCTAAATCCAACCGAGAACCGGACCTAGTCAAGAGTTGGAGACCAATCTCAGCCCTCTCCTGCCTGTCTACAATACGGCCTACCATAGGGCTCACTGGTATCGCCAATCCTGTTTCTACTTTACATCGCTCCGATGCACGCCATCGAACCACCTAACTCGCGATTCGAATACGCGGGCGACTGCGCGATCCTCGTAACAGGACACAAGCTCGAAACAAGGACAAGGATGGCCCAGGAATTACTCGACCAGACAATAGCCTGGGGCCAAGCAAATGGAGTTGCCTTTGACCCTACAAAGACAGAGGTCACACACTTCAGCAAGAAACACGACCAAATAGCGCCACCGATCGCCCATGAGGATATTGCCATTGCCCCAGGAACGAAAAGGAGATGGCTGGGCATATATCTCGATAGAACCCTCGGCGTCAAGCACCACATCGAAAAGAAAATCTCAGACGCCCGAAAGTTGACCAACCACATCAAAGGACCGAGAAACGCGCATAGTGGAACACCTCTCAGCGCGGCAAGAAAAGCGATATACGCGGTAGTACTCCCAAAGATACTGCACGGATCGGAGATCTAGCGGCCAGGCCCAGATAGATTCGCCGCCAAACGCAAACACGGAGAATACCCAAGGCTACAAAACGGACTATCAGAGCAGCTGGTAAAGACCCAAACCGACGTTAATAATGCCATCAGGGACTGCGTCCCGGTATAAACGACCACACCAATCCCGGCGCTGCTCGGAGAATCAAGCATCCCGCCAATACACGTACTGTTGGGGATACGAGGCAGAAGACATGCCATGAGATCAAAGTCGTCAAAACAGGAAACACCTCTTAGTGGATAGAATAGAGAACCACAAGCCCACGAGACAAAGAGGGAACCTGGTAAGACCCGCGACCCTAACAGAGGCACCCATGCTGACCATGAACTTCCCTAGACCAAAATTGCAGCAACCAAAATACACGAACAACCCCCCGCTAGACTTCTCAGACAAGACAAAGGCTACCGAAGAATTCAAAAAGTGGGCAGAGAAGATAGAGAAGAACCACACTATAGTATACACCGACGGCTCAAGACTACCAAGAGGCGACCCTCATACGTGCTTCGGGGCGGGATACGGATACGCCATCTTCAGCAGCCAAAAGCTGGCACACGCGAGATGCTGCCGACTATACCAAGCTGAAGTTATCGATGCAGAGGCGCCCGGCGCAGCACATGGCCTTGCCAAATCATCAGAACCGTTCCCCGACGACCCTAAAACAGTCTGCCTCGACAACTCGACAGTCCTCTCCGAGCTAAGCGTAAATACCTCGAAGCCCTTTCAGAGCGCCTGCCTAGCCTTCTACCGAACTACGAAGAACCACAAGAACACAGTACAACGCTGCTGGGCCCCTAGGCACACCGGCATACTGGGCAACGAAATAGCAGACCACCTTGCCAAGAGAAGGGCTGAAACACCAGCAAACACGACAGCGCCCCCCACCCAGAGCTTCGTCAAGAGACACATAGGAATAAGGAACAGAGGTGACTACCAAGAATGGTGATCCGACAAGATGCCAGAGTCCTACTCAAACCTCAGTCTACAGGCAACTCCACACCCAACGAGGAGATAGAGAGCCTGAAAAGAAGAGACATACATCGACTACCAGAGCAAGCGCCCTTTGTCCTCTTATAGGAACGCACCGGCGTAAATCAAATACACACACGCCATGACTCTTAACGCTATCTAATTCTTATATATGCTGACGCAACTTTAGATGCCCAGGTTCACTCTCATAGTATGCCCGCCACCACACAAGCACAGCCATATCTTCTTACAACTCAGACACCGATCCAGACGATGTTCTTTTACCTCCATAACCTCGACTAAACATAGACATGTCCTCCCTCCCAGCCCAGTCGCCGTCAAGAATTGATCGATGTATTTCCTCAAGAACACCAGCTCCCTCTTTCAACATCCCTCTCCCTCGAAAATGGCCGAAAGACTTCCAGGCACCGATATGAGAATAAGAGAGCAAATGGATGGTTGATCTGCGCAGATACATGGTGGCGTTCGGCGGATTGGTGGCTAATATGCAGCGATCGAGATGGAGGATCGGTGTGAAGTTTAGCAGCCCCATGACAGCTTGGAGCTTAACAATCAGTGTCCGGGCCTCTTAGGGTCTCGGACTTTTGTATTAGGAATAGAGTGAGGAGATAAATCGCAAGATGCTCGAGACACAGTAGATATTATTTATCAGTTCTTCATAAACTAAGATATTCCAACTTCCAATTAAAAGCTCCCCAAGCCAAATGCAACGTACCGCGAGCTCCTCCATGTCCAATATTCTATATCCTAGACATGGCTGATTGCAAATAATGGTTTGCGTCGATCGCCCTCAACATGTTTTCCTGGCGGAAGATTGCAACAAGAACAAAGGGCCTCTTTAATCTTTACCGAGCGCCATGATGATACGGGATGCGCGCAACGTTGTCGGCACCACCGCCGCAGGAGCATACATATAGACAATGGTGATTCTGTTGGTTTCGTTGCGGCGTTATATTGTATTTATCCAAGTCTCAGTATGGTACGTGCAATTGAGTCTCAATTGGAAAACTCGAGGGAGACAAGAGTGGAGAGTTTAATGAGACTGAGAAGCGTCTTCTCCAGTGATTTAATGACTTGGTTGTAACTTGCGGAACATTTTTTTCTATTCTACAAGATATATCAAATCAATCTCTATTCTTCTGGGTTTCGTTCTCGTGTCAACCTCTAATTGTGTTCTTTTCGGGAGATAAACTGTCCTCACAAACAGGTGATATCCTGAATACAACACAATGATTATAAAAGGACTGGTAGATGTGGAGGTAGATCGAGCGTTGCGATCATCGATATAGCACACAGGATCACGATGTTGATAGCATGTAGGTTAAGAAATGTCTTTACTTTGTATTGACATGAGCTATAGGTATTAAAATATTTATGAGAATGTGAAGCGAAGCCTAGCAATAACCCTTTGGGCTTTCAGCCAGGAATGGGTATTTTAACCGTTCTTTTTTTTTAAAATATCCGTTTCAGCTCCTCCTCCTCCTTAGAAGACGGTGCCCTTGGCCTGCTCGCTCTTCTCGTCCTTCTCCTTGATGTCAATGTCGCGCCAGAGGAGGATGCAGATGGCGCAAATGGGGATGAAAGCGCATCCAGCAATAATCTGCTTGTGCATGACGTTGCCGTAGGCCTCGATGATGGCATTGCGGACCTCGCTGCCCATGGGGTACGACATCTGGATTTCGATGTCACCGTAGATGGCGGCGGCCTGGTCCTTCATGCTGGCGGGGAGGGTCTTGGCAAGCTCCTGGGGGAGAACGTTGGTCCAGATAGCACCACCGATGGCCAGACCAATGGCCAGACCGATAGAACCAACCATGCCGAAGAGGGCAATGGCGACGGCGACTTCCTGGTGGCTGACGGTAGCCATGACAGCGAGGTTGGCGGTCATGGCCCAGATACCACTGTAGATACCGTTCAAGAGCTGACACATAACGAGGTAGTTGACCTTGGTGTCGGGCTTTCGGAAGTGAACAAGCAGGGCGGTACCGAGGACCATGATGGGGACAGCGGCAAACGAGGGCCACTTGAATCGTCCGTGCCAGCGGAGAGCCCTGGGAAAACATATCAGTATATAATTCAGGTGGCCAAGAGATTACTAAACTTACAGGCCGACAAGGGGACCAATGAAGGCCGAAATGAGGGAGAACGAGTTCATGATGTAACCAGCGTTGGTGATGCTGACCTCGTGAACAACCTGGAGGTAGGACTGGTAGTAAGTATCCCAGCAGCTGTAAGTCGTTAGCATCCTGATCAACGATTTCCCAAGCCTTGTTATTGGACTCACTAGATGGAGCAGAACATCACACCCCAGAGGATCGAGGCACCGAGAATGGTACGGTCGGTAAGGAAGCGGAAGGGGAAGTAAGGCACAGGAGAGTACCACTTCTCCCAGCAGACGAATGCAGCAAGGCAGACAACACCGAGAACAATCATGGCAATGATGTAACCAGACTTCCAGCCGTTGGGGGCCGTGGAGGCAATGTTGAAGGGGAGGAGGAGGAGCGACCAGCCAGCAGTGGTAAGGAACATGCCGACAACTACACATATCTAATTAGCATTTTTCAGGCTGCGGACGGGACGCATTGGGCTTGTTCCGAATGCTATCCAAAGAAAGGGTGGCGAGCACTCACCATCAAACTCGAAAAAGTAGAACTTGAAACCTTCCCACCAGGTGCGGTTGCTAACTCGCTTGGGCCAGATACCCAACTTCTTGGCCTTGTGGGCAGTCATGAAGAAGGTGACCAAGACGGGGATACTGAAAGCGGCCAGCATGATGGCGAAGGCGCCAAAGGCCCATCGGAAGTTGGCGTGGTCGTAAAAGTCCTGGGCAATCTTGGGACCGGCAAAGTTGGTGATGATGGTGGGAGTCGAGTTGATACCGAACATGATCATTCGGTTGCGGAGAGTGGTCATGTCCGCAGTGACAATGTCGACAACGTAGAGGAGGCCCAGGTGACCAACCCAGTAAAAGGTGTGGCCGGCAGCGTAGGTCGAGACGTTTGTGCAAGTAGCCTTCATGATCATACCAACAATGATGAGAATGACCATGAAGAGGAAACCCTCAACACGGCCCCAGATGTCGATGATCTTAGCGATTGTCAGCTTCGAAACACCACCAATGATAGTGGCGACAATGCCAGTGGTCGCCAGCAAGCCGTGCTGAGAGAAGGAGGAGGTAACGTAGGCGACGAGGTTGTTCTGAACCGCCGACAGAAGGCCTTCGACGAGCTCGATGAGCCAGAGGCTGCAAGCATTCAGTAGTCAGTAAAAAGTGCACATCGAGCGCAAAGGTTGCTGTTCGTTATTACTCACAAGCAGAACATGGCAATCAGGACCTTCTTGGTCCAGACCTTGGTGATTGCCTCAACCTGCAGAACACCATGCTGCTTGTATTCCTTTTCGGACTCGGAGGAATCGTCGTGGAGGTCCGAGGCGATTCGCTGCTCGCCGGTGTCCTTCTCAATATCGGTGATGACGGGGTCAGCCGTTGGCTGGCCCGCCGTGGCGGTCACAGTGGTTGCCATTGTAGCGCGAGCAGGTGGGAATTGTTTGAGCTGCTACTAACACTCTTCTGCCAAGCAGAAAAGATGCGCGGAAGACTGATTGATAAGGGGGGGGAGGGGGAGAAGGAAGGATCGACAGTGCTGACAATGATCAACACATCGAAGCGGCGGGAGAAGCAGCGTTAAGTAGGCCAAGAGATTCCGGTACCGGGAGGTAGCATGAGTTTGCATGCAGCACTGATAATCTACAGCACAAGCAGCTGGACTGGGTCCCAAGACGCCGACTCCATGGGCCAGCCAGCAGGTTGGGCCCGATACAGCATGCATCGCCGTGGGCGAGTTCCACCCATCGTGGGATTCACAACGCAAGGTGACAGCAACGGACCCGCCCTACGGCTGGACACCATGCAGGGTGTTGGTTAACACCACTAAGCATACCCGTTAGCGTTTTCTGCTGCATCTAATCGGGAGCGTGGGTTGGGAAAAAAGAACGCACCACGCTGTCCCACAGGCAAGCCATAGCCGTGGCTTTTCGTCTCCACGGGTATTTAGAGGAGTCTCCACAGACCAAAAGCGAAAAACGGCCGGGAAAGCCCCAAGCGGAAGCCTTAAAGGAGACCGGGGTAGGGCGAACGCGCGTGGAAGGGAGCAAAGGATGACGGGTGGTGTCCTTCCTGCACTGTATTTTGGGGGGCAACGATCCAACAGACTCTCGCTTTCGGCAGGGGGTACGGGCCTCGGAAACCACCCCCTGGCCAGGCCGGAGATGGCATTTGTCCCAAAGGGTCGGCTCTGCCCGGCGTGGAGGATGGAGAAGCCAAGCATGTAGTTGGCTATTGGGGATTAAAGTGGGCGGAAGGATCAGGGATGTAAAAATTTTGTGCACTATTTCGGCTGGAAGGGGGTGCGTCTGGGCGCATATCTGATCATCTGATAATCAATGATCAATGATCAAGAAAAAGGGAACGGTGGAGAAACGCCACGTACCATTTACTGCATTGGCGGCGCGGCAAGGTGCCTGACCCGTCCGTTGCACTGAAAGCGCGGCCCATCGCTTTGAGAGCCAGGGAATGCATCTTCATTGGCAACCCAACAACTGCCTGCAGCCCGTCGCGTGTTGCCGAACGGTCTTGTGATGAGCGAATCGTAATCCAAAACGGAAGGACAGCTGCATCAAACATCGGACGATAGATGTTGTTTTGGTGCCAGCGATGAATCCCCGGTGACGAAGAGGCATGGACGAAATTATGAAGCCATCTCCACACGGACGCAACGTGAACCCGCAAGCTTGCGTACATACATTTGCCGACCTGGCCCAGGCTGAAGACAGGCCTTCAAAGATGGGAGATGGGAGATGGCCCAGCCAGTTCGTGGCCAAAAAGCCACCGCCACCGGCACTCTCGAAAGGGACGCCTTGCAGACATGCCGGCATGAACAGGGACTCTAACCTTGTGGCTTGGCGTGGGTGCCATGAGACGACGGCGGCGACGAGGGTGCCCAGCGATGCCCCAATTGATCAAGTTGTTGACCAATACCTACAGGGGTCTTTTGGTCAGCGTGGGTAACACCTAACCTTTGGCTCGCCTCTCTCCGGCAACCAACGGGTAGCCGTCGTGGCACACAAGGCTGCCCAGAGCCGCATGGATTCGTCTCACCTGTTCTTCGACGCTCGCTTCCATGTCCTAATGCGACCGAATAGCCTGCCATCGTCGTGATCGTGAACCACGGGAGCCCCACAGTGTCACGAAGAGATGTGGTGTGTACATCGCTGCCAGCGTCCAAGCTCGTATGTTCCGTAATGTTTGTGATCAGCGCAATCTGATACGAGTTGCCGGTTAGCGCTAACGAAGCCTCCAACGGGAATAAAATCGAAAAAAAAAAAAATTCCTCACCAGAATAACTTTGTTCCCATGGGGTTCGGGTAGGAGAGTCTCCCAGAAACCGGTACTAGACCGCTTTAGGAAAGAACCTTCTCACAAAGGTGGGGACTCCCTCTAGTCTAACAATAACCATGACACAGCGTCTTCGATGACTTCGCCGTAAGAATTCCTCTTGTCTGTTAGCCCATAAGCAATCGTGTCTAGGCCCGGTTTATAGGCGATTTTTGATATTTCTTGAGTAGCTGATCTCCTCAGGGCTTCCTCCATTTCGCGTATGACTACAAGACAGAACGGGCACAATTTACTACAATTGCAAGTTAAAAAATTGCAATCACCCTACACCACCTCAATAATACCATATGTATCAAACAAATCTTTCAATACTAAAAAAAGATACAACATCGCATTCGATGATTATGAAATACCAGTCCAAGTAGGGACAGTCACTGAGTGATTCCGGACTTTTAGCCCGTAATTGTAATACAATAACAAACTGGCGGCAAAGAAAACCTCGACGGGAATAAAACCCGAAATTTTCCTCACCAGAGTCAGCTTTGCTCGTATGCTCCCCACTGATTGATTAGAGAGTGCCCCGCTAAAATAGCATTAAGACCGGGCGAACAAGAGTGGCCGGGTCCACCGCGCCAAAATCCACGGTCTATTTTGTCGACCTTCGCCGCTGGGGCACCGCGTGGGCAGCTGAAAGTCCGCGTAACGGAGAAAATCGCGATGAATTTGGTTCCCGAGCCAAGCCAAGAAACACTGCAACCCAATGCCTTCCTTCCCGGGTTCGGTGACTGATGACGAGTCGCGTGGTCTCCCGTCGATGCCCAGAACCACCATGTGGGGAGGAGGGCTGGTGGGTGTGGTGAGGAAGCCCACACAACGCACGGAAGAGACTCTCGGTTGCTCTTTGGGGGCCTAGAATGAGCCTGTAAAAGGAGAGAATCTAATCACAGTGGGGGGTCGCGAAGAAAATTGCCAAAAATGAGTTTTTTTCTTCCATGGGGCCCTGGACTGCTCCGATCTGTGAGCACCACGGCTGACTTGGCGTCTTGAACGATGCAACCCAGCGGTTGACTCGACGGTAAAACAGGGGCCCGCATTGGTTCGCGCCGCAGCTGATCCAGGAATGCCAAGAGCCATGATATTGGCCGATTTATCCATGTCTCCTGTGGCGAGATGTCCGCGATGAGGGCAACGCCGAGCAAGGGTTTTCTGTCAGCTGTATTCACCAGTACTCAATCTCGTCCCATCTAATCTGTCTCGCGGAGCCTTCACCCCCGTACCCTATAGCATGTAAAGTTTGCAACGCAGGAGTCGCCGATGCCGGTATGAAGTCATGAGCCGCCGCCAACATCGTTTACTTGTCTCTTGTCTCAATTGTTAGCGCCATGAACCATCCCATCTTGGCAATTGTCATGATCTCTCTAGTTTGGTGGCTCGAGGAAGGATTTAGTACGGCAAATGAAACCGGTTGGTTTGTAAGAATGACCGCAATCCGGCAAACCTATGGCAACTTTCCTAGTCAAATTGAAAAAGCTAAACATGTCTCTTAGCCTAAGGACGTATGGCTTGAGCCGGTGGTATTGGCGGCAGCCCAGCAGCTTGGCTTGCCAAGGGTGTATGTTTCGTACGAGAGAGCCAATTCGGGCGAGAAGAGAATCTTTGATCAAGGCCTTAGAGGCTTGAGATCCCTGTACATCGCTCATACCAAGAAAGAGCTAGGACGCGGGCAGCTCCAAGCTGAGCCGAGCCTGGCGACAAATTTCTTGCCGTCTGACATGGTAGCGTGGACTTGGGACGAAGCTAGTAGGAGGCCTCGTCCAATTCGGGCATATTGGCTGTTGGCTCTGTGCCCTTTGCTCCAGATGGCGGTAAACATATTGTTAAGCTCTTCACCCGGAACTTGCCTCGGGCCATCGGCGCCACAAACCAGATCGATAACATTGTCCGTCCCGTGTGGGCACCCAGCAGCCGCAGTTGTTATTCTCAGCGGGACTCGCCACGCCTGTGCCTGATGGACTGAGTGACGAGGCGTGGGGGGCAACCATGTGCGTGCATCCCGCTCCGGGGGACTTCTGCATGCAGGCAAGATCATCGCCGCCTGGAGGATATCCACCACGGCCTTTTTTCGTCTTCTCTTTTTTTTTCGTACATGAATCGTCCCAAGTTGACTCCTCCGATGGGAGTTGCATGCGTCCACGCAAGCATTGCGACCCAGCCTATGCAGTCCCTGGTCACGCTGGTCCGAGGTCGTGGGATGGTGGCCCAGGCAGGAAGGGATGGCAGCGGGAAGATCGAAGCATCCGTGGGGTTTCAGGGCCCAAAGCAAGTCATCCTGGACGAGGGGGGAACTAATTAGGCAAGCATCCCTTTTGGGCGCATCGTGGCGCTGGCTAAAGAAGCGTCAACCGTCGAAATGACGGTGGTGGTGTAGGGCATTGCAGCTTGTTGGTTGCAGCGGGTTCTGCTGACAATGCTCGGGGAATTACAGCACAAGGTCATCGGTTACGAGTCGGGCCGGCGCATTCCGCGGACCCCTCAACGCCTGTTCATACCCGAGGCGCTGACATGATGTTCTTTGTTCGCGCTCGCCATCATGATGAGGATAACTCGAACAAAGGGAGCCAGCGACGCTCATCCAAGTGCCGAGGCTTGGCTGCACCGCTCCCGTATGCGCGCATCCAAACCCTGGGTGTTCTCGGCAGCTGAGATGCCCAGAGATTGTCCGACCCATTCAGCTGTCCTGAAAATAACAAAGCTCCAATCAACAACCTCTGCTTCGACCAAACAATGCGTGATCGACACCGTCAGCTCCATTCCCAAGTCTCAAGTTCTGGCCCCCATGTGACGCCCCACTGCTCTCGCCAAGATTACACCAGCTCTGATCCGTTATCGGCCGACCATCAAAATTGTCCCTTGATGCTAGTTATAGAACACGCCCGAGAGTCCTGTTCCTATAATCAGCCCTCCTATAGGGTGGCTCACGACTTACGCGTCGATCATCAATTTGCGGCCTACCAATGCCGTTGAGACTCTATGACTAACCAGGGTGGGATTTGTGCAGTCATGCAAAGGTCCTGCTAAATCTACTCTCCAGGCGCAAATTTCCCACGAATCGTTTGGTAGTAGCCTTGTGGCATGTCCTCGAAAGTCACACTCAAAGTGCGCACATAGTGTTAACCGAATATACCACTTGCATCTACCAGACGGATCAAGTCATGGCACAACTAAGGGCTTGGCTTTCACTTGTTACATGCTCAGATCTGCCAAGCAAGTCGGGTTGCCAAGTGCATGAACCTAGGTTCCCATGATGCTTAAGGTTTGCCAATGCTTGGAACGCAGATCGTTCGAAGGTCGTAGTGAGCCAAGAAACACTAGGAAGAGGGGGGAAAGTACCAGACTGGATCCAGAGGCTTACTACGCAGACATTTTCACAATGGCGCAAACTGGGGCTTGTGTCTATTAGTGTGCCATGGTTCAATGGACGTTTAGAACCCGTCTTAGCTGATGTGTGTATCTGTCAACATCCAACCCGAACAGTTGTGAATCTTGTGGTAGCACAGACCATAAACTTATTTTGTTTTTTTTAAATCTGCTGCCTATTCGTTACCTGCCTGTCCCATGCCCATGCCTCCGCCTACGAGTAACATATGCTCACAGCGGTAGCCGGGGTGGAGCTGGACCGACGTAAAGATATGCCAATTGAACTGCGCAATTGGCTTTCTTGTCTGGTAAGAAATTGTTTATTATTTCACTAATGAAGTCCTTTGACCTTCGTGTCCCAGCATCCGTTACTTATCCGTGGTCATACGGGTGTGACTGTCATTTTGTAGATGACTATTTGTGTGACCCTATGGGCCTTGTCGGAGGGTTGAGCCATCTGGAAAAAAGCGAAAATGCCTTTTTCGCACATGTTGGGTGGATGTAAAGAGTGAAGCTAACTATACCGTCCCACAATAGACGTAGGTTTTAGGTAGAAGCGGTCCAAGTTTTCTTCAAGATGTGAAAAGGCAAAATTCCAGGCATCACCTCTAGCCAGCCTTCATTCGAGTACAAATACTCGACTTCCCCTCTTCCTCTTCTGGATTCAGTTCTCTTTCCAACAAGCGTTATATTTCCGGGTTTTATTCACCATGATGCGCTACCTGATCCTCGTTCTCCTCTCGGTCCTTCCCCGCCTGGGATATTCTCTTCGACCTTTCAGTCCGGAAGCGGACCGCAGGGCAATTATTGACACGAACCCCCCCGAATGGGTTGAAATTGTCACACCTTATGAGGCGCGCTGGGGTACTCCAGTGTCGGGGCATAAATATGTCTTCAACATGACGTTCAATCCGCCACACCAGAACACTACCCTCAAGCATCTCTCTATCGCAGATGCCGCCAAAGAGTTTGCTGCCCAGTACGGTCCTCCATCTTTGCGCCTCGTTAAGGAAGTCCTGTCTTGCGACAATGTCTTCTACGTGCATTTTGTAAACACGCTGCTTAACTGCTCCATTCCCGAGCGCGAGTTTGTTGTCCAAGTGAGTTTGGAGTGATGACCCTTCTGGGTATTTGGATACTAACGAGGCACTCATAGATGGCTCTGAACGGGTCCATTCTTTCTTATGAAAAGAGAATGAATTTGCAGCCCCACATGCGACCACTCCCACAGGGCAAAATTTTGAGCCCGGTTGATGCTGTGAGGATAGCCGTTGACACTTTGCGTCTCCCCATCCGGGTCAAACCCAATGCCACAGCTGTACCTGTGGGACGGGGTCCTTTGGATCCCATCCCTGGTATGCGCTTAGTCACTCTGCCGATAAAGTACAAAACTGTTCACGGTCACAACGTTTCTACCGAATATTTAATTCGTGATCCCAGCGGAACCAAGGTCCGTGTCAGCTTGTATGAATCGCGAGAGAGCAAGGGATGGACCTGGGATGTCCGCACGTACATTGCAGAAACTACACTCATCTCGGCCGAGGTCAATATTACAAACGGGGAAATTGGAAAAGTAAATGTTAGACCCAAGCTATATCGATATCTACCTAGAGAGGATATAAGCCCGCTGGCGGAGCGAGGGTGGGTGCTTGAGAATATAACTTGTTGAGCTGGGCGAACGCATCTTCCGTGTTTAGGCATGCTGGGTCAAAAAGGTTTCAGGAGCTCCATAGTCTCTGGTCCATAGAACCATCATAATAGTATTGAACCTCGTGGTCATGGGACGCAACTCTTCGTTTGATCTCGTCTAATATTCAGCTGCGCCGCAGAGCCCATAAACTACAGTAGACCTGGAAGGGACCAAAAAGGTGAGATAAAACCCGGAAGGCCAAACACGACAGACATTATTCTACGGCAAAAACCCTATGGACTCCGGGCACTTGCTAGATCAAGGAGCAGAATATCGGTACCGCGTTAAAATGAACGATATCAAGTACCATGGTCACACAACCCTAATACAGAGGACCGCAGATTTTGCCAAGGCAACTTTTCCTGATGTGAACTTCCGATTGCAGAAGGCAACATATACGGGCGGGTGTAAATGACATTACTCATGTCTACTTTTTACAGGCAATAGTGTCAAGTGGCAGGCCTGGGGTATCAACGTAAACTCAAATGAACTCCCATGAAGTCGCCTCAAATTTCTCTAATCCATTTTGCAACTGAATCCTACTGGAACCATCTTGTCGCATGGGCACCGTGGATGGCCGCCTAGTGCAGCATCGAACTTTCTAAAACTGGGAGTAGCATATGGGTAGCGGAGTCGGTTTCTCGCCGCCGCCCCACTCTCTGTGACGACGGTGGAAAAAACAAAAACAAAAACAAAAAGTGAATATCCAGGCACCGATTCACCTTGAGATGTTTACGATCAGAGTATATAATATTATTTCCAGCCAACTCCTTCTTTCAAATCTAATCCAATTTTCATCGCGTTCCATCTTTACTTTTTTTTTTTCCTTTTTTCTTCACAATGCGATTCCTGGTCTGGCTCCTTCTCCTAGCGTTTCCCTGCTTAGGTGACAGGATAGAAGTTCCAGACGACCCGACGAGTCGTATACCCATCACAAATTTATTAAACTGGCCTGAGAGCTTGGATATTATTGCCCCCTACGTGCGAGAATGGGGTACATGGGTGCAAGGCCCCAACTACGTCTTCAACAAAACATTCGATCCGCCGCACCTGGGCAATGACACTCATCTCCCAATGGTCAAGGCTGCCGAGGCTTTTGTTCGCCAATATGGACCTCCTTCTTTTCGATTTGTCAGGAAACGTTCCTCTATTCAGAAGGAAGGCACCTCCTATCTGCATTTTGTGACCAGAATATCTGATCGCGATGTTCCCGAGCGGTGGTTTATTGTCCAAGTGAGTTTGGGATAAGCACATTCGACGCAGTGCTGATAAAATATGGATAGATGGATTCGAACAGGTCCGTCATTTCGTACGAGAAGAGAATGGATCTGCAGCCCCGCATGAAGCATCTCCCGCCGGGCGAGATCGTAGGCCCGCTTGATGCTCTGAGGATTGTTGTGGACACGCTGTATCTCGAAAGGCCCATTAAACGAAATGCCGAGGCCATACCTCCCGGACATGTGCCCACCTACCAGTCTGTTCACGGCCACGTCCTTGCCGACGCATATATGATTGGTCGTCGAACCGATGGTTATCGCTCAGTTGTCAGGCTCGAGTCAGCAACTGACTCCAAAGGCCAAACCAGGTGGTACTGGTATGTTCCTCCGGGCGACCATCGGATTGGGGCAGAAGCTTGGGTTGATGTTGCAACGGGGGAAATTATGGGTGTGTCCATCACTGAGCCTGTCAATTAGATGAATTAACATGTATTGCGGAGCCGTAGTGTTGTTTCTTGGAAATGGGAGATATTTTGGAACTGCTTTCGTTTTGGCTGAATTTCCGACCCATGATTTTGTAAGTCCACATGGATTTTCCACCCAAGATCTAGCCGAGCAATTGCATCAAGGAAACAATCCTAGATGCATACAAGACTGCCCTTGGACCTATTCCCCTGCTCCTACCCTATATTTCTTTTTTTACAATCTTCTATATACTATTATCCTCTTTATATTTCTCATTCAATCCTTCTTCACACTATGCGCAATTACAAAATAGCCGCTACACAGCCTGCTGATCCCCCGTCTCCTCTTTCACGCTGAGTTGACCACAGCTGCTAACAGTATCGATACGTTGCTAATGTGTTCATTGACAAATCTTTTTCTCCCCTCGTTGGACGCGGCCCTCGGGTCGGACCTCTCAAGTTCCTCTTCAGATCACAATCACGTGGAAAAGACCTCACCAATATCCCCCAATCAAAATCACCATGTTGCTTCAAAATCTTGGGCGCCTTGCCTGGCCACAACAACAGGTAATGCCGAGCTACCCCGCATCAGGCGATTTTATGACCGCCATTTTCTCTATTACCAAACTGATCGAATCGTTATTCTTTGTGCTAGTTATTTTCCCTTTCGTTTTGGCCAAATACGACGGTAGCCAGCCAACATTCGTTTCAACCGATAACAACATGGCCTTCCTCGTCACTGTCGCAATGACCCACGACCCCTAATTGTGCATCCGCGCTCACAATTTTTCATCGGCCACTATCGGTCTCCAGAGCGATACAATTGTTTGGAAGAGCACCCGGGTTCTCCAGAGACCTCACACCTCCCTCGGCCGAGCATCCAACGGGCAAGGAGTCCTGCTTTGGGTGTGTAAGAAGCGGATGACCCATAACGAGTCGAATTCAGTAGGAATAACCCTGACGATTCCCTCGCTTCCCCGCGTTAGGCCAGGGTCACGAAGGGCGACGCCTTTACGCACGCCCACAGGTATGCAAGTAGCAACAGTGTGGCATTTTATCAACGCGTCGGCTGCTGTCACTAAGAGCCCAAGTGCTTGGACCAACTGGGATCCATCATCATCGGCAGCTTGGGGCCCTAGTTTCACCTACTTTCAAGCGTCCGATACCTATCACTTCAAATGCGTCTGTCGACAGCCATCGCTTACGCATTGTTGCCCGCGCAACTATCAATGATGCTTGAAACCAGAAAAATACCATCGTTCATCGCGAGATAGTCAACACTGCAGCGTCAAATGCAATTTGATCGGCATACCATATACAAGAGCCTCAAAATACATTGGACATTTCGAGCAAGAACAGAGATTCTTTGAAGGGGAGCACTGTGGAGCGGGTCAAGGGGGATCAAGCGGGTTTTGGCTCATCTAGTCGCCGGGCTAAGAACCTCTATCTACTGATACATGGATAGAGAAGGCCGCTCCAAAGAACGATACATGATAAATAGATCAGATTATAACGGCCTCGTTAGGCCCATTAAGGATCTATCAATCAACAACCTCTATAACCTCGTTTTAACACCCAAGCTGCCCCCCCTCGCATCGTCTGCCCACCCATTCCTCCTTATGCATTCTGCTGGTGTTGGCACTCTTTGGGTATAGTTACATCAGGCTCTCGACGTTTGTAGCCTTCGTAGAATGGCTGATTAGGGCCCGCGACATAGTCCTTTGGGCTACTTTTTGCCTTCATACCCACATGCCTTTTAGCAAATGCGAGCCAAATGTCACAATGATTTTCACCATTGGTGAGAATGGTATCGGCATCGAGAATAGCGTCCCGAGCTTGGATTATGGTTGGATTGCAAGGCTGCCTGTAGTGATTGAGAGGTCAGCGCTGAAGATATTTGCAAACGATTCGTCAGCACTTACAATGCCATAGCATCCATGAGCAGTCTCATGGTGAAGTACCTGCCGTCTTCTGGGATGACTGTTCCGAGCGCAAATGTAGGATATTCGTCTCGACGAAGCCCGTATTTGTCGATCAGGCGCCACATTAGATCAAAAAGGATATTCGCGAAAACGATGCCAATGTTATAGAATGAACCTTCATGCTGCATCCCAAACACATTGAGGTTCTCATATGAAAGCGGGTTGGTTTCGCAGTCGGTGCTGTACGGGTACATTCGAAAACCCGTTTCATTGTTGTTTATGAACCACGCCGCAAAAGCTCTGTGTTTTCTTTGGCCTTGGGAAGTTGAATTGATGCTCATGGCAATAGCCATGATGTCACTCCAGCCTTCCGACAAACCTCGGGCTTCCCAAGTAAAGAGGCAGTTAAATGTGGAGGGGCCTCCGGTAAGACGGCCGGATACTGTATTCATTGTCAGTCAAAATTGGTGCATTCAAATATGGAAGCTTCCATCTACACCTACATCCATGCGAGTACTCGTGGATTACTATATCCGCATCAAAAGCACTGTCTCTGTTGGGCACGACCATGTTATTGACCCCAAAGTTGATATGTGCCTGGACGCCGTCAGCAGCAGGGTGGTAGAAGGCATTCCTAGTCGAATTAGCGTGGTGAATATTCAACTTCATAGCGTCGTTTCCCTTTCCCCCCTTGCCGAAATTGTCATTCTGGAAGTTGCCGGCTACCTCGGTGAACCCGAGCTTATAGTAGACATCGTGCATTTTGTTGGCGATGTAGAAAACCTGAGTAACTGCAGCGGCGCGATCGCTTGCCCCGCTCTGGGGATCGTACTCGAACTCGAACCGATTATTCTTGCTCTTGGGGCGCCATTCTTCGACCTTCTTCCACAACTTGTTGAATAGCCAACCCCTGTGACCCCATTGGATGGCGACGCTCTGGGCAACGACATTGTTACCGACAGTAGTGTCAGACTTCTTGCCTCTGTTCATCAGCCAGCCGAACCTTGACACTTCCTTGTCCCAAGGATCTTCAACAATGATGCGAGGGCCTTTTGTCGGATCCGTCGTTGATACCGTACTATCATCCAGAGCACGTTAGCCAATCCACATTTAGATCGCTGCATAGTTACCAGTGCGTTCTGTTGCCCATTATCCTCATCTTGTGCCGGGGCCCTCACAACTACGAACCCCTTGTCTCGAATGCCGATCTGAAGCGCGGCAAGACTATGCCTCACTTCCCGGGCAACGGGGCCACTTCTCTTGAAGGGAAGTACATCCAGTTTCACAGGCATCGGTCGCCGGGATCCCACAAAGAGGACAGGAAATCTAACCCAGAAGAGCTCGCCATCGATTTCGTCAGGAGAACGTTTCCTGGCGTCAACTTCAGGCTGATGAATGGAACTTATACGGGTGCGAATGGCGCGAGCCACGTGCACTTTACGCAGCAAACACTGGGAAACCAGGCGTGGGATATTCTAAACTACTACATGAATGTCAACGTAAGCTCAGATCAACCCACCCTAATGCGCCCCCGTCATATCCCCTAATTCGCTCTCGCACAGATTGATCCCACTGGAAACGTCATTTCTTACGGGCACCACTTCAAGAGAAACGAGCAGCTAAGGCTTCCGAATCTGGCCACTCGAGACTTTTCAGACCCCTTGCGTGCCCTGGAAAAGACGGTAAAAACTTTGTTTCTTGCGGTTGACCTCAAGAAGGCCAAGGCCAAGAGTGACGAGGCCGCCGTGCGCATCCGAGGCAAGGGAAAGGCCATCCCCCACGCCTACACCATCACCGGGGCCAAGGGAGTAGCTTCCGATCCCACAGTCAAGTTTGTGTTCTGGGGAAAGGATAATGGGAATGTTATAGGGGCCTGGGAAGTAAGGGTTGCTACCGAGGCCACTTCCCACCATGCCTATATTGACGTGACCACGAATGAGGTTGTCGGCATTATTGACCACAGGACCCACGAGACCGAATTCCAGGTCCGGTAAGTTCTTTTCCCCAAGTCTCGTCTAATATCTAGGTTCTTGAACGATTTTTTCTCTTCCCCTTTACCTTTCCGGGCATCTTTCGAGTTGGACAGAGTGCAACAAATGCGCGAGTAAATAGGAGAAGAAAGAGGGAAAAAAAAAAAAGGAAAAAGACGAGCCACAACACAGCAGTGATCCCAACTGAACACAGGCTAACCCGTGATGAATTATAGTCCCATCTCGATGGCAAACCCGGACCAAGGCTCGCGTTCTATTTTCGGCAACCCTTGGGACAAAGAGGCATCGCCGTTCGGCTGGTTGTCCATCAGTGGATCCGAGGAGCGCACCACGCACGGCAACAATGCTTTCGTGCAGACGGCGTTTGACGAATGGAGCCCCAAGCGGGGGAGGTACGGGTTCAAGTACAGGTACAGGTCCGATGCCAGCCTGAAAACGAACCGCGGCGCCGCGGTCACCCAGGTGTACTACACGGTGAACAGGGCCCACGATGTTCTGTACCACCTTGGGTTTACGGAAGAGGCCGGTAATTTTCAGCAGGTCAACTCTGGCTCCCTGGGGAAACCCGGCGATGCCGTTGTGGTAAACATCCAAGATCCCCGAATGACGTACAACGCGACATCCGAGGTTCTGGAGGATGGCGCACCGTTTACAGTATGGCTGGGAGTGAACCCCTACACCAGCCCCCACAGGGATGCCGCGTTTGACACTGACGTGGTTCTCCACGAGTATCTGCACGGCCGTGAGTAGTAACAAACCCCTAGCTAAACTAAGCCTTCTTTTTTGTCGTGTTTTCAACCCCCCCCCCCCCCCTCGGCTGACTAACCATGCGCGCGCAGTATCCAGACGCCTTACCGGGGGTCCCGCCAACCCGTTCTGCATGATATCCTGGGAGGCCAAAGGCCTAGGCGAGGGCTGGAGCGACTTCATGGCCATCGCCATGGGGCTGAACTCGACCATGGCAAGCCAGAGGTACTTTAGGCCCTTTGGAGGCTGGTTCCACGACAACGAAAACGGGGCGCGAAACTACCCTTACAGCACCATCTGCTACCGAAACCCCGTTGTGTACGGGGACCTTGATGATCTGGAGCTGACCAAGCCGCACTTCTACGACATGGGCGTTTTCTTTGGGAACATCCTCTTCGACCTGATGTGGAAGCTGATTGACAAGTACGGCATCAGCAACGACGACAAGCCGCAGTTCGTCCAGGGCACAACTATCCCCACCGACGGCAAGTTCCTAGCTATGCGGTTGGTCATGGATGCTATGGCGCTGTGGGTGTTCCCTCCTTGCCTAACTTGCGTGTAAACTTTTTTTTTTTTTTTTTAAGTGCTAACCTGTTGTTACTGCCACCAGACAGCCATGCAACCCCAACATAATCCACGCTAGAGACGCGCTCCTCGATGCCGACACCATCCTTACCAATGGTGATAACCACTGCCAGATTTGGTTGGCGTTTGCCAAGAGGCACGTGGGCCTCAAGGCAAAAGCTGGCAGGATGGAATCCCAATACGCCCCCAAGAAGGAACTCGAAAGCTACAAGCCTCGAAAGTACGACATGACCATGCCCGAGGGCGTTTGCGGGCATCGCTGATGCAGCTCTTCCTTTCTGCGGCAAAGATGTAGATGCTCAAGGCCATGTTTAAATCGTCAACCCCCAATCCCTACCCTGGGCCGATGTCTTTTATTATACAGATTGCCTTTCTCTTATTTTCTTGTTCTCCTTGTTTTGTTTTTGACATCTATTTTTTTTTCTTTTTTTTTTTTAAAAAAAAAAACTCATTTTCGTCTTATCGTTGTTTTATTATTATTAATTCATTTATTTGTTTTAAATATTGGTAAATCCTACGTGCCGCCAAAGTCCAGCACTATTTACGGGTTGTGTATGATCAAAGGTTGTCATTCTGGTTAGGGGTCCCAAGACATTCGTAATTTTGATAACGTGAATTAACTGGCTGATTGGGTAAACTAAACCGACCACAACCAGCACTCTATAGTATTGCGGTACGACTACTGTACTGCATCCTTGGGACCGGTGCCTAGAGCCAAAAAGGTTCGCCCACGAGACGGTCAAAGGCGTCGAAAGGCAAGCGTGTCCAGCTTGAAGCCCACGCAGAGAACCCCGATGATAAGAAGCCCCAATGTACTGACTCCAGTTATTGCGCAGCATTATTTTGCATAGCAACGAATTAGACCTGCAAAAAATATGTTCGCGACCAAACCTATTGTTGAACGCTATTTATTTATCACCTCTGCGGCCTGGTTCCTAGATCATCCAGGTTAAGCCTGCCGCATATTTTTATTGACTAGAAGTAAATGAGCCGGACCTAATATAAAGCTTGGGCAATACCCAATGATTAAAAAAACTTGGTAGGCAAGGTAAGAGGTCCCATGTACCCTGTTGTCATGAGAGAGTCTCCAGATCGACTTTTTTCTTTTTTTCTCTCGCCTCATCATTCAGAAAAAGTCAATCTATAAGCATTGGTTCGGTTCACCTTGATATATAAAGAGATAGTATTGTTTCCCCATTAGCTTCCTGCTCCGAAATCCAATCTCATTTCCATCATACTTCACATCTTTACTTCTCTTTTCTAGCCTTCGCGATGCTATTCTCGATCTTGCTTCTCCTCCTGGCGGCGCTTCCCTGCTTGGGTGCGAGGGTCGAAGTCCCAGGCGACCCGACGAGCCACACACCCATCACCGCGCTCTCGCACTTGGGCGGGCCAGATCAATGGGAGCGCTTGGATATGGTTGCCCCCTACGTGCGAGACTGGAACACGCGGGTGCAGGGCCCCAACTACGTCTTCAACAAGACGTTCCACCCACCGCACCTGGGCAACGGCACCCAGCACCTTCCCGTCGTCAAGGCCGCCGAGGCCTTTGTTCGCCGATACGGGCCTCCGTCTTTTCGGTTTGTCAAGAAGCGCTCTTCTATTCAAAAGGACGACGTGTCCGTCCTGCACTTTGTGACGAGGGTTTCGGACCGCGACGTTCCCGAGCGGTGGTTCATTGTCCAAGTAAGTTCCAGATGAAGCGCCCGCGGCGCCTCCAAACACTTGCTAACAAAAGGCGCGTGAACAGATGGCTTCCAACAGGTCAGTCATCTCGTACGAGAAGAGGATGGACCTGCAGCCCCACATGAAGCATCTCCCTCCAGGCGAGATTCTGAGCCCCGTTGATGCCCTGAGGATTGTTGTCGACACGCTGTATCTCGACAGGCCTGTTAAAAGAAACACTAAAGCTGTGCCTCGTGAAGATTCCCCCGGCGCTGTTTACATCCACGGTAACAGCGTTGCCGAGAGCTACATAATTGATGTCGACACCATGTATCGCTCGGATGTCAACCTCGAGTCAATGACGGACCGGAACAACCAAACCAAGTGGATGTGGAAAATCTCGCCGGGCGATCGTTGGGTTCTAGGAGATGCTTGGGTTGACGTTACAACGGGGGAAATTTTGGAGTTTTCTGATGGTGGGCATAAGCTTATCATCAACTACTGGGGACGACGTCAAGATAGGGATTGATAGCTTCAATGGAGTAAAATGAGCCCCATAATCTTTCTTCTTAGACGCGTCAATGAATATCGTGGTGTTGTTTCTTGGAAATGGGAAATAATTCGGAACTGCCTTGCTCATTCATACCCCGTATAACGTCATCTTTTGCAATCGGAAGTCCACATCAGGAAAGGTTTGCAGCCCTAGCACTTGGTATTTGTTACGCGGTACCGCTATTCTGCTGCCTGGCTAGACAGGTTCGTGGAGTCCAGAGTGGGTTTTACTTCTGAAGCTGGGAGCAGTTGTATGAAGGTGGGAAAAGAAAGTCAACCACTGGGGAAAAAAGTCAACTTCTAGGCATTGACTTCACCTCAAACCAGCTTTCAATCGACTACAAGTTCTCAAACCTCCCTCTCCCTCTTCTGAATTGAGTTCTCTTTTTTTTTTTTTTTAACATTATTTCCAGTTTCCATTCGCCATGGTGCGCTACCTGATCCTCTTTCTCTTCCTCGCAATTCCTTGTCTGGGGATGGCGGGCCCTATCACTCCCGATATGGATTACGACACGCTTCTGGTCTGGAACCCCCGCGAGTGGCTTGAAATCGTGTCCCCTTATGAGCCGTGGTGGGGTGCTCCGGTGCCAGGTCCCAGCTACGTCTTCAACAAGACGTTCAACCCCCCGCACCAGAACACCACCATCCAGCGCCTCTCCATCGCGAAAGCCGCAAAGGAATTTGCCAGCCAGCACGGCCCTCCGTCTCAACGCCTCGTCAAGCACGTCTTGTCCCCCGCCGACAATGTCTCCTACGTGCAGTTTGTGAGTACGCTGTTCGGCCGCGACATTCCTGAGCGCGAGTTCATTGTCCAAGTGAGCTTTTTTTTTTTTTTTTTTTTTTTTTGGGAAGTTGATGATATGATGGCGACGGTGCCCCCCTTCTTCTTCTTTTTCTCTTCTGGGTTTATTTTTTGGATGCTAACGAGGCGCGCTCTCGTACACAAGATGGCTCCAAACAGGTCTGTTCTTTCTTACGAGAAAAGAATGAATCTGCAGCCCCATATGCGCTCGCTCCCGCGAGGCGAGATTGTGAGCCCGCTTGATGCCGCGAGAATAGTCATTGATACTTTGCACATCCCCCCCGGCCGGCTCAAATCCAAGGCGGCAGCTGTGCCTGTGGGACTGGGTCCTCTGGAGTTCGACCGTCTTGTGGCCGGCGACGCTCCCCCGATCAGTTACGACCCTGGGTCGATCCGCTACGAGATTGTTCACGGTCACAACGTTTCTACCGAGTACGTCGTTCGTGATTCCAGCGGACCTAGGGCACGTGTTGCCTTATCCAAGTTGCGCAAGGGATGGTACTGGGATGTCAGCATGAGTATTGTGGACGCTACACACATCGTAGCCGAGGTCAGTGTTGCGAACGGGGAAATTGGAAAAGTACGTGTCAGACCTATACGAGGGCTGAGGGTTTGAGCATGGTGGTTCCTGAGCTGGCCGAGCACACCTTCCGCCTGGTCATGCCAGTTCAATAAAAGCCTCGGAAGCTCTCGGGTTCCGCATTGATCAAAGGCTGTCCTGTCATTCTGGTTAGGGGTCCCAAGGCTTTTGTAATTTTGATAATGTGAATTAACTAGCTGATTGGGTAAACTAAACCGACCACAACCAGCCGCTCTACGTAGACAAAATCCACCCTGTTCAAACTAAGCCAACAACCCTTTCTGGGTCTGACGCTGCTGCATCATGCCGACATGATCTAAAAAACGCCTCGCTCTGAATAAACATAAACCTTACAGCTTAGCACCCTTGGCCTTGCGGGCTGCCTTCTCCTGCTCCCTCAGCACTCTCCTCAGGATCTTTCCGCTGGGGCTCTTGGGGATGACGTCAATGAACTCGATACCGCCCTTGAGCCACTTGTGGCGGGCCTTGTGGTCCTCGACGTGCTTGTGGATGGCGGCAGAGACTTCGTCGTCAGACTTGCCGGCGGCTTCGCCCGACTTGACGACGTAGGCCTTGGGCACTTCGCCGGCTCTGGGGTCAGGGACCTGGATGACGGCGCAGTCGCTCACGAGCGGGTGGGAGAGGAGGTGGGCCTCGAGTTCTGCGGGGGCGACTTGGTGACCCTGCAAATGTGTGTCAGTGGAAATTCTTGTCTGGAACTGCTGTCTTGGGTGGGGAGGCGTACCTTGACCTTGATAAGCTCCTTGATTCGGTCCGTGATGACAAAGTGCTCGTTGCCTTGGGGAGACAGGCGCACAAGCACCTCGTCACCCGTTCGGATCCATCGACCATCGTCGTCGTGGACAAAGGTGGACGCAGTGGCGTTGGCGTTGTTCAGGTATCCCAAAACCACAGTGGGACCCTGGACGAGCAGCTCGCCACGCTCCTCGTACTGGGTCACCTCCTTGCCCTCGGCGTTGATGATCTTGGCCCTGAGACCGGGCACGAGACAGCCGGAGGAGCCGGGGAGAATGTCGAGCTCGCTGGTGGAAGTAACAACGGGCGATGTCTCGGTCATTCCTAATTGATCTCAAGTCAGCAAACACGATTGGCTTTTCGCAAGAAACACGGGACCGGACTAACCGTAACCCTGGCACAGATGCCAAGTCGGGTAGAACTTGAGCACATCCTCCATTGTCTCCTTTCCGAGCGGAGCGGCACCGCTGAAGACGAAGCGGATGGAGCTCAAGTCGTACTTGTCGCAGAGCTCGCGGTTGCCGAGCATCTGGATCAGGATCGGGGGAACAATGGCCATCTGCTCGATGCGGTACTTCTGGATGGCCTCGAGGAACAGCTTGAGCTCGAAGCGAGGCAGCACAATGGTCTCGTCACCTGTCGCAAGCGTGTAGAGGCCGTTGACGACGAGGCCGTAAATGTGGGAGAAGGGGAGGAGGCCAAGCATGACCTGGGTCTCGACGTTGGCGGCCTTGCGACCTGGTCGATCGTACAGGGTGGTCTGCATAACATTGGCAATGACGTTGCGGTGGGAAATCATGACTGCTTTCTATCCGGATTTGTGAGCTCTGCGCGGGCCAATTGGCCGGTTTCGGCCGGGGGGCGGGCGGCGACTTACAGGAAGACCGGATGTCCCACTCGAGTAGCACAGGTATGCGACCTGGCGGGCACCCTGGCCCTTGCTCCAGTTCAAGGGAGGAAGCTCAGGCAGCTTCTCGCCCTCAGCGACGAGGTCATCGAGGGACTTGAAGGGGGCCTTGGACTCGAAGCCGGGCATGGGCATGATGAAGATGCGGTCCTCGGGGATGTTGACGGCCTTGGCGGCGGCGAGGGCCGTCTCGAGCAGGGGCACGCATGTGAAGAGAGCGTTTGCGCCCGAGGATCGCAGCTGGTGCTCGAGCTCGGGGGCCGAGTAGGCGGCGCTGGCGGGTGTGACGATACCGGAGATGCGGTGAACGGCGTGTGTAAGCGGGAGGTAGTCGATCTAAGGTGAGCAAGGGCCGGGCCTGTTAGCCAAAACGAAACAAGGGCGAGGCGGGCGCAAACTCAAAACTCAAAAAAAGGAAGAGGCATAGTGAGGGCGCATTCGTACCGTGTTGAGCGAGAACAGGCCGACGACACGGTCCCATTCGGTGCCCTCATTGGGGTCGTAGGCGAGGCGCCTGGCAATGGCGCGCGCAATGTACTCCTCGCGGCGGATCACTTCCTGGATGGTGTACGTCTTGCCGGTCAAACCGCAGGTGAAGGGGTTCCGCGACTTCTCGAGGGGAAGGCGACCGTAGTTCTCATTGTTGACAAACTCAGCGATGGTGACGGAATCCGGGGGATCTGTTGTATTGCGGGTAAAGTGTGAGCGGCATCAATTGGAAGCTGGCTTCGTGGGGGTGCAAGGACGTACCGAAGGGCAGCTTCGCGACGGTGGGAGGAGGTGTGAAAACCATGGCGGCGACGGTTCTACAGCGCTTGGAAAGCTGCGCGTGGGAGACGGAGAAAGGCTGGATGCCGGGGTATCAAACAGGAAGAGGGATGGAACAGAAGAAAGACAGATGAGAGCAGAGAAAAGGAAAAGGTCGAGGATGGAGAAAGACAAGGCGAGAGACCACCAAAAAAGTTGGGATGCAGCTCGATAATAAAGCAAAAGCCACGCGCGGCCAGCCCAACCGCTTTTCGACCATGGACCCTCCGAAAGCGACGCCTCGCCTTGCCCGCAAGCCTCGTTCCCCTCAATGACCGAAGGGACCCATTCCCATTTCGGCCTCGGGGCAGCCCCCTTGCTTAGAGTTCCCCAATTACGTGCCTCCAAAAAGCCGGTTACGTGACGGCGAGGGAGAAAAAAAGCTGGGGAAAATCGCCCCACAGGCTCCCCGCATAGATGGCAGTTGGCCGGTTCTGGGGGGCCAGACTCCACCGACGGCGGCCTTGTCCAGATGGAATGCCGCCGTGCTGTACTGTTTTGTGTTTGTTTAGATCATCTTGTTCCTGGAGGTTATCTGGGTTAAAGTGGTTTGTCTAGAAAGGAACAAGAAAGGCGCCGTGAACCACTGTCACGCCTGCTCAAGACAACTCCCCACCGCCGTGATGTGGGAGGTGTGCTGCGAATCCTGCCTCGTGAGCACGGAACCGCTGCCGCATCCAAGACGAACCCCACAGTTAAGTCCGCCAGCCAAAAAGCTTGGCCGAGAAGACCGAACGGTAGCCACGGGGCCCCGTGGGTGCGGCACAGCAAAGAAAAAAAGCACAGCAGAGCAGAGCACGTCCAGGCGCACAGAGCACACAGCAGTCCAGCCAGCTCCAGCTCCAGCCGGGCTTATCAGCGCAGAGTTGCCACAGCCGGTGGGGCCCCGCTGTGCCCACAAGTCGGTGCCGAGGCTCGCGGATGTTTTTTGGGTGGAGCCTCCAGAGACCCGCGGAGCACCGCGGATGCTCTGTCTCTGCGCCGATACAAATGCCACGCCGATCCGAGTCCGCGGCGCCTGCTCTGGCCGACGCCATGCCGCGCGAGGACCTTCCAGATGCGCATCGCGGGCCCGGGTGCATGCCTCCCCGTCTGCCACTAAATAGAAGCTACGCCCCTGTTGTCCGAATAAGCTTCCTGTTCCTGTTCTCCCGTCAGCGCTGCGTCGCACTTGTCACTCCTTGCCCGACTCGGTCTGCGCTGTTCCTCCAAAAATTTCCCCGATGACATCAAATCTGACGTCTTACCCCGCCCTTTTCCCTTTCAGGAGCTGTACCCTTAGATCTGGTTTGTCTGCTCGGTGTAACCTTGCGCGAACCCATCCGTGCTTTGTGATCGTCCAATCAATTTGTCTCATCGGCAGTGAGAAAAAGAAACCGGAAAACTTGAGATGTCTTTGATGTCTGGTCCTGTAAGAGACAGTCAGCACAACGCGACAACCGAGTTAACCTCTTTCGTTTGGGGTCCTTTGCCGCTCGAGCAACTTGTGCTTTGGTGATATCTTGAAAATTGACGTAGGTGGCGAGTCAAGCTACCCTGCCCTGGTTTCTGCACCCCGCAAGCAACACTGGCCGGGGACATTGATCGAGCCAACAGGTTTCCCCTAGGCTGCAGGAGAAATGATCTGCAAGGGCTTCCGGGGCCTGCAAGGCTACCGGGTGGCTTGGGCTAGCCATCGTTGTGTTCTCGCCATGGGGTTGAATTAAGCTATCCCGCGTCGATCGCCCAACATAAACATACGACGTTTTTGGCCCGACACTCGCTTGTGGTAGCACAGACTAGGGGTAATTGAAACGCAGCCAATCGTAGAAAATCATTGACATGCTATATCTTCCGATTATGTGATGTGTTTCGTATGCCTCAGCGACAATGGTTGCATGCTGCACGTTGCGATATGCGCAAGCGACATGGCTCCTAGCGACAATGTCGTGCCAGTGGTGTGCACTACCGCGGCAGGCGACATGGCAATGCCTATAGAGGCCCCAGCAACAATGTTGTTGCATGCTGTTCATGTTGCAATGTACGGCAAGCGACAATATCGTGCATTACCAAGAAGCACTGTTGCGCAGATGATTGAAGTTGGCCAGAGGCGAAAATGTCAAAAAGACATTACAAAGAACTAGTCTATGATTAGCTTAAATCTTGAATTTGCTGTTTAGCCAAAGGAAAAGAAATTTGCAGCCAGTAAATGCAACTGCTATATGGCTTCTTGGAAATCGGGTAATAGCCTTCTTGAGCCTTCGTGGATCTGTCCAAGTATAGCCTAAATCTTGACTTTGCTGTTTAGCAAAGAAATTAAATACGTAGCCAGCAAATGCTATTGCTGTGTGGCTGCTTGGAAACGAGGTCATGGCTTTCCCTCTTGAGCTCTCGCGGATCCGTCCGAGTGCAAGCGTCGATCGCATACATCATCTTGCTGAAGCCGTCTCCCGTCATCACATCGTAGCCGTCATCTGGGCACTGATTGAAATTTAGTTGAAGTCGCCATGTGGGGTCTCGTAGGCGCAGGGGGTTGTTTGTCCTGATGATGAAGTTGAGAGAAACAGCCTGCCCGGTCAATGGGTCGCGGTACCAACTGCCTCCAGCAGCTGGTTGCTGTGTTTGTGACATCACGCGCATATTCTTTTGGGAGGTGCCACGCGGTGTAGCTGTGGCTGCCTTCTAGCCCGTGACATCGTGGGAAGTCGGCGGCCTGGGCAAGACATGCCCATCTTGTCCATCTCGCTTGGTTCAAGTAAACCATACTAGAGTTAAGTTCAAGGGCGCATTGCCCCAGTTGTAGCAGACTAGTCACTACAGCTGACTTGCTGCGGCAAAACATGCAGCAGAGTGAATTGAAGTTCGCTGCTATCGCTCTGCGGTACACACCTGCATACTAGATATGGTGATACTGTGACTGCCGCTGCAGCATAAACTTGACTGCAAATCTGCAATGGTCTTCTGGGTCCCATCCATCCATGTAATCTGCCACGACTAGTACAAGCTTCCTGGTTATCAACGTCGCATCTGTACGCCGCTAACTGAGTGCGTTTCTGGTGATGCTGCTGAGCCATCTACTGACCGATTTCGACCTACTTCCTTCCGTAAAGGTAGCAGCATGGGCTGCTCGGCCACTGCTTCCACAACCTAGTTAGACAAGTGACTTGTTCTTCCAAGACTAAACTTGTTGTTGAAAAATATTTGCATGCCAGATCTGTGGCCCGGTTGCTGGATCACCAGGCTGAGTACCGCTCGTTTGTTTGGCTCAAAGTAAATGAACTCAGTTGCACAGAACGCCATTGACGCGCGCGAGGTGCCTGGAAGACTGAGGTAGAGGTTGCTTGAGCCGCTGTCGAAACTCAAGGAAATACAATTTGACTAAGAAGTGTAGATCAAGGAGGGCGCAAAGGCAAAAATCCCGGCAGCTACCAGATAGAGCATACCATTTTCACAAAACATTCACATCGTCACAAATTGGAACCAAGCTGGAGCATAGGGAATTCTTAGATTCAATAAAGGAAAAAGATCAGTCGATATTAATATTACAGAAACCAGCCAGCGGGTATATATGCTCTTCTAGGCATTCGGCTCGGCCAGTGAACCCCCCATGCTTCCTTTTTTTCCTTCTGTTTTTTGTTATTCTTCAAAAGTAAGAGTTTTGCCTCCCTCGTCTCAGTAGAGGCGCCACTGCTGTTCCACCCAATTGCCACACCAATTGCTTTTTCGTAAGGATCGTAAGAATGATACATGTTTGTTTGAGAGACGAGCCTGCGTTCCAAAGGAAGCCCTTTTTCCAGCAGAAGGGGCTCTGACTGAGCTTGTGTACACAAAAAGCTGCCATACAAAATGTTCCGCCGCAGTGGTTAATACAAGACTTTGCTTCAAAATCATCTATTCAAAAACGCAAGGGAAAAACAGAGAGTACATGCAAATTTGCACATCAAGTGTTCATTTACAGAGCGAGAGCGAGAGCAGCAATGGCAGCGGCGAAGCCCATACCAGAGCGGCCGGCACCACCGGTGACGGGGACCTCAGAGGGAGAGGTGGTGGTGGGGACGGCGTAGCCGCCAGTGCCAGCGGGAGCAGTGATGAGGGTGCCGGTGGCAGTGGCGTAGGGAGCAGTCTGGGCAGCGGTGGAGGTGACGGGAGCGACAACGCCAACACCGCCGTTCTGGCCGGTGGTGAAGTCAACCTGGGGAACGGTGTACTCGGAGGAGATGGTGCGGACAGTGGAGCTGCCAGAGATGGTGGTTCCGTCAGTGACGCAAGGCTCAGTCACAGTAGCATCAACGGTGATGGTAGTGTAGTGAGCGCTGGGGACAACAGTGGTTCCGGTAACAGTAATGATGCTGGTAACGGACTCAGCACCAGTGCAGATGCCGGGGTTCTCGCTGACGTAGCCAGCGCAGATGCCCTGGAAGAAGGAGACAGCCTGGGCAATGATGTCGTCGGACTCTCCGTGGGCGTACAAGCAGGAGAAGACGTTGTCAACAAAGGACTGCTTGGGGCAGTAGCAGGCAGCGTCGGTGTTGGACTCGCAGTCATCGACGTAGTCGAGGAAGGTGTTGACACACTTGGGGACAACGTCAGGGACATCGTAGGAGCCGGAGGGAGTGGCGCCGGAGGACTCGCCGCCAGTGGTGCTGGGCTTGCTCTCGCCCTTGGAGGTGGTGGGCTTCTCAGCAGCGCTGGTGGGCTTCTCGACACGGGTCTCAGTGACGGGGCAGATGGTGGTGGAGATGGCAACGGTCTCGGTGACGACAACGGCAGTTCCAGAGTTGGCAGGGCAGTTGGTGACCTCAGGGGCGCAAGAGGTGATGGTCTTGATCTGGGTGCTGTAGATGGTAGAGGTGCTGTCGTAAGAGGTGATGATGGTGGTCTCCTCAACGGGGGCAGTGGTCTCCTCAGCAGGGGCGGTGGTGGTCTCGCCAGAGCTCTCGCCGCCGGTGGTAGCAGGAGTGGTCTCAGCAGGAGCAGTGGTGTCCTCGCCGGCGGGGTAGGTCTTGGTCTCCTCAGCAGGGGCAGTGGTCTCCTCACCAGCAGGGTAAGTCTTGGTCTGCTCAGGAACAGACTGGGTCTCGCCAGAGTTCTCGCCGCCAGTGGTGGCAGGGGCAGTCTCCTCGGGAGCAGTCTCAACGGGCTTGGTCTCCTCGTCAGCGGGGCCGGTGATGGTCTCGGTAACGGGGCAGATGGTGGTGGAGATGGCAACGGTCTCAGTGACAACGACCTGGGTACCAGAGTTGGCAGGGCAGTTGGTGACCTCGGGGCCGCAAGAAGTGACAGTCTTGATCTGAGTGGTGTAGACGGTGGAGGTGCTGTCGTAGGAGGTCACGAAGGTGGTCTGCTCGCCAGAGGGAACGGACTGAGTCTCGCCAGAGTTCTCGCCAGTGGTGGTGGCAGGGACCGTCTCCTCAGCAGGGTAGGTGGTGGTGCCAGAGGGCTGGGAGATGGTGACCTCGGGGATAGAGTTGGTCTCCTCGGGGGAGCTGGGAGTGGTCTCCTCACCAGCGGGGTAGGTCTTGGTGTGGTCGCCCTCGGGAACAGAGTTGGTCTCCTCGGGGGAGCTGGGAGTGGTGGTCTCGCCAGCAGGGTAGGTCTTGGTGTGGTCACCCTCGGGAACAGACTGGGTCTCGCCAGAGTTCTCGCCAGTGGTGGTCTCGTCGCCGTGGGGCTTGGTGTTGGTCACAGCAGGGACGGAGGCAGTAGAGGTAACATCGCCAGTACCGCAGTGGAAGTCGACCGAGGGGATGTCAATCTCGCAAGAGTCCTTGTCCTTGTCCTGCTTGGGGTAGACGAAGGAGACCTTGGTGGCACCACCGCACTGGGTGTTCTCGATGGAGTTGCTGCCGCCAGAAGTGCAGTCGGAGGACTGCTTGCAGGTGGAACCATCGGGCATGTCGTAGTGGAACTCAAGACGGCAGTCGAACTCGACGTTGATCTCGAACTTGCTGATGGAGAAGGAGTCGACGTTGGTGGCGCTGCCACAGTCGAAGGAAGGAGCGGAAGAGACATCGGAGCCACAGCTACCGGAGATGGTCTTGCCAAAGGTGCGGCCGTCGAGGCTTCGCTTCGAAGAGTCTTGCTTGCAGGCAAAGCCGTTGAAGCCAAATCCGCCGAACTCGGAGAAGTCGCCGACGTCGAGGCCGTCCCAGGTCCAGCCGGACTGCATGTCGGTGTCACAGTAGTTGTCGGTGTTGCTAGGAGTGTTGTACTTGGTGCCGGAATTCCAGTTTCCGAACTGAGAAAGTGTTAGTTGGATGAAGGCCTTTGAGTGAAGGGATCAGAAGCTTACAGTAGCCTGGACCTCACCGAGGCCGGCGGCAAGCGCCAGCATGGAAAGTGAGCTCTTCATTGTGAAAGAGTGTTGCAAAGAGCGTTTTGAAATACTAGTTGTGATCGAAGCTGCTTGAGCGAATGTTGAAAATGGCAATATAAATGCGTCGAATGTATTAAGTGATGGGAGTCAAAGATAGCGAATGACTTTGAGCACCAATGAAAAAAGAAAGAGATGTGTTTGAGAAGAGATGAAAAGGAAAAAGTGAATGATGATGAGAGGGAATGGGATGATTGGGAGGGCATCGCGAGCATCTATATAGGCAGACAATGGACGGCAAGGCCCAAAGGAAGGCTCACAGACAAAGAGCGGCCAACCCGGCATCTGCACGATGAGTGGATGGGTGGGGAACGATGCTTTCACCCTGGAAAGAAGCAAAGAGCCAGGGTGAAAGGCTCCTGAGCCGTGCATCCATCCTGTCGTTGTCCAAGCTCTCAGGTGAAGGTGGTGTTAGTGGTTGGTTCACGCAACGTCCCTTCTTCGCCTGCGCAGGGGGACGAGGAGGCGACGGCGGAGTCCCACGCGCGCAGGGGTGCAGGGGGGAGAGTCAGAGGGGAGGGGCCCCAGCGACAGGGGGATCCGACAGCCAGCGGCTGCGGCCAGCGCATGGCTCACAGCGGACCAGGGGGGAGGCGAGGAAGCGTCTAGTTGCCGAGACGGGCCCTCTGAATGGACTGATGGCCCTGCGCCGCTGGCACCACGGGCGACGGAAGAATTGACCACAGCCAATCCGCAGCCTGTTCCTGGCATGGGCTCATCGGCCGCCTTTGATCCTTTTCGTGCTCGCCCACATTCGGCTCCCTCGGTGTCCTTTGTTTATGCTTGTTCATGCTTAATCACAACTGCGCCCAATCGAGCCCTGCCGCGCCTACGTATGCGTGCAGGACGGGGGAATGGGAAATCACAAATCCAGTTGTGATTATTTAAAGAAAAATTAATCAATCATCCCGGTGCGGGGCCGCTGATGGCTGATTTTCCAAACGGGCGGGCGCCCATGACGCAAACGCACTACCCTTCACTAAAGAGAAAGAGGGCGCGCATAACGCTCAATGTCGGCCCTGAGCGCTGCCGGCTAAGGTGCCAGACTAAGTCGTGCTAGCTGCTAACTTTGGAAACCCAAGCCTGCCGCCCCGTTGGTGATTGTAGGATGGGCAGAGGATGCCCACGGCTATCTCGTCCCTGATCGACACGCATGGAGGGGGGGGTCAGAGCCGTCATGGATGCCGTGCGTTCGCTGACGCCTGAGCTGCCTTAGCGGCTTCACATTCGGCGCCCATCAACTAGAGACGCCGGACGGACGCCTCTTTTCCAAAATCATGGCAATCCAGGTTCTTCCGAGGCAGCGAATCACGGCGGGCCAGGCGGGCAAGGCCAGACGAGATGGGACAAAAATACCATCGGCATCTAGGAGATGGAGGGGCATTATACCGTACGCCTGTCATATGCAATTTTGGCGATACCACATTGTAGGTTGCCTCTGGAAATGACTTTCTGCTCATGTGCCCACAGGTCGATAGATGTTTCCGACGCGGAGACAGGGCGCAACTGAGTCTAGAACGGTATACCTCGTTAAAGGTTTGAACCCTCAGGCCTCGTTCTGCCTTGTCTTCCTATGTGCTCTTATTTTTCCGCAACTCAACCCACAACCCGGAGGGGTCCCGCGGAAGATACTTACCTGGCTGCCTCAATACGCACGTACACGGCCCACCAGGGCTGGTCTATTGTCCGCTGAAGTATGGGCAGGCATCAGATGGGCGATGGCACCGTAGCGTAGACGATGATACCATGTACCGGCCCAAAAAGTAAAGGAGGCCCATGTCGGAGGCCCGGTATCCTCCCAAACTTTTCCTCGCTTGTCTGTTTGAAACGCCCTGGCCACCCTATCAGAAAACCCCCGCGGGCCTTCTTTTTGTGGCTTCCAAGCAGGCCTTCTCTGGCCGTTGCAGGGGTGCACATGGAAAACCCCGATGGTCCCCCTTTCTGCAGGTACAGTACAGCGGCCCTCCCGCCAGCCGATTCCCCAGCGCTTACAGGGACGCCCTGGCGGTTAACAGGCCTCTCCGTTGAGCGAGCGTTGGAATGGATATTCGCCCCCCCGCTTCCCGGTTTGACTCCCAAGCTGGCGAGGACCTATCCACAAAGAAAGCTCCCGGTTCCTTGCGCTCAGCTCCACGCTTGCAAGGCAGGTATCCCAGAGCAAAGAGTAGCTTTCTCGGAGACGCTATGGTCACTTGACGGCGATTAGAGCCGCCAAAAGAAGAAGTAAAAAAAAAACGTGCCAAACGGATGCTGAAGACCAGGGTCCCGCTGCACACATATCACAAAGATCGACCGATGATAGGACAATGGCCCTCTTGGCCAGCAACGCCTCAAACGTCCGATCCACGCATAAGGGGCATAGAGGTGTCTCTACCTCTTACATGTCATCCAGACACATTCCGCTGTCATTTCCGTCCGCTGTGGCCACGGCCTGCAGCCCGCGGGATCCACAAAACAAAAAACAAAATTCGGCCGGCCGGTCGGGTGCCATTTGGCTGTCCAACCGAGGACGTATAGCAGTGTTCTGATATTGCTCTGCAGAGCGAGATAAGCTCGTACCTGCGTCGAGGGCGGCCAGGAGACGAGACCCTGCTCGCAAAACCACGTTGCCCAGAAAGAGGATCGCACCAGGGATCGGGAACATGGACCTTTCCCATTTCCGCCATGAAGCCGACCTGGAGCAGGCCGGATTCGGCCGCAACCCGTCACCGTCGCCACCGCTCTCCACATTGGATTTTCGATGGGTGGATGCGTGATCTTGCCGAGCTGCTCCAACCACCACCCACAGCGTACCCGGAACTCGGCCATCTGTCCCAAGGCGATGGCCCCACGATGTCCGACCGAAAGCAGCAGCCTTCAGTAATTATCGCCTGAGGAGAAGCAGGGGCCCATGGCTAGCCGACATAGAGCCAGCTCCGCAGTTCGGATCAAAGACAGACAGAGAGGGAAAGAATTAGATGCCCAATGTCTCGCCACAGGTCGCACGCTGGGCTTGCTCTGCTGATCAATTTCCTAGCTTCGAGCTGTCAAAACCCAAAGTGGCTGCAGGGCGCTTGCTGGGCCTTTGACGGTGCAGAGGCCGGCGTCGGGAGCGACGGGAAAGCGCTCTCACTAAGCAGTGAGACATGGGAAAGTGGAGAGGCCAAAGCAAAGACTGGACAAAAGATCCCCACCACGCGAGCCAGTGATGTGATTGACATGGCGTCAAGCATCTGGCAGAGGCAAAAAAGAAGACAAAGTCACGGGCCTCGTCTCCACATTTCTTTTTCTTTCACAGCTTGCTTGGGAAGGAAGGACATTTTTAGAACGACGAGCACTGACCATCCAGCCCCAAGGCGGGTAGAAGGGGTGCGGGCTTGTTTCAACCTCAGGAAGGCCACTGAGAGACCCTGAAAAGGATGGGCCGTTCTGAGACTGAAACAGAGGCCCCGCTGCGGCCAGGCCAATCATCGGCATCGTCCCGTAGTGTGTCTCACATCCAAGATGCCCGCACCTGGGCGATTCGCCTGCGCTTCTGACGGGCTTAGTTCCTCTGCTATCCGTACATTCCTCTAGGAAAAGTTCCAATGTTCCAATGCAACCACCAACCACAGCCAGCATCTAATCGCCACATCCCAAAACAGGACGGAGCGGGAAAACCCAATGCAGAAACTAGATGACACGGGACGAAACGAGAGCCAATCGAGATGGCATGAATCTAGGCATCTTTCTACTTCGTCCTCAGCTATGAGCGGATAGGCCTTGGCAGAAAAGGCATTCTAGCCCTATGACAGCGATTATCTACGCGGATGGGGCTGATTGACGAGACGTCCCGCTCTTTCCCCGGGGCCCTCTTTCTCGCCTGGAGCGAGCTTGCTTGCTCGGGGCGATAGTCGCCAAAAACCACACGCACACTCACCAGCAGTTCGCTACGCCTCTCTAGCCCCCTACTTAATCACCACCTACGTAACATGGCGGCGACCCAGCAAACACCACCACCCCATCTGCCATCCGTTGAAACAACCGGAAATCTGACATGTCCATCTCAAATTTTTTTCCGATACCCTGTTCGGTATGTAGCAACCTTCTCTTTTCCTTTTGGCTTCTCTTTTGGGCTTCACCTGAATCTGGTGACACTGCCCCCCGCAACCACATGTCGTCCCCTGTTTAATTTCCCACCCGTCAACCCATGTCTGCGGTGCTCGTGCTTGCTTGCTGTCAGTGCCACCCTGCCGCGAAACGTCGACCCAGCACTGCACTGGGCACGAAAATTCTCCTATGGGCGTAGCTCACTGACTAGGGGAGGTGGCCACCCATTCCCACGGCACGCTCACGGCGCAGTGCCATCTGGTAGCGCCCCTCCTCCGCACAACCCAGCAGCCCACCGTTGTTAGTGGTGGTAGCTAACAGACAGAGCACCCGTCAACGCCGTCACGATCTCTTGGCTACGGCGCCTCTTTTTTTTTAACCGTGAAAATGGCGCTCGCCTACAGAGTTCCCGTTCTGCGTGACGTCAAACTTGACAGCAGACGTGTTCCACTTGGGCCGTTTTCCAGAACAAGAGGTTTACGACCAAAAAAAAAGGGCAACCCCCCGTCGGGCTGCATGGCAGCATCGCGATTTCGTGGCCTGGTCGTCCAAGCACCAACAAAACCCCGAGTCACGGCACCGGGTTCACACGCACACAAACACCAACGCACACAAGACACACACACACACATGCCACAGGGATGCGCGCATGTGTGCGACAATAGGAAGAAAAGGAATGATGCCTCCCCCCCCTGCTCTGGCCGAAACGGGGAACCTCCATGCTGGGAGCTATCCAGAAGTGCTCTGGCAGGGGTCTCGCCTATGCCTCTTTTCGGGCTGTCTCGCGTTTCGACTTGCGGTGGTGGACTTGGGGCTTTTTTAGGCTTTCCCCTTGGACAAACCAACCCGCTCGCCCGCTACTGCTTCTCCCCCCCGGTTCCACGTGCCTGCGATGTTGCGGAACAGGATTCCTCTGGTCTTCCGCAGCAGACGGTGGAAAAGGGCGGCGAACGAACCAACGGGTACAGGAAAACTCTGTGCTCCTCCCCAAATCAAACCTTGATCTGTGCCATCGTACGTTGGTTCGATCCCACAGCTCGACTATCTAACCTACTTGGTGTAGTCAATCTAGAATCCTCTCAACCGAGAAGGTGGACGACCTGCGCCGCCACACGCCTGGTTCCTATGGGCTGGCGATTGGAGGCTTGTGATCAGATTCACCTCGTAGTTCCCTTTTTTTTTCTAGCTGTAATCCTTCACCCCTCCATAATCCTCCCTGGATCTGAACTATTGTGCTTGTTCACTATAATACCCCAAGCCACCAACTCAGGTCGTCGTAGTTGGGCATAGGGGCAAGGGGGCCATGTAGGACGAATGCAAAGCAAGCAATGCCTCTCGGGTGCTGAATTCTCTGACGTCCTAATGATGGGTTTCCCTGCCGCTGAAGAGCGTATACCCCCATTGTTGTGCGCGTTTTGTGACTAATGGGTCACTGCTTGGCAATGCAAATTCCCGACGGCATATCCGTGTATACGTCCCGAAGCCTATAGATGTAGTTTTAAAAGATGGGTCATTCGGGCTGTGCAAGCAAGCATGATGTATCGCGGCAACAGCTTCCCTCCCTTTTTTTGGCCATGTCTCGATTAGGAAATAAGTGTAACGCGGATTGGTCGTGTACACCACCTAAACTGCATCTAACCCTGCACAAGACAGTGATCTGACCCAGTCTTGTCTGGATAAGCATAGATGAAATGTTCATCCTGACCAGCATAGACCAAAATAAAAAATCACTACATCCACAAACTTCCAAGAAAATACAATGGCCAATACAGAAAAATAAATTCAAATCAATATAAACCCAGATGAACATGATCGGAAAGTAATTTTACTCCTTTGAGGGCTGTCATGGATGCCATCGAAATACAATCTTGCTGTGTAGGGTAGGAGCGCGTAAAGTTTGACCTATGCACCCTGCCATCGGATGCGACGTCATGGCTTTTTTTCCCCGCTAGCCTTGACTGAGCTCGCTAGCAGCACCAGCACTGCTGGCACATGCTTTACCTTGCTCGCACCTGGTCCAATGGGACTGCGACCCCCCTGCACCACACCATCTTTTTTCTCGCTGTTATGCTCTGACTGCAGGAACCAAACGACAGCGAAAACTCCCTCTGCCTATCAATAGCACAAAACACCAATGCGTGCGCGGCCATGTGCAATGCTTTAACACTTCATCTCGATTTTGTTTGTCTTCCCCTCCTTCATTAACTCAGGGTTCTCCTGTTTTTGTAGGCTGTGCAGGTTGCATTCGTGTAAGCTGGCTGAGACTCGCGACGTTTCACCACAGCAAGTCTGGCTTTTTTTTCTTGATGGGCAACACCTCCGCGCCCTTTTGCTTGCGCCCTCCCTCCCCTTCCATTTCTGTCCATGGATTATGCCGTCTCCTGGGCTCTGTGCACCTAAGCTCAAACGTCCGTCGACGGGCCTGTACCCGTTCCGATCCCGTTGATTTTTTTCTTTGCGTCTCCTTTCCATTCCGTGTGCATTGCTTTGAGGGAGCCAGGCACCCACTGCAGCTACCCGGGCCACGCTGGACCCGAGCCCGAGAGGCCGCTCCGATGGGCTGCGCAGAGTGGGTACGTACGAGGGGGCCCACTCCGTCTTGTCCGACCTTGCAAGTAAACGGCTCGAGTCCTATTTGTGTATCCGTTGATCAAGGACAGAGGATTGAAACTGTGCAACCACCCTTCTTTGTCTTCCCCTCATTCCAATTTCCTCGAGTCGAGTCGCGTCAATTGTTGCTAAGGATGAGGAAAATAGGTTGCTCTTGTTGTCCGTCAATGGTGTCGAATCCCGGGTTCTCGCAGAGGCTGGCCGAGTTGCCGTCGGACACTCTGATATATCTATCCGCCGTCAGCTTATATCCTCCACCGACATGGCCTCTTCAACAAGAGCTTGTTTGCCACCTGGAACCAGCGGCAACGTCGGCGAGCGTCCGATCTCCTGCGCTGCTCATTGTTACCTTGCATGATTTCCCCAAACCCTTTCCAGATGTCTCTGCAGCTTTGTGCTTCCCCAAAGACATCCGTAAACCTGTTTGCTCTCCTGTGCGGTCTGACTCGTCTCTTTTTCTTCCTTCTCTTCCTTCCCGACCCGGCCAAATGCATCCATCCGATACATGCGAGGACCAAGCCAGCTGAAAAATGGGCTCACTTTGACGGGTAAAGATGCTGTTGTTTGCGGTCGATGATCAGTCTGAAGTTGCACAGGTTGACTCTGGGTGGTTGCTATTCGTCGAAGCCACGGCTATCTGCGACTGTTGCACGGCAGCGTGCATCTAGGTGAGTGGGGCGGCTGTCAGCGCAGCCTTGGAAACTAGACGGCACGGGGTCACATGACAGCTTTCGCGGCACCTTACTCGTCAACTGCGATGGCGAGGCTGCTGTAGTTTCCCGTTTGGTGCTTGTCAAGCGTTGGGAATGAATTCGAGTCATAGGCAGCCGCTGCGCCCATCCGGCAGACAACCAAGCTAGCGCCCGCATGTAAACACACTCGAGGCTGTTTGCCATGCTGCAATCCAGCGAGTATAATAGTAGTCCCATCTCTTCTTGTCGTAGACCGTATTTCCTCTTCTTCTTAGACGCTATTTCTCCAAGATAGAGCAACTTCAGAACCATCTTCATCAATTTGCACTCTATCATCTATCTTTGCAACATGTTCAGTGTTGCTCTCTCAACCGTGAATAACACAACCAACCAAGCTGACATCACCTCTACATCTACGAGATCTCGCCAAGGTGCACAAGAAACACCAAGGCAACCTTTGAACCGCCTTACCATCCTCACGAGCATCCCGGGAAACCTTGTAGAGGAATCCCGAGTGGACCACCGTGGACAAACCACGGTTTATACCTTGGAACCACGACAACCGCGGGCCAATGAGGGTCCTCTACAGAACCACGCGATTACGATTGAGTTCTCTGGGCAGTTCTCAACGGACGTAAGACCTGTCAACGATGTACAACCGGGTGATGGTGATGTACGCCCCAACAATTCACAACCCGACCATGTACAGCAGAATAATGTGCAAACCAACGATGCACAAGCCAACACTGTGCAACCATACCTTGGGCTCGAGCCCATGGATCTCGACGAGGATGAGATGACATGGGGAGATGTCATGGATCTTGATTAGCTCGTCATGTCTTCAAAGTTACACGGCGCATGGTGGGATTTATGTTATGATGTTATGTATTCTTGATGACTTCGGAAAGGAAAATAGCGGGCGTCGGATGCTGGGTTGATTGCTGTCTTGGACATGATTTGATGAAACGACTTGCTCATGCTTGGGGATTATTCTTATTTAATTGCTTTTGAAGATGTTAGCTTTGAGCAATTGCGTGTACAAAAAAACAGCAACCTTCAACAAAAGAATACATTGCTGTGCTCTGGACAAAGGTTTGATTCCGTCTCGTGAAAATGCATCGCACTAGCGTCGTGATAGTTTGGTTGCCTACAGGCAATTCCGTTATGAGCCATGCTGCTGCAAACCATTATCCCCGAAGCACCATGCGCAATGCGCAGCAATTTTTGGGCTAGACAAACTAGATGAATTGAATCCTGGCACTGGTTTCGTTTCTCGTGCGCGTGTCGTTGTGAAGCCTCGTGATGGTCGATGGCTATGCTGACAGGGGGTACCCAAACTCACGGGCCCGTGAACAGGTCGGCCGTGGTTGCGCATCCACGCCATGACTCTAATTCCACCACGTGCCCCCATAGTTCAATGCGATACAGCCCGCCATGAGCGCAATAAATGTGAATAGCGTTCTGTAATGAATTGCCGACCAGCCAGAGCCATTTGTGAGAGGAGTGTGGTTGTCAACCAACCTTGGTGGCTGACGAGCCTGGCTTATAAGAGCTTTGTCGGACTATGCCTTTGCCTAATTGAATAGGCGAGGGCCAACCAGTTGGAAGAAGCCTACCGAAGCTCAGCCAGGCTCAATAAAGCGAGCCCGCTAAGATCTGCGTCTCTGGACTGAGGGGGCCAGCAACGAAGTCAACATTTCCCACCCACCAATGGGGTTGGCGCGACCGTCGTATCGTCTAAAATCTAGCATGCTGCGAGCGAGTGTGTACCCATCAAAAACGCTTTCCAGGTGGATTCGGTCCACACTATCGCTGGGGATGATGAAGTAGCCATCGCGGTCAAAGTCGGCAAGTTGGGCAGGAGAAAGGTGCGTGTTTGGGGGTGGTAAACCCGACTAGGACTGGCTGTTGAGAAGAACGCACATTTGGTCGAATTATGAGAATCACTTTAGTGATTTTGGGGGCGGCGGTTGTGAGTTGAAGGTCGCTGGATCAGGTGCCAAAAGACACGCACTGAACCTATCAATGTATATTATGGAAGAGTTGAGTGGCTTCGTTGGGCTTGCTTTGATAGGATTTGACGCTCTTGAGTGGGCTCTGGCAGGAGATGGCCTTTGCAAAGCTTGGGATTGCGGTATTGAGTAATGCATCCTCTGTTAATGAGGGAAACTGCTATTTCGAGAAGGGCACAATGAGCATTTGACGCAAGGCCAAAGACAATGTGCACAAGAACAATGAGGCTTCTACTCAACCTTGTGACAGTGAACAAAATGATACGACTGCGATGAAACCTTTCTCAAAGAGGGTTTCGAACTTTGGCGTCAGCTTGAGTCAATGGCTTGCTGCAGTCTGCTGGTGCCTGTGACGAGGGTCAAGATGTTTGTGATAGGCTATGAAGGTTCTACGGTGACCAGCATTTCAGAGGTTGAAGTGGGCAGAGCCAAAACTTTGCGAGAGCTTCTATCGGACTTTCTTCTCGTCGAAACGGTCGCAGGCTTTGGTGAGAACTGGAGCGGGCCGTGACGGGGTCAAACGTGCTTCGAACGCTCTGGATCTCCGTCTCAGGATCGTACTTCCAAGTCCCAAACATGGTTCGAATAGTAGAGTCGATCCGGCCTTGTGATGCACAAACTGTACAAGTGGAGATGGTGGCGGTCTGATTCCCTCCTGAGTTGGTGTGAACAAAAAGGCCTCGTGATAGTAGGGAGAGAAATAGGTAGGGTTAATTGGCTGCTACCTATTCCTGCTCCTCGACGAGCTGCCATTCTTCGAGGCTCTCGGGGTCCTCCTCGCTCTCCTCCTCTGGCTTAAGAGCCTTCTTAAAAGTGCTCTTAGTGGCGGAGATGACCCCCTTGCTGATCTCTCTGACAATTGCATCAAGCGCTCCCTGAGCGATTGCCAGGCCAGCCTCCCTAATGATGCTTGTAGCTGAAGGCATTGTTGGTTGTGCAGCGTCTTGGTGGTGTTATCTTGGGCTATGTGGGCTGCTTATTGATTAGCTTCTGCAAATGCGGTATTTTGCAAAGGAATCACCTACTGTGTAGTCTTGGGGAAGGTCTGAAGAGAAATGAACCACCTTCTTCGAAATATTCAATGCGTTTTTATCTCTTCAATTGATAACCTCTACGGTTCTTTTTTTCGGGAGGCGACCTTTCGATTCTATTACTGGGCATCTCCGTTTGATGATTTTCCAATCCATGGTCGCGAGTTGCAGGCACCAGGGTCTCGGGAACCACATAATTTGCGCTTCTGTGGAAGTCTGCATAGCCTTTCGCCGTCAATCGAAGCCTGCCGAAGGTACCTCGTGCGATCTGGTCGGGACCTGCATGCATAGGCTTTAGGCTGCCGAGCCAGAGTTGCGAACTTCACGTTCTACCGCATACGTAGATGTCCTTGAAAAAGTTTCCGAAGTCGATTGTGCATTCGGTGAATCCGAGGCAGATACTGCTTTCTGAACCCGGCGCTGGCGGCCTTGAAATAAGGAAACGAGACCATCGTTGACCTCTTCTAAAGTGATAGGCATTCACGCCAACTGCAATGAGGTGGATGCCTTCTTGTTGACCACAAGGCTAGAATGAAAAGGCCGATTAGACCTGCGCAGAGTTGGGAAGAAATTCCTTTCCTCAACTGCAGTCTCAAGGAACTTGGTCATCAACCACATCGTAAAGCAAAGATAGCCTCCGATAAACACACTTCCGAACAATCATAGCCTCGAGCGTACTTTCCATCCCTTGGCAAAGGAAGCTTGTAGCAGATAAACAAGCGCATAGAAAGATAGCTCTCAGAGCCTCAGTTGGCCACCCGTGGCTAGCTAGGCAGGTCAGGACTCTGCTTCCGTCAGACTAGTCGCGTTGGGCTCCTATCAGATGAACATCTTTGATTCGGCATGGCAGCAATTATATCTCTCCAATACATCAACAAATGACCAGTGGCTGCCCGGCAAAGCAGAGATAAAGAAGTCCAGTACAGCTGCCACTGCCACAGTCCTTACTGGAATGATGGAGAAGTGCAAAGAATGTGTGTTGCGCGGCAAGGCCAATGTCCTCAAGGACGAAATGAAGAGGGTCCTGGGCAAGAGGAACAACAAGCTCAAGAAGGCTAAGGGGAAGCTGTGCAAGGGCTTGGGCAGGGCCTAATAAATCCGCCCATCGCAGCCGCAGGTACAGTTGGGAGGAAGGGGCAATGAAGGCAGTTTAGCCTCGTTGCTCAGGAGGGAGGATTGAGCTATGGTTTGCGGAAAGAGCGATGGGTTCCTTTGACACATCGTCCTTGGACCAAACTTTCTGCCCTTCAAGTTCAACACGGGTAAAAATGGGACATCTAAAAGTCATTTAACATTTTCAATTCATCGCTATAAATGATATCTTTTCATGACTTAGCCACCGCCCTGCATCTGCTTCATCCTCGCTTCCGCTGCGCGAGCTCTGCGTTCTCGTTCTAAGCGCATGCGCATCTCTGGCGTCAACCCGCGCGCCTCCTCCTCTCGCTTCTCTTGGGGCGTCTTGACCAAACTGGCTGCCAGGGTATTGCCCTTCGGCTTTCGGCTCTCTGGAACCTTGGGTCCCTCCGTCCGTAGGCGCTCCTCTTCCGCCTTTCTTCGGTCCGACTCCTTCTTCTCCGCATCCTTCTTCTCCCGGTCATCGCGCTGGTCGGCCTCGGCTTTGCTCATAGGCGGAGGCACCTTGGCTGCATCCCAGGACCACTTGGCCTCACCGAGCTCTGATCGGGCAACCCGGAAGGCGTCGCGGGTAGATCTGTCGCCGGCAAGTTCGAACGGCGTCTTGCCTTCCTTATTCTTGAGCGTTGGATCAGCGCCACCGCGTGTGAGAAGGCCCAGCACCAATGGCGCAGCGTTTTGAGCAGCAGCTAGATGAAGTGGTCTGGGTGCATGGTAATTTTGCTCTGGCGGCTGAAACTCGAAGTTCGCATCTATATTGTTATTTTTTAGATAGGACAGCAGCGCAGGAAGTTTTGATCTTCGCGTAAACGCCTGCAGCTGCGATGTGTGTAGTAGCGCAGTTTCCTCCTCTTCTGATAGCCGTACCTTCGGGGGCTTGGGCTCGGAAGCCTTTTTGGGAGCTGTCGTCTCCTTCGGTTTAGTCTCCACAACTGGCTCGATTTCTTGGACCCTCAGTCGCGTCAACTGGATAAATGACCGCATGAGCTCGTTCTGCGTTGCTCTTCTCGTGCTAAAAGGGAATCCTCGCAACCGGGGATCGTTGTGTTTTAGGACCTGCCCATCGTACGGGCCGAACAGCGTTCTTCGGTTTGTCGTGCCTGTTGCGCGAATGAACAGCAACTCAGACGTGTCAAGAAGGCCCTTCCAGTCCTGGAGGAGTGCCCGCACGTCCTCGACTAGGGCCTGCTCGTTATATCGTCGCAAACTTGAACCGGCAGAGTGCGCAGTACCCTTGGCGTTGTCGTTGGCGGATTGCGAACCACCCTGCTTTCGTCGCGTGGTATATCGATGGAAGGTCTTGTGAGCGAGCACTGTTGCTTCCCGGTTCATCGTAGTCCCGCCCTTGGTTGGTCGCGGAGCAAGCGACACAACCATTGCCGCAAAGTGACCACCACCAATCATGCAGAGAAAGATATGCGGCCCCTTGTACGCAATTTCCGGGATGGAACCATCCTTGGGCATCCTTGGTATTGAGATAGGTTCCAATCGCTTGTTCTTTAGCACTTCAAGGAAGTCCGAATTCCGTTGCTCGTCTCCAGTGAGGATAGCACGGTACAGACCAAAGTAGGTGTTCTCTGGCAGCAGAGGAGAGCTGAACCAGATCAAGGGGGGTTTGCCGCGATTTACCCTGCTCGTATCGTCATCTTCGGTCTCGTTCTTGTCCGCGAGTTTGGCCTGCTTTTTGAGCAAGCTCGTCAAGGTTGATTCGCCCTCGTCGTCTTCTGAGTCGTCCGAGTCAGATCCCGAGAGGGACTCGTCGAGGTTACCAATCAGCTTCTCAAATTCGGCTTCGGTGACGGGTTGCTGCCCTCGCAACTTCTGCTTGAGGTTGTAGTGGTGTAAGTCGGACTTGAGGTGACCGCGCTGGTCGAGGACGGTGGAAAAGGTGAGGCTGCATAATGAGCAAGCCTGGCTGCCGACTTGGCTGCTGTCGGAGGGTGTTGATGTGGGGGTGGAAGGTGAGGGAGGTGTTTCGACGATTGTCAGGGCCTCTGTCTCGGCGTCGGACTTGAGGGTCAACGAGTTGACAACCTCGGGCGGCAGGTCATATACTTTAAACGGTCGTGGTTAGCATGCATGGCTACCGAGCAGGTGGCGCGGCGGGGTTGACTTACTGTACAGCGGACGCCGCAGGATGTCGGGCGTGTTCTTGGACATGGCGACACTCTTTGATTCTGAGGCTTGTTCTAGAAATGTCTTTGGTGTCCGTCGACGAGGCTGGCCACTGCAAACGGCGAGATGCGCGCTGGCTTTTTAACTGGAAGCCGTCGTCGCGCAATGGGTCAAGGCTGGATGCGATGACTCGCGATTTGCTCATCGGCTTAGCCTGAGTCAGCCGGCGAGTTGGTACCCCGCCAAATCGTGGCTGGTGGCGGGGCATTGTGGCAGTGGCAAGTGGTAGTCAGTTGTGGCTCCCCGCGATCGCGGGATCTGGTGGGGCACGAGAGATGCTAGCTCGGTTGACGGACAACAGCGACTTCCATCTCACCAGTTTTGGATTGGAATATGGGAAAACTAGGCCCCAGTTCTCGGATTGTTAATGCCGCAAGGACATAAAGATAAGCAGTCTAACCGAGCCTTTTTCTTTCTTTCTTTCTTTCTTTTTTTGTGAGACGGAATGATAATTTGATGTTTTAAAATCTTTGCTCATGTAGTGAGCTTCTTAGCCAGAAGTGAAGAGCGCTAGAGTCGAGAAATTGAGGCGTTGCAGCAGTGCAGTTGTGGGTCTCAATTGTTGTAAGATTAACCGCTAACCTTCCTAATCTACGGTTTTAGGTGAACTGACCATTGCCCCTGTTCAGTTGATAGTGTCGCTATGGTGTGCTCTAGGAGGCCTCTCTGGCGGGCTTCAGCGCGCGCGACAGGGACTCTTGGCGGCTGCCAGCAGTGGGCTTCAGTGGGCTCCTTCCAGCGGCTTCAGTGGGGTTCGTTCGGCGGGCTTCAGCAGGCCTCAGTGTGCGCGACAGTGATTCTTGACAGCTTCGAGCAGAGGGCTTCAGTGGGCTTTAGTAGACTTTGGTGGGCTCCCTTCAGCGGGCTCCAGTGTGAACGACAGTGGCTTTTGACGGCTACGGGCAGCGGGCTTCGGTGGTCTTCAGGAGGCTTCTTCCAGCAGGCTTCAGTGTGTGCGATAGGGACTCTTGACGGCTGCGGGCAGTGGGCAGTGGACTTCTTTCAGTAGCAACCCGTGTCTCTTTTGTTGGTGTCCCAGTAGGTCGCCCCTGGCTAGCCTTCCTCTGAGTGCCTGTCTCTGGGTGCCTATCTCAGCGCCTAACAGCTCGACGGATTAATTTAAATCCAACCACGACGCAAAAGGAGTCAACAAGGCGAACGCATGGCTCAAATTCGTATCAGCTACTTGGGCGCGATGTAAGCTATAATGCACTTACCCCTAAAAAAAGATGAAATAAAAATAAATAATAAATAATAAATAATAAATAATAAATAATAAATAATAAATAATAAATAATAAATAATAAATAAATTAGAAATTAGAATATTATAAGATTAGATGCTAGTATGCGTACCATCTTGATCCAAGGGATTGAAAAGTCTACTTGTTCCGCGCCTAAGTAGTTGATGTGAATTTGAGTTATGTGTTTGTCTTGTTGACTCTTTTTGCAGGAACCACCTTTCTCTTGAGAAAATCTACCAATCTATGTGACATACAGTGTGAGGCGCAACAGGTCCACTCACTGCTTGATGTTGTACCGTAACAATTATATAAAATCTAAGTCCATGTATGATTCGAGGTCGCTATCTGCGAGATACTCGTCGTCAACCACTGGACTGGCGAAAGAGTCCCGGTCAGAGTCCGAGAGATGGCCATCGTCGGCCCTCGCGCCTCCGGCAATAGCCGCAACTCTGACAAGGTTGAATTGAAGATCCAGAAGCTCGAAGCTTGGGAGGTCCGCAGGGTCGTCGGCCTTGATCACGAAAACCTGGCCAGTTTTTACTGGCAGCCCGCTTTTCCGATGGCCGAGCATCGTGCCCCATTCGGGTCTGTCAAGACTAGCTTCCTCCATGTAGTCCCCCTTGATGGTCGCACTTCTCAAGAAAGGGGAGACCTTGAGCCAATGAAACTGAAGGTGAATCTCATTGTCCGTTTGAGAGATGGGCTTTAACCCAAACTTCGGATGGCCCCACCAATGACGGAACTGGTGGTTGAGGCAGATCATATTGCGAGGAGATTCCATCACCTCCCGTTTACTCAACAACTTTCTCCATTCCTCTGCTTCATCTTTGCTCCAAAAGCACTGGAGCATGATGAGGATTTCGGTGGGTGGACCATGGCTTGTCCCTGAGAATGGGAAAATGTGTGCGACCTCTGGGTTTTCCGTCCCCGCTATGACGCAAAGATTTCCGTCTCGTTCTCGGCACTTTATACAAATTAGCAATGCTGAACTGTGAGTATGTAATATGATAACATACCCGCATCCTAGCTGAAGCGTTGCACCCCTGAGGAGTACCTTGGCCAGTGTTTGGAAGGATTGGTGTTGTAGCGCCACTCTGGGAGGTTCGTCCCCCCCTGGCAAGAACTAAACTAGATGTCAGCAGATGAGAAGACTTGGAGAGTCTATCAAGAGAAGAATCATTTTTATAAACATACACTTTTTAAGGGCAGTTTGGCTTTCCAAACTAAGCATATTATACATTCCAAGCACAAGGAAGATATCCGAATTTGATTGAAGAAGACCTTGTTGTATCTCCCAGATTCTTTCGATAGGCGCTGCCATGATGATGCCCATGGCGGTATTACTCAGGTCTCTACCCGATGTTGATTTGCTGATCTGTCGTATGTTCTCGAGGATGTACCGTCGTTCTGGCAAATCCGTAACGTAAGGGAGTACTGGGCTTTGCTGCGGAGGCACATCCTGAAGAATCCTCACCAGGGTCGCTTTGTCGGATCTCACGAAATCAGCCAACCTTTTCAGTTCATCAGGGGTAAGATTGGACTGGAGGCTGTTCAGGAATGGATGTTTACTGGGATCCCATTCGGAAGAAGCCATCGTGGATGAGTGGTTTTGGAAAGTCAATGATGGGGGTTGGAGATGGCAAAACCATCAATACCTCAAGGTTGCCACGATGCTTACGCCCATCTTGCAATAAAGAAAGTCCTATTTAAGTTGATTTTTCTTTTGGTCAGAGCAAAAAAAAATATTTTCACGACCAAATCTATTGTCAAACCCTACTTGTATGCCACCTCTATAGCCTAGTTCCTGCAAAAAGAGTCAACAAGACAAATACACGACTCAAACTCATATCGCACTACTTAGGCGCGACATGCGCTATAATACAAAAAAGATAGTTTGGTTTGGGTATATTGTGTTTGCGCATGTAAATTGGTGGATTGAGCGGAACTTTTGCATCCCCGCTGTAGCTTCGTTCGTCTGCATCACATCCGGCAATGACAGAATATGCCTCTACATCTTTGCGGCTAGAGATTCGACAGTAGATGCAATTCATTGCGGTTTTTTTTTCGTCCTTTGGTTAAACCCATCATCCCAACACCTCCATAGATTATGCCAACCATGTCGCTTGAATCATCAATTAGTGGTGTTTGGAGGCTTTGTCGTGTCCTTCGCAAATGATGACATCATTGAGCAGAGCCTCAGAAGATCAACGCTTCCCAAGATGAGCTACCGTATGATTTTGATTGGCAACACCGCAGACACATGTGAAACGGCCATGGTAGACTTGGTTCACAGCTTACTTCCACCTCGTTCCTACCTTGTTTTTTTTTTCGTCTGACATGACTGCATCACCAACCCATCTCTGTCCAACACCGGTACGCCGACGATCCAGCGTGCGACCGACAATCAAACGGCCCAGGTTCCAAAAAATGCCAAGTTTTCAGCGCGCACCTCGACGCTCGTGTAATGGACGACCTCTTGTCCCTCCAGGCGATGCGGTACTCGTATTAAGCTTGTTTTTGGCGCCCGTGAGCCAAGACCCGTCACCCATGTCACTCCTCCCGTGTGGCCCGCTTTGATCACCACTCCCCCAGATCTCGGTTGTAAAGGAGGTACATGTACATGCCCGCTACGGCCACTCAATAAGTTAGCCAAAGTCAAAATTACATTTTCCATAGCAAAATAATCCTAAGAAAGAAAAAGGAAAAGCCTAAGAGGTTTTGTTTAGGAGAATAAATTTATTTAGGCATTTTTTATTTATTTACCTACTTAAAGCATGCTAAGACCTGTTATCTTTGGACAAGGCCCCCCCATGCAGCAAAGTGTCGGACTAACAATCATTCAAGGGTTGTATTGTACTTGCTTGCGTCAGAGGGTCTCTGATAGCGTTACTCTAAAAAAAAAACAGGGAACTTGGCGACGATCTAGAGCCAGCCACTTACCCCGCCCTTGGTCATTGACTTGAATCCAAGAACTTGGTTTCGCATAAAACGCTCTGCTCATCTTCTCTATTTAATCTGACTTTATCCTCCTTTTCTTTTCTCCCTTATAATACCGCAAGAGACACCAAGGGAAAAAAAAACTATAGTATTCAAGATACACCCCAAGCATCCATACCTCCTTTCACAATGGACTTCCTCAACAAGGTTACGGGCGGCGGCAGCAAGGACGAGGAGAGACAGCAACAGACCAGCGGCAGCAGCGGCGGTGGCTTCATGGACAAGGTCAACAGCGCTGCCGGCGGTGGCGCCCAGGGAGAGAAGAACGAAGATGCTCTAGACAAAGGTACTATTCCCCCACCCCTTACTTCAAAACTCGGCTCATCACCACCGTCAGCCGTCGATTTTGTTCAGGAGAAGATGGGCCAGGGCGACCAGAGCAACGAGTCGGCCGCCGAGCAGGCCAAGGACGAGGCCATCTCAGACTTCATTCGGGACAAGTACAAGGACACGACTGGAAAAGACTTCCCCATCAAGGATAAGGAGAAGCAATATGGCATTTAGGGCTTCGAAGCAAACCAGCCAGCTACGCCATCCGATGTAGCATAGATCAAAATACAACCCAGATTCCCAGATCCCCAGTTTCCCAGATTCCCAAATATTATTACACAAGGAAAATTTTCCAACCCAAAGAATGTGTCCTGTGCATCCAAAGTGGTCCAGCCAGAAAAGGTCCTGCCGTAGAAAGACAAGCAAAGAAGGTAAAACAAGCCAAAGAAGAAGGAGAAGAAGAAAAAGAAAAAAGAAAGCCAAATCAAAGAACAATCAAACAGACTACAACACACAGAGTAACCCCACAAAGGAAAATTACCCCTCATAGGTGATAACCTCAAAAGTGTCGACCATGTCTCCATCATCGGAAACCCTATCTCCATCTACACGACGACCCTGGTAGTAAAAAGTTTCGTTCTCCAGCGGCTCGGTATCCACAGCTCCCAAGACGGAGTCCTGGTTAGTGGCTGCGGTCTGGAACGCACCCGCATCCATCCATCCACTCTCGGGTCCCGACCCAAGACTGGTGGGAGGCGGCGTGTGGTGGCGGTGGAGGCGGCGGTCGCCCCTAGACACAAGGTTAAACCGAAGCTGGGTATCAATGGCCGTCTGAATGTGGTTGAAGTCGACAGTGACACACTCAGCCGTTGCAACCATCCGCGCCGTGTTGACCATCTTCTTGATCTCTCGCCCATTGAATTCTACCTTGGCCAGCTGGTTAATCTCGCTGTCGGTGACCCTCTCGCCCTTGAGAAGGTTAGACCAGACCTTAGCTCTCCCAACTTCGTTGAGGTCGGGCAGTCCTATCTGGACATCAATGCATGTTGCAATGGAAGAGGGAACATGGAAGCTGGGCTTGGCACTGATCATGACAATTCCGTCGTAGTTCTTAATCAGCGACTCGAATGCTAAGAGATGCAGTGTTAGTGCCAAGGTCACCAAGTTGAGGGAGGGAGATGTTGTGCCAATTCATTACTCACCTGCGAGGAGGGTGTTCTGATCCTTGTCAAGCGTCGGTTCCATACGAAGGAAGCGCTCGGCGTCTCCCAAGAGAAGAACTGCCTTCCATCGTTGACAAAACTCGTTGGCCCTAGAAAACAGGCGCTCGATGTCCTGCGCACTACCCCTGAGGTCGCTGTTGTTGATTGCATACAGCGGTCGGTGCAACTTCTCAGCCACTGCAGATCCAAAGGGTCAGTTTCGCTCAAACAAGGAGCCCGTGTAAGTATTGTACATACCAGCTTCAGCAATGGTGCGTTTTCCGCTACCTGGCGGGCCGCACATGAGTATGGTGACTTTGCTATCTATGAAGCTGTTAGTACCGCATATTTCAGGTCCGACATTCGATCCTACCAGGAACCGGTGCACCTCTGCTATATCTGTCAACATTGAGACCAGGGATGTAACTAAAGAGAATTCGCTTCTCTTGTTCCCGAAGAACGAGGCTGCTAACGGCATCCCTGCGCCAATGGAGCTCCTCGGTACACTCAACTAAGAGCTTGTCTATCGCAACATGTTAAGACATGTGAGTGTATCAAACGAGGGGGGAACGGTACTCACACCATTTCTTGGTTGTCATTGAATAGCCGTACGTATATGGCATTGACAGGAGGCACTGCTGTCTGGTCCATGGAGCCAGGTCAGGGTGCTTCGACTGGCTGTTCTCTTCCTCGTCTCTGAATCGAGCAAAGGCCATGCTCTCCTCAGCTGTCCGACGAGGAGCGTTTGAGCGAGGGATGGTGCTTGGGGCAGCACCGCGGCTGCTGTTGAGACAATCGAGAGGGAGGAGCTCGGGCTTGCAGATCCCATCCGTTTTGTAGAAGGAGACCTGGTCAAGTATGACGCGCTCGTTAATCTGAGCATCCATGGTCAGTACATTGCGACATGCGTGAGACAAACGGAAACTTACTCTCTGATGACCAAAAATCTCCTTGAAGCTCCCTTCTCGGTTTGGGTAGTAGGTCTCGTCCATTCCATAGCCATCGTAGTGCTGGTAACCGAACGATCTTAACCTCTCATGCTTGCGGCCTCGTGCAACGAGGGCTTGGCTGATATTTCCGTTGTTGGGGTGAAGCCTGAGAGGAAGAATGGGCATTTGTAACACGGGCTTCCGGCCATCGAAGTGCTCCAGCTCATAGTATTCCAGGCGGCATCCATTCTTTTTGCCGTCCCAGTCGGAGTGAATCAACGAGAATCTGTACTTGGTCTTGCCTTGTGTCGTGGGTACTCGCTCGAGCCGAGATAGCAGGCCAGCAACTTGCACTCCAGTCTCGGGATGGGTATGGAGTATCTGTTCGCCGGGAATGCAAGCGCCTTCCAACTCGTCAAAGCTGATGGTGCCCATGGTGTTGATTATGTGGACGGCGTGGGCAACCTGAGCTATCTTGTGTTCGAGAACCTCCAGCAGCACCAGCAGGTTCTGGCGGACCTCAGGTCTCGGATCCAGCACCGCGGCCTTCCTCAAATCCACTTGGCAGTGGTAGAAGGGTGAGAAGTTGTGCGAGACGCGGGGGGAGGCACACTTGAAATCGAGGTCCGGGTAGCCAACAAAGACGTTGTGGAGAAGGTCAGCCAGGTCTCGGTTGTTGATCCAGAGGTGCTCGAGCTTCCAAGGGCCATTGGGTTGCGGGTGATAGCCGAGAACGACGGAGAATGGAAGGCGGGAAGGTTCGATGGGAGGGGGGGACTGGGCATGGTTTTTGAAGGCCAAAGGTTCGAGGGCACCCCAGTCTAGACCATACTGGGCCGCTGCATCAGATGTTGCATACAGCGACTTGGGTGCGGCGATCGACCCTACGGGGAGGTCTCTTAGAGGGATGACTAGGACAAATGGCGTTAGCAAGGGCCGTCATCATGCATCGTGGCACATTACCTGCAGGCTGAGGCCGGAGTCGGGCAGCTGCACTAGGGTTCTCGACGGGAACGCTGGTGGAACCCCCCCGGGGGGGGTTGGCGGGATCGCCACCGGTAAGGCTGGTGAGATCGTTCTGGCGGAACTCACCGAGAGCCTCATTGGGCAGCTCGACGTCGAGTCGGTCCTCTTGTTTCAGGCCTTCAGCAGGAAGCTTAATCATGGTCTGCATGGCACGCCCAATGATGGCTGGCACGGAGTGGGAGGGGACGCAATGCACTTTTTATTCTTTGCTCAAGGCCGAGACCAGCCCATCTCGGACGATTTGCTGGCGGATCTGTGAGAAGGGACCGGGATCACGAGGAGATGAGGACCGGTATTTATCCCTGAGCAGCGCCGCAAGGCGTGTTGGTTGCCCTTGTTGCCTTCCCACCTCGCTGCCTACCACCCATTGCTTTGTCCCAGCCGACTGATCAGCTTTCCATGGATATGCTTTGCTGCGGCCGCAGCAGGGAGGCCACGGTACCAAGGAATGGTCGACGGATCAATCGAGTCTCGATCGAGATCCCAGCCGCCGCCCACGTTTACACCCTCACACATGCCGAACGACCACACACACACACATAAACACATACGCACACACCGTATGCACACACCCCTTTCTAGCAGGCCAATAGTTGGTTTCACCATGGCGTTTCTTTTTTGCTTCGTAAAGACGATTTACCCGGTCAAAGGATGAGGACGAGGCTGCGATGCACCGCTGCGACATGCAGCAGACCTGTAGTTTCCATGGCCGGCGCCCCCCCAGAGTTATATTGCCGCCGCGGTGGAACTTACATCACTGTTTCGTCATGGCACGATTTCTTCCCAGATAGCCTATTCGGGCCAGTCCATTCCCGGCGATGGCTGTGGGGTAAAAGCGAGGAATGCACCGCTGGCTCGCGACGGCACGGCTCGTTCATCTGAGACGGCCCTCGCGGCGACTGGACGGGCACAGCAGTGAGGCGAGACAGCGATACCACTGCATTGGTTGACAAACGCCACAGTGTAGCATTGGGAACAGGGAGAAGCAAGTAGCAGGTGCGTATCCCGGCGCTGACTGATGTGTGACCAAGATGCTTTTGCCAAGAACGCCTCGGCTCCTTTGCAACGGGCCTCGTGCAATGAGACTCGGCCGATCGTCGTCCAGCTCATGCACGCGGCCATCAGACGGAGTGGAATAAGCAAGGCGGTGGTGCGGTAGCTGTCATTTCTTGGAACCCGGTGGGACCATTGAGGCTCCGGTCGGGTCTGCACGCCGAGCTCGCGTGATTTCCCTTCTGGCTCGTTTCTAGAAATACTTCGACCTAGAATTCCGTACCTTGCGGGCCTCGCTGCTCCGTGATTCGAGGGCGATTCATTTGATACCCATCGAGCACAGGTTCCGATCCCAATCAAGACAGTCTCGGGCTGTGCCGTTGCTCGGAGAGTGTGCAAACAGCACTGTCTTGCTCCAATGAAGACGACAGAGCTAGCCACTCTCGACTCTCCCGATGGCACCGCATGACTCTGTCACCCTCCCCACGTGTGTGTGTGTGCTGTATCACTGAAACAGTCTCTGAATGCTGCAGGCCACATTGACACCGCGGTGTAAGAAAAAGCAACAGGGTATCCAAAGCAGGGTGAGCAGGTAACCTTGCGTCACCCGCCGGCAGCAAGGGCAGTCGATAGCTGTGTGGAAATAGGCGCCTCCAGGGGCGCGCCAATTGGCCGGATACATGCGGGCAGGGGTTCACAAGCGTGCGTGCACCTGGGGAATTACCTGACAGAGGAGCTGCAAGCCAATGGGGGACGGGGGAACGAGCAGAGTTGTGTAACGAGAAAACAAGATTGTTACAGCGAAAACAAGGACCAGAGGGCAAAAGAAGAAAAAACAATTACGGGTGAGGGGTTGGCGACAGGGCTTGACAAAAGCCAGCCTGATACCTGATACCATGTACAACTGCAATGCCACATCAAAGGTCAACCTAGGCCACGGCGGCCTACTCGCAGCCCCATACGCAATATATACGAGAAAAAAACAATAATAGCGAGCCACACGAATTGAGACACTCCTGCCTGCTTATCCCCAAGGGCGCGCGTGACGAGGCAACTGCCCTGTCAGTTCCTTCCCCTCCTCGCACACACACGGGCATGTCTATTCATGGAACGCGCACACCGCTTGTCCCGGTGTTACCAACAAGAATGCAACCCGCTCCAGGGTCCTCTTTTCATCTCTCATCCCCGTTCATGGTGACGCCGCAGGCCTGGGCACCGGTGTGAGAGGTAGAACGCACAACGTCGTGGCGACCCAGCCACCCGCGTAAAAGTGCACTGCACCCTCTCCGGTGACACCGCTGGGGGGATTGGATGCATCTTCTCTCGCAGCGCCGTCAGCTGAGCAGGGTATTTTTGCTTTAATCCTGATTCACACCGAGACATTGGCTGCATATGAAAACTGACGGCAGTTGAGTGTGTAACTTGATCCCTGGCCCCAAGGTCGCCCTCGACCATGACATGTGGCCGTCTCGGCAGCCTTAATAAGCCTGCCCCCGCAGAACGAGATGTGCACCACCACAACAATCCAGCCGGCAGGAGAGCGGGCTCTGCTCCGCAGTCCACATTCAGAAACTGCAAGGGGAAGAAATAAACACGAAACCGAAACGAAAGAGACAAGGAAAAAAAACGACATCGAGGTTGAAAGTGAGGCCACGAAGCTCATCCATCCATTGCGTGGGGGGTGCGATAGTCTAGAGCGTCGACCCCTCGGGGGCTCCGGGTCCTGGCCCATGTCAGCAGACGCCGACGCCCATCAGAGTGCCTCTTTCTCTCTCTAGATGCGACATCAGAGACCGAATAGCAGGCAGGTAAAATTGGATGGGCTCCTAGGGGACCAACTAGGCCGACTTGGTGGTCGCAGGATACTTGCATATCTTTGTTGTCAAACCGGCAATGGATGCGAGCTCGAATGGCACCATGGCCGCTTCACTTGTTTTTCTCTCCAAAAGAAAGAGGAGGGGGCGTGCGATCAACACAGCTGCAATGTACGCAGTGTACCAAAAAGCAAAAGTTGATGCATCAGTCGGTCGGCGTTATGGGCAGCCCGCTGGGTTGAAGGCAGCCCCCAACAGCCGACAGCCACAGCCAACAGCCCAGACAGAAAGGTGTGCGTAGACGCACACACAAGGTACGCCTACTATCTCCCATCCCATCTCGTCCCATCTCGTCCCATCCCAGACCCCCGGTGGCAATCCTCAACGGATTGCGTTCCGCCCAGACCCGACCAAAAAAACAATGTGCAAGCCCGGAGGGCCCTTCCTTTTGGGAAACAACCTATGAGCAAGTCTCAAAAATTTTCCTTCGACATTGGTTTTGCATTAGTTTCCCCGGGGTGGAGAGGGAAATTGCAAAGCTCGCCCAATGTCCTGAGGCCTTGTACCACAGATACATGATGCGGAGGGAGGAAAGGGGGGGAAGACCCAATAACAGGTGGTGATATGTGTGTGCTCAAAGCACGTGAAGCTGCGGCCCCTCCCCGGGCATGTATCAGGATGGGATAGGTATGCGTGGGCCGATAGACTTATCGGCGGCACGTCAACTAATGCCCGAGATGGCCGTCGAGTTTAGCTCGCGGGCGCGACTCGTTCCCCAGGGCGCCCTCTGGCCGGGGCTTTTTCGCGTGATAAGATTGACGGTCCCCGTCTATCGCCCAGAGGCACGAGCCTAATTATCGGGAACCTACCCTAACCAGCGCTCCACCGTGAACTCGTGGGGGGCACTATGTACTAGCTATCGTGGGGCCGCTCAGCTCACGGGCCTGGGACGGGACTGAGCGAGCGGGCGGGTACCCCATCCTCCCCTCTTTCCCCCTTGCCTTGCCGTGGAGGCTAGGGCAGGGCGGATGCTCCTCTCCTGGTCTTGGTTTGCCGGTGAGGCTCGGCAAATGGGCTGAGAAGGTAGGCAGAGAGAGCCGCCGCCGTCGCATGGCATGACATGGCCGCGTCTGACTTACATGCCCGATTCCCCCTCTAGGATAGACATACATGACTGTTGGGCCGGTTGGGCCTTGATACAGTCCCCCAGCTGCATAGGAATGGACCATCTCATGTGCAACATCGCCAATTACGGACTGTCAGTGTCATGTCCCGAAGCAAAATGATTTGGCAGTGCATGAAAGTGCCATGGCCCTGAAGGAGGGAGGGGCGCGCCCTCACGCCATTCCAGCTACGGCGCCTAAAACTGCGGGGAAGCGCTTCGGGGGGGTACTAGAACTGAAGTTTTTCTCAGTCGGATTTGATCCACAGGCGCTGAAAGGAACTAGATCGGGAAAAGACTCGGTTTTGGTTCTATTTTCTCGAGAAATCTTGGGTGGATCTCATTTAAAAGGAAGACAGCATTAAGTAAGTACATGGAGATGGCGTTCGGGGCGTTTGTGTGTGGACGAGCCTGCTGCTGCTGGGTGGAGATAAGGAAAAAACACGTCCGGAATGCCTGATGCAGATGAAGCTTGCCAATTACGGCGTCCTTCCTGAAATTTTCCATCAGTTGGCCCCTTGTCCCACAACTGTGCATGCCTTGTTTGATGACAGCGTTGAATTCCGCAATGCCATTTAGTTACCAGCCAAAAAGGGTGGAACCCACCGGTTGCAGTGGTAGATTACAGCGCCCATTCCACAGTTGGGACTGCTGTAGGGTAGGGTAGGCTTGCGTCAACGTTGAGCCCACAACGCAAAATGTGGAGGTACCTCGTTGGCTTGCAAAGTAGTAAAAGTTCTGGGGTTACGGGGGGGTCTTGCAGGTGAATTCTGCATCACTGCGAACCAGCACCATTCGTCTGATGGTACTCGGTAACCCCATCCAGGTCGTCCGTGTCGGGGATACCCTTCCCATACACGACAACATCTCGCCTGCATGAGCGGTTAGATTGGGTCGCCAACAGAGATTACAGTGTTACTTGCTTGGTACATACCCTGCAAAAATACTAAGCCCATCCTCGTCATCCAAGAAGAGCTTGCAGTCGTCGGCCAGCTTGCTGTCCTGCACGGGGCCCGTAAAGAAGTTCTCAAAGTCGTCCCAGTTCTTGAACCACAAGGTCGAGCAGCCGTCAAAGTCCATGGGCTTCATTCCGAGCCTGGACAGCCCCGTTCTAATCTCCGGGAGCTGGTGGTGCTGAAGGGACCCAGTTTGTCAGCAGAAAGTTCCGCCACAGCCTCGAGTAGCACTCGTTCTCACCTGTATGTAGCGCTGCACCTTGTAGAGGCCAAACTTCTTGGAGGCTACTGTGAGATCTGCGTGCACCGTAGCCCAGTGCTTAAAGAAGTGGTCCAGGGACACCTCCTTTCTCTTCTTGAAGTATATCGACACCTTGACGCATGCTAGTTGATCGTTAACTATTGATCTTCCTTGTTTTTTCCCTTTTTTTTTTTTTGCTCGCTAGGAACGAGGATAGACTCACGCTGGTAGTGAACCCCATTCTCATACGTAAAGTTGTCAAAGGTAAAATCGTGATCGATCTTGACATGGCCTCTGGCAGGATCCGTATTCTCCATGGCCGTAGTGGTATTGTGGATTCTATGGAGCAAGTGACTGATTGGATGGGCGAGATGCTGTGCGCTTTGAACAGAACTGAAGCCCACCACCCTGATTCAGATGCGAAAGTGGGTTTATCAGTTGCCACGGTCCTGCGATGGCGGCTCGGGTTTCCTTTTCATACCAAGGCAATCGTTATCCTGCGGCGTGGATGATTAACCGTAAATCTATGCCCGAGCCATCACTAGTGCGTATCGCGATCATGGGGTAGAAAGCTTGTCCATGATTGGAAGATGGTCTCGTCTTGACGTATGGTTAGGATCCTTCTGAGTTAGAATGATGCCTAAATAGAAGGCAGTGAACAAGCAAAAAAGTCGGAGACTAACTCCGAGATACGTACGGGAATCATGATCCCGTCTAGAGTGCCGAATTTGGTGGAGGTTCTGTGGAGGAGACTGAGGGACGATGTCAAATTAAGCATCCCTGAATGTGTGTCCATGTATTGCGAAAACTTGAATGAAGAAATATGCATTACAGATGTCAATAGCTATGCAGATGATGCTTATTCAACTATGGAGCTCCCTATTCGTGTCAGGACCGAATGTAAACTTGCTTAATAAGACTAAGATTCAGGAAGGCACCACTACTATCACTCAATACTAAAAAGGGGAGGAGTAATCCAGCGGCAAAACACAAGGATAATTATTCTTATCATCTCATGGGAACCTTTACGAGCTAACCGGCGCGCCATTCTGCTTCGCCAACCGCTCCTCCTTCTTGGCCAGCTGGTTCTCCATGCTGGTTGCCCGCATCACCATGCGGGCGTCGTCGTCGCAAAAGTCGGGCACATCCCGGAAGTAGAAGCGCTCGCCGTTGATCTCGACGGCCAGGCCAAAGTTTTCCGCCGCGGGCACGGTGCGGCCCCAGGCGTCCGTGACGTCTCCGCCCTCGACCAGCGTCACCACGGTTGAGGCTATCCGGGAGAGCGGGGTGAAGTACTGCTCGGGGAACGACGTCCACTCGTCGCTGTTGAGCAGGTTCGTCTTGACCGTCCCCGGGCACGTGGCGTAGACCCGGATGCCGTTGTAGTGGTGGTACGGGAACGCGATGGACCGCATGAAGTTGACGACGCCGGCCTTGGAGGCCGAGTAGATGGGACAGTACTGCGATGGGTACTGCACGGGTTCAAAAGAGAGGTGAGGCTGTCAGCATAGAAACAGATCTTGCCTTTCTTCTTCATCACGGGATTACTCTCTCCGAGCGAAATGAACTAAGAAACCAGGTTGTCTACGTACCAGTCCTCCGACACTCGACGTCATCACCAGCGACGCGTTCTGGCCCTTGTGCGGGCTGCGCCGGAAATAGTGAAGCGCAAGATAGCTCTGGTTTATGACGGCATTCAGGTTCACGTCTAGCGTCTTCAGGTTCGGCTCCGGCGGGACTGCGTCGTCGTCGCCGTCCTCGGGCGTGACGTAAAAGTTGTCCCTCTCGACGATGCCAGCGTTGGCGTACACAAAGTCCAAGCGCCGAGCGCCGAGGAAAGCAGCCCGGAAGCCGCTCGACAGCGACTCCCACGAAGTCACGTCCACCTGGTGGAACTTGGAGCCGGGCAGGGACTGCTCCGCTGCTTTGCCGGCCTCGGTGTTGAAGTCCAGGATGTGGATTGTCCAGCCCTTGGCTGCCAGCGTCTGCGCGACGGCTAGCCCCATTCCAGAGGCGCCGCCGGTGATGAGGGCAACTTTTGAGACCGTCATGGTGACAAAATTCAGCGCGCAGGTGAAATGGTTGGAAGCGCAGTTGGGGATCGGGTTGGTGTTTTGGTTTCTTTGTCACAACTCCCCTTTAACCACGCCAAGATCCGCCCCCATTCTCGTCTCTTAAAGCACATCGCGAACCCCCCCTACAGCCACGGCCATAACACCAACGCTTTCCTTGGAGCGCCGCAAAACCCAGCCCGGAAAACTGTTGGCAGCTGCCGGCACGGCTGCAGCCCGTGTGGATAACTCTCCCCGGTGCCCCGCATCCGGCCCCCGCAGCACGGCAGTGAAGCCCCAGTGCCGAGTTGCGGCTACTCACTCACCTTGCATGAAAACCGGGGTATTTCATTTGTATTGAGAAACAATGAGCCTTGTTTAACCGTATCGAGATTGACTGAAACGATGCCCTTCAAGGAACCAATCAAGCTTCATCAAATCGAGAGAGGAGTGAGCCCGGCTAGCTTGCTGTCTCGGCGGCATCCCGGCTGCGTCCCCAGGCGGATCGAATGCCCTTGCATCAAGAACGCCTCTGTATGCAAAAGACTGGGCCTTTTTGTCAGATCATGGAATGCTCCTGGCCGCCAACATTCATCTAGCACAAGCTATTTCTGTCGAGGGCAACAAGTGCGAAATTGGCGGCTCACTCGGCATTGTGGAGGTGAGAAGCACAATTAATCGGCCATGTCATTTCTCGGCTGGATGAGCAAAATACCAAGATGAGTGAGAAAAGGAAAGCACGAACGGTGGAGACCGAAATATAGACCTTCCCATTTATGGTAAACTGAGAGGTAGGTTGGTGAATGGCGACTGCATTACCTGAGGGTGGCTGTGAACTAGAGAGACAAACTTTGGACTAAACCAATTCAACTTAGCGACATTCACAAACACATTATATAAGCTTAATCAGGAAACATTTAATTCTTAATGTATTTATTTTAGACCCTAACCGCCGCCGCAGGCTGTATGTCGTCACATCCATCATGAACGATTATCAGAACAAGGCGTTTCATCGGGACTGGGTCCCATGGATTTCACCCAGAGCTCGAGAGTCCTGGCTATCAAAACAAGAACTCACATTCAATCACTGTTAGTTCTAGTCTTGTTGCATTCACGCGTTGCTCAATATTGCTAACTAGCGGTGCAACGTGGCCATTGACGCAGATCGCAATTGAATTATTCCCGTACATTTGTAGCTCAATCTGACAGCTAAAATTCTCATAAATTCGCAGCGCATAATATACGCCAAGTAGATGTGCCAGCTTTAGCGTTCATCCTCAGGCCAAGAAGGATTGGGCTTTCTTTACCCCACGCACGGAACAACAGAAACACTTGCATTCACAACCAGCAGAAACAGCCAAAGTAAACCAGGTGTTGCATTATTTTAGAAAACTCTGTCGAAAATTCCCAATAGCATTACCACAATCTTTCGATAGTTCATAAAGTCGTGAGGATAAAACCGTCATACGCTGTCGTACAGAGCAACCCCCAACAAACATTCGATAAAAAGCAAGAAGAAAAAGGCCGAGTTTTATATAATCCAGAGCGCGGCCAAAGTCACGTGCGAATACAGTCACCAGACCTAACCCTCGCGACAGTCCATATCACCGTTCCATCTCCTTAGAAATAACATGTGGTAAAGATTTCCTAGTTTCTCCTCGCTACTTGCCATGTCTGATAATTTCAAACATGTTGAATTCAACAAAACTTGCTGACAACGTATACCCACCCCACGGAAAATCAAACACGTTGACTAAACCATCTGCATGGCCCTGGGGAGGGGAGGCACAGGCATTGCTGTTTCCTAAACAGAAGGGCCTCTATGCCCGGAGGAATGAGGGTATCCATGGGTGGGGTATGGGGGATGGGGGTGGTATTGGGCAGGGACAGAAGCTGGAGCGGCAGGGTGGGTGTGAACCTGACTAGGAATCAATGCTTGGCCGTGTGCGTGGGTGCCATTCGGCATATGAGCTGTCCCATTAGTGGGTGCAGCGTATCTTGATTGAAGAGGCACATGGGGCGTGGTGTGTGAATAGCTCCAAGCGGGTGCGCCTCGACCAGAATGAGTCACACCTCGCCCACTCCCTCGCCAGTGGCCTCGGGTACGGGAGGTCCAGGGGCTGGCATTGTGTGGTGCAGAGCCATGAGGGACAGAGTTTCCGTGGTTGTGCGTAGAGTCATTCAACCAAGAGTTGTGAGTTTTCGGCGTATCACCGTCGGTCGATGTTCCAGTAGCACTGTCGCTGTGTTCTCCAAATGGAAGAGACGAGCCACCACGGCGGGCTGCACGGGCTCGCTTCCATCGGTTCCTCCGAGGTGAGCGAGGTTTGCGATCAACCAGGAAGTCAATCTTCTTGATTGGATCAGTCACCATGATGTTCCCGACGAGTCCATGCTCCTCCTGAGCCTTTTGATCAGTGGTCCAGAGCTGGAAAACATTCTCAAGGTTCTCAAGGGTTTTGGTTTCGGGGACCCAGGCGCGGACGAAGCAGCCGTTGTTGTCGTAGTCGAAGGCCTGCTTGACTGGGTTGAAGATGCGGGCATCTCCACGGGGATCGTTGCCCACGCCAGCCACGTACTGCCAGTTGGCCCAGTTGGACGAGACGTCGTAGTCGATGAGCATGGTTTCATACCACTCAGCCCCATAGCGCCAGTCGATGCCAAGGTGCTTTGAAAAGAAGCTGGCAACGTTCTGTCGGGCACGGTTCGACGTGTATCCGGTGTGGTATAGTTCTCGCTGTGCGGCATCGATGAGGCCCATGCCAGTTCTTCCCGAAAGGAATCGATCGATGATGGTTTTTATCTCGTCGGGTGAGGGGTCTTGGCCTAGGACTGCCCTGCGCCCATTAGCCGTCTTCCATTTCTTCTCGTATTGGCCCTGCTCTCCCTTGAAGCCCGAGGCACGAAACAGCTGAGCACCAAACTTCATAGTGCAAAGTCGCATGTAGTCCCTCCACAGGAGTTCGAACCTCACAGCCTTGGTGCCTTCGTTTTCTCCTCTGTTGTATCCCTTGGAGTGAGAGTAGCTCACGTCCGAGCCATCCTCCAGCTTGACGAGCTCTTCATGAACCTGCCGTGCTGTGAGGCATCCAAGAGCGAGGTAGCCCGACAGCTTGGTGCTGTAGTCTAACCCCAGAAGACCATTTCGGGTATCGTGATAGTGCACCATGCCGCCCTTCCGGACGAGATCGCAGAGGCGCTTCCATCCCTGCACCTCTCCTCCCTTGAAGGGGTGGGCAGAGTGTGCATCGCGAGGGAAGGGAGGGGGGTTTGGCAGGATATCTTGAACGGGTTTGAGAAGACGAGATTCAAATTCCTCATAACTAACCGGGGCTACGAATGGGTTTTGCTGGGGAGGTCTCCAGCTCGAGGGAGGAAAGGGCGGCAACGAGGCGATCTCCGGTGGGGGTAGAGCGCGTCTCGGGCGTTGACGGAGAGGCTCCTGGGACTTGCGGTACGTAGTGAAGACGTCTGGAAGATCAGAAGACTTTTGAAGACCCGTGTCACGGCTTAATGGCCAGCGTGTTAGTTGATAATCAATCAGGGGGAAGCCCGGGGAGTTGGCAACTCACTCGTCGATGAAGTATTTTTCGTCTGGCCACAGGCTGAAGGCAATGCCGTTGTTGGAACAGACCTTTGAGACGTACTTCTGGTCTTGAATCTCCTCAAAAGGCTTGTCGTCGGTCATCCAAACAGCACCGACGTGATGAGGAGAGTCTTTGATTGAGTCGATGATGGCTGTCAGAACATCGGCGTAGCTTCCAATCCGCAGGACCAGGCCACTTTCAAGGGCCTCTAGCGACTTTCTCAGGTCCCAGACGGACTCTGCAAGGAACTTTGCTCGGTGGGGGCCGCATCTCGGAAATTTTCCAACTTTACTCACAGCCGGGGGGTACGGGTTGCTTTCCCCTTCCGCGAGAAATCCCGAGATCTCGATCTGGTGAGGAGGGAGGACATAGACTGGGAGAAGGTAGTCGAAGCCATGGTTGGCTGTGGAGAGGTGATGAAGAATGGGGTTGTCCGAGGTCCTCAGGTCCCGGCGGATGAGGTAGACTAGGACTTTACCCCCAGTCATGGCAACGTCAGAAATGCCCGTGAAGCTTGATAAAGTAATGGGGCACGGTGCTTCGGATCCGATGAAAATAAGAAGGCGTCTGGAGTCTTGAGGGACCAGGAGGAGAGTTGTGGCGGGCTAAACTGGTCTGGTGGGAGCGGTCTGATTTGTGAACAGGGGGCCCCCAGAATTAGGGTGCCGGGACTCAAATGTTTTGGTCAACTAAACAGCAGTAGAGCCTCGTTGGGTACAATTGGCGCAGAAAAGAGATATAAGCAGTGGGTCACGACGGCCCCGGTGCGGCAGGGACCTGTCGATGGCCGCGAATGCAGGAGGATCTTGAGATCTGTGGTCCGCTACTGGCTGCCCTCGTAGACTAACAATCTGCATGAGTGCGAAAACGTAGAGCTGAGGACCGAGCAGTCCCAGTCTGACCCCGGGGGGCTTGCGGTATGCGGCGCAGGATCCAAGAGGGTGGGTGTAGGGACCTGAGGAAGGCCCGCGAGAAGAGTGGATATGAAGATAGGGTCGAGACTCTCTGGCCTTGCTGAGGGCGTGCGTGTTGTACGTGCGGTGTGAGAGAGAGAGCGAGTGGTGAATGAGAATGGAAGGTGGCCAAGCTATTTGACAGCTTTGGCACGAGCGCAGATGCAGGAAGAGTGACGGAGCGGCGAAGAAGGGCCACTCACTGGCGCGCTTTGTCGAGTCAATGACAGCGAAGCAAAACAGGATATCAGAAATTTTGAGGCTTTCAAAAAAGAACACACAAGAGAGTCGTCTGGCGTGGTGCTGGAACACCAACAGGGAAGTTGCCTCCGTGCCACGAGCTCTGAATTAGATGATGGTATTATTGAAGGATCAACGTCGAGCGGGGCGGCGATGATGCTGAGGAGACGGAGAGGCGGGTTGAAAGGGGACAGCAGGCCGCGGAGGTACGCAGGCTCCGGCTCGAGGCCAGAGGAGAAGAGGAGATGAGACGCCATTGTCGATGGGGATGAGGGACGAGAAAGCTGTCCGTTGAAGCGACAAGAGGCTCACGATTTCGATGAACCTCGCAGCTCACGGAGATCGGACCAAACACGGGAGTGGAAGTGTGCAGGGGAGGGAACGAAACACCCCGGGACCTCTGGGGACGCCACGGTGCCTGTCCTAGTAAAGCCAATGCTGCAATGGGCCAGAACGTTACAAGGGGCGCGCGGAAGGGTGTTCATGGGTCCCGCTGAAGCCGTGGTGTGGTGTAGTAGATGCTGAGTGGACCAAAAAAAAAAGAGGGTTTTACCAAGATGGGTGTTGGGATAAATGATACCCACGACAACTTGCCAGGTACGTCGATCGAGGTACATCGAAGGAAAGAGCAAGGCCCCTAGACAGTGACCGTACCCTCTTTTAGAGACCTGCTGGTACCATCTCTGCGAGCCTAGTCGTTTTAGCTATCATGACCCATCCTGCTTTGTCCCCTGTCCCTGATTGCTTCACTCTCCCATCCATCCTTTTCATAGGATGCCTGACCTGTGAAAAACCACTGCTATCACGTCCCATGGCCACCATTATCAGGAATCCCCGCCTCACTTTTTTTTTTCTTCTTCTTTCTTTCCCCTAGACCAGTGATCCATCCTCCCTCCTGCATTCCATTCCAGACCAGGCAGTCACCGAATCACCCGCAGCTAGCAACCGCTCTACAATACCATGCTCCATCGACGTCACACGAGGCACGGGTATCGGCTGGGACCGTCGTGTAACGGTTGCACACCCTCAATCTGACCTCGAACAAAAACATGGTCTCGCACTGGATCAGTATCGCCCATGTACATCCCCTCAATCTTTCTCCCCCTCCACCAGGCGGCCCACGAGAAAGGATAGCGTGTTTGATGAGTGCGGCGGGCCATGGTCCGCGACTCACAACCACAGAGTGACACGGCCAGCAATAAGCCCTACCTCCGCTCCGCGCCTCACCCCCCTCCAGGGTCCCTGCTGTCAGAGACACTGAGCAACGGGTTGCCGCCTTCCTAGATCTGCACGTAGGGTCGAGCTCACGAGCATCGACACGATCGCGGAGCCCACACGCACCACTGATCGAGGCTAGAAGCGGAGGATGCTGGGGCGCTAGGCGCGTTCTCGACCACTCACAGCCCCGCCTGCGAGCGTTAATACCGCCCGGCTCCCGATGCTCAATCGCAACGGCTAGTCCCTACGATCGGGATTGCCTTCATCACCTCATGTTGCGTTCCAGACTCCGGGTACCTGTGCCTCATTTTCCTCCTCGCACGGGCAGCCAGCCTGCTGGAAAAGTGCCCCCTGCACACTATGGGCCCCGTCCGGCTGGGCGCCGGCGCTGAGGCACAGCAGCGAGACAACTAACCAGTCATTCTCGAGTCCGTGGGGGAGCCATTGTGGCCACGCCGCATTATGTCCCACGCAGATGCTTCTGGCCCTTTTTGTAATTGCCAAAAATGCGCCTCCTGGCCTCTGGCGCTCCCCTCGGCAACGCCCACTCGTCGTCTCTTTCCTCGTCCGTGTCTCAACCCTCTGCATTTTATAGAGTCCCCGAAAAAAACCCCGCGCTGCTCACTTGCGAGGGCTGCGGTGTCCTAAATCGCCCGCCATGGGGGCGCGCTGCTGCAGCCATCTCATTGGCCACCTCCGAATATGATAGGTCTGCCCTGAACCAACTGAAGCATCCAGGTGTAAGCGATGACCTCCCGCGACGCACCATCAACGCCACAAGTGACCACGATCAAGCGAGCCTCTTGGCTCCGTCATTGTTTCCGAGCAGCACTTCAGGGCTTACCCCTCCCGCGCGGCGTTGCTGCATTGCAGTTGCTGCGCCCGACTCCGACCACTGCTGATCCTATTATCCCAAGTGTACCAACGGCATGGCTAAGTCCCCTACTTTCATTCAACCAACCACGGCGGGGCATCAACAATGCTCGGAGAGACACCCGCGTCATCATTACACATTGTCCCAAAATATCCTAATGGGGACGGGTGTTTCGGGCAGTTTCTGCCGCAAGCTAGAACCAATCTCGAAACCGCTCGGAATCCTGCCCATCCCATCTCCCCGAAAAGACACATCAACTTCCACCCCCACCAACTCTCGCTCGCTCGCTCACTTGCTTTATCGCTTGCAGCGTCCCTTGAAATCTGCATCTTCGGATGCGATCCAAAATCCCCTAAAACAGATGACGCCCTTTAATGAGATTTGCCATTGCTAAAATGAGATAAACTCAACTTAGATCTTGTACCACCTCGATGATGCTGTGCAAGCGCCACCACAGTTCAAGAGTCAAGCGACTAGCCCAGCCCATTGCCCCATTAAACCTAACCCCTAGATCCGCGTCAAAACGGCTCCCGGTGGCCTATTTTCGCCGCCGCAGCGCATTCGGGCAACGAGATACAGTCTCACTGGATGGAAATAGGAAACCTTCCAACTCGATGACTTGTGAATGACGAGATGGAACATGCATATGAGCTCTGATCCCATCTGCTTCCGGACCATTTTCTCCACTGAGGCGAACGGATCCCCACACTTCCCGTCCTCTAGACACAGGGAGGATAAGGCTGCCCTAGAGAGCCCTGGGCCTGGCTCCGATTTGGAATGTTGCCTCCTTCGCTGCTGATCACGGTTCACCGATGAAACACGAGACAGGTTGCATCGCGGGCCCTTGCTCGAAAAAGAACTAGACTATCCGCACCAACAAGATAATGCTTCCTTTGGGGCTGGCGTACGTCAGAACACTACGTTGGTGGCTTGATGCATACGCTAGAGCTGCCAAAAAGCAAAACTTCCCCAACTGAGACTTGCCCTCGGACCGCGTGCCATGAGGACGGGAAATTTGCTTAATGTCGCAATTCGCACACGTCTAGCTCCCGGTCGCGACCTGTGGAGGCGATAAATGATGCCTGAGAGGCTGTGGCGGCTGAAGCAGCCCCTGCAAGCCCGCAGCCCCTGTGCCAGCCGGCTTGCCACAGTTTATCAGAATTATTGATCATGGGATGACTTCGCTCGCTCTAGACTGGTCCAAGTAATATTGTCTTTGTTGTCCAGACTCAAAGTGACCATGCATTTAGCCCCATTACTGAGGCCATGGATGCAGGTCAGGTCCGACAATCATCGGCGCGTTCAGCCTTGTGGGCAGCGGCAACCCTCATTTGCTCGCTGCCAATTGGGGCGGAGGGCTAACGAGCTAGACTGGTCTAATTGGCGACGTTCGGGGTCCAATAGGCCGAATTTTGCTCGGCATTGCCGGCTATTGCACTTTGGGTAATCCGTCTTACTCCTATAGCCACCCACCATTTATTCTACTAAGTCCTGCCAAGACAGAGTGCCGGGTAGCCATCAGGAGAAGTGGTGATGGTCGTTACCAAGCTGGGAGAGCATGCACCGCCTGCGCATTTTTACTCACAAGGGTCTATTGCCGTTTGATGAGATGCACTGGGTTTTCGGATTCCGGTTCGGGCATCACACATCCGATTGTCTCCGAGCATCGGAGAGGAAACCACGGGACGATGTGCGTAGTGGAAGTGTGTCAATTCACAGACATGACAAGCTGGGGACCTGATTGACCCCAGACTTTTTAGTGTCCGATTGGTTCGCGATGAGGCCCACGCAACCCAGGGGTGATTGCGTGTGAGGGGGTAAAACCTGGGGTAAATCCCAAAGAAAGTTAGGTAGCCAGGTCCCCCTCCAACCTGTTTGGAGGGACGGTTCGTCGGTTTGCAAGTTCTGAACTATTTAGTAGCCAAAAGGATTGACAGGAACACGATTGCTGCAGCTAGAGCATGATGTCGAAGACAAATATGACGAGTAAATTTGAAACAAGACCACAGGTGACCCATGAAGATGCAGAAGCAATTGGTGAGTTGGGGCAGGGCCTCATTACCTCGGTTGAAACATGGCCCTGGCACTCCAACCCCAGCCGTTGAGAGTTTCTGTAAGTGAGGCGCAAAGTACCTTGGGTAGGGGCTCGGCTTAAAAGAAGGAGGCTTGAGATGGGGATGAAATAGCACGAGCCGGGATGAAGATGTGGTTTTCATTCGAAGTGAATATGGGCGTGTTCGTTCTCGCCGTCCCAATCGTGCGAGAATACGAATTGAGGAAATAGAAGACAAAGACAGCACAATATGTGCAAACACATCCTTTGTAAATAACCAATAGCAAAAGAAAAAACGACCGATTGGGCTCCGATATCGAATGCTCTCTTTTCTGAAGCCGAAAGCGCGCAGCGTGGCATCGGCGAAGCGGCGGCAGCTCCAAAGCGCATCTCGGCGTGCGCTATCGCACACGGCAGCGACATCGCGGGGTGCTAGAACCATTGGCTCCAGCTTTCCCCTCACCGCAGACCCCGACAGTGACGCGGTGTTCCCCCAATTGGCATTGACATGAGCCCACCCGGGGCAAAGAACTGGCCAATCTCGCATTCCAATTCCTCAATAATGGGCGGCTGGGGGGGGCATTCTGGGGGACCGGGCGGCTAGCCGAGGGTAGGCTTTCGCGGTCAGCCACGGCAAACCAAAGCTTGCGCCCCCCAAAGCAGCCGAGCTCTTTACTGTAAATATTCAAACACCTGCTCCCCAACACAGCGTCGTTTGACCCAAGCAAGATAACAGCCCCCAATCACCTTGCCCTTGTGTGTGCTCGACCCAATTAGCTTTGCGTCGAGAGAGCCATCACCCTCTCCCACCCCCAGCAAAAAGCCATGTCCGCCGCCGTCAATCGGGGGCTTCGAACGGCTACCAGACAGCTGCGCATCCAGCCCCGTAGCGCTCGACTTGCCGGCGCCGCACCCCTCGTGGCCCGCTCCTCCGCCTTGACAGCCGCTCGCTCAGCGATTCCCGCCTCCCACAGCTCTTTCTCAACATCTGCTGCCCGATTTTCTGGTGCGCCCGTCATGTCTTCCCAGGCCCGTGAATACGACCCCGAGATTAAGGATATTGCCGACTATGTCGCCAATAAGCCTATCGACTCGGAGCTTGCTGTGAGTACACACACCTCTTCTTGCGTCTTTGCTGCTGCCCTGTGCTGGGGAAGCTGGGGCGGGGAGCACAAAATACCCCGCCAACACCACTGAAAGAAGCTCTGCTACCCCGCCATGAGCTTGTGGCGCTGCTTCTGCTGTCTGCTGGCCACGGATTCATTGAGAGAAATTTTATAGCTAACCACGATTTAAAAAAACGAATAGTTTGACACTGCTCGATGGATTCTCCTCGACACCCTTGGCTGCGGTCTTGAGGGCCTCAAGTTCAAGGAGTGCTCCAAGCTCCTGGGCCCCATTGTGCCCGGCACCATCGTGCCCAATGGCCCCAAGGTCCCTGGAACCCCCTTCCAGCTGGACCCCGTCAACGCCGCCTTCAACATCGGTGCCATGATCCGATGGCTCGACTTCAACGACTGCTGGCTGGCTGCCGAGTGGGGTCACCCCTCGGACAACCTGGGTGCCATCCTCGCCGTGGCCGACTGGATCAACCGAACCAACAAGGCCGGCGGTAACCTGGCTGGCGGCAAGATCTTCACCATCAAGGATGTGCTCGAGGGCATGATCAAGGCGCACGAGATCCAGGGCTGCCTGGCTCTGCTCAACTCGTACAACAAGGTCGGCCTCGACCACGTTGTCCTCGTCAAGGTCGCCTCGACGGCCGTCGTGTCCAAGATGCTCGGCCTCAACGAGAAGCAGATTGCCGACGCCGTGACCCAGGCGTGGGTGGACGGCCAGAGCCTGCGAACCTACCGCCACTCCCCCAACACCATGTCCCGCAAGTCGTGGGCCGCCGGTGACGCGTGCCAGCGCGCCGTCAACCTCGCCCTCAAGGTCATGAAGGGCGAGCAGGGCGTGCCCACCGTTCTCTCCGCTCCCGTCTGGGGTTTCTACGACGTGCTCTTCAAGGGCAAGAAATTCGAGTTCCAGCGCCCCTACGGCAGCTACGTCATGGAGAACGTGCTCTTCAAGGTGTCGTACCCTGCCGAGTTCCACTCGCAGACGGCCGTCGAGGCCTCGGAGAAGATCCACCACATCCTCAAGGCGCAGGGCAAGTCGGCCGCCGACATCAAGTCCATCACCTGCCGCACCCACGAGGCCTGCATCCGCATCATCGACAAGCAGTTCAAGCCCATGGACAACTTTGCCGACCGCGACCACTGCATCCAGTACATGTGCGCCACCATGCTCGTCTTCGGCCGCCTCGAGGCCACCGACTACACCGACGGCGGCGAGGCCGCCACCTCCCCGCTCGTCGAGTCCCTCCGCCAGAAGATCAAGTGCGTTGAGGACCCCCAGTACACCAAGGACTACCACGACCCCGCCCTCCGCACCATCTCCAACGCCCTCACCGTCGAGCTCAACGACGGCACCGTCCTCGACGAGGTCGCCGTCGAGGCTCCCCTCGGCCACCGCCTCCGCCGCGAGGAGGCCAAGCCCGTCATCCTCGAGAAGTACAAGCGCCACCTCGGCCCTCACTACCCCGAGGCCAGGGTCAAGGAGCTCGTCGAGCTCGGCCTGGACGGCAAGCGCCTCGAGGCTTTGACTGTGGATGAGTACGTCGACCTTTACACCGTCGAGTCTAGCAAGTTTTTGTAAGGGAGATTAGTATAAAAAAAAGAAAGCAAGATATCAACATCAGGGGTAGGCGGAGGACAAAGGGTCAAGGTTGAGCCCGGATAATGTTGCACCAACTAAATTGGACATTGTTGAATCAATCAATTAAAGTGTCAGATATATAAAATATAAAAAAATTACAATTAATAATACTGTGAGACTCAGCGTGATGGTAGATATGTGTACTGTTCTCGTGGTGCCGCTGCGGCTGAATTTGGCACATTCAGCTCTCGTACTGCCACTGTTAGAGTCTGGCTAACACGCAAGACACGGCCAAGTAAATGCTTTTGGGAACTGCACGTGCATGGAACCACTCAAGCGGGTCGCAAAATATGGCACACAGAGGATGATGACCTAAATAATGGGACAGATCAAGCCAGGCTCAATGTGACTGGTGTTTGAATTATTCTGTCAGCTCACCCGAGTTCCCGTGTGGTGTGCCATTTTTTTGCGACCCGCTTGCCACCGTGCCAAGAACTGCCGCAATTCCCGATCCACTAACCAACACGATCCACCCAATCAAGGCGCCTGTTCCTGGCGAGTGCACCGCCTCAATCGGTGCCGCTTTCAGGTGATGGGCGGCCGTCGAACTCTCAGAATAAACCCGAGCCACTCCGCATCAAAGAAGGGTTGACGTCTCTCTTTTTTTTTTTCTTCGACACAACTGCTGTTCAAGGTTTCCATCTTTCCCGCTCCGATCGTAAATACCCCGTCGATCCGATCGCATCGGCCTTCCATCGAATCCAAACGCACCACATCTCCCGCCATCCGGCCGCATCCGCAATCATGGCTACCGACCGCCAGACCATCATGGAGGTTAACAGGTCCCTCCGCAACATCAAGACCGTACGTACCCGCCGCACCCTCCGTTGATTGGACGATGCGCGTGCTCTCTAGCAAAACATAAGTCTTACACTGATTCGCAGGAACTCGAGACGCTCCTCGAAAAGGGCGTCATCGACGACGCCATTTTCGACACCATCCACAGCGCTCTGCCTTCCGAGTCGCCCCTTTCGGGTCCGCTGCGCACCGCGACGGGCTCTTCCAACTCCGCGCCCGTCCGGGCCATGGAGAACCTGAGCGTCCAGAACCAGAACCCGCCGCCGCCGCAGCAGCAGCAGCACCGCCAGCACAACCCATCGCCCGCGCCGCCGTCGTACGACCAGACGCCTCCGCCCAACGTGCCTGACCGCAACGCCAAGCCCGTCGTCGCCAACGCCCGCGCCCTCTACAAGTACGCCGCCTCGGACGGGCGCGACCTCTCGTTTGAGAAGGACGACAAGATCAGCGTCCACGAGTACATGAACCAGGACTGGTGGATGGGCCGCAACGAGCGCACCGGCCTCGAGGGCATCTTCCCCCGCAACTACGTCCTCGTCGAGAGCGAGAACAAGACGCCCGCCCCTTACGGGTACCCCGCCCAGGCCCAGGCCCAGGGTGGTCCCCCGGCCCAGCAGAACCCTTACAACTCGTCGGTGCCGCCCATGGCCATGGCCAACGGCAGCAGCCAGGACCAGCAGCACCAGGAGGGCCAGGAGGGCCAGAAGGACAACAAGGTCAACGAGTACGGAAAGAAGTTTGGAAAGAAGCTGGGCAACGCCGCTATTTTCGGTGCTGGTGCCACCATTGGTGGAAACATTGTCAACAGCATCTTCTAAGTTTTTTTGTTGCACGAAAGGTGGAGGAACTATATACGTTGCGCGCATGGGACTTGCTTGACCTTGGGAGGTTGCTGGTATTTTCATTGGCGTTTCGGGAATGTCGGAGGGTTTAATAGAGAAATTCGTCCATCTCTTTGCGCATTCTTTGATGCTACCTAGTCACATACATACAATTCTGTTTTTTATGGTAATGAACCGTTTTCGTATAAGTGAGAATTCGCATTCGTACCGCCCAACTTATGTCCAATTACTGTTCACCAAGACACGAGGATGGCCTTCTCTCATTGATGCGTTGAAATCCATTGTCAAGATTGATAGAAATAGTCAATTCAATAATGAACCTTTGTATAAGTGAGCATGGCGTGTCTTGTGGTCATGATTCGCTCACAGTAACATGAAAAGGAAAGAAAGAAAAGAGCACTAATACATCAATACATTGTACCAACTCCCCAACTCTGGTCATCATCAAAACATGTGAGGCTAGTGGATCTCGGGCCCGACCCACCGTGCCGCGGACAGTGTGCTGGGACCCCCATCCCTGTCGGGTCAACCGCTAAAGCCAAATCCGGCACTGTGCTACCGTCTAAAAATTTCTTGACGAAGGACCGCCTTCTTTTCAGGTTGTGAAATCTTGGAATAGAGCGACAACAGCACAAGCATCGTGACAATGTCGACCTCAAAGAAGCGCCAGGCAGAGGCGCCCGCGCCGCAGGCTCCAAAAGCCAAGAAGACCAAGAAGAGAAAGGCCAATGCTCCCGACGACGACGCCCTGGACCTCGAGCAGGGCCTCAACACGCTCTTCACCCGCATGGACAACCAGCTCCTGGCCGATCACCTTGCCCAGAAGCTGGGCCGCTTCGGGACTGACCTGAGCCCGATTGAGATTTCTGATTTGACCGTCTCAGGTAAGTTGGTGCTTGTTTATTTATTTACTTTTCTTTTTTATTGCCATTTGAAATCTTGCTTTTACCGTGATTTCATCTCTCCCCGAAATCTCATTCGCAAACTTGAAAGGTGTTGTTGACATTTGCTTTGCGCAGCCGGGTCTATTCAAGACACAACGTCTTGGCAAGAGTCGCGGAGCCTGGAAAAGCTCCCTGATTTCCTGGAAAAGTTCACCGAGGACCCGGAGCTGCTCAAGAAGGCGCCCAAGAAGAAGGGCTCACCGCACACTCTGATTGTCGCCGGCGCGGGTCTGAGGGCCGCCGACATAACGAGAGCTGTTCGCAAGTTTTCCGGCAAGGACAACACAGTAGCTAAACTGGTATGTTTTTTTCTCTTGACATGAATTAGTAGATTCTGATGCCTGTATTAGTTTGCCAAGCACATGAAAGTCGATGAGCAAGTCGCTTTTCTGCAGAAGCACAAGACGGGCATTGCCGTTGGTACGCCCGCCCGCCTGATTGATCTAATTGAGAACGGTAAGCCAAAATACACCAATGAATGAGTTTGTACTTATACTTATTGCAGGCGCCCTGTCACTCGACAACCTGAAGCGCCTCGTCGTGGACGCTTCCCACATTGACCAGAAGAAGCGAGGCGTCATGGACATGAAGGATACCATGATGCCGCTGGCGCGCTTCCTGGCGCGCAAAGAGTTCAAGGATAGATACGTGGATGAGAAAAAGCCCCTGGCGTTGCTCTTCTATTAGATACCCATTAATTCCAAAATGATGCATATTTTTTCTTTTGACTAGAATACAACGTTTGACGGTGCTCTATTATTGCTACTACATAACACTGATCCGCTTGACATATTTTTACTAAGAAAAGAAGCCCTATGATAGAACTTGGAGGTAAATATGATTATTGAAGTAATGATTTATCCTGATTCTTCATTGCCCTTCGTTGAATGTCATGCCGAACCTGGCCAAGGAGAATTGCGCTTTCCTACAACTAATGTGTTTTCGTTGATTCTATGAACAAGCGGGTGCTCTTTCCATCATCCCCTCAATATCCAACTTCCTATTCACCCTGCTCAGATACATCATCCAAGTTTACTTCTCTACTCTCCATCTACTTTCGTTCCTTTCTACACGACGCTGTTCTAGTCTGCCGTCTTCATCTTTAGGTCCCTACTGACTACGTATCTTTTCCTCCTTCTCAGTGATTATACTTCGTTCCGGCAGCGAATTTCGACGGGCCCGCGCCATTCTTTCTTCTCCGAGAGTCGTCATGAATACTATACTTTGTACTTGTATTTTGTTTTTCAGCCTAGCTGACACGAGAAGGATCATGAGGGTGGCGCCGCCAGGTATGTCACAATGGCCACTAGCCATGCTACGGCACGATAAGCCGTGCTGATGCCCACCCCCCCCTGCGCAGCATGTGCCGTCCGCTGCGCTCGTGACATCATGCGTCACTACGGATCGCCAGATGTGGATGCCCTCTGCAATGACATGACCGCGCAGCGTGTAAGTCATCGCCCATGCAACCCACCAGGGGCTCCTCGCTAATGGCGGTGTGGTGTAGGCTGCTTTTGCCTGTCTCGCTGGCTCCTGTCATTTACTCGAATACGGCTCCGCTCTGTCCTACCTCCTTTCCGAGTGCGACAGGGTCGGCGCAGAAATTACTGACCTGTATCCCGTTGGGTTTCCCCCCGAGCGGCCCGCCCGGCAGATCCGTCTGGCCAACCATCACGGCCGAAATAATGGGCACGACGACGAGTTGAAAATTGCTGAAAACTGCTCTGCCGAATTTAGCGGCGCCCTTACCTTGGCTTCGCCCTACAGAACAGCCGCCACCACTTTCTCAATTCTTCCTGATATTTATTCTAAAAACCACACCAGGGGTGTCGAGGCCAAAGAGGAGGATGGCGGCAAGACACAGGGCAGTCTTCCCGTTCCATCTCAATCCATTCCTTTGTCTAAACCAACCTTTCCTTCCCTGAAAGTTCTTGAACTAGCACTCCCGGAATCTGTTGGCTATGACAGCACCGCTGGGCTTTCTCCAACTCGGGACCGGACCTGTGAGCCAGGGCTCGTACCTCAGCCTCATCAGATCACTGAGGGCCCTAAAACACTCCATGGCCCCATTGAACAGTTGATGACATCCACACATCAGGCTTTCTTTTCTGTTCCGCCCCCAACAACTATCAATGAAATGCCTGGCTGTGACACCTCTGTCGTTGATGTGGGTTATCTGGAGCCGAAGCCTACACAAAGATTTGAATATACATTGCAACCGATAGCTTCAAAATCGATGTCTCTACCCCCACCTCTATCTTCTCCCCCACTACCTTGTTCGAGCTCGACCGAAACATGCTCAGATGACGCTGATGCCACTCTTGTTTCGGTTGACCTACCCGGTACCTCTGGTGGGACGCCTTCGTTCCCGCAGGCCCCTGCACCATTTGATTATGGCTATATTAGCGGTGGCTATGAAAATGGGCCTGAGGGTGGCATTGCTAATGTGCTGGAAGGGGTTGGGAACTGATTGTCACAAGGGTACACTATCAAGGGTTTACTGCTGGGAGAGGGTCCATGCTGTGATAAGCTTGTATTGACTACCAAGTGAATTCAAGGCAGAGTAAGCCGCGTTTGCCAAGTCCTGCTTTGAGTACCCAGTCTACACAACTACAACGTGAAATGAAGCATCGTGAGAGTTGTCACAAGCAGAAATGGCACTTCAAGGAGAATTGTGGTCAAAGTCAAAACCGACACCAGGATTTCTGTGGCCAAGACTCAGCCGACGGAGAATAACATGGTGGGGTGGACATTTCTTGATATATTGCCTAGCTTAGACTAGGGCAGCTACTTAATTATAGCGAGCTAAAACCCCCCCAAAGCAACACATGGTATGCCTAAAAATAGCCTAGGATTGGACTCGGCCGAGATCCGGGTTGGCAACCAAGCCAACGTCATGTCCAAAATTGAAAACCCAAAACCACAATAAAAATGACATCAAGAAATGAAGGGATGTGGGGAGAAACACCGGCGACCCGTCCAAAGAAACAAAATCATCAGAAAAAATCAAGACAGCCGTACAGACACCCGTCAGAGGTCATCACCTAGTGATGATGGCCTGGAACCACCAAAAACCCATTTCCATTTATTCCGAAAAACAGACGAAAACCCCATTGAGCTTTTTGTTCCTTCCGTAGAGCCGCAGCTTCTTGGATCGATTTATGTTGAAGCAATTCCCTGGCCCTGTACTCCAATCGCCCGTTTCCCAATCGCCCTGGGAGGAATAATACCCCGGAAGTGTTTGTTACCAGCACTTCCGTTTCCTCATGCGTCGTCGTTGCTCGTCAATGTTGCGTACAAGTCAAAGAAGAAGAAGAAGAGAGATGATGGAGTGAGATTCGTGCATACGAGTGTGTATGCGTGTGAAGTGTGTAGTATGTGTGTGCGTGTGGGGATGGTGTGTGATGAGGGGGAAGAGTTGCTTAGGCAGGCGTCCAATCCTTGAGCCACGGGTGGTTGTTGGATAGGCCAGGCATGACAGCAGTGCTGATGCTGCGCTCGCCGATGATGTTGCCAAGCGAGTGAGCAATCATTTGAAGCGTGGCGCGTTTGGATGGCTCGATGGGAAGGCTGGCTGTGCTGGGGAGAGGGGCATTGGGCTCCGGGGCCGGGATGATGTCGAGGTAGTCCGGAACAGAGTCGTCGAAGCGATTTGTGTCAATGCGGAAACCGGTAGAGGCTGTGGGCTTGATGGAGTTGTCCTTGGCCCACCAGGTCCAGTACTGGTACTCACGCTCGTGTCCTCGCTCGAGCCAGGGGTACAGGTCCGGCTCAATGGTCTCCTTGAGGACCGACCCAAAGGGGCGCCAGCCATAGAAAAGGGGCCAAGGGTCACGGAGGGTCAGAGTGTGGCGGTGCCGAAGAAGATCGGCCCGGGGAACTGGGTCATTGAGTTCCTGATAAACACGGTGTGTGGTGTCGTCCTGGTAAGAGTGAGGAACTCCAGTCCAAGCTGTAGCCACAATGTCGGGACGAGACAGGGTATCATAGAAACAACCCTCATCGAGGGTATCAAGGTAGTTGCGAATGAAGTCCAAAACCTTGGTGTCGCCGAGGAGGAAGAGACCGTGCCACCAGATGGAAGCACGGGGTCGACGGTGGAAGAAGAGCTTGGCAAGAAGTTCAAAATCACAAGCATCAAGGGCTGGCTCAATGACGTCCTTGATGGCCGACAGCCAAGGGGTTGCGAGATTGCACTGGATGCTTGGCTGCCAAAAGATGCCCCAGAGGACGGGCCCCAGAGTCAACGGGTGCATGCTGAGCGTCATGTAGTACTGGAGGTCATCCGTGTACCGGCGAACAGAGCTCGCCTGCTGGCTGGTGAGGCCGGCTGAGGTTGCCGCCCTGGACTTGAGGACGGGCTTGGGCAAGTTTGGCTTAAGCTTTGCCATTCGGTAAAACGGAATGGCGAGCGTTGCCAGGAATGCGGCCTTGATGGGGCACAGGGGCGCCGAATCCTCAGAGGATGTCAGATCCGCACCAATGCCAAACAAGTTGCAAAACTCAATGAGAAGATCGGTGGCCTCGACATCATTGGGAGGGGTAGCATCTTGGTCCAAAACGACTTCCCCATCGGTAACAATGGTGAACCTTACATCGCCGGTGCAAGACGCGGCCCAGGGGGCGAAAGCGCCACCCTTGTCGTCGGCAGCCCAGCCCAGCTTGGGGGACAAGATAGCGCAAAGCCAGTGAATGAGAGCTGCCGAGGCCTCGCTGGGGATTTCGACAAGGATTTCGTCTTGGTCAGGGCCGTCAACCGCGTCGCTCGGGAATGGGCGGAGGCAACCGTCGGTGTAGTGGACCCTCCGGCCCTGGAGCTGCAGCAGCCGTGTGGAGAAGATGTAGGACCAGCACATGGTCAAGATGGAGAGGGCCTGCGGGGCGCTTGACGCACCAACGTTGGATGAAGATGGCCTCCCGTAGTGGCAGGCGTTCGGATCCGATGAGATTTGGCACTTGGCTGGGTCGGGGTAGGAGAGGCGGTAGTACTTGGTGGTGCCGGCGACGTGGTTGAGGTCGAGACCCTCGTTGGGGAACATCTCGGACGCCTCAGGATCCGGCACGTTCCAAGTTGGTGCGCCAGCGAGGATGCCATTGGGCGGGAGGGAGTTGGGGAGCGCGGGCATGTCCTGCAAAGCGATGACGGGATCGTGTCCCAGGGGGAATGAGCCGCGCGGGAGCGTCAATGCCCCGTCCATGAGGTACTGCCATGTGTAGCGTCCATTGTGGAAGACGCGAAGTACGTCTGAGTGCCGCGGGATGAGGGCGTCCTCGAGGTGGTCAGCAACGCCGCAAAACTGTTCCATGGCCGGCGACGATGATGATGGAGGAGGAGGAGGAGGAGGAAGAGAAGTTGGCGCAGGGCTGGGATCAGTTTTCGAGGTAGCATCCAGGGCGCGTGAATCGAGATGGGCACTCGCAGCAGCAACCGGCTGGGGTGCAGCGGCGGCCTCGGAGAGGCCAGTGACTATGGTGGAACTCCAATCCACGGGGCGATCGAAGGAGTCATTTAACTTGTAGCCACCCGCAAGGACCCAGGACCGGACATGGTCCATATCCAGGTCCCAGGTCAGCTGCATGATGGTGTGGGCAACGGGTAAAAAAAGCGAGAAGAGGAATTATGTCTTCAAGGGGGGGTCGCCTAGGAGGAGACGAGGCGTGGGGGGAGAGACGGCGGGACGGTAAAGTTGACGACGGGCAAAGTCTCAACGGGGTCAGAGTAATGTGACGAAAGGACTTGAAACAACGAGGAGCATAAGAAGATCTCGAGGGAGAGACTCGAGACCCGGGCAACAGGGGGGCACGAGAGGCTTAGTTGAACAAGGAGTAAGACGGAAGAGAGGGGTATGTAAAGGACGAGTCCTGTATGGTAGAAGGGGGGGAAGGGAATGTGTGAGAGAAGAGAGAGAGAGGCTGAACAGAGAGCAAAGAGTTGGCAACCCTGGGAGTCTGACGAAGTATATAACAATTAGAGACGCAGTAAGGCGCGGGACATGGAGCTGGTGAATCGGGTTGGAGCGGGTAGGGGCTGGACTTATTGGTGCGCGGCGGGCCTCATCTCGCCTGCTGTTTGGTAGCGATGTCATCCAACCCTCCTTCTCGTCCAAACCCATCCATTCGTCTGCTTGGGCGGGCTGGCTGCTGAGCCGGATCCTTGGGGGGGTGCAGCAACACAGCAGCAAGTAGCAGTAGCACCAGCAGGCAAAAGAAAAGACGAGACACAGGACACGGGAGCTTGCATGTCGCAGATCCCTGGGCGTGCGAGATTGGGGGGCCCGGCAGCTCTCTTGTCAGAGAGCGTGCTGGGTTACTGGGGTGTATGCCGGGAAGCGGAGTTGATGGCGGAGGCGGCGGATACCAAGAACGGGCTGGGAGCGGCGAGTTGAGGGCCTCACAGGGCAAAGGGCACAGGAAGAGAGGGCGCGGGTGCGATGAGAAGAACGAGGGCGAAAAGACGGCCGGAGAGCGAAGCTAGGGAGGCGGAGGAGGAAGTGGCGGGCGATGTGATGTGTGCGCGTGTGCGTTGTGTTGTACGAGGGTGCGATTGTAGCTATGTAGGTGTAGGGACCTGTAGGCAGGTAGACATGGCAGGTAGCTATATGCGTGTGTGCGTGGGTGCGTGCGTGTGTGTGTGGTAGCACAGGGAGGCCGTGTAGCGCTGTACCTACCGGGTTCCTGTACGTGTTGTTGCTGTGCTGCGGTTGTAGTGGTAATGGCAGAGCGAGGTGGTATTGGTGGAGCGCACGTCTGTCTGGGACAATGCAGAACGGTGCCAGAAAAGAAAAGAAAGCCATGCTGATGCTGCCATGCCATGGGGGCCATGGGGCTTGGCCGGGAGCTGCACGGAGCGGGCTACGGCGGTCGATGCGATGGCATGCGCCGCAGGGGCTCTGAACCGGCGGCGGCGTAAAAGGGTTTGATTTCCAAGTGCTTGGTTGGCTGCGGTAGCGAGGTAGCGAAGCCAAGCATGAAAGGATCATGGATGGACATTGACAACAGGTCGGTAGTTAGTGCAAAGAGCGGATACAGAACACCTTGCGAATGGAACCCGGGTGCCGTCAGGACCGCCCCAGCTAGTAGGGATGCGGCGAGATGCGATGGAGGGCAGATAGGGCACTCCGTAGACCTGGGTCCGAAGCTGCGTTAGTTGGTTTAGCGGCCGGGCAGTTAAAAAGATGGGATGGAACCGGGGCCATGATGAAGAAAAACCGGTGCGAATGACTTGGGGGGGCAATGGGCATGGGGCAGGGACAAGGGACCCGGAGACAAGGGTGTGCCTTTCTTCGTGCGCCGCAACTGACAGCCGCGTGGAGGCAGGGTGTCGTCTTTTACAGTGTGTGGATGCCCCGTGTGGAGTGGCCTCCAGTCAGTGTAGGGGCGTATTGTTTTAGTACAGTACAGCATGCATGCCTGTATGTATGTATATGTGCGTGCGAGTGTGTGTGTGTGCGCGGGTGAGCGTGTGTGTGAGTGCGTGTGTGGTGGTCTAGGAAGGTACGCTTATTATGTCATGTATGTATGCAGCCGCCAGTTTTGACACTTATTGTTTTTTCCCAGCTCTTCATGGCGTGGGCTGTGTTGCGTCGAGAGAGAGTGTGTGTACGTGCATGAGAAAGAAAAAAAAAATGAGGCACGGTGAACGAACGATGGTAAGCACAGAAAATATCTCTTAGGAAGGAATCCTGACATACAAACAAGGAAAGCGCGGCAAACTCATATAGACCGTCTCCATCAACTCTCAACCGAGACGCCGCCAGAGGGAAACAGAGCCTGAAGAACTACCTACCTCTCTACGTGTTAGCGTGTGGGTCGAACCCGGAGAGAAGCAGGAAGCAAGGATGGAAGCCTCCTCCCTCCCCTCACACGAAACCAAAGCCTATGGAGAACCACGCTCATACCTTGCAAAACCAGCCAAGCCAGTCTCTTTCGCAAAATGTACCTCGTTTGTCCATGGGCTTGGGGGACACACCACACACTTGCCCGCCGTCTGACAGGCTCTCAATAGGCTTTTCTTTTTCTTTTTCCTGTTCGTGTTTTCTTTTTATTCCCTGTTTCCTGTCCTCGAGTGTGCCCATTAATTTTTATTTTTTCCTCTCGCCTCCATACACCCCCCGTCACCGTCGCCTCCGCCGCTCTCGCCATCTGCGGGCGTTGTCCGGACCCCGGGGGAGCGAGTCGCACGAGACACGTAACGCCGGCGTTCAGCACAGTCCTTTGCCTCCTCCTTGGCTGGACCAGATGTGATGCGACATGTACCTTAGCAATTGGGTGGTTCTGCGAGGCCCCAGGTGGGTGGATGATGTGACGTGCGGCCACTCCTGTCAATGTCTTGAAAAAAAAAAGCCTGGTGATGTATGGAGGCCATTTCATGCGAGGTGATGTGAGGGAGAGACATCAACTGCAACTGTGATTGTGTGCATGGACCCTAAAATGTGCACGTCAGGCAATGGCGCAGGCCGAGAGGGCTCGGCCGGAAAGGGATAGTTATCGGAACGGTGCAACAGCAACAGCAGAAGAAAAAAGTAGTGGTGAGTGGCAAGCCTATGGCTTCCTATCTGTCGCTGCCATGCCGGGATGTTTTCTATGCTGTGTCCGCAGACAGCTGACATCCAGGCATGGGCCACACACAGACTGGGTCCGATCAAGGGACGACAGATGTCACACGGGCCTCCAGCTGACCAAGGAGCCCCCAAAACCCCGTTGATTCAACAGCGCCTGGCTCTCTTGGATCCTGACATCCTTGCACCGCTGTCATACTCAACAACCGAGACCTGGTGAGTTGGAGGGGTCATCGTTGGTTGAAGCGAGCTGCGGAGGGTTGCACAACGCCCTCGGTCCTTTTTCTTTTCTTTTCAGCTGTCCACAGGACAGGCTCCGTCCTATTTTTTGCTCCCACCGCTTTTTCCGCATCTGAATGGCAATTGGACCTGGGAGGGGTCCTGTCTTTGAGGGGGGGTCCCGTGGGATCAATTGCACTGCATGAGCAACTATGTCGCTGGGGTTGCGGTTGTGTTGCTGCCCGGTTGGAGGACGTAGCAATCCGGTCAAGAGGTAACTGTACGATGATGACAGGGAAGATCGGGGCTACTGTACGGACACTGGGTCTTTGGGCCCGGTACCTACCGTACCCAGTAAGAGGCCAGCCCGTCAGTCAGGAGGCTATTACGGGAGTGCATACATGGGCTACTTACCAAGACACGCGCATGCGTGCACTGCACTGCGCTGCACATATACCATACACGGGCGATTAAAAAAACAGACTCCAACTTAGCAGGAAGCCTGGGCCCTGCAAAAGGAGACCCCCCGGGCTGAGCTGCATACGTTGTGCACCAGCTGGACAGACTAGCCCAGCTAGCCCTTTGAGCAACACACGTTTTCTTGGCCGCTGCCCCACTGTGCGTTGACTGTCGTCCGGGTCCTGAGATAGACTAATAGGTTGCGTGCATTCGATGCCCGTTGCACGTTGGCTTCTAGCGCATCGGAGGCCAAGGATTATTTGCTGGGTAAGGTTGCGTCAGACACCGGCGACGGGGAGGGAAAAAGAAACAAGAGAGCAAAGGAAGAAAAAAGAAAGGAAAAAAGTTTTGGGGCCATGAGGGGGGCGGGCGTTGATTGCAACGGACAGGAAAAAGAAAACATAACCAACTAGTCCAACTGCAAGCAGCCGGGCGGCACATGGGTATGTACGCACACGCACACACGGACGGAACAGAGAGGGGAGAGGAAGAGAACTGGGACGAGAAAAAGAAAGGAAAGAAACGAGGGACAAATTTCAGAAACAAGAGTCACCGGTCAGCATTCATTCGAATCCGCAGGTGAAAGGAAGAGACAGCATACGCTGGGTTTCGAAAGCAACAAGGAGCCCCCTCGCGTCACAGCGCAGCTTTCACATAGCCCATGCCGTGGTGGCCCAGCCGCGAATCACAGCTCTCGTAGAGTTGCAATACGGCCTCTACTTTTGTCTCGTTGCTTGCTTGCAGCTTGACATCGAGCTGCTGGGCGCCGCTACGACACCCCCTCCCCCTCCCTCTGTCACTCTCACCCCGGCACCGGCAAGGCCAAGGAATCCAAAAAAGGCTTCTCCCGTGCGTCCCGCCTCGTTTTTCTTGTTCGAATTTTTTTTATTTTTTACTGAACACACACCAGTCACACGTGCCGCAGACGAGGCACCCGCAGATCGGGATAGCGCGTTTCCACCCCAGAACGCATCGTATATCGTCTCCCACACAAACGGCTCGCAGCCGAAACCATGCTCCTGTACTCGGTACATTGATTGCTGATATCCCGATCTACCAACCAGAGCCTGCCCGTAAAACTGTAACACCACCCTTTCATTCTGTTGGCGTTTGCTTGTTGCCGGCTATTGCTGCCCACGCTGCCCCTGCTTCTCACATTGGACCCTTTTTTTTTTTTTTTTTTTTCCTCGACCTACGCTGATCCCGCGTCCTGTGCGTAACAGTAGCATTTGCATTTTTTTTTTCCCATCCTACCTGCATCCGCCCCCCGTTCCCACTCTACCATCAACCCCCATCCAACCAAGCCAGCCTTTCTTCCACACCGAGTTACCCATGAAGAGCAAACGAGCAAGGGAAGCCGCCGAGGCCGACGACAGCCATGTCCATGTCAATCCCGTCGATGCCGAGGCGCCCTCCAAGAAGCGCAAGCGCTCCGGCGCCGACGATGACGACGCCGCCAAGGTGAAAAAGTCTTCCAAGAAGGATAAGAAGGATAAGAAGCACAAGAAGGAGTCCCGCAAGGAGCGCAAGGACAAGCGCAAGAACCTCCAGGACCTTCCCGACCAGGACGACGACGAGGACGACGCCGCCGAAGATGCTGCCGACCCCGCTGCCGCCGCCGTCGACTCGCCAATGGCTGATGCAGAGCCCGTTGCTTCTGCAGACGCCGCCGACGCAGACGATGTGGTAAAGAAGGATAAGAAGAAGAAGAAGAAGTCTAAGGAGAAGAAGCAAGACGGCGATCAAACAGATGCTACCAGCGCAGATGCAGGCGCCGACGCCGACGCCGACGCCGACCAGGGCAAGAAGAAGAAGAGCAAAAAGCAAAAGAAGGCATCCAAAGAGGCCGACACGACCGCCTCGGCCGCCGCCACCAACGCTGAGAATGACGCGGATGCGACAAGCAACAATGCCAATGGCAACGATTCCGCCCAAAAGGCCGACCGCCACATCGTCTTCGTCGGCAACCTGCCCTTCACTGCCACCGCGGCCACCATTGAAGCGCACTTTGCCTCGCTCCAGCCCTTGTCGGTCCGCTGCATGAGCGACCCCAAGGACGACAAGCCCTGTCGCGGCATCGCCTTTGTCGAGTTCTCCAAGGTCTGGCACATGCGAACCTGTCTCGACAAGTTTCACCACTCCATGTTCGATGACGGCGTCTCTGCTCCTCGTCGAATCAATGTCGAGCTAACGTAAGTAACCGTACCTTCCAACCACCTCGCATCTTTTTCCCCCCTCGCCGAACTGTTTCGGCCTCCCCTCAATCGTTTGGCTCAGGGCGAATCCCTTGGAGCCCAATACCACCCGCCCAACCCCTCTCCCCTTCTCTCTCTCCCCTCGCTTGTTTGCTGCCTGTTTGCTCAGCTCCCGAGCTGCGCGACCTTTTGGCTTGCTGGCTGGATTGGGCCGGCTAGCAAGAAGTACCGAAGCTGGGGGGAGGGGGGGACTATTCATATCTCTGCGACACAGCATATGCTTTTCAAAATCCCAGCACACACAACACACGCACACCCCCCCTCCCCCTCCCATCTTCTTCTCTCACGCCGTGCCATTGGATCCTTCGGCCAAACATGCGCAGAGGGAGAAAACAAATCCTCCAATTGAAAATCTTGCGAAAATGCATTGGCTAATTTGTGCGACAGCGCCGGAGGCGGAGGCAAGACGAGAAAGCGTCAAGAGAAGATCAAGGAGAAGAACCAGAAGCTCAACGAGAACCGAGCCAAGCGCATCGAGCGCGAGAAGACTGCCAAGGAGACCAATGGCAACCAGCAGAGCATTGAGGACAGCATCCACCCCAGTCGCCGTGGTCGCGTTCCTGGTACCTACTAAGTTTTGCGCGCTCCTCAGTGGTTGGTTTCCTTGGGCATTCTAATCGCCCGGACCCCCCCTCTAATCACGTGCGCCTTCTCTTCTTTTACGATATCTCCTTAATACATACATGTTGTCTAGGTCGGGAGTGGAGAGCGGGAGAGAGAAAAAAAATAGCTGTCTTACATGAAACAAAACTGAATCTTGTCATACGATAACAAAAAGAATACGGGCTACATGGGATCACGGGACGAAGTTGGATTGCGGAATACAAAAAAGTGTTTGTTTTTGGCTTGCCATTGTCGTGTATATTTAGACATGAGAGTTACAGAGAGAGATACCCCAAAACATTTTGGATTGGAACATTGACCTCGAAACAAGAAGCCTAAATTGCATCATGCACTTGCGCACTAAAAAATATCAATATTAATTGCCTGTCAAGATCCCTGCCTATTCTGCCCTTGCCTCCGTTTCCTATCAATCCATCACCTACTACATTGTCGTGTCAATCTCACGGAGCACAGAGTCATCTGAAGCTTGTTCCCCCATTTATGCACTTGGATTGGGCCCCATCTGTATGATGCGTTATGCTACACTTTGCAAACAAAATATCCCCACCATCTACAAAACGAAAACAGGAAAAATAAGAAAAAAGGGATATTGTGTATTTGGATGAACATGGTGGAAAAAAGACCATTGGAAACGGTCCTCCTTGAAGCAGCCTGCACGGCTTTCCCCTCTGGCCATGGAGAAACCCAGAGATCTGTCCCGCAAATTGGCCGAAAAACAAGCTTCCAAGAAGAGCCCCGAGTCACACGAAAGGCCTCGAGGGAAAGCTTCAACGTGCTCAGTAAAGGGCACTCATTGCCGTTGGGCAATGGTAAAATGAAGCTTTCAAATCGCGGACGGTTCTTGAATTACTCCCAGTGTCGGATCATCTCCTCCGCGTGGAGGTATATGGAATATTGTTTGGAAAAAGAAAATCAGGAAAAAAAACTTCATCAAGAACCGCCTCGCAAAGTCCATCACATGCAGTTGTGTGGGGGAAAGAGCCCGAAGATAACCGTGAGCCGCCGTCTTATATCGCGAAAATTCGTCGTGTCCTGGGAACCATCATGTTGTCGTGTTGCGCCGTCGAGACGCACGTCGTTGAAACCAATTGTGCCGAGAAATCTACAGAATCGAGCACTTGGACTTCTTCTGCTTCGAGGGCTGAGGTCGAGGGTTCAGTACAGCTCTGTAAAACGTGTTAGAAAATGGATGCATGAACCAGAGATATCTCCTCCGCGAGGTGGGAGGTTCAATGGGGATGTGTCTAACCGGATAGCCTCGTCAAAGACGCTCTTCAGATTCCTTTGGGTCAGCGCAGAGCACTCGAGGTACTTGTAGGCCTTAATATCCTTGGCGCAAACTAGAGCCTGCTCGTACGTGACTGGCTCCATGCGCTTCTGGCGCAGAGACTCCAGAGTGGCGGCATCCTCTCGCAAATCAAGCTTGGTACCGACGAGAATGATGGGAATGTTGGGTGCATGGTGATCGATCTCAGGGTGCCACTGTTGGATGTCGAGTCAGTCATCGATGGCCGTTTGTGTTGCGGAGATGCATCTGTCAACTTACCTTGGCTTTGACGTTATCGAAAGAAGGAGGGCTGACGATAGAGAAGCAAATCAGGAAGACGTCGGTTTGCGGGTATGACAGCGGGCGAAGACGGTCGTAATCCTCCTGACCGGCGGTATCCCAGAGGCCTAGGCTGATGGGCTTGCCATCGACCATCACACTTGCCGAGTAGTTATCGAACCTGCGTGGCGGAAAACATTAGCACTTCTGACTGCATCACGGGGCGACACCGAAGGGCACAAACACAGTGGGGATGTATTCGCCAGGGAAGGCATTCGTGGTGTAGGAAATGAGAAGACATGTCTGCGCCGGGAGTTAGCCAAAGCTCGAGAATCATCATCTCCGCTGGTGCGAGGATGGATATCGAGGAGAAAAGTACGAACCTTGCCAACGGCACCGTCACCAGTCACCACACACTGCAGCAGCGGTCAGCAAATCGAAGCATTGCGTCAGACCAGCGAATCGGCCACAAACCTTCAAAGATTGTACCCCGGGCTGAGCCATTGCTGCAAGATCTTATGACGATGTTCGGGGTGGTGTGTTTCTGGGAAATGAATGCGGCGGGGGAGTCAGGGTCGGGAGAGCAGTTTGCCAGCAACGTGTTCTAGGTGAGGTCGTTGTCTCTGAAGTATTCCCGAGGGAGGAAAGGCGGGTGGGGGAGGAATTAACGGATTCGGCAGGGAAGGGCGAGGATGAGGGAGGATGGTCGAAGGCGTGAGAGGCGACAGAAACGGGGGTACAGCGAGCTGATGGAAGAGTTTCAAGGCTGCATGAGGATTAGAAAGAACTTGACACAGCCGAGTCGTGGTTCACGCGTTTTGTGCCGCAGGAGGTGAGGCCACAGGAGGAGGAGATTCAACGATCAGAGCGATCCACCGTCCACCTGCTGCTGGAGGGGGCTGATGAGTTATGGGATTGCACAGAGGGACCACCGCCCGCCCGGACGCCGCCCACACCAGCACACCAGGTTGGCCACCAATGCCACCACTGGCCACAGTCCCTAGCCTTGCTAGCCTCTTGGGCTTGTGAGGTGCCAGCCAGCTTGCTAGCCTCTCTGCTCGGGGTCATGGACAAGGGGGCATGAGGGGCCGGGTGCTCACAGGGCCAGCAGGGCAACCAGCAGTGGTAGCCTTGGTGGGATCCTGGGCCGCTGGGATTCGGAGCTTCTGGAGGTGACCGGGGGGTGTCTGGCTGGCGCCTGGAAAGTGGGTGGGGATGCCACGGGCCAGGGAAGAAGAGGTCCAATGGGGGGGCAGGGGGACTCACAGGATCGCTGCTATCGTTGGCTGGGGCTTGTTGAGAGCTCAGCTGCGCTGTGGCTGGATGGCGACGATTTCGAAGGCACAGGGTGAAGGAAAGGCGATGAGAGCTCGCTCGTGAAGCAGGCGGCAATGCGGGATGGTGTTTCGCGGAGGATAAAGGGAAGATGGATGGCAGACGAGGGGCGAGAGTTGGAGAAGAGGACAAGATGAGACGAGATGGGGAAAGCAGCTCTAGAAGCTGAAGTATGGCGGAAAGTCAAGCTGGGCCTGAAGCAGGTGGGTGGGCGCCTCGGGGATGGTGGAGCCTGGCTCGTGGGGACTTTGGGGGGGTGAGTCGGCAGCGACAGCGACGTGAGTGGTGAGAAGCGGGTGGGCGAGCGAGTGGTGTGAGGCCTTGCTTTGTTCCTTGCTACCGTGAGGTTGGTGTGAGGTATGGGTGGATCGGTGGCGGAGAGAAGGGAGCGCGATGCGAGAGGAAGAAGAGAGTCAAATGGGGAAGTACAATGTGCACGAAGGCGGTTTTTGTTTTTTTGTCTTGCGCTTGTATGTCTCGTCTCGTCTTGGAAGCGAGCAAGAAAATTACAACTGGCGGCGAGTGCGACCGGCTGTCAGACACTGGCTGGCTGATTGGACTATCAGACAGAGGCAGCAGGCAGCAAAAAAGAAACGGGGCATCAAAATGGGAACGCAGAAGCAAATCAATGGCCGCCGTCTACCGCCGCCTTGGGATTGGATTGTCCTGTTGATCAATCACTCTGGTGGATTGCGGATTGGGTGTTTTTGGTGGTGCAAGCAAGGGGAGCGAGGAGCGAGTAGCGAGGAGGGGTGGTGGTGGCTAAGCTGCCCAGGCCACACAGGACAGTGGCGCACGGAGGGGCTGGTGTTGCTGGAGCTGTTAATGCTACCTTAGTAAGGGTCTGCCTGGCTGCTCGCTGCTGGAGCTTGAGCTGGCCAACAACTAAGTTGCGGGAGGCACGCACTGCAGGAAACATGCTACATGCCTCATGCTTGCGCAGAGAGAAAAGCGAGTCACGAAGCTGCTTCAATAGCCGCTCTACGGGGCTCGCACGAGTGATTAGGATACAGGCCGCGGCTTCTATTGGCAGGCAACCCCGGGCTAACTGGTCACCCTGCTGCGCCGTTGGTTACTGGCGCTTATCCTCAGGCTGTTGAGCGGAGGAGATTGGCCACAGCAAGCTGTCGCGACAAGGCCATCTCACTTTCGTGGAACAGGGGTTCTTGGCTAGCGAGCATCCCAGCGAGATGCAGTCCATTCCACCTCGCTGTTGCATGATAACGGGCAGCTCTGAGGGAGGTTGGTTGTTGAGCGTGCTGAGCCTATCGAGCCTCGCCGTGCCTCGCCGTGACCACGAGCGAATGGCTGGTATGCAAGGGTGTCGTTTGACAATGATGTAATGCCATTCGCGTCTGGTGTTTGATGACGACGGGGGCTGTTTTCGCCCAAGGTTCCATGCAAGGTTCCATCCAGCCTACGGAGTTGCCATTTTACCCACAGAAGGGAAAAGGCCCTGTCTAGACCACGGCCGTCCACCGCAATCTGTACCCCATGTGTTTTTTTTTTCTTTCTTCTTTGCGCCTCTGCCAGCTCGCCTCACCTGAGCCTCTCGTGTCAGGACGCCGCACAGGACCTCACCGTTCGCTATGGCCGTCATCGGTAGCATTCAGGAGCGGCGGGAATGACAACGGGCTGGTCCGCCTGTGGTCGGATATTTTAAAATCAACACCCAAGACGGCCATTAACTTAAACCTTGGCACCCTCTGACCAAGCAATCGTTGGTAGTTGCGGCCGTCTAATCCCCATTGGGGGGATGCATGTCAAACTCTGACGGCTCCCGTCTTGAAATGTGACCGCGTGCAACCCCACAGCGCCGAGGCCTTGCAGTGTCTTTCGCGGACGAAGCAGAGATTTGACACTTGACACATGCGTCCAGGATCCAGGGCTGGTTTCGGCCCAAGGAGTCGGTCTCGTTTCCAGCACATGCAGCACATGTAGCGCAGACCCGATATCTCATCCGACCTCCAGACGAACGGCCCCGGCAGTGCTTGCATCCGGCCTCGGGTCGCCCACGAGGGTTGGATGTTTCAATTTGGGGCCTGAAGCAGTCGCGGTGAAACCCTCTCGAAGCTGTAAGAAAACTGGGCAAAGTGTTTCTCCGCTGTTTTATTTCAACATCCCTTGGCTCGGCTCCGTCCCTCGCGAATGTGTTCGTTGTGATAGCCCGTAGTGCCGGCGCTGGCGGTGGAGGCTCTCCGGAGCAAGTGGTCCGTGCGTCAGGACCCCACCAAAGTGCGGCGCGTCTTTGCTTAAGCCCGCCCCAAGCTTGACAGTCGCGTTTCTGAAGGAGCCCCACGACATATGACACAAGACACTACATTCTCAACACCACAATTAACGGCTCGCGCCGCCTTACCCGATCCTCAATCGTCGATCCCGCCCAGTCCAAACGCGAGAGTTTGCCTCCTTCCCTGTGTCCTCCGCCACGCGGCCCTGTAGCGGCCCCCCAGCTCGGAGCCAGCGTTCATCACCATGAGCACCACTCCAAGCAACAAGACGCCCTCCCGGACTCCCAGCCGCCGCCTCGTCCACACACCCCTCGACCGCAGCGCAACCCGCGACCTCATCAACTCTGTTCGCCGCGGGACGCCTGCCTCCGGCGGCCAGCGAAACAATGCGCCGACACCTCACGCAAAAGCTGCGCGGCGCGCCCTCAACCAGCGCCGCACCGCCATGTTTACACCGGGCAAGAAGAGGCGGCGCAGTTTGATGCAGCAGCGCGAAACACCTATGGGGATTCTGCGAAACCTGAGCAAAGTTCTAGCGCCCGCAAGCCAGCCTATCCCTTCATCCTCATCCTCGCCGCAGGAGAAGTCGACGATTGCGCCGATCCGAGAGGACGGAGACGATGATGACCTATACGACGACGACGACGATGACTTGCCGATTGAGCCCACTCTCACACTGCCTCTCGATGACTGGGAGAACGATTCGGACGATGACCCGAGGCCGCCGCGCCTGTCGCAAGTCGACGACGGGAACTTGACGGTCCAGTCAATCGAGTTACCCCGCCGTTTTGCCAACTCGAGATTATCCCGGGGGAGCATAGGAAGCATGGGAAGCCTAGGAATGCCAGATATAGACAATGACACAACGGAAGAGATTGGCCAGCAATCCGATTTCTTCCCAGGCTTGCTTGATGACATTCGCGAGAGGAATCTTGACGACGACGAACCGAGTCTTGAACCGTAAGCCATGACTGCCAAGCTCCAAACGCAATTAAGCCACTAACAAACAGCACAGTATCGAGATGGACCAAACGGGTCGGTTGCCGTTTGGGCGTGATAGCGGGTTTGATTTCGAGATCCCCATGGGGATTGGCGATCAAACCACCTTTATGATGTCGGAACCGGGCGCGGATGCTCCCCAAACATCCCCTATCATTGACCGGTCTGTTACTGAAGCCGCGGCAGACGATGCGCGAAACGAGCACATGGAGGGTGTGGTAGTTGAAGGCTCGAGCTCAAACGTGGGAGGCCCCGACGTAGGGGGGCCTGATTTTGACAACGAGGATTTCGACGAGAACAATTGGGGATTCGACGACCAGGGAGGATTCGACGATCACAGCTCAATTATCGAAGACAACGATACCGTACGGCCAGAGATTGAAGCAGAACATCACTCAGCAAGGACCAAATCATCATTTAAGCCACAAAAGAAGAAAAAGCGGATATCAAAATACGGCGTCGAATACCCAGCACTACCCTCTTCTTTTGTAAAGAGGGTTGCGCAAACCGCACTTCAATCTTCGGGCATCGGCAATCAGCGAATATCTGCAGAAACCCTTGAGGCCCTTTCACAGGCGTCCGAGTGGTTCTTTGAGCAGCTGGGAGACGATCTTGGCGCATATGCCGATCACGCCAAGCGCAAGACGATTGAAGAGAGCGACGTCTTGACACTAATGAAGAGGTATGCGGGTGGGGTCATCAGCTCCTTGTTTTATTTCTTCTTTTTTCTTTCTGGATTCTAACTAGTGTACAGGCAACGCCAGATCGGAGCTCGCTCCACCGTCTTCTCGCTGGCACAGAAACATCTGCCGCGGGAACTCATCCAGGAACTGAGAATGCCAGTTCCGCAACCCGCCAAGAAACGCCGCGTCAAGCGGGTGCAAGACGATGGCGAAGAGGACGTTACAGAGAATACATGAGTTCTGCTTCTTTACTTTACACGGGAATATGAATGGGGTGGGGTTTTTTGTCATGGTGTCATTTTTTTTTCTTTCTTAGGGCGAAGGCGGCTTTTGTTTTCTAGCCTACAGGCTCTTGGAACGGGCCACACGACGAGCAACGGATGATGCGGGTTTCTTGATGACCATCCACAACATGATGGTGGTAGCAGCGGACAGGGCATACCTATGATTTGTTAGGGGTACGGGCATAAGGGGAAAAATCGGATTGGGATACGGGACATGGAAAGGGGGTGGAGGGAAGAGGGGAGTATTGCATACCATGTGAAGATGTACTGGGCGTGGTTGTTGCGGAGATTGACCTCTGCGGCTCGACCAAAGGGAACACCGCGGGCCTCGTAGTCGACCATTTTCATGAACTCGGGTTCTGCGAAATGAGTTTAGCGAGAGAAGGTCGCATTGGGGGGGACGTGCAACCCTCCTGGGGCATGCTTGGTTTGGTTGTAAGACAAAAAAAAAAGAAATGGACATACCCATGGTAGCCTCGATCCACACGGGCTGGCTGCCCGTCAGCTCAGCCATCTGCTTGACGTCTGGGAAGAAGAACAGGCCCCTCTCCGGCTGGTTGTCCGGGGTGAACATGTTCTTCTTCCAGGGCTCGCGCAGGAGGCCCTCGACGATGACCTCGCCCTGAACGAGGCTGTCCGGGCGGGTGCTCTGGGGGCGGTGCTTCTTGTCGATCCAGCCGCGGTTGACGAGGATGGTGGTGCCGCCCTCGCGCTCGAGGGGCGTGATGACCATGAAGCCGTCGGAGCCGTCGCGCATGCGGGGGCCCACGAGCATCTCCTGGTCGTGGCGGAAGCGGCCCTTTGCGTAGACCCGGCGGTAGTCGAAGTCGTGGATGGCGTCCGGGTCGATGGTCGGCGGCAGCGGCAGCGGATCGCGCACGAGGCGGTCCTCGAACTTGGAAATCAGTTCCGTCTTCCACCCGAGGCGCTGCACCTGCCACGAGCCGAGGATGAATGCTGTGATGGGGATGATGGCTGTAAGAGACCAAAAAAAGTCAGCTCACACTTTTTTTTCTTTCCCAATTGCAATTTCTTTGCTCTCCCCCAATTCAATTGCTCTGCAAATATTGATAAACTCACCGAGAATGATGAGACCCGGGCCGTGGCGCTTTCCGGCGCGCACAATCTGCGGCGGCGCATCGATAATGGACACAAAGTCTGGGTCGTCGGCTGATGGCTGCTTCCTGCCGGAGCTGCGGCGAAAGGCCGACGAGGTGAAGCGCTTCGAGGGCGCGGGCCGGGCTACGCGGACGCAGCGGGGCATCTGGCGGGATGCCCGCAGCGTGCGCAGCAGCAGGTTCTGGGGCGCATTCATCGTGGCGGGCGGGCGAGCGAGCGAGGGGCCTCGTCGTGCGTTGTCGTTGTCGTCGTCGTCGATTTGCGTGGGTGCGGAAGAGCCTCGCCACCTTCTGAGATCATGCCAATCATGGGTGGTGGTGGGGCGGGTTCCGACGCCACACTTGGTGGGGCCCGCCTGGCGAGCGAACCTTGTCGGGGACTAAAGCACCGGGAACCCTCACCACGCGCAGGGTAAACAAGAGACCAGAGGGCGAAAAAGTTGTAGCAATCTCCCATTTCTATATATTTCTAGATATCTCTAGTGTAAATTTGTGAAATACTCTACATCAACTGCTTTTCAAGCTTGTTATTCCTGTAGAAACGCTACTGCGTGGTTGTGCTGCAGTTGATTTATAAACTTGAAATGTTAACTGATAAAGGTTATCTTGGTGCATCATATCTACAACAACTGGTCAAGACTGAAAACAAGAATACAAAAGAGCTGAATTTTGTATTATAAAAGCATCCACAAGATCCATAAATTGTTTAGCAGATTTACTATTAAATAATACCCTTACCCATAGATAATCCCATTCAAGTTCCATTTTCCTAGTCATCTTCATTGTTATGCAAGGCTCTATCCATTCTATCCAATATCCTTATATAGAAGCACATTTTATCCATATCAGTTTGCGCCATAACATACATTTATGCTGGGTGAAACGTGTATTGAATTATCCCGTATATATGCAAGTTACCTCTCCTTCCGTCAAAAACCTTCTTGCAATCATGTCCCCCCTCCCCCCTTCACACAAAAACCGGCTTGAGGTCGTGTAACAAGGCTGTCTACTCGGACTAGTTCTACCCTTGTCGCCCTCAACGGCTACAAACACGCCCCTCCCTTACATGGTATCGCCGAATCACCATGCTGTGTAACAGCTGGAAAGCTTCAGCTTCCCCCCTTTGCTCTACCTGCAGACGCTAAGTTGTGCTCATGACACACACAGCCCATCTGCCCTGTGCCGCTTGAAGCCCTTCCCCGCTCGCAGTCAGCGTGCACAGGGCTTTCTCGTCCCTCCTCTCGCAACAGGCGATGCGACTGAGGGGATGCGGTGAAGCTTGGGTCGCTCAGGCTTGGCAGATGTGGTGATTACTACATGTTGCGGTTTGTGCCTAGGGGCAAGTCTAGTGCCAGCAGCCGCGGTAATTCCAACTCTAATGGCAAAGAGGTTACGTGAAGAGGCAGACAATGAACAATCGCTAGCCAGAACGGGGATCATGGAAAGCAAAAACAAGATTCAAATTATTTCATTTCATGGGTATCTCTCGTTTGCTATGGGGCTCTCAATACGGGGGAAGAAGGGTCATCCATCGGGCGGCAAATTTCCGCCCTGCGTTACAGGCCGTTCCTGCCATTCGCCTCTAAAAAGGGAAGGCTAAAGTACCACCGGGCACAGTCCAGTTCAAGATGAACAGCTTTCTGAAGCTCTCATCTTGGAACCGCTCGCAATCTGCCGAATGATCAGGACCGCCGCAAAAGTTTCCCGTTCTCAGGCATGACTGTATCAAACCAAGTCAGCGAGGCGGCGGCTTCTTCACGAACCAAAAAACTTACGGTATTGCAGAACCACAATAAATCACAATTAGTGCAGATGTTGATGCATGCCATATTGCCGCAGCAATAGCAACGCTGAGGGCCGTCATTCATGCCCAAGGCGACTCCAACACTACTTCCAAGTCTAATGAAGTCGAAAATCGGAATAGGGAATTGCTACTCCAGTTATTAACCTGCGGTTATGCAACTTCAATGGGAAATCATGACATACCCGAACTTTAGCAAAACAGTCAACAGTCACGTGGCCATCATCATCCCTGTATGCGCACAGAATCACCAAGGTCTGGCCGGCATTGTTCTTGTCACGGATATCGTAATCATTGCTCTGCTGCTGTGGAAACCTGATGCGAACCGGCTGCCAGTCTCGGTCCAAGCAGATTAGGTCTAGGGGCAGGTTCTCGTGGTGAGCCACCACCTCGACCATCAAGCACCAGGAAATACGAGGCTCGCCACTGAAATCCGTGTGGGCAGTATAGGCTCGACTAGATCTGAAAGGAAGCTGTCGGACAGCGGGAAAAGTGACTCTGTCGCCGAAATCGGAAACTCTAATGGAGCGCTTCGGCGGTTTGGGATCAGGGTCCATGTTAAGCAACCGACAAGGCGAGTTTCAAACGGAGACGGAGAAGCGCAAGTAACCGAGTATCAGACTGGCAGTGGAACAAAGCAGCGGAGGCCTGAAGAAGCGCGATACGACGGAATAATGAAGGGTCGCCGCGCAAGGTGGTGGTGAAAGGATGAGGATGCGAGCGAGGTGGCGGCAAGAGAGGAGAAATTAATATATCCAAGGGATATTTCATCCGTTTGTCGACTCTTGACGTCGTTTGCCATGGTGAGCAGCCAGCGCATACCAAAGTGAGCGTGCGCCATGCATCCCAATCGCTCAAACGGTCAGAATAAACACCAGCTCAATCTGTTGTTGAAAGAACTGCCCGTGCCCAAAACGCAGGCATTCATGCCACACCGGCCTGCCCCCTGGCCAATAGGCTGAGAATCCGAGGGGGGGAACTAGTAAGGGGGGGTCGGCAGTCTTGCATTTTCCGTTTGCTTCGGTCGGGGGTACCTGTGTTTGCTGCTTGTTCTTTTACATGCTGTGACAGGAGGCTTCAGGTCCATTGGATCCATGACTTGATCTTCCCCATAAATTGGGCAGACGGGGCAGGGGGGCCGCCCGGGTCCGCCTCTGTCCTACGAAAGGAAACCCTTCGGGGTCGTACATAGTACAAGTCTGCTTCCCGAAAGGAATAGTCCACGTTGGGATTTGACGGCGACGGCATGGGCAACTGGTGCGAGGCGGCGGCTCCAGGGTCATTTTGGTCCTGTTTCAACACCTGCGGCTCGTTTGCCGAGGAAGAAGATACGTCCTCGGCAGAGCCCTTGTGGCCGCTTTTGGCGGCCGCGATGGATAGCGGTTCAGGCCTTGGGGAACGGAAGTATGCTCTCGACTGCCCTGGTGGAGCCGGCCCTGAATCTAGCGTTGAGCGGTTGGATGAGCTGTCGTTGGAACTAAATGATGTGTCACCCGACGTATAATTCACACGGGCGGATAGGTTAGTTTGGGCAGTCGGACGCCTGTGAAGCTGACGAAGGCCGTAAATCTAGTTTCCGGTCAGAAGTGTACGAGGGGACTTATGGGGGGGCGGACGTGATTGTATGTACCTGAGGTCGTTCTTCTCGACGGGACGGTGCAGCGGCTTCCAACGGCTTCGCAACTCCCCAATCACGGCGAGCTTCATATGCAAGCGCAGCCAGTGCGTACAGCGATGGCACAAGAAACAGGGCAATCAGGACGAGTGCATGAAAGACAAGGATGCCGTAGCCCACCCCACTTCGGATGGCAAGGCTGGACAGGCCTGGTATCATGGCGACGTTGAGCAGCAGAACACAGAGTCTCGCGGCGGTGATGAGGATTCCTCCGCTGAGCAGGCCTGGCGCGTGGCGAGCCCAGACGACGAGGCAGAGATGGGTGACTTCACATGCGATCAACATGAACAACTGGACGGTCCCGGCTGCTTGAAGCGCCCCCGTGGCCGCTCCGCGAGCAAACAGGAGCACAAAGGTGGCAATGGCAAGCACGTCTTCGGTGCGTGACACAGCATCGCCCGGCTGCTGGCTGTGAGACCCGTCAATGAGGAGATAGCCCATGTTTTCCGGGCCTCTCATTGATAGACCCCACCAGCATGCAATCATGGCCAGGCAAATAACAACAGCTGATACGATTGAGTAATACGTCGGGTTTAGGCCAGCCCATAGGAGCTGGTAGGCGGTCCAAGCGACAATGGGGAACAGCAAGTAGCTGAGGAACACCCGCAGCACGACCCAGATGGTCGCCTTTCGGTGTCCCATGGCAGGGTCATGGATAGTCCAGAAACTCGAGCCTTGGAACCAGTCGCGGGTCCAGGTGAGCTTCCGGCCGAGCTGGATGACAACAAAGAGCACGAGCAGGACGAGCAGGGCATTGGCTATGATGTTGGTCCAGGTGAACCTGTTGATGGGCGCACCAATGATCTGGGTCATGAGCTCCAGCCCTGGTGTACCTCCAAAGGTACCGTTGATCTCGTAGATGCCGTGTGCAACCCCGTCGTAGACGGAGTTTTGCACAACGAGACCCTCCGGCAGCATCAGGGTGGTCCAGCTGCTGGAACCCACAAAGGGCTGGAGGAAGCCCGGGTAATTGAGACTAAGGGCGCCCGAGAAGAAGATGAACTGGATATACGACAGGCAGTCGGCGATTCTAGTCAGATGGGCTCTACTGTTCCTGGCGGCGCGACCCTCTCCTGACTCGTCGCCGTCGCCGTCGCCGTCACCGTCGTCGCTGCCGACGCGGCCCATGTCGAGCGTCTCCCGCCATCCGGCAGCGAGTAGGACGGCGAGCAAGACAGCAAGGGGCCCCCAGAGGGAGATTTTGTACATGGTAGCACCGATGCTGGGGGTCAGGAAAGCTGTGAGACATGCGGCCGTGAGATTGTCGGCGCCACGAATCTCAGCGCTCAGCTGGAAGGCTGCTAAGGGCGGCGGCTGGCTCACATTGGCCTGGAGGGTGAGCCGGACGTTTGTCTGGCCCGACTCCTTTGGCACCCAGGATGCATGGAAGCACGACGCGTTGACAAGGTCGCCCTGATAGCGCTGCAGGCCACCGAGAGCATCCAGCGTCACGCCGACGGAGAAACCCTGGCGCAGGAAGTCGTCGCACAGGGCGGCGCTGGGAAAGGCGCCAGACACCACCAGCCCCAGCTTCTTCTTCTTCTGCTGCTGGCGATGGCCTTCCAAGGTGGTGAGCGACGCCCTCAGGCCCTCGGGTTTCAGCGGCGGGTCCTGGGATACGGGGTGTCCTGCGGCCGCCAATCGCTGCAGGCAGTCCTGGGACTGGACATAGGCGGCGGCAGCCCAGCCGAGGCGCGCAAAAGCAGCAAGGAAAAAGCAAAAAAGCAAAGGAAGGCTAGGGCGAGTGCAACGAGGAGGGTGGTGGTACATTGTCGGTTGCATTGCACTGCATCGGCAGCACCATCGCATGGGCAGTGGGCAGTGTGAGGGCCGCCCGGATCAGCAAGGGCGAGAAGAGGTTTTGGAGGAATCGGCTACTAGCACCAGCAACGTCGGCAGAAGACTTCAGGACGCAGATCGGACTAGCCTCCTGGGCCCCTCCGTCTCCGTCACTGCCTCGGAGGTAATGCTGTGCTTGTAATTGCGCCGACGTTGTGTCTGGTCAATGCCCGCGCTAGAATAAACCCGCCTGGCCCTTGTCACTTTCTAGTGCCGTTCCCCGGGTTCATCTGATGTTGCTGCTGAGCCTCCGAAACGCACAACATAGAGAGTACAGTAGCTAATTAGCCTCCCAGCGATGCGGGTGGGGCTCAAGGCACAGAGAGAGAGAGAAAGAGAGAGGAGAGCCCAGCAACTTAACTCTCATCCCTGACCTGGCCTGACCCCCAATTGCAACTGCAAGTGATGATAGGCGTCTTAGTGGCGGCGGCAGATCAAGACTCAGGCAGCAAATATGCATGTCTCTCTCTTCTCTTGTCCTCCCTGCTCCTATTCACACCCACCCCAACGCACATCCACCAACGCCGATCGGGGCTGGACTGTCTGGGCCTGGCTGGGCCTGCATGCTCGTCCTCCCACGCCCACGTCTACGCCCCCCGGGGAACCCTGCTGCTGCTGCTGCTGCTGCTGCTGCCCCCATCGCCATCGCCATCGCCAACCCCATGCATGCCCTGCCCACTGCCACCCCTCCCAAAACCGCATCTCCCGGAATCTCTTCCCCGTTGCCGTCGGCCAGGGCGCCGCCCTCTGCCGGGCCTGGCAATCAAAGACAACCGCTGATATGCATGTCGCCTCGCTTCGTTTTCGCCTACGCGCAGAAACCATACTATGTATGTATGCAACGCCCATTCGGCCGTGGCCCCCGGAGGGTGCGGACCAGCACCGCTCCCTCAGACGCAGTAGCTTACCATTGACACGCCACATGTTCCCGTACATGCCGCTCTCGATGCATTGCTTTTGTCCCTCAACCATGCCATCGACCGGCCTGGCCTTTTGGTAGAAAAAAGCACACACACACACAGTATCCATCCGTCTGCAGAGTCCTCCAACCTGACTGGCTTTTGCCTGTGATGCGAACCATTTCTCGCACTGTCCCGCCCCGATGCCCATTGATGATCCATGGCCTTTGTATCACCACCACCACCACTACCTCCACCACCACTACTCTCCCACCATGGCCGAATTCACAAACTACAGCATGGCTTGCTGCAGCCGTCCGAAGCTTGGCCTTGTTCCTCGTCCTCGTCCTCTCCTCTCTCGTTCGCCGTGAGTTTTCTTTGCTTGCAAATGACGGATACTCCTTGTGACCCCCCATCGTTCTTTTTTTCTTTCTTCGTGTCCCTAGCTACTCTTCTTCTTCTCGTTCAGCTCTGCAGTCAAATCCTTCCTCTCCATCACCATCTCGTTCTTCGTTTGTGATCCATGTACCAGATGACAAAATGGATTCGCTCGCCCTCGCATCCAGAGCCCAGGGTGCTCGCGACCTGACCGTTCTAGTAAGCCAAAAAAGCCCGGCCCCCCTGCCATTATTATATACACCTTTTTTTTACTAACCGTCCATCTACTACCCAGATCTACTTTGCGCTTCCCAATCTGATCCCCGATTACCCCACTACCCATCTACCCACGTTTAGTCTCCGGTTCGAGCTGCAGATACTCTTCGGCTCCCTCCACTATATCAGGGAAGGACTATACCATCATGACATATCCGAGTTCTCCATGGTGCAGCACGAGCTCTGGCGGCACATTGACGCCGCCTTCAGCTGCTGCAGCACCACCCTGCAAGAGCTGATTGACCTTCTCCCTCGTGCCCGAGATGTCCGGACCGACAGGGATGCCCACAAGGCTGCCGTTCTGGCCATTCGCGACAAGATGTTTCTGAGCAACTGCGCCTTGGAAATCATTGTCACCATTGTTGTCGTGTAAGTAACCAGATATGATATTGCTATATATCGTACATATATATATATGCATGCAAGCAACTTAACTAATCGCGGCAAGCTAGATCGTTTCAGATCACTCACGGCTGCCATGACTCGTTCATGACCGAGCTGAAGGCGTTAAAGGCCACCATCAACACAGCCTACTATGCGTCATCCCGGCCCATCGGAGGATTCTCAAGTGACAATGCCGATTTCAGCATGCGACACGAGATGCTGTGCCTCATCCACGAAGCGTGGCACTTTTACTCGTCCGTTGTACACGTCTTCTCCAGCCTCCAAACCACCACAACTCCCCTTACCCACAACAGCCACAACAACCTCAACCTGCCCACCCCTCTCATCCCTGCCTTTCTGCCGGGCATTGAGCCCGAAACCTTCCCTAGCAGCCCCTGGGTTGAGCAAACAGACTACGAGCGGTTCCTGCGCCGCTACCCAAGAGCCGTGCTGGAGTCGACGACCCAGGACATACAGATTGGCAACTATGCGCGGGCCATCCAGTCCATCGCTCACCTGTGGAGCGTGCAGCCAAAGCCCGGCCGCCTCCTTGTGTTTCCTGAGTGCCGCCTGCTGTGCGCGCAGCTGGCTCTGTGCCACTTCTTGCAGGGGGACCCGGAGTCCGCTCACTACCAGGTCATGACTCTCATCGATGCCATGACTGAGCAGGACCTCATCACCTGCACTCTCCTCCACGCGCTTGCGCTCGCCCACTTCTCGGGGGGCCGCCTGGCCGAAGCCAAGGCCATCTGCAGCACCGCCGTCGTGTGGAAGAGGGTCCTGTGCATGGTCTGCAGGATCAACCGCGCCGAGTGGCACGAGTACCGGGAGTCGCTCGCCCTCCGAGCAACCATGTTCGAGTTCGAGGGAGACTACGCGCAGGCCGAAACGTACTGGAAGATGCTGCCCCAGTCCTTTGTGTACACGCATCCCCTGAACCACATCGAGTATCTGCAGTCCAAGTCAGATATTCTCGGCCCGCTCATTGGCCACCAACCTCTGCAGACGGTCGAGCTCGAGGTGCCTGTCGTCCACCAGCCGCCGACTGGGGATGGCAGCGCACCTTGCCTGCGCCGCGCAGCCCTGGAATACCAGCAGGCCGAGGTCGTCATCATGAATGAGCTGCTCGTCTGCCGGTCTGCCGAGCAGTTATCTGCCAGCGCAGCAAACAACAACAGCCCGCGCATAGTCGCAGCCGGCTATTACGTGTTTCAACCCCCTATTCAGCCCACGCGCCCACTCTTCTCAGGGCCATCTCACATAGACATCCCGTACGATGACGATAGCTCCGATGAGGAGGAGCTCCCAGTGATGAAGCGGAAAAGATCTCGCCCCTCTACACCCTCTAATGATGAGACCGAGTCCATCACGCATCCACCCGCCCATCGGTCCAACTTGGCTCATACCCTCAGCTCCGACAACTTGAGCTTCGGCAACTCAAGCTTCGACGCTGAGACATCATCAGATGCTGAGTCGCTCGATGAGAAATCCGGGTTCCTACCCATGCATCACCCATTGCACAAATGCAACAAACCCGATTCCGAAGTTGGCTCTTCAACACTGGCCAAGGTGGGCGCTGCTTCCGACCTGGAGTCTGGAAACGCACCCACTGTTCCAAACGAGCCACTGCCCACGCCAAGTGTAGAGCCGCCGGCGGTTGAGAAGCAGGCATCCCCGAGGATGCTTACTGTTGAGCAGATGGGCTCCAGTTCCTATGCCATACCCCACGACGAGCCTACTGCCTTGCCATCCTTGAGGCCTAAAGGGCCTAGTCAGAAGATGCCTACCAGGCCCATTCTGAAGCGTGCTTTTTCTCAAACTGAGTGAGTCGGAAGTGAAGACACGATATTGCCTGAACGCTTTTGTTCCTTTCTTTTCTTTTTTTCCCTTCTACTATCTTTCTCTCCTTTTAATTTAGTCTTCTCTCTCTCTTTCTCTCTCATTTGGCTGTTTTACCAAGTGTGTACGAAAATTATGTCGGTGTTGTCATGGGAATATTAGTTCGGTAATGATGACTTTACGACGATATGAGGATTTCGGTTAGCTTTTTTTGGGAAGGGGGAATTCATTCCGGGTTTAGGTCCATGGGGTGTCAGCCCGTAGCATTCAGCACGAAGCGTTGTAATTGGAATAAACGGACCTATCATCTTTAATTTCCTGGTGGCGTGTGCACTCGATTGAATGTTTGTAGTTGTGTTGATGCCGATCAGTATTTGCGGAAACTTTGATAGAGGTGAGGGTCGATTTAGGCACAGCAAGAAAACAAAACAACACCCAATTACGCCCTGCTGAAATGCTGCCTTCCTCGCGTCAAGTTCCATGTCGACTTGACTGGCAACTTTTTTTGACATTTCGGGGTGATGAGATGCATTTCCGCTCCATGACCCTAACCCTGAGCACGGCCATCAGGGGTTCGGCCGATCCTACCCTATAGTGATTCGTCACCACGCAGAGCTTTGTGTGCTTTTCCAGTAAAAGAATCGCCGCGTTAGATTGTGTGCTAGACATGAACTTAATTTGAATTAAGCTGTATCTGGTATGTTTTATCGTAAATATTTGCCAGTATACGAGGAAATGTAGCTTCTCACGCACCCCCTGGGCGGGTGCTCTATTACACGAGTAGTTGAACTAGAAACTGGGCAGCACTGATGCCCCAAGCTACAAGGGGTTCGCGTTTCTCCAAAGATGAGCTTAGAGCAAATTAAACCATAGACCCTGTTGATCGCCGTGATGCCCTGGGTCAAGAAGGAATGCGACATGATGATGCTGGTGGATTTGAAGCCGTATTTTGGACTGGCCTAACAAAGAATATGTGAAGTATCGTGGAAATTGACGAGAAGAAATTTCTATCCTTTTGCATTGCAGCAGAAGCATATACACGATAGTCATCGAGGAGAGATGCTAGATATACGGTTAGGCATGTCGAGTAATTCGTTGGTGATTCTGTTCGTGGCGTTTCAGGCCGGTTGACCGAGCAAACCTCTCTCAAACGATGGCTAGTGGTTCGGATACCAAGCTTGTCACCGGCGCTGCGTCTACCGCTTACAATCCTGATGGCTCGACTATTCAATTGACGGTTGACAGATAGGCTGGGAGAGAGAAGCTTCGTGAGAAGGGTCGATAAACGGATGGGGTGAAGGCACTTGTGTTTGGTCTTTAATGCAATTGTCGTTGCGTTCGGAGAAGAAATCGGCCACGACGCGTATTTGAAGCTTTATGTTTGGTACTCCGGGAGAGGATTTAACATCGATATGTCATTTGTTGTGACTGCGAGGCTTCGGAATGAGCGACCGTCTCTTCGGGCTAATCGGCATAACGTGCTGCGAATTGTTCGTAACTGACGGGTCTAGAAACAGAACGAACAGGCTAGCAATTGTACAGGCTCCTCTTTGTGGCTTTACTTCACAACGTTCGCCGATCGTTTTGCAAGACGTATTCTCAACTGTGATTCACTCAGCCGAGGACATGTTGCACAAGATGACCCGGTGCCTTTGGGGTAACCAAGACATAAAGCACCCGGACCCTCCTCCACAGTTCCTTCTCACTGCTTGCTGCCGAGATAAAAAGACCAGCACGCCCATTTGTTGGTGATCCATACCGATTTTGCAGTGACTTGGATATCTCGTGCTGTGCAAACCCTAGTGATCTAGTTCGCACCCTCCACTATACTAAAGCAAACCCGCCAAGAAGAGCAAAGAACACCAGCAGAAATGGCAGAGGACCGGGATCTGAAGAGAAAGATAGCCGCGGCGCTATCGGACCAAAAGACTATCCAGCTGTTATGGGATTCGGGAAAGGCAGCCCAGGCGAAGAGGAAACGGCTTTTGGAGCGACGAAAAGCAAGGGAGGAAGGATACGGGACACAAAACGAAGACAACACCACGAGTTAACGCTTTGATCGAGGAAACAGGGTAGACTCGGTTCGGTTTGTCGTATCGGTCAACAACATATCCCCATTCTGTCATCTTGGCTGGATCGTGGCCCGATTCACCGTCGACTCTGGGAGCATCATGGTGCCTTTTTGGAGTTTCATATGGCCGTTATTCTTTGGAGTGCGTCGCCAGAAGATAGGTATTTGACTTGGAAACTGTCGCACGCCACTTATACTAACTGAGCAGGAGCAGCATCAAAATTCCTTGCAAAGCCCCGTCTTGGTTGTCGCATTTTAGGAAGCGGGAGAACAAGTCGCGCTCGAGAGTTCCAAAGGAAAGATGCACCACGGCATAGCGGAAAGGTTGCTTTTATGCTCTCGCCTCGACGCTTTGGGTTCTGGTTTTTCGAGAGTGCACTTCGCTTGTCTAGAACGTCCTGATGCTATGCAGTGTTTTGGTGGAGGAGGCTAGATTGTGGGATAAAGGTTCTATGAGATTGAATAAGGCAACGGTCGCACCGTTTCACTCGTGAACGTGTTGAACTTTCCCCCTATCGACGCAATTGATTCATTCGACACAATCCTTTCGGTTTGGCGCTTTGTTTGCGAAATCTCTGGAGTGCGTTCGGATTCTGGCGAGAGCATTATTAGAAAGTTGATTTGCGATAATTGTAAACGAAACCTGAATTGCGGTCTTTTTTTCGCCAACCTCATGTTCCTTAGGCCCATATCATGAACAATAGATAACAGAGTGAAACAACAAAAGTCTCCATGGGCGGCGTGGCGGACCAGCCAAGAGAGAAAACCGTACCTTCTTTCTGTATAGCTGTGCTAGCACTGACTTGAGCACGGTGGATTCTTTGGCAAGCAACGCCAGTTCACACTGAGGGGAAGCGTACTGATTCCCTAATTCGGGCCGCGTCTACCGTCTGGTATCAGGAATCCAATCGAATTGAGACCCTGGACTAGGTATCTCGGAGTTGTGTATTAGTTCGGAAGACAGGCTTGATCCGGAGAGCAGAGGAGATAAGTAGAAGTGCAAAACATGTGATTAATGGTGACCTGGGATTCCATTTACGTTGATAATGGCGTTGAATATATCCCTTTCTCGCTGGACGGTAGAGAAGTATTCGCCAAGAATCTTTACAAGCAGTTAGTGTCAGTCAAATGTGAATTTGGAGCGGGAGGTAAGTGTTAACAAGCAGAAGCGAGGATGGAACATACCGGCATTCTAGACTGTACAATCTCTTGGGCGATGCGCTACATCCTCCACGTCGTCTGGGCTTCATCTTAGTGGCCTTGCTTGCCAAGATGATCCAGAAGAGTACAATACAGTCCTTGAATGATTCTCAATTTAACGCTTTGAAAGGATCCCACATCTCGACATTTCTGGCCACATAAACAATCATCATGTTCAACTGACGAAGTTTACCCAAAGGTAACGTTTTGGAATATTTTGGGACTATTTCCCCTTTCGGCATTGTAATACTTTGGGTGGGATCACTTCTGCGCAGGGGCCACGGTGAAATTGCTCCAGGGGTGGATTGTAGTTGTCTCTTGTAGAACAGCTCGGCGTTAGTCGTGATCTGATATCGGAATAAAGTTTTCGAGGGTGTAGAGCTGGACCTTAGGGAATGTCCTTGTCGTCGGTGGTCGTCGCAGTCTACGGAGTCGCTTGCGAGGGGAGGACTTCGGTGTGTTCCGAACTTGAGAGGTGTCGTCGGTAATCGAGCCTTTATCCACCATACACGGCAGCTTGACCTGACCGCTTAACCACGGCGCCTTTGCTTTGCGATTATTAGGCCCGCAGTTTTAGAATATACAGGTAGGCGGTAGCGGTTCCTCCTGTGAAGGGATTCGTGTTCTGTAAGGGGCGCTGGGTTGTGGCGGTTGGCGTTATGGTGAATGGTGAGGTTGTTGATACAACACGATCGCCCACCCAACAACGGGCAACCACCCTTTACTCATATTTATAAGGTTGATGGAGTGAAAAGGACCATTCATGCCATTTCCAGCTCATTTTCCCCTTAGAGAATTTAATACTGCAAGACAGCAAGGGGCCCCCAGAGGGAGATTTTGTACATGGTAGCACTGATGCTGGGGGTCAGGAAAGCAGTGAGACATACGGCCATGAGATTGTCGGCACCACGAATCTCAGCGCTCAGCTGGAAGGCTGCCAAGGGCGGCGGCTGGCTCACATTGGCCTGGATGGTGAGCCAGACGTTTATTTGGCCCAACTCCTTTGGCACCCAGGATGCATGGAAGCATGACGTGTTAACAAGGTAGCCCTGATAGTGCTGCGGGTCACTAAGAGCATTTAGCATCATGTCTCGTGTAGTCCATTTTGCTTCAAGTACCGGACGAAGCGCCGACACTGATTCGCTCGAAGCTGAGCTTCTAATGCTAGCGCTTGACTTTTGTTGAACAGCTCACATGTAGAAGCGTCGATATATCTGTCAGAAAGCATTGGAGCAAAAATATCATAGGATGTATCGGCGTCGGCGTCGGTAGGGCGGCGTAGAACGTGTGGCACACAAAATGACATGTCCGTTTGGTCAATACTCGACTTGCCGGCATACAATCGACCATGCCGCTATCCCCTGAGCTGATCGCCGAGCTCACTAACCTTACTCTTCGCATCTAGAACATCGCGGAATTCGGCATGCGTCTGTTTGTTGATCTTGGTCAAATCATGGCCAGTGATCCACGATGGCGGGGCAAACGAAGGCTTGACGTTGAAGAGTGCTTTTAAGCTCCCTGTCAATTACGCCATGAGCGTCGGTATTTTTCCAAAACGGCGCTGGCGCTCCGTAGGTTCGAGTGACTCAGTACACAGCGCCATCCAGCTGAGGATTGACAACGTGGTAAAAAACACGCAGTATGCCGTTCATCGCGAAGTTTTCGGGTTTGATTTCATCGCTGGTTTAATAACCAACGGGGCGAACAGAAGCCTGACGCAAGGATGAATTGGTATTCCATATATGCTTTAGCTGGTTGTCGTGTGTGTCTGTGGGCTTTACCCGTCGCAAGCAGGTGGCTTGTTCCAGTGTCGACTGCCGCCCGGCTGGCAAAGTGGCCTGCAACGCCCTCAGAGCTCCCAGCTCTGCCCAGATGAACTGCATCATGTTGTTGGGCAGGTCGACCTGGTGCCTGATCTGCAACAAGGGCGTGCACCCAAGAATAGCAAGGGCCACAAGGTGCTTGTTCTGGAGGTTGGGCGACTCCAGTGTTGTGTGCAAGGGAGAGCGACCTAGGCTTCCTTGGACAAGGTTGTAGAAGCCTTTGTTAGTCGAATAAGGGCCAACCTCTTCGCATTCGGTGTCATAGTCTTAGGCTGCGAGGCCGTTGAGCCTCTATACGCCCACCCGCTCGAACTGGAAGGGACCGGTAGCGACCATCGTGTTAGAACCGTGGTTGGAGGGGTGTATGTGCGCAGTGGGGGTGAGGTTTGAACAGGGATGACAGAATGGCTGCTCTTGTTTAAGGGTGATGGTGGTGTTTAAAAGGCTATTGAGTATTGTTGCCTGGCTGTTTGAGTTACTGTGTAGAGCTTATTATGTTGGCCTGGGCCATCTTGGACCTCAAGTTACTAATAATAAGATTCTTTGGCTGAAGCAAAGGTTGACTGAGACGGCGTTTGAAGTGCGTTGGCTGATATGGGGGTGACGGGGCCCATTCAAGAAACGATCAAGGGAAACTAGCGTTTCCTAATATTAGCTCGATTTTGACGAGCTGAGAGTAGAAGTTCCCCCAGCGCTCCTCTCTGGCTTCAACCAGAAGCTTCTTATCTGGCGGTTCGCCTTGGACTAGGTGTGCGATGAGAAGCATCTGGATTCCCATACCAGTTTTGGTCTATGTGACATAGCTTTCGAATGCATGGATGTGGGGTACGGTAACCCGGGCGTTGCGCTCGATGTATCTGCATCTACATGAGCGGAGGTCGTAAGCAGGTAAATAGCCAGCAAATACTATATTGTCGTCACTTCGCCCAGAAGCTTGTCTCAAGGATTTGCGAAAGCGGGCTCGATCGAAACCGTGACAATCCACCTGGGCTCTTGCCCAAACCTAGTAAAGAAGCAAGTATTGAAGTTGCCGCTAGTCATTTTCACAACCTGGTGGGGTTTGTCGTCGGTGAACGGCGATGCCAGAGCGCAGACCGCATCAGCGTCAAGCGATTCGGTCAACTCTTTCCTGATTTCGCTTTTTCGGTAATCGGCAGCAGGAGAGTGTCCCCGAGCATCAGCTTCATTGATCTCTGCAAAGCTAGTTTGTGCCGTATTTATCTCGGGCATCTTAAGATCGGGAGCACGAGGGAAGTGAAGTGGTTGATCTCGTTGTCTTGGAGAGACGGAGAACAACCAGCATCCAACCTGTACGTACAAAGCGGATCAGAGTGGACGGCGCATCTGAAGCAAGATGGGACCCGGATTGGTTTATGGACAGTGGTGCCGCTGGCCACCATGATGCTAGACTAAAAATAATAGGGACGCAACCACTCGACTAATGGCAGGTTCGGGCGGGCCCTGGCTGTGGAATCGTTGCTCTGCAACTACGCCTGCGTTTGGCGCATTGATATCGGGACCTGTCATCAAGACGGGCAGCGACAAGCTGCGCTAAGTCTGGTATTGATAGACTGGTTGGTTGAGATTCTTGGATCGATGTTGCTTTCGAGGGTCTTGAGTAAGGATCTGGTCGAGATCCTCGGATGGAACTGATGTTTGGACGCCTTCATTGAGGGTCTGGTCGACATCGTGGGATATGTCTTGAGCTCGTGTTTATTTGAAATCTTTATTGGACGGCCGTTAACCATGTTGGGACCGTAAAGCAAAGTAGCATGCTGTCGGGAACATGACGCATAGCTTCCTTCCATCGAGAGGTCCCGCGTCGTTGGTAAGCAGCACCGCCACCGCAATTCACGTGGCAGCCCCATGTGCAGTGGCACTTTGTGGCACCGCTTTGCGTCCCCAAACATCATGTTAACAGATGTAGTGCCAGGAATTCTTGTTTTACTTGACTTCGGCCAGCGAAATCACTGTAAAACCAATACGGGGTTCATCTTGGGCCAGCTGTCCTGCTCACTCTCGTCTGCAATGTACGCACACGCGATGAATACTCTAGCGGTGTTGTTATCGAAGCAAGCAGAAAGAAACAAACAAATCTGCTCTTGTACGGCGGGGACGCAAAAGTTCCGCTCAATCCACCAATTTACATGCGCAAACACAATATACCCAAACTAAACTAAGAAGAATCATGATAATAAACTTGACTAACTAAATTTATTCATTATAATTATTGCTTAGATTTTATTTTATTAGTCTTAGATTTCACATAATTGTTATGGTACAACCAACATCAAGCGATGAGTGGAACTTTTGTGCCCCCACTGTAGGCAAACCAGCAGAGAAGTACGCATGCCGTCTACAAACTTCATGGCCATCTTAAGATAATGAGCATATTCGGGATCTTTTAGTGTTTAGTCCGGGTGCACGAAGTAATAGGCGTATCACAATTCATTATGAACACTTGGTGTTGGTGTGAGAAATCCCACTTTATTGTCAGTGATTAATAGTACCGTACATACATATTCAGGGTTTTGTGGTGCCCAACCAAGTTGCAGTCCCACCGTCCAATGCCAAAGCCAAGACGTTGATGTCAAAGAGTCCGCATATCAGGCCGGGCATCCAACCTGCTCCCTGCTATCATTTTCAATGAACAAACTCAAATTTCCACCCCCCATATGCTTTCCACCCAAGTCCGAAAAACAATCCTAACAGCCGCACCTGGCGTCTACCAAAAGAGGCCACAGCAACCTTGGTCGTTTGACTCGTGTGTCAGCACATCTCGGGGCGGGTGTGGTCGAAAACTAGCTCCCAGATCCACCGCATGAAGGATTTGCAGCTTCTGCAACATCTGAAACATTGGGGACAATGTGGATGTGCCAAGGGGCCATGGCCCCTGTGTCGAGGTGGATTGTGGTCGCATCTGTTGAACAAAACAAAACAAGCAAAACTTTTGATACCTGTCCCAATCTTTCATCATATTGGGATCGAATTTCCGAAAAATCTTTTCAGTTCTCGGGCGAAATTAGTGAGACTGAATGTGTAGAAGAACAAACAAATCATTGCAAACAATGCGGAAGTCAAATGCGACAGCGAGGTATGCACTCGACCATAATTTCTGTGGGAGACGATGCTATGGTGAATGCTGAGCTGCCATTGAGTCAACACAAAACTGCGTTATCTCGACAACAACGAGGTCTCCAAGAGCAAACCAATGGCTGAAATCGATGCTTGAAGCTCGAGCCATGTTAGTTGCAGTGTGGGCCACCCTCGTTGTTCTGGGAGTTGTTCCCGGGATGACCCTGATGGTGTCCCGTGGGATTGACGACGGGTCCAATAGAACCATAGGGACTCCCGGGGAAAGCAGGCTGTTGAGTGTACATATAAGGGTTGTAGCCAAAAGGCATAGGCTGTTGTTGCATGGGATGGTGCATAGCCTGCTGATGCATGAGGGGTTGTTGCATTCCGTATTGCATCATGTTTGGCGCCATCATTCCCTGTCCCATGGTATTGGGCATAGGCATCCCATTGGACATCCCGTATGGATTGCCTGGGCTCATTCTATGAGGGACACAGGTCATGAACTGGGGAGTGGGCTGTTGTGTTATGTGAGGCGGGAAGAAGCTTGGCATGTGCATCACATGCTCGCTCATAGGGGGGTACTGCTGGGTGAAGGCGGCATGGGCTGACATCGAAGCTGGACCGGTCGGGATACGGACAGTCTGAGGTGTGACTGCAGTTGGCGAAGCAGATGTTCCGTTGGCAACGATGATGGCGTCACCGGGAACTTGGATAATTCCGCTATTCCCATCATCCAGATCACCATTGGACTGACCAGTCTGGCCTTCCTTGGACTTGGTCTTCATACTGACCGCGTGACGTTGGTTTTCATCATTCTTCTCGATGGCTTTCTCTGCACGGCTTGCAGCGCGTTCCGCAGCGTCGGAGTAAGATCGAGTAGAGCCCTCATGGCAGGCCCGGCTCACAGAGGGCGTCAGCGGAGCACCAGTATTAGGACTATTTGGGGAGTCTTGAGCATCAGACTCGCTATCAGACCCAGTGACGGTGAATTCAGTATCACCACTGCTGACAGACCTGGTGCCCGGCTGCGCAGCCGCAGCAGTGACTTGAGAGCTAGTGATCGGCTCAGCTGACGACTCGGCAGCGGAACTTGGCAGGTTATTGAGCTGTTTGGCGGCGTGCAAGACACCAGTGTGGCCGATGTTGGGTTGATTGTTGGCTTGGCCAGCAGGGGGCACGCCATTGTTCTCGTTAGATTGAGCGATAGGTGCTCCGGTGCCGCCTCTGTTTGTGTGGCCATCCGCTTGACCAGTTGGTGGGTGCATATCCATTGAGCCAAGTCCAAATTCAACATCAGATCGACTGATGGTAGGAACATTGCCAGCAGGCTGAACATTGGGCTGCATCAAGGGCAGCATCGGCCCAACACCACGGCCGTATCCATTCGCGGCATTGATGTACCTGCTCTGGTGCTGGTTGATGGCCTGGGCTGGCTGATTGTTAGGCGCAGATCCAAGGTAGAACTGATTGCGACTCTGCTGAATATTGCCCTGGGTGTGTGGGTACCCGAAACCAGTTTGTGCGGTGGCTTGCTGAGCTCCAGGCTGGGTAAAGCTGCGCCCACCTCGCGCCTGTCCACGACCCATGCCTGAGTAAGTTGGAGGCAAGGCATAAGCACGTCGTTGGACACGCTGGGTGTTTCCAAACGCCTGGCCGGGGTTGGGTTGGCGTCGTGGCTGCCATGGCGCCATCTGTTGGGAGGATCCTTCGGAAGTCGTGTCTGAGATGCGCCCGCGCCATTGTGAGGGGCCCGGTCCCATGGGAGCCTCAGCAGGAGCTCGAACAGAAGAAGCTTGCGAAGCAGGAGCAGTCGGTGGGCCAGAGAACGGGTCAGCCGCAGGCGCCGGGAGATAGCGGCCCGCATTCGAGTCTGCTGTGGATGGTCCCCGGCGGGACGGTCCAGATGGCTCAGAATGCGTGGCACTAGGAAGCTTCAGCCTCTTCTTTTCGGCTCGAATGTTGTACTTCTCTACAGCCTTGCTGTTCTATCAGCCATGTCAGAGTGTGCCCATGGAAACGGAGGAGCGGCAGCGAACACTTACGAAAAACTCGAGGGCCTTGTCTGCCGCATCTTCATCGTTGAACTCGACGAATGCGTAGAGGGCGGCGGGTCCTAAATTCTGTAAGAGAAAGAACTCGAATGCTTAGACATGACCTACCACTGGGCAAAAAGTTTTGCTTCATCTGGACATCATTGACAGCGCCGAATGGGCTGACCGTGACACAGACAATATCCTCCGTATACATACGAGGCAGCTGGCCAAGGTAGATGGAGCGGCGATCCTTTTGGGTTTGTTGGATCATGGCACTACTGCCACGTTCAAGCTCAATACGGCGAGTCACATCTCCATGGTCATAGGCCTCGACGCAGTAGGTGGGATTGTCGCAACAGGCCTTCAGATATTATCAGTATTGGCAGCTGCAATGCAAAAAGGTGTATACTAACACGGACAACGTCGCGACGTTGATCAAACATGTCAAAGGTGACAACCATAGCGTGGGGAATCTTGAGAAATTCCCGACAGCTTTCGTCCAGGGTACCGACGCTCGAAATAGGTCCAAAGACAGCCAGAAGGTCATGTGCCTCCTTGATGAGCATCTTCCGCTTGGACTTTTTGTATACAATGAAGGTCACTATTCTACGTCAGTGTCTGCGAAACGGATTACCACGTATAAGCCACGGACCATTACCCTTGCAAGGTTCGGTTCTGCACTTGCGGCCGAGAACATACATGCCTTCTGCTTCCTTTATAGCACGCTCAGCCTCAGCTTGAGTCTAGAAGAACTGTCAGCAATGGTGATGTTATTATTGGAGCAGTACGTACTTCGTATTGACAAAATGCAAATGGCATCCCCTGGAAGTCCCTTTTGATCTTGACGTAGACTGTCCCGAACCTACTGAACATTCGAGTGACTGCATCTTTCAGTGTAACATCCTCACATCCCTGAGAGAGGCTGGAAACATTTTTAGCAAGCACAGCTGATCAATGGGGGACAGACTTACTTTGCAACAAAGACACACGCAGCGGGGGAAAAGATGTACTGTGGATCCACCGACGGAGATGCTTTGGCAAGAGCCCGTAGGCTATCGATACCTTGCTCGGACTGGCTTGTGTTGACCTTTTCAAAGGCCGAGAGAGGCATAGCAGTCAAAACAGAACCATCTTGGAAGACGTCATCTTCTGGGGAGCAGCTGTTGAACTGAACAGGACCATCTTGGAAGACGTCATCTTCTGGGGAGCAGCTGTTGAACTGAACAGGACTATCGCTAGATGTTGTGAGATGGATACCGCAAAGGAAGTGTAGGGCAAAAGCCAAACATACCTTGTAGTCGTTGTGTTTGATGTTCTCTGAGTGGTACTGGCTGATGTCAGAGAAGAATAGGCCCATGGAACTGCATAGAAACTCACTTGTACCCCTCTGTTGAAGGGCTGCGTGTACGAAGACCTGATTTACGTTAGTGTCTGTGGCAACATGAGCCCATGCGGGCGAGGGTTCACAGATAGCAAACAGGTGCCTCCTCAATGATTCAAGTTTGGACATGAGTCGTGACCTCGATCTGCAAGGAACTGGCAGGAGCAAAGAGAAAAGAAACCTACCTTCGGTACCAAGGTGATCTTCAGAGTGGACACTCCGAGTTTCATCCTCCACGGGCGCAGCGTCGCCACAGAGTGTGGTAGGCTGACGCCCCGCGCTCGAGAGATCTTTCGAGTCGTAGGGGGCCATTTTTGATAAAATGATTCCTCTAAGTGCAACGGGAATATTAGCATATGGCATACCAGAATCTGCATCCTCTATCAAAAGATAGAATAAGACGCAGAGATACAGGTGAAAGAGGGAGAGGGGTACTTTACCGTGAGAGATGCTCAGTGATGATGAACGTGTGGTGGGGGGTACAGATGTGTGGATATATTCTTGGGTGTCTCCTTAGAGGGTTTTCAGAAACACGTTGGCAAGCCCAAACGGCCGTCTGAGGAGCAGGAGAAGCAGGAGAAGCAGCAGAAACAGGAAGGAGTGATGGGACACAGGATGTGGAACGTGGTCTCCCGTGCCCTACCTGCCTAGGCCAAAGCCCAGAGTTTTGAGGGGAAGTGAGGAAGAGAGGGGGAACGTTGCAGTGATGTGCACAAGGGAAGGAGGTCAAACTAGCTGGGGAACTCGAGGTGTCCCGAGGGACTTGAGTCGTTTGGTCGAGTCGTGGAAGCCCCTGAGGGTATCTCCGTCAGTGTTCAGAGGTGTTCGAACTCGAATAAAGTTTGGGTGAGAAGCGGGAAAGTGTAGAAGAAAGGTGGTGAAGGTAAGGAAGGAAGAGGGTGAAGAAGATAGAAGAGGGGGGAAGAAGGGAGGAGGAGAGGAGAGAGGGGGAGGGGGGGGTCTTCAGAAGGCAGGAGCGAGGCGCGTCGGCGGCAGCCCAGCATGCATGCAGCAGCCCGGGGCAACTCGAAATGGCCTCGACCTCGCAAACACTAGTTGGTCACAAGACAGATTGTTTTCCTGCAGCTCAATGCATGCCCAGGTCAAGGATGAGGTCAGGAGGCTATTGTCTTGAATCCATTGAACAGGTGACTCCAAACAACGACTCTGGGCTCCGTGCTCGAAATTTGGGGAATGAGAAGTGTAGTCAATACTTGTAATATCCCCAGCAACCTTTGCCCAGGAGGTGTCAATAAGTAGTCAATCTTGGCAGCGAGGGGGGGCGCCTGGCCGGATCGCAATGCCGTGATTATGAGATGTGATAGACGGAAAACGGGAAACGGATGCACGGAGGCAGCTAGCACATAGGTACTCTAATACAAGGTCTTCTTCACTAGTGCATTGTAGTCGGTACCAGGCGTGTGCATGGCTTCGCCGGAATCTGAGGCCTGAAGAAGCTGCCCCTTAGTCCTTTCCTTGAGCCTTGGACATAGGGATCCAATATCGTCGTGAGGTATCATTGCACATTCAAGCATTCATTCATCAAATGAAGCAAACCTCGTGTGCGTAATTGCTTGTCTTGTCAATCACAAACAAGTTGATGCTTTTCACGTACCAAGTTTGCCGGGGGCGCTTCCCGATGGCGGCCCATAGGTACACAACAAATGGCAAATTCTGCTTTCCCAGGTGCTAAGCCCTGCCGTAGGGGTACCTAGGTACCCATTCACACAGCCCTTTGATAGGCACTTTGCTCCCCGTCCCTGAAATCTGTAGTTCAGAAAGCCAACACGCTTCTTCCCAAGCTTGGATGCAGTCAGACGGGAAGCAGCAGGAAATTCAACTTCGGACACGGCACGCTGCGCATCTCCCGTGATACCACACTCAAACATCAACTCCAACGTGGCATTCTTAAAAATCTAGGCAGCAGACGGCTTCTAGTCACGGCGGAGCCTCTGCATCAAGCCGAGAACGAGGGCTTGGTGTTGGGAGACATTCTCGAGAACACCAAGTCAACCAGTAGGTACATCTCATCCAGTTCATTTAATACCAAGGCGCCCATAGATTCTTCGGCCTGCCTTTAGGTTCTCTGATGGCTTTTCACTTGACATGGCGGGCACAAGCCCCTGTTGATGGAGTTGGGGCAACTCGCGTCATCTTCGAGCGTCTGGCCTTCGGAACATCGTAGGGTCAGGACCTTGGCCAGATCGGACATCCAGCCCTCTCAAGACTTTCAGGCACCGGCGGTTGCCGCTGTGCCAGCAATGCCACCGAGATGCAAGTAGCCGCGAAGGTGGCCTGACTACGAAGATTGCCTTCGCAAACACGGCAAGGTCAGGGGGTCCGACTTTGACGATTGAGCATTCCTCGCCCAGCTGATGTCTTCACCTCGCACACGGGGTGTTGTAGAAGACGGACGGAAAGCCCCAAGGTAGCAGCAAGGTATGGCCCCGAGACTGATGCTGTCACCGAAGCAAACTTCATTAATCCGAGCAAAGGTGGCGCCTGCAAGCTCCCGGCCGATGCATCCAAATACGAGCTTGCCTTTACGGGATGAAGGTCTTCGTCGTCAAGGACCCTTCATCGCCCAAGACGGAGGAAGCGGAGCAAGTTCATACGTTGCATCCGCGTCGAGCTACCAAACTTCAGCTTCCCAAGTCAAAACACCGATAGAGCGATATCAGAGAGCCAATGGAATACTTCCCCAGACATGCAAGCCAACGCTAATAGATGTGTTTACCAGGAGTTCTTTCTACGAAACCACGACCGAAACCAACCAACATGAAAGCCTTACACTACCGACCGAGTACTAGCCGATCCCATTACCGATTTTCAATACAGCCACGAAACATATCTACCGACAAACCCTCTGAAGAAACCTCAAACGCCTTCGGCCCCACACCACCTTTTCTGCATCCGATGCGAGAGATGACAAGAATATGGAGAGAAGGCGGCGGGAGCCAGCATTTACGGGCAGGTGGGCGCAAGCAATAAGCCGTCCCGGGGATTTGATAGAGGAGGCGGTACACAAGGCCATGCCCAAAATGACAAGTGATCCGAGAAGGCGGCGGAATAAAATGGGATGTAATAGTCTACGGGTAACCGAAGGCGTAGACGAGTCTCTTGCAACCCGGCCTTGGAACGGCTAGCAAACTGCATGGCTGACAGACGGTTCATATTCGGCGGTGATACAAGCAGGCAGCGAAAGTGAGGCGACAGCATTGGTTGGATAGGAGCAACGCCAGTCCAGTCTCTGCCGACTCTGCAGCCCTTTTGTCCTCTTGCGGCTGACGGGGAGGGGGTCGAGTGCGACGGTCGCGCTGAGCAAGCACTGTAACAGATGCCGGTTGAGATCTATTATCCCTGCTAGACGATGGAAGCAAGGTAACCACTTCATCAAGCCTGGGTGGCCACACTTGTTTTCTTTCCGTCGCGCGTCGCACCAGATCTTAATCTTGCTGGTCTCGCAGCCTAGGATTCCATTAGGACAGACCTATCACGCCAAGCCATAGACTCTAAATACTAGGTGCTATAGAACAACCAAAAAGTGCCAGCAGTATATGTCAGCCACGTGCCCGGTGCTCACCATCTGGTATGTTATAATGCTAAGCGAGGGCGGACGGCAAAGTATAGTCCGCACGAGGCAACGTAATTCTGGTTTCACACAAGATGTGTGCTCGGGTTATTCGCTTGCCCAACCTACTCAGTCCCGTCGGAAGACAGCAGCATGTCGGGCGTACGGTTTCATCCATTCAAGTGCGCCCCCGATGTCATTGCCCGTCTGGTTTGCGGTCGAGACTCAACCCCTCACCCGGTCCTTGTGATCACATCGCCTAGGTAAAGGGGAGGGGAAAGGAGGGGCATACGAAAAAGGGTAGCCCGGGGCTGTTCGAGTCGCACAGCAGCGTGTTGTGTTGAAGTCCAGCCAAAGGACAAAGGTTCCCCTGCCTGCCACTCCGATAGACATCAGGATCCTTGTAGTAACACGCCCCATCTCCGCGGGCAACTCGCCCGTGGTGCAAACAGGCCTTGTGCTGCCAAGCTGAAGACGCGCCCATGACATTGGGACCGCAGGGCAGACGGCGGGCAAGGGTGCACTGCCGTAGGGGATTCTTTCCATAGCACATGTCATCAGTTTAGAAGAGCCCATTGGTGCGTTTCTCTCTCCATGTAACCGTGCTTTGGTGGACTACATGGCAAACAAACTGACTGAACTTGGGGAGCGGGAGGGGAGGGGAGGGGAGGTGGAAGGGCCGCCATCGGGAACTCGGCCGGTGATCTTTAAGCGTTAAGGGTAGGATAAGGTGTAAACAAAGTAAGGGACGTGTTCGAGTTTCGGCGGTGCCTGCATGTCTCTTTGGAGGGGTGCAGGTCAAGGGCAAACAAGGGCTCACCGGAGCGGAACCACCGTAGGAAGAGGCAAAACCAAAGCGCCAACCAGAAACTTATCTGCGTGCCATTCTCGCTGCAATCACCCGTCTTTGTCGCATCATCTGTTTCGGAAAGAAAAGAAAAAGAGTCATTCGGACTTGTTTGTGAAGTGGGTTGTGGCAGCATCGGCGGTCCTATCTGCAACTACCCGTTCAGCTGGCCGCGAAAGCGTCACCAAGCGAGCAAGGGACCAGGGGTGAGGCGGAATGAGCAGTCAACTTCTTCGGGGGAATGACTATAGAAGAATGACACAGAGTCGACGGAGGAATTCCGTGCGGCGGTTACACAGCATTTTATGTGGCGGAGGAGCTGGTCAGGTTGCCTTGAAAGATTCTCACCCACAGCCAAGGCGGCGATTTCCTTGGTGGTTTTACAGCACACCGACGCCGTACTCCCCATATGCCCATGCACTTCAGGAATATGCCTGAGGGGCCCCTGTTTGCAAGCACATGCCGCGAGTAAGTAGCACAAAGGCTCGCGACTCTTCCTTCTTGTCCGCTTAACCCGAAGCCCATGTCCCTTTCGAACGAGGGAAAGACGGCGATAACAATAGCAGCATACGTCATAATAGTGCCGAGACAATTACATCATTTCAAAACCACAAGCCAGATGTGGTGAAGGCCGAAGACGTGCATGTCGCTTGGAGTTTGTGCTCCCATCCAGCGCCGAAGATGTGGGAGCACAGGTACCTACAAACAGATAGCAAATGCCTTTTGCGCCCTCGCCTCCGCCAGGTTCTCTTGGGGTTTGATGCAAGTTTGCCAACTCCAGCGCCGCTCACAATACGGCGCAGACGGTGTTGTGAGAGTGTGCAAGTTCGGTGGTCAACTCCACGGCGACCAACGACGGCGAGAAGGACACGAGGTGAGGGACCAAAGAGAAGCGTGGGGAGCGCAATCTAGATGGGACGAACGAGATTATGGAGGAGGCAAGAGTAACATCAGGACACAGCAAACACGAGACGGCTTGGTGCATGTCAAGGACGAGGCGGGAGAGCGGGTAGGGCGCTATTCGCATGCAGACGGCCGGGGGGGCATTCTCAAGTTGCAACGGCCCTCGATGAAACGAGCGTACGATTGCGGTGCCGGTGGCCAGTCCGAACGACTCATGTCACCGACACGGGAATGTTTGGTCCGTCAGGAACGGGAGTCGAAATTAGTTAGCGGCGGGAGAACAAGCTGGCGCGAGCCCTTTTTTGAATCAAGTTGATTGCGAGTGTCCTTCTCCCGGGGCTAAGGGCAGCCGCATCGGCGCAAGCCTCGTGGGTGCACGGCTACGCGCAGAGCTAGCTCCCCGGAGCACACAAGAGCCGAAAGAAGCCACAAGGCCAACGGGCCCTTGGCAGGACCGGGGCGGGAAAGGATCGACGGGCGGTGGCCACTCCAGGGGAGATTGATAGGCACCTCAACCAACCATCTGGACGAAGCCCAGGCGGCGCTCTGCCGGTCCTCTCTGTGGGCTCTCTCTCCTTCTTAGTAGTCGTCCTGTACACCCAAAGCAGGGGGCCACGGCACTGGCGGGGGAGGGCGAGGGCGACACTCATGAAACAGGTGAGACATGCGGCATCCACGTGCAATTTGAACGGGCTGGTGGTATTCAGCTTGTACACGAGCTGCGTCCACCACTACGACGCCGGTGGCCAAATCTACCTGGATGTACACAAGGGAAACAAAGCAAACCGCAAAAAGGGAGAATAAATTTAAAAAAAAAAATTTTAAAAATGCTACGATGAGCGCTGCCGCCGGCCGGCAGTCTGCATTGGAGCCCTGTGCTCTGCTAGAGTGGCGCCCACAACGCAAGCTGCCGTTGCGTTGAGCTAGCTAGTGCACACCCCGTTCTATTATTCCCTTGTGGCTCGCTCCCACCCCCCGGCTTCATGTAGCTATCCGCGCCAACACACACAACAAACCCCAGCATCGGGAGGCGACATCTCTCGCCCGCGCGCAATTTTTTTTCGTCCGACGGCTACTTGCAGCCATATCATGCCATGCGCACGGAAGGAGAAGAAATTTTTTCTCTACCCGTGCAAAGAGAGACGACACGGATGGGCACAGCGAGAGAAGGAGGGAAGTTGGAGAGCTCTCAATTAAGATAAATAACGGCACATCTCTCCCTTCTTCTGTTCACGACTTTTCTTCTTGCTCCTCAGCAAGCCTCAGCTCTTCAGACCATCATCTTCTCTTCCAGATCTTTGCACTTTCAAACCTTTTGGGCTTCGGCTTCTCATTTCACATTCACACCAACAACCATTTTTTCTCTCTCCACACTTCTTTCAGCTCTCAGCTCAAAAGCCTCATTCTCCAGTAAGTGCCCCCTCCCCCCCCAGCTTTGCTTCTTGCACCCCTCCCAACGCGACCCCGCTAACCACCAGCCTCGCTCAGCCTGACTTGACAAACCAACACGCTCTTCCACACCCACTTTCATAGCCTGCTCCGGTGCTTCTCCAGCAGCAAGTTCCCACTCCTTCTTTTTCCTTCTCCTCTTTCTGCATTTTCCCATCTCCATCTGCTTCACTCCTTCCATCTCCTTCACTTCTCTCATCAGCTTCGCTCCTCCAGCGTCTCGGGCTATCGTCTGACACCACTTACACAGAGCTTTTTCACGATCATCTTCACGCCGTTACGAACCTGTCATCAATTGGTCAAGGTACTCCCCCACTCTTCCCCCCTCAACCTCCAGTTTCTAACCCGCAGGCCTGTCCCAGATACCAATCCAATTATCACTTTCACGAAGCGTTCGTACCATAGGCCCTCTTCCTTTTTTCCTTTTCTTGCTCCCATTGCTCACAACTCTAACCCAGGTTCCCATTGAGACGCTCTACTCCAACGTTTAACTAAACCATTTTTTATTTCACACTTTGTAAGTGCCGTTCCACGTTTCTGCCAAGTCACTCTAGATACTAACAGGCTTCCACAGAAAACCATGCCTTCTTACACCACTTCCACCTCCGCTTCCACTTCTTCCCCTCCCTCCTCCTCATTCTCTGGCTCCGCCACCTCTTCCCCGCTGTTTGCCCAAAACTCCGTGTTCAGCACAACTGTGAGTACTATTCCGCCCCTTTGCCTTTCACTCCCAGTTCTAACTCTATCAAAGTCTGTCAGCGTGGGCGGCTCCGCTCCTCCTCTGGTCATTCCCGCCCGGATCCTCAATGATTTCCAACGGTACCGGCTCGTGGATGATGATATGCTCTCTGAAGATCAGCGGCTCGAAACGGTAGAGTCTATGAAGCAGGGACTGCGTTCCGCAAACCGCCTGCTCGAAGAGGAGGTCAGATGCCAACTCCAACTTGACCCCAACGATTCTTGCAAGCTTGCAGGCCCCTCGTCCATTTCGAACGGACGCTTCAACATCAACGCAGCCTTCAGCGTTGTAAAGTCCGGGGCCAAGGGGAAGTACCGACTCCGACTTCCCATCCCATCAGCACACAACGAGGGAAAGTACCCTGGATCCATTGAGGAGAAGGTCCGTGTGGATGTTGGAAGTCAAGTCTGGTGGGAGAAGAACGTCTCCGTCAAGACGGCAGAGTTGGTTGGTTTTGGGTTCCCCTACGGGGGTGCACGGGTAAGATGATGATCCCAAGATATTTCTTACGTTTAACTAACCAGTATGCTACAGGTCACCCACAAGAACTACGTGCCCATCTCTGAGGTCGAGGAGGTGGCTAGGCCCACCCAGTCGGATGACTCGCAGGTCGAGGAAGGCGAGACTTGGATGTCTGACTACATCACTCGCTCAACTCACAACAAGCTCCCCTTCGCTTACCTCCTGTACAAGGTTGTAGACGATGCGGACAGCCTTCCTCTCCTGAAGAGCATGGCCAGTGTCGAGGACACGGTCAACCAGGACTCCAAGATCATCCGCTCGGTTGCCCGGCTTGTTGCTGAGCTCACCAAGACTCCCCTCACGCGCATTGGAAGCTTTCGCTTCAACGATGACGGGACCGTCACGCTCAGCAACAGGCCACTCTTCTCTGCTCTGACTCTCATGGAGCTCAACGGAGCCCAGCGCCTCAACCCTTGTCGGTCAACCTTTGACAAAACGAGGGACTTTGTTGGACACATGCTTGACCAGCAAAGCTCCCGGTTTGCCCGACAGCGGAACGCGGTCAACGGCGAAGTTGACTGCCGCCGCAAGATGTCGCTAGGCACATTCATGAGAGACATATCACCGAGCTTCCTCGCGCCAGAGCTGAACCAGGGCCCCTACTTTGTCCAGATGATGGACCTGGACATTAGTCACATCATGGTCAACGCGGAATGGGACATCACCTCCGTCGTCGACCTCGAGTGGCTAAGTGTCCTACCATTGGAGGTCATACAGGAGGCACCGTGGCTCACAGGGATGCTCGTGGACAGGGAAGGGGCCTCGTTCCTCACCCACGACGAAGGGCGGCGCATCTGGCTGAGCCTGCTGGAGGAGGAGGAGATGGCGCTCTGGGAGTCGGGCGCCCTGTCCCCCGAGCGGTGCCAGATTTCTGTGTCTGCCTGCATGGCCCGCATGCACCAAACCCGCGGCTTTTGGTTTGGAGCAGCGCTAACGTCCCACAACGGCATGTACGACGAAGTAGAGGACAACCTGGTTGGCAGCCACCCTCACGAGTGGAGTCGGGCTCTCTACGACACGCTCTACCGGGCCTGGGACCCGGCCAATCTCCCGCTTGCTCGGCAAAAGATGGAAGACATGATGGACTACATGCGGGACGTGAGGGATTGGTGTGAGCAGCAGCTGGATGATGACGACGAGGGCAGTGTGGATGACGAGTGGCCGGGCCGCGAGGATTAATGGGGCTTTCTTTTTCCCTCTCCCCCTGGAGCAAGCTGGCAGGCCCAGTGTGTTTGTGTGTTTGATATGAATGGACGGAATGGTTGGGCACTTTGCATGGAGTTTTTGGGTACACTTTTTCGGCGTTGGGGGGCGTTTTGATATTGGTCATTTCCGGGTTTCCTCTTTTGGGTCGGACTGTCTTTTCTCTGCATTTCCACCGCCGGCGCTGGCGCTGTTAGGCGCTGGCTTCCTATCGGTTGTGGGACTCTGCACAAGACAGACCATCAGTGTGCAGTTGGCGTGGGCCAACATTTTGTTTTTGTTTTTGTTTTGTTTTTTTTTTTTCACATGGAGCCGGACTGTATTAGCAGTCGCGCCAACCTTGCTTGGCCTTCATTTTTTTCCTTTCTTGCCGCCTAGAGTTGGACAACCGACTGTTTTAGCAGTTGCAAACATCTTGGCACGGTTCTTGGCATACATAGTATTTTCGGGCAATTTGTTGGTTCAGTTTTCCAATGGAAAAGGGGGACGAAAATAATCATCAGGGTGTTAGATTTTGTCTTTGATGAGTTGGGGTTTGGGCGAGACAAATTGACAAATACATGGACGGATACGATCAATCATGAGCTGATCACCTACCTAGCGCACACTCTGGTACACTATGACATGTTTTCCTTTCTTTTTTTTCACTATTGTTTCTTTTTTTTTTCTCTTTTCCTTCCTTCGTTCTTCCTTTCTTTTATTCTTCCACTTGGCTAGCTTACCCCGAAACCCTCCCTTTCCCGATTAGCAACAACCAAGTCCGAGATGGGCATGGCACGCGGGCGAGAAGCCATTGTGGAGATGATGGAATGACACTGGCTTCAGAGGCGCGGTGTGCTAGATCAAGACCTGGACCCAGTCCATGTTTCTGGTTTTTGGCCATTCGCAATGGGCCGATGTTTCGATAATTGCTTTTTCCCGGCTCGCGAATCTTAGTCTGATGACCAAGTGGGTTCGGATTTTGGCGATGGTCCCAATCATGGCAGCAAGAGCAGAGGAACCAGAATGCGCAACAGGTGGAGAGGTCTGGGCCGGATGTTGGAGGTTCCGGTTTCTGACGCTCGCGCGGATCGCCCAAATTCAAGACGACTGACTGATGGGCAACCCCGTCAGCATGGGACAAGGACAACGAAGAGCCCACCCGCGGGAGAGACGGCCGCCGTGTTCCAGGGTATGGGAAGAAAAAAAATCCAAAAGAGAGAGCGAACGGGTGCGGGCCGTTCCGCCAGTAACATGGGCGCGCGCGAGGAGCACATTTTCAACTGGGGGTGGTTCAAAGGAGGGGGGAAATGGACATTTTGGATTCCAACGAGCGGCAAAAATCCTTTAGGGGAATGGCCATTTTTTCTGCTTCCCCCCCCAAAGGAGGCAAGGGGAACGAACGTCCCTCAGCTGGGACACAGAGTTCAGGCCGTTCGATCGCCTGTTCCTCATCGGCTGAGACGTGGCTTCTCGATGAGCATGCAAGTGACAGACCGAACAAGGGAAAAGCTGAAAGGGACACTCTGCAACATGGCGCGCCAGGCCGAGAAGACGGACGAAAAAAAAAATTGGGCTATCGTGCTTTTCCCGTGTTTGTTCCTTTTTGGTCGAAGACAAGGTCAGCCACCGCTTGCGCTGCGCGCGCGGCGACGCATCGTGACAGCTGCGGGGGTGGCCATGTGCATGTGGCAATGAGATCAGTCACTTTTTTTTGTTGGTTGAGTTGACCGAGAAAGAAAAGAGCCAAGGGGGAGGGAAGATGGATGGATGCGAGGACGACACACTTCTGGCGCTTATTGCGCTGTCCGTGTCTTGATCGTCACATCAAGATTTGCTGCTGCTGGCTGCTTGCTCCCCCCCTCCCTCTCTCCACACGACGGGCCAACAGCCGCCGCAACCCTCGACACAACATTACACACACCACACCTGTCTGCACACACACGCGGACAACATGCAAATAGAACAAAACGGCGATTGCAGAAGGAAGCTAAAAAGACAAGGGAATCCACGGGAAAGAAGAGGAGACATGCCAACCCAGGACATCACCTCGGCACAAGCAGTTAGTTACACACAGCCTAACGGCACGGTGGTTTTTGTTCCGACAGGGGTCAGCAGGCACGAAACAAACTGGGCTGTTGCCTGTACGCACATGTCCGGGACCTTTTTTTTTTATTTATTTCGCATTGGGCATCATGTGTGGGGACAGGAACAGGCCAGGACAGGCCAAGCAAGCCAAGTGATGAACGCATGGAGAAAAGGGAAGCGAAAGCGTGGAAATGACGATGACAAGGACAAGGACAAAAGCTGGGACCACAGCGATGGGAGGGGAAACCTTGGCACAGGAAGAGTAGTACCCCAAGCATCAGAGCCAAGTTTGCTTGCTTCCCCCCCAAGAGAGCTTAGAGGAGAGCTTGTCCCGGGAGACTGACCCGGGAGCCCATCATGATGCACCTTGGGCCCCACCGACCAAGATCCAGGGACCTGGGCAAATCCCGGGGGGCCGCGCCTTTGCAAGACTTTAGCGCCCGAGCCGTCAAAGTGCGTGTGACGTGATGGACGCCGCCGCCGCCGACGCCGCCCGGGATGATGCTTTGCGTTGCGCTTTTTGCCTTTTGCGTGCTGGTGCTTGCTGGTAGTGCTTGATGCTGTATGCCCTCCCTCCCCCCCGGGTGTACTTTTGTGCTTGGAAGCTTGTGCTTTTTCCATGGTCCTGTCACGTCAAAGGGTAGCGGTAGCAGCTGAGGGTAGCGTGGGAGCTTGGATGCTACCCCTTCATCTTCTAATTCGCACCCATCTAGGCCAGCTCGAGCAAAGCGCGGTACATGGTGAGAAAATTAAAGAAGGGTTAATTTTTTTTTTTCACTTACTTGGTGTGCAATACGTAACGATGCGATACGGGCAAGTTTAGACAAGGGAAAGCTGGGCAAAGCTCCAAAAAAAGAAGTACGTAGCTCGATATGAAAATGAATCACGATCCTTTTTCCCATTCCCACTCATCCATCTTCCCTCCCCCCCCCTCTCGCTTCTTTTTATTCTACTACTTCCTCTCTCTCCGCCCCGTCCTTTTTCCCACATCCTTTCCTTTTTTATTGGTTTTTGTTTTTTTTTCCTTTATCGTCTCGTCTTATTCTAGTCTCCACTCGGTCGCATAAAGCATCGAGAAGCTCCAGCATCCAAGCATCCAAGCAGCAGATACGCCACCATTCGCCCATGTGCCAAGCTCCTCGGGTGTCATTCAACCACCATCTTCCAATACCACCACAACCACCACCACCCTTCTTCTCTTTCGCCCACACCATCTGTCCCTCCCTCTGATGACTTGACCTGCCCCAGCCGACGCAGCCCGTCAGATCCGACCCGTTCGACCTTCCGTCTCGTCGGTCCCCTTCGATTTGTCTTATCTCCTCTCTTTCCTCTTCTCTCTGCATCACATTGTCTTGGATTTTTTTTTTTCTCTTCCTCTCCCTTTCCCCACCACACTGTCTCTCACTGACTGAGTTGTCTACCTGCTTGTCTCTGTTTCTGGACTTCGTTTTTCCTCTTTTGCGTTTTGAACCTCGCCCGCTCTGCCCGCCCCTCCCCCCCCTCGATTGATTCCCTTTCTCTCTCACACACCGACCGTCCCCCGTTCACACCCCCGTCCTGTCTGTCGTCCACCTGTTCCAGATCTTTTTGTTGTTTGGCCGGCTATTAAAGATCATCACGGCCCCATCCAACAATAAACAACAACGACAACAACCCATGCACCACCAACACAACCCCCCGGAACATTGAAACCTGCGGAAAACGGAAGGAAAGAAAAAAAAAATACCATGGCAGCTTCAACGTCACGACCGGCTCCAGCTCCTCCAGCAGGCACTCTCGACCAGTCGCCTCGCAGAGATAATGCAAGGTCGATCCACCCGCATCACTCGTCTAGCTCGTGTTTGCTCTGCAGACCCCTGCCGAGACTGGAACTGACGCTTGGCTCCAGGCCCGTGGCCACCGGCGCATCCAGAAGAAGCCTCGGTGGTGGTGTTTCTCAAAGATTTAGGTACAAAGAAACTGGTCTTTTATTTATATTCTTTTTTTATTGTTCCATACTAATACCCCATCTCTAGTAATAATACATCCTTCACCCGGGATGCGAATCAATCATACCCCGTCGATCTACACCAGGTTTCGGCTCGGCTATTCCAGATTGCCGCCATGGATAGCCCCGAACGGGAAATCAGCCCCATGCGAGAAAGCAGCCCAGTGCAGAGGAGCAGCGACTACGGCTCCATATCAGACAGCTCTGCCATCCCGAGCCCATGCTCTTCGCCCGGCGGCACCAGAACACCCCCAACACGCGAATTGAGACGGCTGCGCCATGTGCAGAGCGAGAGGAGGCACTACGCCAAGCTCGTGCACGACGGGTCGTGGCCGTGGTACCCCATCCGCAGCCTGGACAACGTCTCCAGGGACCCCGAAGCCTACGACGAGATGCTGGAGTACTGGCAGTTCATCTACCCGCCGGACAAGAACGACGGCGGGTGGATGGTGTACTCGTACCAGTGGGCCAGGTGGAAGCGGTTCCGCAAGTGGCAGGCCCAGATGAGGGAGGAGCACAGGGACACGTTCGACCAGTACTTTGAGGACACGGCCAGCCGCCTGGACGGATACAACTGCACCCTCCACCTGAAGAGGGACCCCAAGCAGCAGGACCCGCTCACGACGTACTACGAGTACTGGTGCTACGAGCTGATCCGGCACGAGGAGAGCTGGTGGTACATGCAGCACGAGCAAGAGTACAAGGACGCCTGGGAGCGGCTCGTGGACTCGGGCGTCGTCGCGGAGGACGAGGAACCCCTGGACGTTGAGAGCCCGGATAGCAAGCAGAGCCGCGAGGACGAGAGGAAGCGCCTGCGGGAAGAGGTGGAGGTGGCCAGCTCCGTGCTGCTGCTGGCCGAGCGCGACCGGCTCGACCCGTCGCTCAAGAGGTCCGACGTGTACAACCTCCTCGAGGAAGCCGAGGTGCGCCTCGACACGGCCATCAACAGGTTCAACGCCCACAAGAGGTGCCTCGAGGAGATTGACCAGTACCTGCAGACCACGGCCAGCTACAGGGTCGCCAGGGACCGCTCCCACAACCAGGGCCTGCTCATGTGCTGGATCGAAAACGAGATTGACCGCATCAGACAAGGGCTGGGCGTCTTTCAGATAGGAAGCAACAACAACAACAACAATAATGGCTTCAACGTGGAAGCGGCGGATCAAAATGACGAAGAGGACGATGGCGACGATGAAGAGGAGGAAGATGACGACGACGACGATGACGATGACGACATGGCCATGAGCCACTCTCCCACCAGCTGCAGCTCCAAGCGCAACCGCTCCGACGATGGGGGCGTCGACAACCATCAGTGTCCGAAGCGAATCAGAGGCGACTGCCAAAAAGCCTCGCGCCCAAACGGGCAGCGGGAAATGTACAAATCATGTTCGATTAATGAAGAAGACGAATCTCTGTCCGATTTATAAGGCAGTGCCTTCCTAAGGGTTAGTGATGAGAGGGAAGATTTGACGCGCCTGGAAGAGAAAGGGAAGCTGGGCTGTGTAACCAATTTTATGAGGTGGGTGGTTTGGGCGGGATGAAAAAATAACGCGATGAACCCCCCGGCGTTGATGTGTATATGGAATTTGTCTAGTGATGATATCTTTTAGCGATGGGATGATTTCAGGCGCCCTGGTGGGACTGGACAAATGGTATAACTTTGGAGTCTCCTTGAGTATTTCTTTTTTCTTGTCTTACGACACTGAAAGCATTTCAGATTGTGTGATGGATTTTTTCGAGCCCTTTTCTACTTCCTTTCTTTATACATCTTTTTATTCTCCTTCTTCCCGATGGCTTGAATGGGAGGGGCGGAAGACTGAGCTTGTTGACGTTTGGGCTTGCTGCATGTCAGCCTCATCAATTCCCCGGGATGACTGCGAATCGGGTTATTTTTTTGGTGCTTGTGTACCACGGCTTGTGTACCACACTGAGAACGGGCAACACAAAAAGCAGTCTCCCCTTTCTTCTTTTTTCATTCTTCTCCTTTTCTAGCTCCTTTGTCTGTGCGGAAATTTGTTTTTTTTATTTTTACCCAAAACAAAAAATGGTGGGTATTCTTACTTTTATTTTTTAATTTTCCTCAAACAATTAAAATAAATTGTCCCATCTCGTCTAATTCTTGCTCTGCCTGCTCTGTTACTGTTTCAGCTACCCTGTTGTCGTTGTCGGTACAGCACACTGACCTTTTGCTTCCCTTACCCACAGCCACACAAATCAGCCACAGCCACATGTCAATGGTGTCTTTCCCCCTCTTTACCACTGTACCCCCGCACACAGACAGCCAACGCGCCGCCGCCGCCGCCCCAAGTGACCCGCTGTCCTTTGTGGCCCCCCTGTTCAGGCCCCAAGAGAGAGAGAGGGGGACCTGACTACCTGTTCGAGTAGTTTTAGTTTTGGGTACAAGCTCTTTGCTTTCTCTGCTCCTCTCTTTTTGACGCCATCACCAATATTCGCTTGGACCAGCCCTAGTCTTGGGACTATCCTTGCGGCCCCTCCTCGTCCCCCTCTGCCACGTCTCTTGCCCCCTTTTTAGTTTTTTTTTCTCTCTTGCTCGCTGGGTTTAGGCTGCTATATTTTTTTTTTCCTTTTGGGAAAGATTTGGTAGAGAAAAGAAACAAAAAAGCTTGTGGTTCTTTTTTTGCGTCAAAGGAGGGGACCCAAAAAAGTCTTGGAAATCCTTCCCTCTCCCTCTTCCTTGTTTCATCCCCCTTCCTCATACTCAAACCTCTCCCGCTCCTCATGGCCTGAAGTGAGCGTGAGATGGCCAATCCTGCCCCCCTTCGCCGGGGCTCTTACACAGGCCATGCTCATCCTCCGCGACCTCCGTCTCCCGCGCCACCGTCGTCGACGCACGCGACCACCACGTCCAGCGCCGTAAACACCACGACCGCCGCCGCCCTCGCCGCCTCCGGTAGCAACCCGCCGCCACCGCCGCACCACTCCTCCTCGTCCGAACACGCCGTCCACCCGTCCCTCCTCCAGCCGCGCGTCGCCGTCGTCCTCAACGTTCCCCCGCCCTGGCACCCGTGGCTGTTCGCCCTCCGCCTCGTCTCCGTCCTGCCCGCCCTCTGGTGGGGGCTCCCCTCCGCCCTCCAGCTGCTCCTGCGCGTCCTCCCCGGGCCCGAGCTCGTCGTCGTCGTCCCCGGCGCCGGCGGCTCCGCCCTCAGCATCGACGCCGACGCCCGCTATGCTCTGACCGAGACTGGCCTGGCCACCATATGGGTGCGTACACCTTCCTCTTTTGCTCCCCCATACCGCCTCGCGTGTATGTGCACGTGAGGGGGGGAAAGAGGAGGAGAACAACTGCAAATCACATAGAGTGCTGACCGTGTGGGATTATAGTGCTTTGCATCTGGCTATCTTTCCTTCTTCTTTACGGACTGCCTCATGTCCCGATGGTATGTTTAGTTCCCCAGGCATGTGAATGGCCGCCGTGAAACCAATGCATTGACATGTCTACTCCTCGACTAGGCTCATCAATTACACCCCGCAAGCGACCATGGTTCGCCTCATCACCATCAACGCAATCAACGCCTACATAACCGCGGGGGTTCTCTCCCTCGCCGGCGGCTTCCAAGACCCTCGTCTGCTTCTCCCAGGCTGGATCGGCATTGCAACGGTCCGTCTCCCCGGTTTCCCTTTTTACATTGCGTCATCGCCAAGCTAACACACCACCGTAGACCCTGACTATGCTGTATCACGTCACTCACCAGAAGATCAACATTCGCAAAGAGACCTCCACCTCCATCAACGTGTTTTCCATTGCCAGCTTCATCAGCATGGTCACCCTGCTGGCCCACATGCATGCCCACACCCCTGACTATCCTGATATCCCCCTGATTGCCTCGAGCCGCCGTGCCTGGGACGAGGCATCGCGCGTGGTCGTCCAGGTCCGTGGTAACCCTGAACATGGCGAACTGTAACACAGGCTTGGATACCTTTTACGTATTTACGCACCAAGCCCTTTTTTAGAACGGCATATTGGTATCAAATTGTGTCTGCAAGAGGAGGGTTTTGCTAGCGAGCTTGTTCGGTGGTGCTTTTTTTTTCCTTGTTCCGTCAGAAACATTTGATATCCCACTTACCAGGTGCTGTCAGGCCTTGGTTTATAATTTGGTTCCTCACGATTTCGGCAGTTTGGACGAGTATGGGAGTTTGGGGGGCGGTGGAGCATTCTTGGATGGTTAGTTTACTCTCGTGGTACTTGGCGTCTACGTTTTTTTCATCTTGTTTACTTCTTCACATGATTGGCACAGTAATTTTCGGAATCGAATTGAATTTGACTACTGCTGGGCTTGCCCAGAAGCTATGCTTAAAGAATGACCGACAAGCCATGCTTTGCCCGTAGCCTAATAACCCTCCTGCTGCACGAGGGCCCTGGATAGCCATGGGCCCGTAAACGAATGCAGTGAGGATACTCTTCTTCCAAAAAAGCCACCTAGAGACTGCTCCCACTGGTGGATGCCCGTCGTCCTAAACAGTCGGCGCCGAGCCTCGGGGTGTCCGCGTGGACATGCCCGGAATAGGCACAAGCCGGAGGCTATGCATCCCAAAGTCCTATTCACGCCAACGAGCCCGGGGACGGCATATGTTGACAGGACGACGGGGCATGCGCAGCTTTAGAAACCGTGGACCTTAATGGTCTTGGCATCGAGAACAAGGCCTTCCTTGTCGACGAGGAACTCTTGAACAACTTTGCGCTGATCACCCTGGAGCTGGATCACCTCGCCCATCTCGCTGTCGGTAACGATGGTGCCATTGCAGGCTGTGAGGGGGTAAAAGGTTAGCTTGTTATTGGTGTGGGGCGTTGGGTAGTGAGGCAAGCATACCGAACTTCTTCTTGATGACCTTGAGAATCTTCTTCTGGTCAAATTTCTTTGGGAGACCCTGGACAGTGGTCAAAGTCTTACGTCCATTACGCTCTGCGAATTCATGTTAGCCTTTGTTCTTTGTCGGCGTGAAGAGGCCGCGGGTATTGATCCGACGAGAGCAACATCGCACGTGAAAGAATCGCGTGCGCGTGTTGCTCGTTCCAGTGGATTGAAGCGATGCAATTGTAGGGTTGTAGGGCACGGTAACTTACGTTGAATGCGTATATGGATGTAATTTTGCGTCTGCTTGGTTTCTCCTGTGTCTTCGTCGGCTTCGGCGAAGGGGTCTGTCAAAGGTTAGCGTGAGCTCCGCATGTGATCAAAGGGGGAAGGGCAGGTAGGATGTGGACGAGCGGGGTCGTGGTCGCAAAGCTTGATCGTGATGAATGCAGGTACATGGCCATGTGCGTCGAACCGCAAACGGTGCTATTCCAAGCGCGGCCACCGACCATGCGAGACAACACAGGGATTGTGACGCACGCGAGGGGCGAGCAGCTGTGACGGTGACGGTGACGATGGTGGAAGCAGCAAGAGCTTGCGACAGAAGCTCCCATCGCGCCCGTCACAGGCGTTGGGGGGAAAACGTGGAGGGGATTTTGGGATACGGAGATGGATGACATACCGAAGGTCTTGAGATTTTCGATGGACATAAACTCGGAGGGAGCGGGGTGACCTTGGGAAATGGGTATTGTTGAATAGAGTGTTTTTTCAGCGACCGCTAGGTGATGAAGCGCCTCGCTGTGAGTGTGAAGAGGGGATAAGAAGCTGTAGCTTGGTTGTGCGACGGACGAGGGCAGAGTCGGGCGACCGAAAGATATTTGACGAGAAGTCGAAAGAAAGATGGATGCGCGGTGATGACCTGTTGCCAGTTGGGAAGGGGGAAGAAGGAGGGAGGGTTGTTAAAAAAGGAGGGGCACATGGGTGCTGCTTTGGTGCGGCAGGAGGGAGCAGGAGGCGAGCGGGTGCCTGAGAAGTGAGGCAAAGAGATGGCTTGGGCAACCCACCCCCCATGTGTCATTTTTTGCAATTCCATCGTCACCTGGTGACTAGCAGCCTAGCCACCACCCAGGTGCCCCTTTCGGTGCCAGCCTTGACCAATGCAAGGGTGCCATTCTAGGCTTCGGAGGGTGTCCACACAGACACCAGGGCACGTTGACACCCACCCCCTGCTGCTTTTGGCACCGGGTCACACCGCCACAAGAATGAGCCAGAATCGACGCCCAGCCTCGCCCGCCATCCAGCAAAGCCCATAGCAACCAACCGCCGGCTCCGTCCGTGCTTGCCCGCTGGGAATACATGCTGCTCCCCTAGGGGAGGGAGGCATAGCAAGCGAGAACGGGGGGCGCGGGCGCCGCATCGGACAAGACCGATACGGCTCCCTCACTCTCGGCTTGGTCTTGGGCCCTGGGTGCCCAAAGTACCAAAGGAATTTTGACGGGGAGCACGTTAATCACCACTAACAGCCCACTGGTCTCGTCACAATCCATGATGTCGCTACAGGATGCGAAATTTTCCAGGCATTGCCGTGGCTCCCCCCTTCTTCCCCCCTTCCCGGCTTGCCAGGGCCTTGCTGCGAGCCACCCGCACGGATCCAGTGATGAATGTCCACACTCCGGGTGGCTCTTCCGGGGCGCGGGCGCTTGGTCTGCGTGATGACTATTTGATCTCCCGTACGTGGACACATTTACAATGACAGACCATCCCTTGCCTTGATTTGCTCAGGTCCCGCTTTTCGCCCGTCCTGCCATGCCTCCCCGATAGCCCCGCACTCAGGCGAAACACAGCGCTGCGAGTCACAGCTGGCCGCGGCCGTCGTTCGCGTGACGCACAAGGCTGTGTCGCCGACATGTGCCGGTGGCATCACGATCTTGGGCACTTTAGGCTCAGGAATCTAAGGCTAGGTCGTGTGTCATCCGGAGAAGCCGCTGTTTGCCGTCCGATGTCTCGCCACCTTGGGTTCCCTGAATAGGTCCCCTTCAATTGTTGAATTTTCTTTATGACTCTTCTGCGACCGTGTCGTCTATTAGTCATTGTAGAGCGTCGTCCTACGTCTTACTTCTCGTCCCATCCTGGTGAATATTACTCAAGATATTCGTCACTCTCACAAGACTTTTCGTCTGTGCATCTAAGTCTGAGTTCATCTGACATTGAGATAAGAAGAAAAGGAAAAAGAAACAACTTGCGAATCCATTTTTATAAACCGCCATCCTTGACAAGACGGGAATCCATAAATGGCGGAGATTAGCTTTATATTGAGCACCCAATTCATGCGGCGGCATTCCCGGTGATCTTGTATAGCCGGGGGTTCCCCGTCCATTGGGCTGCAGCTGACCCATTGGCGGCGCCATTTCCCCAATCTCGAGATCCGGTCTTTTCCTCGATTATCCTTGACTTGTTAGAGTCGGGTGCGAGTTTGACTAGTTAAAAATAAGCTGCACGTTTCGCTAATCTCGCCCGGTTTCGGAAACAAAGGTTGAAATTCCAGTAAGCCACGGCCCCGGCGTGATTGGCTCAGTCACTTTGCCACTTCTTCCATGCGGAAGTCAGACCGGAAACGGTTGAAGTGCTCTCTGGAGCCAACAAACGACTATTCCCAGTGTTGGTGGCTTGTATGAGAGCCAAGCACAGACCGGAATGACAGGCTGGGAATCATGAGCAAGAAACATGGGCGCCTTGGGCGTGCATACCCAGGGCGATCGTTTTCTCGAGTTGTCTCTGGTGACCTGTGAGGCAACTGCTGGAACAGGCCCAAGTAGCCATTGCTGGCACAGCTCTTGATTGCCCCAGGCGTTGTGATTTGAAGAACGATCGAAACAAGTGACTGATCTCCATCTCAGCGGCGTTTGTTGGGTTGAGATCTGCGCGTTCTAGACCCAGTTGGTAAACTGGACTCATGTCTCACTTCCACAGTCGTGATACAGCGACGGTTTTTAGCTTAGCTGGACCGATATGTAACCCTTTAACAAACAACCACAGCCTAGTGAGAGGCAGATGGTTGGGTGTTGGCGCTCAAACTGTTTGATATGCTTGCATTGTGATTGGCATGGTTTCGCTCCATGGTCTGTCTTGGAAAGTAGCCGTGGATTGGCGAACTAGGCAACGAGAGGATCTTTGTGTCCTGTCATTTGTCCATCAAGTTCTGGGACCAAGCCCCCCGCACATTCTCTTTTCGCGGGTGTCAGCAGATGACTTCAATTTCCATGCTGAAGGGATGCCTTGAGATGAGAAATTTCAATTTCGCGTGTTAAACTGGTTGGTGGTGGTAATTATTGATTCAGATTTCCAAACGCAGGCTTCTTCTCACCCATACCCTATACACACTTGCCGGCATGCATGAGAGCAGACTGAGAAGAAATGTTTCTCAAGCTTTTCCCGTGAGACCTACATGGAAGCGTTCTTCTTGGCACGTATTGGGGAATATTTGCCGAATGTTTTTCTCAAAGATCAGCGAGTCTGGACCACCATCTTGCAGATGAGTCTCTGGCTGGACCGGCGAACGCCTTTGTTTCACCTGGTCTCATCCAACTCGAGTGATTGCGCATCCTCCACCTCACTCTGGCCTTTCTTTCTTTTTTTTTTGCCTCCAACAATGTGACAAGACGGATAGCTAGTGACGGGAAACTCTGGTGCGTTGAACTAGTGGCGAAGCAATCGCGCTGAGGGGCACGCATGAGACTAGCGGGGGAAGTAAAGCGCCTGCATCGGCAGTGCAATTGCGGGATGCCATTGGCAGGCGGCTAGGTGAATGTGACGAACGGTTCATGTACAATCTAATTCTTTCCTGGCCAAGCTCAGGTGGCTCGAGGCAGAGAGCTTCAGATTCGTTGATTAAGAGCTTGCTTGAGTGCATGCTCAGCCGCCGCGACTGCGGATAGATGCGCGGGCCGTACATGGCCCCGTCTTGCCCAAAAGTGTCACCGAAGCCTAATAGGGCAACGACGGCGGGAACGTCTGGACGGATGATTCCAAACTTGTCTTTAAGGTCCAGCGCGAGCTACTGGCGTCTAACCAGAACCGTCGGTCCAAAGTGAGACAGCAGCCGGCCGTCAAAGACAGAGAGACTGACAGGTTGGGAACCCGAGACAATTGTTTTGACCGAGGAAGAAAAAATTCAAAATCGAATAACGCCTAGCCGCCGATCGTTGCGGATCAACAAGCACGAACTGCCCTGATGGCGTGCGCCTCCTCCTCCTGAGCCACCATTTGCAGGAACCACGAGGGGCATTGTTGCGGTTGGTACACGAACCGGGGGCTGGAACCAACGGACCGAAGGCAAGGCCTTTTTGTTCGTTCGCTTTCTCTTGGTGGGCGGCGCTTCCTGGAACGATGAACAGATACACTTCCCGATTCAAGCACGTCACAAGTTCCGCGCAGAACCGAACGACGGCCCCTAAAAACGGCAACTGGGGCGGCAGCGTGCAGGATCTTTGTTCCCAGAACCAACACGAAAATGTGAAATGTGCATGCTCCAGAGCACTCATCACTGCTCCGGCGCTTAGAAGAGCGGGGTAGCCAATTAGCCCTGACCAGGTTGGACTGGACCAACAACCGGTACACTGGGCCAACAGAAGTTGACGAGATTGCGTTGTTTTTCTGCGCGGTTCTTTTTTTCTATGCTCTAAATTGCATTTTTTGCGCGTGCATCGTTGCTGATGGGCATGGTGTGGTCGAGGTTTGCAGCCGCATCGTTTGTCTAAGATGATAGGTGCGCGCGCGTCCAATAAGCAGCGACTCGGTCGACGAGGCCAAAAAAAAAAAAAAATAACGTTATTCAAACCTCCCAAGCTCCAGAATGGAGGTGGCACTCGGGCCCTGGCATGGATCCTTCGGCAGTACCCATTAAAATGCGTTTCCACTTTGTTGGCCGAGTTGGACCAATGCGACTCGCTTGTGGTGATTTCTCAGCCGTCTGTTAGTCGTGAGTGGCTGCGCCAGGCCGACTCGGCAATGCTTGTTGGTCGGCAGCCAAGAAGCGTCCCTGGTCGGCAGCACCAGGATGCAAACTACATTTGGCTGGCGGAATAAGGCGTTTTGTTGGTGATAGCACTTGTTGCCCCTGCTCGTTTCTTGGATCCCTAGTGCCAGTGTGACCTTCTCTTGTTTCGTGCTTTGTCGCTTGCTCGCATACAAATATATGGAACCCCAACCGTGCCCTCTTCTCGCTCGCTGCACATCACATCTCCAGTTCAAAGCTTCAATCCCCTGCCTTTTGATGCGCTAGTATTCTTCGTCTTTTTTTGTTTTGTTTTCGAAATTCCATGGGTTCGCTTCGGCCATGGATATTGCCGCTCTGTTAAGCTCCAATGAGAATGCGCTTCCGGCTCGGCCGAGGCCGGCTCCCGGGGTTGAGCGCCGGCGCCCTGCTCCGTCCAGCATGAATAGGGTTGCTTCGCTGTTAAACCCAGTCGACAACGAAGCCGTTTTGCACCGCACTAGGCGTCAATCCGCCCCGGTTAATGCGAACCTCAACCGCATCGCGGCCCTGTTGAACCCAAGCCAAGATGCCGTGGTTCCGCGCCACGTCGAGTCTCAACCCGTCCCGGGACGCCGCCAATCTGATCCGGCCGATTCTAACAGTGCCGTGTCTCTGTTGAACCCATACCAAAGTTCCCAAACTGTCTCGCATAACGAAAAGCCTCCGCTTGTCCCGCACGGATCGAATCGTATCGCTACCCTGTTAAACCCAAGCAATGAAGTGGTTTCTTGTCCAACTCGGGAGATGACTGCTTCGTCTAAAACAAACATAACAACCACAACCACAAACACAAACACACTATCAATTCTGAGCCAGGTAGCCTCTGCGGTTTTGGATCAAGTTGAACCAGCACTTGTCCCTCAGCTCGAAACTCAACAACCTCGACCGACAGTCGAACGTGTTCAGGATGACGTTCAGCTACATCAAACCAGAGTTGAGCAACCTCGCATTGTTGTCGAACGGCCGCAACCTGAAGTCGATCACTCTAAAACTGCAAGCAACCAGTATACAGCTTCCATCGAACAGTCTCCGCGCGTAATTCACTCCCGGCCTGCTGTCGACCGTCAACTTGAAGCCGCACACCACCACCATGAATCCGAACAGTCGCAATCCGAAGCCAGTTCCCCGCCGGCGGGCTCATCATCTGGATCGGAGCGAGAGTACACGCCGGCTCCTTCCCTCTTCCCGTCGCCTTATCCATCACCATCACCTTCTCTGTCACCAACCCCGACGCCGGCGCTGCTCCACAACAAGCACCACCCAGTGCTCACGACCGAGGAGGTCATCGTGCGAGCGGCGTGCAAGCGGATGATGGAGCGCAACCGATGGCCCAAGGAGATCCAGCGGGTGTGGAAGGAGCACGGGTCCAAGTCGGAAGTGTACGCCAAGCACAAGCTGGCGTGGGTGGCTCTCCAGATCATGCGGCACAAGGCTAACAACCGGAGGGGTTTTGCGGGCCAGTCGGAGCTGCGGCGCATCTGCGGGCACCTCCCGACGCTGACGAGGGACGAGCAAAAGCGCATCGTCGTCCGCATCCACAGGGAGCTGCTCAAGCACCCGGAGGTTGTGGCCCGCGTCAACCGCGCCTTCAAGCGCAGGAAGGGGTACTCGGGCGACGAGGACATTACGGGAGAGGACCTCGTCGTCGGCATCACGTCGCTCCGCTTTGCCAAGATATCGCCCAAGCCCACTCCCTAGGGCTGAAAAGAAGAAGAAGAAGAAGCGAGTACTGTGAGTGAGCCTTGTCTTGGCTTTGTACTTTGCGTGTGTTCTTGGGGAGGGGGCCTTTTGTCTTGTGCATCTTGCAATGTTTAAGGAGGGGTTTGTCGGCGCAAGGAGTTGCTTTGTCATGGCGTTTTCATGACGATGTTCTTTTGGGTTTCCCCTTGATGCGTAAAGGGTCACACCTTGGACGAGAAGAAGGGTGATGTGAAGGTTGTTGATTTCTATCCAGGCAAACATGCCCCAGGGAGGCGCAAGGAGACTGTGACCACAGGGGGGTCACGTGTCGCTCAGAGGGTGACCTCTGCCTTTGTTCATCACCCATCATCGTGCTTCTGGCGGAACGGTTTCTTTTCAGGTTTCTAGAATATGGCCGTCTTGTTTGACGACGGTCGGTTGTGCAAACAACGGGGCGCAATTGGGAAACGGGTTCAGTCAAGTGGAGGGAGGTTGGTGGCCTGGCGAGGCCTGCTAAAGTGTAACAGGAAGGAACTTGTGTCATTACGAAGGAAGGAGCCGGGGAGTCTTTTGGGTTTACCTTTTGCATTTTTGGATCGTTACAGGCATCATGTTTATAGCTACGGGGGCGGACGGGAGCAATGATTTAGAACAAGAACAACGAAGCAATTCGAATTATGAAATTAAAGTACAAAACGTGGTGCAGGCTATTTACATTCATCGAGTGTTGAATGGTCCCCCTACTTATCCTCATGAACCGGGACCCTGTCGTTATGCCAACCTTTTGGGCCCTTGAAGAACTACATCTACCATGACGGAACCCATGCACGAATGGGGGCATTCACCCTCTAAGCGGAGGCACCTGTCCCCTCGCCGACGGTGCGAGGGCTGACTTGGCCGTCCTTTTCGTGGTGGGTATGCATGGCCATGTGGTCTACCCAGTTCCCTTCGCCCTCGAGCATGATGCCGCACTTTTCACAGGGGAACTTTTCGAGGCGTACCTTTTTCTGGCCGTCTTCATCTACGTAGTAGTCTATCTCGTCGTCGTCTTCGTCATCGTCGGCGCGTCTCTTTTGCTTCGACTTGGACGTCTGAGGTGTGCGTGTTAGTAAAAATAATAATAATAATAAAATATGTCTTCAACCCCACTATCGTTATAAGTGAATGGGATGGAGGGGAAACTTGCCTGTTGCTCTTCTGTGTCTTGTATATGCTCCGAAGGCGCAGACACGCCGCCCTCAAAAGCATAGTCGGGCATCTCGTCCTCGGGCATAGTCGCCCACGGGTTGTAGACGATGCGGCCTATGTAGTTGACGTCGTTGTAGGCATCGTCCGCGGGGTCGGGGGGGATGAGCTGGTAGCCCCCTGGCAGCTCTTGGATGTTGGAGGGCAAAGACTTGGGCTGGGTGACATCCGAAAGGCTGGTAATGCCAACATCCAGACGGAGGAAGCGACCCACGGTATCACGGTCATTGAGGGATGCGGTGGTGGGGTCCATTTTTGGTTGTGATTGTTGGAAGGGGGGGTAAGTGATGAGAAGTGATGGGGATGGGTTCAGAGAGAGCGTGTTTCAGAGAGGGGGATCAACTTGCTTGGTGAATCGTGGAATAATGAAATATGGGCAGGGGCTGAGGAGAGCTGCAGAAGCAGAAGCAACAGCAGCACGCATGATTAATATGTACCCGTGTCGCGGAAATGCAGTCGGCCAAGGTAGGCAGTGAGTGGTGCATTCAAATACACACAGAAAGGTAAGGCAAGAAAGTGCACTTTCTTTTTTTGCGCGGACAGTGTCGATAAATCCAATATCGCACTCGGTCCAGATCCATCTCCCTCTCTCCACACTGCTCCCGCAAGGCGCTAAAAAAAATCCTGGCAGGGCATGGCATGGCATGGGGATGAGGATGAAGGAGGGGGGCGTGGGTGTGGGCGTGGGTGTGTGGACGTGCATGCCAACCATGGGCGTGCGAGTGCTCACTTTGGTCGCGGGCAAGCAGGGTCATGGTCTTGGATGGAGAGAAGAAAAGAAAAGATGGGGTATATCTGTATCGTCGTATCGTTTCCCTAGCCTAATCAGGCCATATATAAGAGAAAAAAGCAAAGAGATGAAAAAAAGAAACCACAAGCTTCTAGGCACCTCGCATCCAGAACAACAACAAAACCAAAAAAAAAACGCGGAACCCGAATGGCGCTGCCCCGGCCCGGCCTTTTGCTTCTTGCTTCGCTCCCTTAGGGGGGTTGCCTTGCATGCACTATTGCGTCGGGTATACTGGGTTTCCACCACTCGGTGAAGGCGGGATTCTTTGCTTTTGCCTACTTCCTGCTCGCACACCGCAGACCCCAAGAGAAGATCCAGACTCACCGTGTATTCCGAAAGCGCATGTACTTTTTGGCAGAGACAGAGAGAGGTTTCGGGTTGAATACCATGTCGTCGCGTCCCAGATGCCCTCGCCCCCGTATTCCGTTTAGCGCCCTCATGCAGAAGCGCGGCACGTCAGCTGTTACCCTCCTGGGCCTTGTTGCTTGCGAGTTGTTGGGCATTGCTGCGCCGAGCGCCGAAAGTTTATCAATCGTGGATAGTGAGTGGGCGTGCTTGCTTTTTTCTTGTCCAAGTTGTGAGTTTAGTGCTGAAGTACGGCGCTGGAGCGGGCGTAGTTGGTTGTAATGGTGGTTTGGGTCGGAAGTGGTGTGTTGGTACGGCGTCGTGGAGTTGCTTAACCTGGACCATGGGTGTAAACCTCATGAAAAGAATAAAGAACGTAAAGAAGAATGGTTGGTTTTGATAGCTGTGATGGTTGCCCCATGCAAGACAGTTAGACCGCGCGAAATCGTGTCTTGATGTCGAAATTGCTGGCTTTAGGAAAGGTTTTCGTTACAGCACGTTGCCTCCTGAGCGACAAACTCGCTCGCTGTGACAAGTTCTGAGATGTGCACGAAGAGAATCGTATCAATGATGGCCTTTTTGAGCTGCCATCATCGCTCATTCCTCTGAGATGCTCAAGTCGGTGCTCTTGCCATACATCAAGTTGGACTGTTGGTTCACGCCTCACCTGCCGACTTTCAGCTTCTCAAGCAGTTGGCAGTTGCCCCCTAAATACAGGGCACCAAATAGAAGAAGGTATACCCACAACACCACTGAAGGCTTCTGAAATGACTTCTTCGACTCAACCATCGCAACCTGCCTCCGCTTGCTGTCGGACAACTCCCGGTTCTATTGTGACAAAGCATGTATTTAGTACGCATTCAGAAGGAAACTCCATTTTATATGCCATGAGAATATAGGGCCAGCAGAACAGGTTACTGAAGTATTTTGGAACCAAGTCAAAGGTTGTGTTAGTGGAGGTGCGATACCGATGAACTAAGGCACTGGCCCCTCGCTCATTTGCAATAGTATTTCCATCCTCCAAAAACCAGCTCGAAGAATTCATCCAAACCGTCCAAATATTTGCTCTTAATTTTACGAACACCAACAAGCATCATTGATTGTGTTGACAAAGCCTTTCGCAAACAACATCCATCAGTAGCGGAACCCGATCGTAGCTTGTGAAGCAGCAGGAACCAACACCGGTAATAAGTTTAGGACCCTTCCCTCGTAACCACTAATTCCCGCCCCGTGTAACCTTGTAAATGTTTTTTTTTTTCATCATTCTATGCTTCACATTATGCAGACCTACCTACGCCATGCTCAAAAAACAACTGCCGAAGAGAGGCCACGCACACTCATTTTCTTGACCGCATGATTGAGACTTTTTAACTTTTGCGCGTGATGAATTAAAAAAAAAAGCAGCGACACGTAAATGGCCTATTTGCATGTCTAAGAACTTGTCCCCGGGACACACGCAAAGACGCATCTCTGCTTGCTGCAACGCACAAAAAAAAAAAAAAAAAAGAAGCGACGTTGGGGGGTGTTTTTTTTCTTCTCCTCACAAATGGGACACGCTCGCGATGTGGTCATGTCTTCAGGCACAAATTGCGTCACGCATCTGGAAGGATCGGCAACCCGGTCGCCCCCCGATGGCACCATGATACAGCATAGCATAGGGATGTCGAGCCAAAAGCTAGAGGGCCTTGGAAGCGAGAGACTGGCCGCCATAAAGGGCCAAGCGAAACTTGAATAACGAATGGGCGCGCGAATGTGGCCGGGTAGGGCCCGCGGGGGACCAGCGCTCCTATAGCCTATCGCCGGGTGCTGGAAGCCAATTTCCGCCATGTATATTGGCCTGTCGAGGTGCCAGCATCACTGACATGTGCACTCGAGTCGATTGGGAAACTCGCGTGTGGGCCCTGGCGGTCTGCGTTGGGCTTGGGGGGAGGGGAGAGAGGGGAGGGGACTGGGGGGAGGAGACAGGGGTTCGAGGCCTATACTGTGCCAGAGAGCCTCAAAGCCCTTGGGCGCTACAGTGCGGGCTTGCTTCACTACCTATTTATGTCTGTTGGTTGCAGTCGTCTCTTTTTTCCCACCCGATAGCACCCCGGCCCATCTTTCACCTTTGAATATCTGGTACCGAAACCCCCAAGCATCATTCGAGCCCAAGCTCACCAGACAAAGAACTCTTTTTTTTTTTTTTTTTTGTAGTTCTTTTTTTGACATCTTCTTCAGAAGAATATTATATATCCAAGAAACAGAAAAAGGCCCACCATGTCGATGATATTCCCGGACAAGAATATCAACAGTTCCGCCTTCTACCGGGGCCGGACTTGCACCATCGAAGATATCCCCAACACTGGCAACGTCCTCAAGAAGCGATGGCTCCGCCCGTACGACAATGCACAGACTGCTGCCATCATTTCCCATCAGTTCTATTCCGAGAAGCGTATCTTGGAAGGCCTGGTAGACCACCCAAATATTGTTACGTACGTTTTTTTCTGCCCGTCCCCATTCTCTTGCGTGCTGAATACCCAAAGACGGGCAACAGAATATTGGGGCAAAGCCTGACTAACACGCCTCGCGGATAGGATTATGGACTCGGGCCACAGCAGGGTCATCTTGAGAAAAGCCAGCCACGGGAACCTATCAGACTATCTTGAGCAGCACGGCGCGCGAGTTTCGCCGGACCAGCGCTTCAGGTGGTGCCAGCAGCTCGTGTCGGCGGTTGAGTATATACACAAGAAGGGCATCATCCACGCCGAGCTGCTGGCCGAAAACATCCTTGTCAACCAGGATGCTGACGGCGAGCTGAGCCTCTGGGTCACTGACTTTGGAAAGTCGGTCTGGCTGACCGAGAGGTTGATTGCGGACAAGCCTGCGTTTCCTATCGCCCGCACTCGCGTCCCCGGCGGCAGGAGTCTGGAGGGCGATCTTTTCAACTTGGGCACCATTATCCACTTCATCATCACCAATACATGGCCCCACAGCCAGCTTGCAGAGGCCGAAAAGATTGCCACCCAAGGCAGGAGGAAGATATATGAGGAGGATTTGCAGTGTATATACCCGCTCGACGAGTTCAAGCTTGCCTATATGGAGGACACAACCGTCGGGAACCTGTGTGCGCGCCGGGCCATGATCCGGTGCTTGGCGTCTAGCGCCGCCACGGCCACCGACGTCTTGAAGGCCATGGCCCTGCCCGGAGCCCGGTGAGCGGCGCCACTAGGTAGTTTGACCTAGGTGTGTGTGACTAGTTTCAGTGTGTGCAATAGGAGCCTTTTGTGTTTTTTTCTCTTCCTCTCAATTGATTTGGCCTCTTGAGAAGCTGCATGCATCTCTCTTTCTCTTCAGGTGTGTGCGACTGGCCTCTGTGGCACACAGGTGCAGCAGACCCAGCCTCTTCTCTCGTCGTCTTCTCACTGGGCGCTGTCGCTGTCCCATGCACTCCGCTTCTCGCATGCCGCTGTCTCGCCCGTGCCGAAGACACGAGCATGGTTGCCATGAGAAGGAACAAAACTGGTCTCATGTAGCCCTTGGCAAGCATGCCTCAGGCCGCAGAGCATGTCGGCACTGCACCGTACCGTGCCATGCCATACCATGGTACGCTGGCTTTGCGTCCGACACCTTGACTTGACACGAAAGAGAAAAGAAATAATAATAATAATAATAATAATAAAAATAAAAATAATAAATGCGGTAGTGTGGGGAGGGCAGAAAGCTAGCGAGGGCGGGATGCAGTGATGGTGGTGGTGTCTCCATAGACGCAGCTGCAGGCAGAGAGCGCCCGTCACATACTTGGGCTATCGCTAACAGCTACCCGGTCCGAAAGGCTCTGGGGGCCCAACCAAGCCGGGCTCCGCTGCTCTCCCTCGCATCGCGATTTTCGGGGCGGTGGCTTAGGCCTTCAGATCGAGAGACGGCGATTGGCACTGAGACCGGGGTCGAGATGAGGGGGAAAATAAAGATTAAAAAGCAATCAATTGTTTTATTTTTGACCTGACCCTCGTCATCCTTCCTTTCTTTGTTCTTTCCTTCCTTGGGGAGGGGGTGAGGGGAGCAAAAAGGAAGGGACCATGATGCGGTCGGGCACCCGTCGGGAATTGTCTCAAGAAGGGGGTGTGTTCCGAAGCAGGCCGCATGTCAAAAAAAAACATAAAAAAAATTAAAAATTAAAAAGGCGGTTGCGCTGGAGGAAACTAGGTGAATCAATCGGAAGGCGACAAGGGGGTGATGGATTCAGAGCTGCAAGTCACTCTGTCTGGCGGGTACAGCATAGGTACGTGGACGCGATGGGCATGGTGGTGGTGGTAGTGGTGGGTGGTACGTGAGGACAGAGGGGGAGAGGGGTGGTGGTGCAGGGCTGTGTTAGTGGTACATAGTCGGGCGAGCCAAAAAAACAAGAAACCAGGAAAGCTCAGGAAGGGCCAGGGCGCGCGAAGAAAGAGCGGCAAGGGGCAGGGAAGATGAGAAACGTGGCTCTCAGGGCGGCTGTGAGCCAATGGTTGAACATTTTGTCTCGGGTGGGTTGAACGGCTAGGGCTGATATGTTGTCCCTTCGGGCGGTTGACTGACGGCGCGCAAAGTAATTCCGCAAACAATAGATTTGGACTTCGCCATTAAAGAGCGGTCGGTAGTGTGCGTAAGCTCGCCTTATGGATGGGTGGCCCGAGCTCCCCTGTTTAGCCCGCTTTTCCAGATCGTATCGGGGAGGAGCGGGGGCCCACACCACCAACGGGTGATCCTGGTTGGGGCAGGCGGCTGTCATCTCAGACAATTGATGAGAAGGAGGGTAGAGCGAGCCACAGCGACCACAGCGAGAGCGAGAGAGAAAACATCGGACACGGGCCATGGGAACACGGACCACAAGCCATCGCGAGTGCGAGGTGCGAGTCGCTGTGAGGGCAGACCTGGGTCGCGCACCACGGCGCTCGCTGCAGAGCCACAGAGCCACAGAGAGCCACCGCAAGAGGGGGTGCGGAATGAAGTCAGTCGTCAGGCTGGCGGTAATGTTGCGAGGTGGTGGTGGTGGTGGTGGTGGTGTCTGTCCTACGCCCACCGGGGCCTGGGGGGAGGGCCATGAAACGCAGCGACCATGCACTGCGACGGCCTGAATTGAGGAGGAATGCTACCGCGGACGTGTCGGCGGTGTGAGCATGGCCCTTCTCCAATCCCCCCCCGTCGCTGCCACGATGCCTTCACCCACGGCTCGGCCGAGTCGAATAGAGTTGAAGCTGATGGACGACGAAACGCTCGGGCAGCTGGTTCCTCGGAGACCGGGCCGAAGTCTCTAGCTCAGGGCACCCCCCAGGGCCCCGGTTTAGGGTGCGAGTTAGCGTGTGGTGGGGAGCAGCGGGGGGATCGCCATCCAACCGCCTTTAGCGTCCTTCTTAGCGTCCTGGGCCTTCTCTAGGCGCAAGACAAGACAAGACGAGACGAGATGGTGCGTCTTGTTGCCGCCGCCGACACACTGCCTGTGCGCGCCTGCACAATCGACCTTGGCCGAGCTGAGTGCGGAAAGTACAGCGCCTGCGCAGTACAACCACTCCCTCCATCTTTTCTTTTTTTCAGAGAGAGGCGCTCGATGGTAGGCGCGCTAGACGGAGTGAGCGAGGCGAGAACGGGCTCGTCGGTCCCCCGCTCTGCAACAACCGGTCGTCAGCATGCTCTCCCCAGATGCTACTAAAGCTTGCCCCCCTCGTTACCACCCGCCTGGACGAAATCTTCCCCAACTGCCGCGACCCAGACAAATCCGACACGAACCCCTGAACCCACGACCACCAGCTCACCACTGGAGCACACCTGCGCTTACAACCTCCAAGACCACCCAATCTTAGAATTCGTCTTTTTCTCCAACGAAGTAGCCATGGCCGTGCTCTCCCGTATGCGATCCAACCCCAACAATCCGGTTAAAGTAAAGAAACCCAGAATCTGCGAAGAGCTAATACAGCCCCAAGCTCCTCCCGACGTGGTGCGTCCCTTCCCCCCGGTCACCTACCCCACGTTGACCCCGACGATGCCAAAAAGCTAACGTGCCGGAAATAGAACCCACCCGCTAATGGGATCTCCCTCAATGAGCGTAAGAAACCCTTAGCTGCCGGTTGTCTATCGTGTTGCTAATTACGTGCCGGTTCTAGTCATGGTGAAAATTCTCGTCTTCTGGGGCATGCAAGGCTTGGACAACTGCGTCCGTCTCATCGCCGCTATCCTGTTCCCTCAACCCGACCTGCAATATCTGGTGCTGCAATGCGGCGGTACCTTTACCCCAGGCACCGTTGCGAGTATCGGGATACAGATTGTGAGTGTGAATCAACAACCCCCGGACTGCTTGATCGTGTCTAACGTGGTATGAAAAAACAAGACCGATCGCATGCAACAGATCCACGGCGCCGGTATTGTACACCGCGACATCAACCTGTCCAACTTTTGCATCGGTCCTACTCTGTGGGATGGCTGCGACGAGTCTGCCACCATCTTTCTTATTGATCGCGGAACCGCACGACATATGGATGCCCTCGAGGGCGAGGACTCTTGCGTGGGGAACCCCATGTTCATGAGCGTCGCCGCCCACAGGCGCAGACCAGTAGGTCCCTGGGACGAGCTTCAGTCCGTTGCCTTTATGCTTTTCTACCTGCTCGTCGGCGGGTTTCCCTGGCAGAACTTCGTCTCTCCTTCCGGGCAGCTGAACATGGCCGAGGCCTGCATCATGAAGGAGGTTGCTAGCCCTGTTGATCTCGGCGTAAGAGACTTTCCGGGCTTCGTCAAGCTCTATGAATACATCCTCTTCCGCCCCACCGAGATGCCCGACTACACCCATATCCGAGACCGCTTTAACGAGGTTCTCAGGCAGGTCGACGAGCTGAATAAAGGCGTTTTTGACTGGGAAAAGCCCGAGAACCAACACTGAGCATGACGATGATTAATCATGGCTTCAGGGGAATGCCACCCACCCTCAGCCAGGGCAAAGGCTATGGCAGTCACAGAAAGTCATTTAACGGCCGCACACTAACGACACATGGGTAAGGATCATGGTGGGTTTGGAGTTTAGGAACGCGAACGCTCTTTGGGAAACAGGGCAGGGGTATGACTTGGGAAATTGCGTCTTCCATCTCTTGCTAGTCTTTTTATTTTTTATTTTATTTTAATTATTTTTAGTTGTAGTCTTCGGTTTAGCTTTCAATTGATTGTAACTGACCTTCGGAATTGCCGTGCCTATTGCTCTTCGTGACGTGTAAGATGCGTCTACCACAAGCCCGAATGGCCTTGTTCCTTGGCCAATCTCACGGCGGAACGCTCTGAGCGCAAACGCGGAAGTTGACACAGTTGATCATGTGTCCATGCCACTTCTGGCATGTCGATGGGCTTCCACACCGGTCCAAGATCCCTCTAAGAGGGGCCCCGAGTATCATCGGATGCATCTCGAGGTGGGGAGAGTCAGCGAGTGTCTCAGAAACTCCGTCATTACACGTCATTTCTCCAAGTATCTCGTGACGCCACATCTTGCATGGGGACGGCATGTGAAGGGAAGTCCTGGTCGTTGCTTTTGACGGGCTCTGACAAAAAGAGAGATGGTGGATGTTGGAGGGGCAAAAGAAAACATACCCTGCCCTGCCTATTCAAGAGATCAAGATTAGAGATAGCGTGTGTGCCCCCCGGGGGCTGCTTAGAGGCTGGCTGACTGTACCCAACCCCGTTTCAGCTGGGCACATGTGGGAATCCACACAACCATAACCCGCAGACAGGCTACGGACTACAGTAGAGCCTACAGTAGAGCCCACAGCCCGTCGCTCTCGGAGCCGCTGGCGGCGGGTCAGTTTGGGGATCCTCCCTCGTCAATCTCGGGTGCCATGGTCGGATTCGATCCCCGGGATACATGGGTTGGAGTAGGTGCCGTTGTCACCAAGTTTCCGCCCTCATGCACCCACACACACCCACACACACTCCCCTCATAGTACTACTCCTCCTTCTCCTCCACCACTGGCAGCTCTGTTTTGCACATTCTGCGTCAAATGCGATAGCCTCAGTTCATGCGATCCGCGACCTGGCCAATGACCACAACCGCAGCAAGCCATGAGTGAGCGATTTTCTCACCCTGCCTGCACGAGAAGCCGAGAGAAGAGACCCGACATATTTCGGGCCTGGCAACGGCAAACGCGAGCAGCCAACTTGCTCGTAAAACCCCCCCACACACGCAGAGGTATGGACCTATCCCAACGACAGCGGGGTCTCAGAGCTGTAAGCCCCCGAGAGCGTCGATCACTGCCAAGCACACAGCTAGTCATGACACAGTATTTTTTTTTTCCTTGCGGGTTTCGGGTGTGAGGGGAGCAGGACAGACAGTGAAATTACAAAGGCTGCTCCCGCGTGCGTCGCCGTCTCGGGCCGGGACTTTCTGTCATTTTGTCGCGCCCTGCACACATGGTATTATTTCGACGTTAGTCGGTGACGGCGTGTGTTTTGTTGCTGCAAAAATAGAAATAAAAATAAAAAATAAAAAACTGCCGGACATCGTTCTAGCTTCCCCTTCTCTTCTTCACCCCCCTGGCCTTAGGCCGGGGTACTTCGTGGATTGAACCGGGTTCGTCTCGCAGATAGATAGAGCCAAAATAAATCGCACGCCCCCCTCAGGATTCCGATTCACAGGTCCGAAAATATTTTTGGTGGGTGCTATCGTGGGGCCGCCGTCTCAATTCCACTAGTGCACATCCGCTAGAGGGAACCAACCGGCTAGACATGAGATGGGCTAGCTCCGAGGGGGTGTTGACACAGATAGCGCAATCACACTGTGCGCTTTGCCATCATAAGCATGGCCATAACAGACGACTCCCCCCCCCTTCGGTGCCAAAAGGGACCTTTCGCATTTCTGTGTAACAGAGACCGCAGTTGGTCGTGGGAGTTGGCTTGGCGAGCGCCGGGAACCATACGGACGCGCAGGCGGGCACTCTGACATGGACATGGATCTGGGACTTGGCCGCACATCCATGAGGCCCTGTGGAGACGCAGGCTGGGGGAGCGTCGTTGGTTCCCAGCCGTGTGATTCGTGTGATTCGGTTGCGGCTGCAAGAGAGAGGAGGAGTCGCGTTGTGTGTGTTATTAGCTGGCTGTCTTTGTCATGCCGCCACACTGCCGCTTGTTTTGTCGGCTCCCAGCCTGATCTGGCAGAAGCAATTCCTCCACGGCCAGAGCAATTGCTAGGCCATCGCTTGTTTTTCTTCTCTTCCTCTTTCCTTGGGAGGCCAGGAGGTCGGGAAAACACAGCCTAGTTCTGTCTGATCGACCCTGCCCTTATTTATTTTTCTTGCCCACTTCCATCTTCATCGTCGGAGTGTCGTCACAAGCCATGGATGAGCAAGACCAAGAGCCAGAGCGGCCGTACCGTTATCGGCACACCATCGCTCATCGCCAAGCTGAACGCGCTGCCGCTGCCGCGAACCCCCCTCGGCCATTGCTGGCGAGGACGGCGGACAAGACGGTGCTGGACAGCAGAGATTACCCTGCCGGTAAGCCACTGGCTGATATGCTAGAGCGCCGCTGGCAAACCATTGCACCTCAACTACTCCCTATGAAGAAGACTCCTGCACAGATAGCCGCCTCTGCACAAATAGCTTCCACACAAACCGCCTCAACACAGGCGGCCTTTACCTTTACAGGTAGCACAGATACTCCCCAAGACCAAAACCCAGGATTCACATTCGCTCCCAGAGAGCCAGATATTCCCCAATACAGGCTGGCTCCTCGATCTGTAGCCAATGCCCAACACACAGCCACTCTGCAACACACAACCACTATCCAGCAGACAACCACTGTGCAACAGACAACCGATTTGCTGCACACAACTGCTTTCCAGCAGAGGGAAAACCCAGAGCTGAGAGACGCTCTGCGGCAGCTACTTGCTCAGCAGGAAGCGGAACGGCAAGCACAGGAGCGAGCCCAGGAGCCAGACCCGCCACTCTCGGCAAGCGGAGTACCGCTCAACGAACATTATGGCTACTTGCCTTCAACTTCGAAGCCCCCCCGGGGCAGACCGGGCAGACCCAAAAAGGCTGCCCGTGCCAGGATTCAATACTCCCCAGAAAACCTCTATGACGAGGAAGAACAAATCAGGGATCCGCCACCACCATCAGAAGCGGACCTTCCAGAGCTGTACTGTACAGATTTCATCTCAACATATGAGGAGCCAATCATGGTGCGAATGCGCAGGCTCCGCATGGAATCACCTGTCAGAGACGAACCGCGGGTAACCGAGCAGCCGGATGACTCTCGTTCGGACAATACATCGCAGAGATCTAAAGGCAGTGAGGTTGCCTCGGGCCAAAGCGGACAATCTGCATCATCAGAACATGGGCATATGCCTCCACCGGCCTGGACGCAACGCCCAGTTGCGGGTGCCTCGAGAGAGTCTAAGGACGTGACCATGGCCGATTCGTCTTCGGCCTCGACGTCAATTGTCCGCGGGAGCGGCCAAAATCAAGACTTGACCTCTGCTGGGCCAGATGGAAATGCAACAAACTCCCAGTTGGGTGGTTCTCAACCAAGAACTCCCGACGCAGAAGATTCCGAACCTGGTCTTCGGCTGGGTACTCCAATTCTCGATAAAGGCAAGCCAGCTGATGCTCAGCCAGCCAATCCGCAACCGGCTAGCCCTCAACCAACCAATCCACAACAGGATGGTCCTCGACCGGCCAATCCACAGTCAGCTAGTCCTCCACCACCTGGTCCTCAATCACCCAGCCCTGTTCCTCAGTCAAGATATCCGACACGCCAAAAGGCTCAGCCGAAACCTCCCCAGCGCACCAGCGCTCGATTGCATAGTCGCAGACCAAATAACGATGACCTATCCGCCGCCGGACCGAGTACGGCTCAACCAGAAGATCCCCAAGCGGAAGGTTCTCAGTCTAGCAATGCTCGAGCGAGCAAGCATCCGCCAGCTGACTCTCAGCTCAGCTCCAGGCGTGGAGGCCGCAAGCCGAGTGCTGCCCAACAAAGCAGTTATGATCGAAAAGGAAAAGGTATTGACACGAGCTACCTCAGACCGGAAGACCGAAAAGCCACGTCCAAGCAAAGCAGCTATGATCGCAAAGGAAAAGGCATTGACACAAGCTACTACAGGCCGGAAGAACCCCATGCAACAACTTCAAAACGTGCCGGTCGTCGGCGAGCTGATCCCGGACCGAGCGGCTCTGGGCAACGAGATGCCCAGCAAGACACCTCAGAACCAGGCCCTTCCAGTGCTCGGCGGGTGCGATGGGACACTGGTAAGTCAGGGAAAGTCAAACCAGCTAATAAGGAGGACCGCAAACCTCAGCCCCGCAAGGGCAAGGGCAATGGCATGGGTTTAGGAGGTGTAGAGGGGTATTGGATAGCTCCTTGGGAGGTTCTTGATTCTGTACCGGATGACCCCAGGCGAGACCCTTCTCATCCAAAGCGTGACTGGGGGCGTGAGTATTGGCTGGGGCAAAAGAAGAAGGACGATGACTCCAAAGATGAGTTTAGCCTCCCTACCGGATTCGCTGTGCGGCGACGGGCTCCTGAAGTAGAAGAGCCAGGCCCTGACGATGACCCTCGAGACGAGGACCCCTTAGACGAGAGCGTGGGAATCTTTGTACATGCAGTGATTCCACGTGAAGGGAGCCTCAAGCCGGGGTACACGCCTCAATTTTATCCCAACAAGACCAGGGCCGACAGAAAAGCCGAAAGAGAAGCGGAAGAAGTCATCAAGAAAAACCGACAACCCGGTGAACACTATATCGGAGAGTGCGACAATTGTGGAAGGCCAGAAGTACGTCAGAGCATTTGTGTTGTTGCTGTTGTTGTTGTTGCTGGACGAAGTCCAACCCCTGACTGTCTTCTAGCGTCTCGAGAAACTTCCTCACAAGCCCATGGATGTGTGTGCACCGTGCATGATAAATTCGGATGTGCTGGCCGACTATCCCGCCTGGCGGCGGGAGCAGCGGTACCTGCAGCACCTGCAGCGGACGGCCCCACCCCCGACAAAACGGCTCCGAGACCAAAGCCCCGATTTTTCGGCCGAGGAACGCCCCGCGAAAACCCGACGCCTCGATACACCCGAGAGCCCTGGAGAGCCGCCAGGCCCTCCGAGCCCGCACCCAGCGGATGCATTCCCAGATCATTATTCCATCTCATCCGACTCATCGTCTTCATGCTCGTCACTCTCGTTAGACCATCTTGATGCACTAGACGGCCCCGAAGAACCTTCAGGTCCTTTGAGCTCACGCCCAACACATGCGGTCGCATCCTCGGCAGGTCATCTCGATGCGCCAGAGAACCCTGAAGAACCCTCGGGACCTCCCACCTCAAGCCCAGAGCTTGTAGTCCTGGACCCTCCAGCTGCATCCTCCGCCAGCGGCCTTGATGCACTCGGGAAGCTTGAAGGGCCATCCGGCCCAAGTCCACGCGCAGAACATCCAACCCCGGAGCATCTTGTTGAACCTTCGACAAGTCGCCATGATGCACTCCAAGGTCCCCAGGCGGCATTGGACCCTCAGAGTTCACGCCCAGGGAATCTGGCACCGATAAATCTTGCCGAATCCTCGACAAGCCGTCTCAATACACTTCAGGGCCCCAGAGAACCATCCGACCCAAGTCGACGCCCAGAACACCCAGCCCCTGAGCGTTTTGCCGAATCTTCGACAAGTCGCTTCAGCGCACCCCAAGGTCTTAGAGAGCCATTAGCCCCTCCGGTTTTATATCCGGGACACCCACCCCCTGAGCATTTTGCTGAATCTTCGACAAGTCGCACCAATGCATTTCAAGGCCCCCAAGCATCATTACACCCTCCGAGTTCACACCCGGAACATACAGCCCCGGGGCGTACTGTTGAACCCTCGACAAGTCGCCTCAATGCACTCCAAGGTCCCCAAGCTTCATCAAACTCTCAGAGCTCACGCATAGAACATCTGGCCCCAGGACATGTTGCCGAATACTCGACAAGCCGCCTCAATATACACCAGAGCCCCAGAGAACCACCAGCCCCTCCGGTTTCATACCCAGGACATCCAGCCCCAGGGCATCTTGCTGAATCTTCAGCAATTCGTCCCAATGCACTCCAGGGTCCCCAAGCGGCATTAGACCCTCAGAGTTCACGTCCGGCCCCAGGGCATCCGGCCACGGGACATCTTGCCGAGTCATCGACAAGCCGCCGCAATACACTCCAGAGTCCCAGAGAGCCATCAGCCCCTCCAGCTTCATACCGAGGACGTGCGGCCCTGGAAAATCTGGCTGCGTCTTCGATGAACCTCCTTGGTATAATCGAGGGCGACGAAAAGCCTCCAGACCCTCCCAGTATTTTTGACATAATCAACAATGCCAGAAAGCCTCAAGGCCCTCCAAGTTCACAACAAAGGCCTGTAGTCTCGAACCGTCCAAACGCATCCTCTGCACGCTTCGCTCCGCCTCCAAAACCTCGTCGGCGTTCTCCAAAGACTCTCTCTCCGCCTGCAAGCCCATCTCTCCAATGGCCGTCCACCAATACCACGCTTCCGCCTGTAGGCTCATTCGATTTCCGGATGGAGTCCTCGATAAGACTCCCGCCACCGGCCGGTTCGCATGGCCAGCAGTCGTCGATGCCAATGCCTCCTGCTTCATACTCGACCCCCAATTTATATGCCCCCCATTCAAACCCTCCGCCTCCTGGGCTTCCTCGCATGTCTCAGGCTTTTCCTCCGCCTCAGCCTCAGCCTTCGCCCCAGGCCGTTCCTCCACCTTCACCACGAAACTTTCATCCGCCTCCCTCACCTAGGAACTTTCACCCGCCTCCTTCACCTCAAAACTTCCATCCTCCTCCTTCGCCTCGGAGCTTTCACCCTCCTCCTCAAACTGCCCCTCCGCCTACACCTCCACAGGCTCTTCCTCCCTCACCACGAAACGTTCATCCTCCTCCCTCGCCTTGGGCTTTCCATGCTCCTCCGCCTCAAGCTTTCCATGCTCCTCCTCCTCCTCAGGATTTTCGTGCTCCTCCATCTCAGGCCTTCGTTCCTCCGCCCCAACTCCAGGCTGCGCCCCCACCTCCAAGCCCTTCATACGGGAACCATTCACGTCCCAGCTTCTCATACTTGGGCCCCCATCCTTCGGGCGCCCCAGCACATGAAGCACCAAGGGCTCTGCCAGGGGCTCTGCAGCTCCAGGCGGAGCGCCCAAGCCTACCACGCATTGGCGAGTTGGATCGGGAATTTTCAACTCCCCCAGAGCCCCGTCCGGACAATTAGGAAAATTTCGCTGGGGAAAACAGGAAGTGATTCTGCATAATTGTTCAAATTTATCTATGTGATGTCTAAAATCTGGGTTAGTGGGTTAAAAAAAAATTAACTGCAGAATTATGGTATTTCGGTGTTTGTAAGGCCGGAGTGTGTAGTTGGTTATCAACTCGACGGGAATATCGTTAGCTTGGAAAGATGGGGATTGCATGGGGATAAACTTCGGACCAGCTAGTTTAGCAGTCATGACCACTTGCGCGTTATTTTTGCACTTGCGCTGATTCATAACTCACTGGGCTGGTGCCCTGAACGTAATGGCTTTTTTGGTGTGTTGCTAGTTACTGCACAAGCCCTGCAAGACACCAACTCGGTAGTTAGTCAAGTAACTTTTCAGCCGCCAACCACGCAACGCCATCAACACCATCAACGTTGACGCTGGCCCTCATCGGCGGCTTCACCATGGACTCGGAGCCGAAAAAGCTAGTGTACGAGCCTGAGGAGCTTCCTCCAGGCTCGCCGGTTCCCTTTTGCCATGTCGACAAAACCGGGTGGACCCCCATGGTCCGCCACTCGTGTACATTTGCGCCTGAGCACTTTGAGACCATCATGGTGAACCTGGTGCGAAATCCCAACCTCAACTCCAAGTGGCTGTTCCGAGCCGACATCTTGTACGATGACAGCGAGCCGACCGCAAGCACCCAAGAGGCACAGGCTCAGGCGCCTCAGACATGGTCGATGCAGGACTTTGCCTGCGAGCGGACCATGGTTCGCAAGCTGATCCCGCGCAACACCATCCGCGATGCGCCGCTGGACCAGACGTGCTTTTTTTACAAGTCGTCGGATCAGGAAACCAACCAGGTGAGGACGCTTGTCGTGTACCGCCCCCACGCCACGGCAGCCGCTGAGCTGCCCTTCTACCACCCCAAAGTCGAAGGCATCGCCCAGCTGCACGAGTGGGATGCCACCACTAACAAGGGGACCATCTCTATCCACTTCCTGCCCTTCCAGGAAACTGCGCCCGCGGACCAGGCGAAGCTGGGAAGAATCGCCTATCACCTGCTGGAGCTCATCCACAAGCACGGGCACACAACGGCTGCCGGCTACACCAAGAGGGTGAACCACGACGTTGTGGTGCCCCGGGAAAAGTTCCAGGACCGGTATTCCGAGCTCAAAAACAAGTACGCCAGAGCCTTGGTGGAGGGATGGGCTGAGACCACGGACCCGTCCAAGCATGTCTTTGAGGATCTAGGCATAGCGGCATTTCTGATTGAGCTGTGGGCCGAAATGTATCGGGACAGTGCGTTCCCCGGCTTCGTCGACATTGGCTGCGGAAACGGGCTGCTGGTTCACATCCTGCAGCAGGAAGGATACTCGGGCTGGGGCTTTGATGCCCGAGAGCGCAAGTCTTGGGCACAGTACAAGTCGACTTCACCGTCAGGAGACTCCCTCCAGCGACTCCTCCTCCTGCCCAGTGTGGTGCCAAGAGAAGCCACCTGCGAGGGAGGCGGCCCCGTGAGCAATGAGGATATCCACAGCGGCGTCTTCCCAGAGGGGACCTTCATCATCTCCAACCACGCCGACGAGCTGACACCGTGGACGCCGATCCTCGCTACCATTTCCCAGTGCCCCTTCATCATGATTCCGTGCTGCAGCCATAACCTCACAGGAGAAAGGTACCGCGCGCCGCCGCCCCGCGACAGGACCAAGGGCCACTCGGCGTTTGCGTCACTGGTCGACTGGGTTACCAGGATCGCTGAGGACTGCGGATGGCGAGTTGAAACGGAGATGCTGAGAATTCCGAGCACCAGGAACACTGGGCTGCTGGGGCGAAGCCGGACCAAGTCGGCCGGCGAAGTGGATATCACGGCCGTGATGCAAAAGTACGGTGGCGTTGCGGGCTACTACTCCAACGTGGTAAAGCTGCTGAAATCGGCACCTCGCGGCCATTAGCCCTGCGGTGTCGGTTGAAGATGCCCCATTCTCTTGTCCCTTCTGGCTCCCAAGTTGCCCCGAGCCTCGCCCGGCCCTCACTCTCGCGTGCGCAAACGACCAACAAGAGACAAGGGAAATTGAAGCACAGGGGGCCCCGCACTGTTGCGCCACCTGGGGTGTGTGGGCTCTGTCCAGGTCTGCAGGCTGCCCTTCTGGGTGCTCCAGTGGGCGATCGCGTCGGCCCGGTTGGTGGCGCAAAGACAGCACCCACGCCGGATAGACAACGGGCCTGACCCTCTGCCAGACCCCTCTGGACCCTCTGCAAGGAGGCGACCGTGTGCTAGTCGACTCGGCTGCCTTCTCTCGAAGCGGCCAAGTCGCTTTGCGCGACTCATTAGGCAACGTCCCTAGTGCCCATTACGGTTGTTATCCCATCCTGGGCACAACTGGCCCCGGTTTTCCGCAACACGCACCAGAGTGGTCGGCCTCCCGCAGATGTGTTGAGCCCATCGCATGGCCAATACCTGGTTGCGGATGTTCCGAGTATGTCTCACTCTGGAATTCATGGGGCCTTCCTTTCCTCGAGGGAGCTGACCAGGAAAAAGCATCTCCCGCATAGACAGAGGCTGGCTGAGCGTGATGTGGCAGACCGATCGGCGGAGAGAAGAGAAGATGCGCAGTGTAAACGGATAGGTTTTGCCGGGAGTGTGGCGTCGGTGGGTAAACAATTGGTGGTGGGAGGTGTCTGTATCGTGCAAGCGTTGTTATACCTACCTCCCCTTCGCGGACTGAGCAGGTTGCCTTTGGATAGTTCACTCCCCCCAGTCCTCTGGCGGGCAGAGTCGAGTCCAACCAGCAAGCCACCCAGCAGGCAGATGACCTCTGAGATACAGAGGCGTTCAGCTTGCTGACGGATATTGCTTTTGGAATCTGGGCTCGGTGAGAATTTGGCGCGTGGGCTGTAAGATACGTGCCGGGGCGAGAGATGCTGTAGTTCTTGGTGGTGGCCGCTGTAGTCCAGGCTCTTTATCAGCAAGAGTGCGTCGGAATAGACTAGAAAATAGAGGCTTGCTAGCGAGTTATAGAGTGTGGTTCACGGTGCGTAACCAGCCACGGTGGTGAAAGCGAAAGCAGCCCTGTTGCGTAGGGGGTCACTCAAACTGGGAACGTAGTAGTATGGAGGTTGCGAATTATCTACAATGGTCTAACAAGCCTCCGAGAGGCCTGAGGTCGTGAGCACCTCTGTCACGTGTCGCCTCAAAGGGAAGGGGCGACGGCCTCTGCCTTTACGTATCAAGCAGTCACAAACCCGGCGCACTGCCCAAACCTTATAGCTTGCCCACCGTAGTTGATAGAGTGTTGACCCTGTAGCAGCCATTATTTGCGTTGCAACCGCCAAAAAAAAAAAAAAAGAGGGGAAAAGGTTGTCCTAGACCGTAGTTGTCGCTATTCGCATTCGAGGGTGGATGAAGCTATAGATGATGCGCAAGTTCCGTCCATCAACCAATTTAATGTCCAATTCTTGGAAATAAACCACTGCACCAATTGGCAAAGTTATGCATATGTTATTCCCATTTTTCCCAGTGTTCAGTCAATGTGCTACGCCGAGGCGTGTTCCCAAACACCCAGATCCGCTCCTAATTGGTGATGGCGTCCCTTGTGCGCCGTGTAGAGTAGAGCACTTGGTGTCACAAGGCACGAGTGCTGATTCCGCCCTTGTGATTCCAGCGCACAACCTGTGTAGTATCTAATTTTATTGCCGTGTTCACGTAGCATAACTAGGGGCATGCAGCATCGGGTTTTGTGGTTTGAAGGACGCCGTCACCAGGTTTGGCAGCTTTTTTTTTTGCGTGTGGGTGGGTGATACTGTTGGTGTTGCACAGCATAAACTAAACATACACGAGCAGGTGCTCAACCTCACCCAGAACCTGCCCCAACGTAACCGTAACGTAAAAGCTTATTTATTGTCGTAGGATGATGGTATACCTGGCCAAGGTAGTATCGAAACCCCCCCGGGCAGCAAAAAGTATTCTGGTTCATCAATCCCTTGTCAAATACTCCCTACCCTATACCATCTCACTGGTATCGACAGCAAACGACACAAGAGGAATACCACCCCTTTTCGAGTCTCAATCCATCATTACTTGACAAAGGAAGTGTTTCGAAAGTGTTAGCCCCAAGCTGCTGCACAGTTACCAATCACCGAGTGCTTGGGCAATCAGTTGTGGTTCGAGGTGAGCTGGATCCTTGTTTCGTTAACCATGGCACAAACGGTTCCACGATAGCCTCGTTTCCCTTTGCAGGGGGATGAGTCTCGACTTCAAGAGAAAAGCAAAATACAGTTCCACTGTCGTTATTATTGAGCGACTGACTAAACAGAAACAATAGCAGACGCCCCCATTGCGGCCCCTCTTCAAACGCACACGGCCTTTTGACAAACGTTTGCTCCTGCGCAGTCGTTACAATGACAGCAGTACGCCAACGCCAATACAATTGCAATGGGTGAGAAAAAACCACAATAGCAGCCTCGATTCAGATTCGGAAACAGCAATCTAACTATCGAGTATATAGTTCCCCCCCGAGAGAGCAGCGACTGCTTGTCAATGCGGACCAGATCATCATCATTGCCCGTCCGAACCGCACCAGGAATACCAAGGCTCCGCGACGCTACGCACGACAACTCCCTCGATCGTTCGCGATGGAAGGACCCAATAACAACGAGGAGAACAACAGCAAGGAGGACCTCCGCCGCATGACGCTGGCCCTCACGGACCAGGCCACGATTGAGCAGCTTTCCCGCGCCGGCCACGCCGCCCAGATGAAGCGCGAGGAGCTGCACGCCATCGCTCGCCGGAACCAGGAGCTCCAGGAGCAGCGGCAGTCTCAGCAGCAGCAACAGCAGCCGCAGGACGACCAGGAGTCCTCGTCCGAGCCGGAAGGGAACGACGACGACGGCGACAAGGACGGGGATGACGAGGATTCCGAGGACCAAGACTCGGAAGACGACGACTCTGACTCCGAGGATGATGACGACGACGAGAGCAGCGATGATGGGAGCAGCAGCAGTGATGAAGAAGACGACGATGAGTACGACGATGAATATGAGGATGAATACGAGGACGATTTCGACGATCTCGACCTTGAATTCAATGCCGACTTTCAACTCTAGCAGCAAGTACTGCTAGCGGGCTACGGCATGCATCGTGAGCCTCAAAAAAAAAAGGGAGGGGCCAAGTAGTTGTCCCACTAGCCTAAAGACAGAGAATAGCCCCCCGCCCCTGAAGCGTTTTCTTTTTTCGAGTTCAAAAGCACCACCGAGGGTTAGTCTATACCCTCTTTCACGAATTTCTTTTTTACAACAGTCTTTATTCTAACAAACGTTGTCGCGAGCAGATGTCCCGACAGCTTTCCTTTCAACACGGTATTACTCTGATGGGGGTCTGGCTGGGGGAACCCAAGATGGGGCTCTAGGGGCTAGATGAGGGTAGTCAATCCAAGCGTGAATACCTTTGACTGATACAGTGTCTCTCCCTCTGTGATGTGCGCCTCCACCTCAGACACACACTGACTGACTGAACCCATCCCACCTTCGGGACCCGCCATCCCACCCTCCCCCTCTTTGTCATAGGGAGCCGAGGAAGCGAGAGAAGGCTGGGACACGAGCATCTCATCTGATGGGAGACGCTGTTGGGGCATGCCCGACTACCCAACATTTTCTCGTTCTCGTCTCGACGTCGAGGCTCAGGAGGATGGCTAGGCGGGCGGATGCAGGCCGTAGGCAAGGACTCGAGACATTGCGGCGCACATACGTCAGGGAAACATGACGCTGGAGGAGAGGTCGAGCCGAGTGGCATCACCCCCTCGGACAGCCCTGAGGCGGCATAGTGCATGGTAAAGGAGGGGCGTGTTCGGGCGCCCCCCTCCCTTCGTATATGGCTTGGGCAAGAGCGGCAGGCGTATTGGGGATCTGCATTGACCCGTCTGGCGTGCTATTCACTGTAAACAACGAGCATTCTCGGTGTAAGTCGATATCCAGCGGGCAGCCGCGTTGAATCGGTGTGTTTGATTGGATGACAGGGGCTCCTCGATGCAGAGGCCAGAGGCTTGCACAAAGATCGGGACGCCCCTTGGGCTCACTCCCCCCCTTGCACCTCTACCTACGCTCGCTTGTGCGGTCGCTGTAAGCAAGAAGACTCAGATGGCGATTAAGAGAGACGTAAAAAGTAACGACAAAAGTAACCTGTCAATAATCGTGCATTAGAGAGATTTCATTTTGAGCTGGTGGTGTGGGGCCGGACACATCCTGGCAAGTCTTCTGCGAATTGATCGTATCGGTCAAAACGAAACCAAGGACTTGTGTGAGGTGGACCGGGGGCCAACAGGAGAAAGAAAAAGAAAAGAAGAGAATAAAAAAAAATCAATTAGGCTGAGGTGGTGGTCGCTACTACACTCTGCTACATTTTGCAGGGTCACCCTCCCGCGGACCGCCCGAGTCTACCGTCGTGGGCGCGCTATGCAGCTGTTTTATTGGCGGGGAATTGTGAGTGTGTGAAGCAGAGTGACGGGCAGTGGCCCCCCATACGTTGACAAGTTCTGGGCCCTTTGCATGCTTTTTTTCAGAACGAAGCCGACCAAGGGTGTGTTGGAAGAGAGACAAAAAGGAAAGTCTCACGCCCCCCGGTGCGGGCCGCTCGATCTGGTTGGCCGCTTGCATCAAGGGAAGGGAGAGGATATGCGTGAGGGTGTGATTGGAGCAATGGCCAAAAGAGGAAAAAAAAATCAAGTCAATAAAAGGTTCGTACTCCATGTACTTGCATGTGCTGTGTCTTGCTTGTGATGAGAGGAGGGGGTGTGTGTGCGTGGTTGTGCAGCACCAAGGCGCAAGCCATATGTACTCGCTTCTCATCTATGGCGCCCACGACCCAGGCCAAGGTTCTTGTGATGGAAGCTAGGGAACCTTGTGGCCAAGATATTCCTGATTTACACATGACGTTGACATGGATCATGATGCGTCGGGCGAGGGAAAAGAAAAGAAAGAGGCAACATGGGAGGGAAAGAAGAAACAACACGGTGACACCGGCTCCTGTATGAATCCCTCTCGCCGAGGTTGCCTCGCAGCCACCCTGTCATGTCGGACAGCGCCAGCAGAGTAGCAACAAAGCACTAAAAAAAAAAAGAGGCTTTGCGCCCGCGTTGCTTCTGCGGGGGGCGGGGGAGGGTGGGAGGAGACAGGCCTGGACCTGTGGCCCGGGGACTGAGTAACCTTGCGTCTCTTCGGGCTTCCCTTGTTGTCTATTTTCACTTCCTCGAGCTTATCCTTGCATCCAGGGCTCGACCAGGTGGGTTGTCGGTAGTGGATAGTGGGCGATCTGCGTCCGATGGACCATGTGCTCGAGGTGGTGAAAGTTCCATTTTGGGAACGACCGGATCGGGATACCTGCGCACCACCACACTTGCCTAACACACCGCTGCTCTCGCTCAAGAGTAACATGCGGCCGTGATGGCTTCATGGGCCCTCGTTGCACAACATGTTTGCCCCTGTCTCTTGTGTCGCCGTGCTTCGTGACCCCTCTTCTTTCCCTGGCGCTCGCTCGCCTCGTTTTGGCCCCAGCTGTTCCTGACGGATACCCCAGCATCACCCACCTGTCTCTCGCTTTTCTTTGCTCCTCGTTCCTCGTCTCTCGTCTCATTCTCGCATCTCCGATCGAGGTCCGATCTAGGCTGTGGGACCGACTGCCACATGGCCACAAGAGTTCCAGCAGCAGCAGCAGCCACAACTAACCACTTGCCACAGTCTGACTTGGCTGTGCCACGGGGGGTGAGGGGGGGACCTGTTCCTCTCTCTCACCCACCCTTCAAACAGAGAGTCCGCTGTGCCTCAGGGCTGCCTCCCACAGTGTCATCGTCGTACGTTAAAATGAATTGCGGCATCAACACGCTGCGGCACCGTTGACACCACCGACGATAGATCCGGGGGGAACATACGCATCATGACCACCACATGCCATGTAGTAAGCGCAGCACAGGCGGCAATGCTAGTCATGCTAGCTGACCTTTGCCCCCTAAAGGTAAGAAGTCCGGGGTCGTCAAGCTCGTCAACCGGGAACCGTTGCCGCAGATGCAAGCGTTACGGGCGTTGTGGGTTCTGCGGCGTAGCCCCCTACACCACTGTGTTGTGATACTCGTGCGCTGACGAGGACGTTGGCACTGCCTCATATCGCTCGAATGGCACAGGCATTCGGTCTTTAAATCTGGATTGCTGCAAATAATGCTGTAATGTAGAAGGTTTGCTTCGTCCAAGTTTTATTTCTGCAATGGAAATAATTATTAGGGTTGATTGTATCGCACTTGCCTCGTGGGCGTTGTTGCACGTCACCACCTGCCTTCCACGATGGTGCTGTAAAGGCCCCAAGAGCCGCTGTAAACTTAGTGGACTGTTCCCCTGTTTCCTGCAGTCAAGATCTACTTGTGGCGTAGGTGTGGGTTGGCAGCGGTTACAGCTGCAGCCTGATTCTTCAACCCTAACTCACCAAGAGACAAGTTTGCCCCTGGAGTGTGCTGGTTGATCTAATGACACAGAAATTTCTCAAACAGCCAGGGCAAAAGTTCTTATTGAGCCTACGCAAGAAATTTTCCGTTTTTACAGGGCAGTTTGGTGAATCCATCGTCAGTCGTTGCCTTCCATGCCATCATTCTTCCCTCTTCCAAGTGAGCTCAAAGCCCAGGGCACAACACACCCACAGACGTAAAATCTCAAACTACCACGCCATTATTTGGGAGCCGACAAAAAATTGCCATTACGTTTTGCATACACAGCGAAATAGTTGCAGAGCCCGAAGGATGGCATGTGGTGAGAACCAAATGTGATATTGGTACTGGCAATGTCCAGGCTGCGTAAGCATGCCCCTCCCTCCAAAAGATATCATCAACACACCTAGCCCAATAGATAAGAAGTGACTAAGCAACAATCCAACGAAAAAAGAAAAGAAAGAAAAACCTAAAACAAATACGGAAACACACAAACACACTTTTTTTCTGCTTTAGGAGCCAACCCCGCCAGGCGCACCCGTCAAATGCGCCAAATCCAGTAAATGTAGTGGGAAATAAAAAATGCACGACAACCGAAAGGAAAGAAAAAAAAGCCACGAGAAAATTAGCTCCCGGTCCTGCCCGGCCCCCTCCAAACGTCAGATCAAGGCCTAAAATCCTAGGGGCGATCAGGCCCACTTGTCGCCGGCGCCGGGGGCGATGTTAGTGTCGTGGTGGTGAGCTTGAACTGGTGGGGCAGGAGCGGGGAATGGAAAGGTGGGTGATGGGTGGATCAGAAGGTGGGAAACGTCCAAGACCTCACACACGTCCTCGTAGCTGGGGGGAAAGATTGTTGGTTAGCCCTCTTGAAGCTCAGAGTGGGGGGGGAGGTCATGCGCCCGCACGCATTGGGAACATACCTTATGAGGCCGTCCTTTCCGCCCATCAAATCGAAGACCAGATGGGGGATCTGGGAGGGGATCAGGAAGCTAAAGGGCATATTGGGTTGGAGTTGAAAAGGAGGCTGACGAGTTGTGGCGTTGGCTTGGGCCGGCCCGTGGCCGAACGCCATGTACCCGGTGCCTGTTGCGGTTAGTGAGTGAGCGGTCTTTTTTTTTCTCCCCTCGCAGTGGAGAAAAAGGATGCTTACTCTTGATCCTCTGCAGGTTGAGGAACCTGTTGACCTTGAGCTCATCCGCAACAAGCTGCAGGATGCGTGCCCGGCAGAGGTCAACAATGGAAATTTTGGCACGCCGGGTGTACTGCCAGCGGAAGCCGCGGAGACGCATGATACGACTCCAGGTGTACCGAAGCAGTCTCGTGCGGCAGCCCAGCTCGTGGGCGACCATCAGACAAGAAAAGATAATGAGGGTCCAGAAAGAAACAAGGTGGGGGCTCTGCCGCATCATGTAAACAAGCATTTTAATCAAGACATCAAAGAAAAGCACCCAGCAGTTGGGGTCTGCCACTGGGGGGGAGAGGGACCTGGCGTAGGCCGTGAAGCGGACCACTGTGCCAGTGTTCATGGCCGCGTTTTCCAGCGGCGGCAGGGGCTGCCCGGACTGGTCCTGGGGCGGCATGTAGGGAGGCGTAGGGCTCAGAGGGACCCGAGGAAGCCTGGGCGATGGCGGGTACGGAGGGGGAGGGGTTCCAGGAGAGAGCCCTGTGTTGACGTTAGCACTGTGCGTGTGTAAGCTAGGGGTAGAGCTACTGGGTTACGATGTCCCGCCTCCCGGGTGGCAGGACCATGGTGTGCCCCGGAAGCGGAACCAATGGCTGCTTGGGATGATGGACCATCATGCTCAGTATGGTAAGGCATGGTAAACACACCTCGTGCGGTCGCAGTGGACATCTGAGTCACGGGGTGCGCAAACAAGGCGCTCCTGTCGAGCTCAGGACCCTGATGCTCAGCGAATGGTGGCCTCGTAGGCTGAGGACCCGAGAGGTTGAGATACGCCGTAGCCGGCGGACCGGATTGCGCTGGCTCATCATTGTCCCAGTGGAACATCAATGGGTCGGAGAAATCGTCATCCGCCATCGCCGGGGTGGGGCCGCTACCGCAGCCAGCGTCGCCGTCCTCGGAATCGGAGTGCCCCCCCGGACAGAAATGTGGAGGGACCGGCATGTCCTCGGAGGTGGCCCCTGGGGTAACATGACCCTGGGCCTGCAGTTTCGCAATACGGGCCTGTTCCCTTTCAATGTACTCGGGGTGGTCCCGAACGAGGTGACACCAAAGGGGGGAGACCCCCGACAGAAAAGATACCTCGCTAGGAGAGCTAGGCTCGGTCATCTCGGGCTCGGTCGTCTCAGGCTCAGTCATCTCAGGCTCAGTCATCTCAGTCTCGGGTGTGTGAGGCTCGGGCATGGGCATGTCGGTATCTTCTTCGTCGTCAGTGTCAAAGATGTGTGGTGGCTCTTGCGCACGGTTGTTCCGACCGATGGGAATCGGTTCAGAGTGCGATCTGGAGGCCAGCAGTGGGTTGCTCCGCTCTCGAGTCTGGCGTGTGAGCGCTGACGGCAGACTCCTAGTGGCCGGCATGGCGCCCGTGTTCAACCACTGTAATTTTATTAGCGAAGGGGAATGGAGGTGCCTGTCCAAGGGGCGAGTCACACAGCAGAGCAGCAGTTCTGGACAGCTGTGCCAAGGGAGGAGTGGTAATGCCAAATGGTATTGGCACAGGGGAACTGAAGATGGGATGGTGAGGTTGTAATGGTAGCAGGGGATGGGAATCGGCGATGCGAGATGAAAGGTCACAAGAGGGACTTGGTCACGACAACAAAGCGGGGGGGACTCGAGGGCTCCTTTTAAGGACCCCAGCCTGCAACTGCGAGCGCTGGTTATTTCACAATTGTTTGTGTATTTTCTGGCTCCTCAGGCAGACAGGCTCCTTCAAGCAAACGCTTCGCAGGCGATCGGTTGACGGCGTTTGGCATCACCTCTGGAGCGGCGGGCGCTGATAGGCCCATAGGCAGCTTGCCGTGCGCCAATGCTCCCATCCGTCAAAGGCAGCCGGGATGGTCCAGCAAACGTCTGCTCACTACTGTCAGGTTTCGGTCAAAAATTTGATCAGACGCAGGATAATTCATTTTTGCTGTGTAACCGCCTGTATGTGCGTAACCATACCAAAACTCACCCCCATCGGCAAAGCGCAGCGTCGGTTCAGCCGTTTGTTGTACCTGATGTACCAGTGCCGGAGCTGCGACTTGTTCTGCCGGGCGCATCACCCCCTGGTTCGCAAAACGGTTGTTCACGGCCCTGTCTGGTTTAGCTCCCGATCTTCAGGGTTACCTAGTACCCGGTTCTGCCTGACATTCATCACCGCGATAAAGATCCGCCTAACTCGCGGGCGTTGATTCACCGGAGCTCCTAAAGCAACAATTCCTCCGGCAGCTGAGTTGCGGGTATTGAGTCACCGACAGAGATGCAATACTCGGTGTCGTCGCATTTGCTTTTTTTTCTGGTTGTTCCCTGCTCCCCAACGGTCACACCCCGTACCCTGGCTGCCCTCCATTAGCAGCTGCTACCGCATTGGAGAATTTGGAAAATACGGTTGGTGGGCTTGGTTGGGAGGAGGGGTGCAGGGAGCGGCTCGATCATCGCAGGACCTGCAATCACTTCCAGATCAGGGGCTTCTGCAGGCCAGGTAGAGATCAGAATCAACTCGAAAGACAACACGTCACCACACCCAGTGCACTTTGCCCTGAGTGATACCACGGTAGCGTCGTAGTGTGTGTATGTGTGGTGTGGTGTGTATCTATGTCTGTCTGTTCTGTTCCATTATTTTCTTTCTTTCTTTTTTTCCTCAGCATCCAAGTACCTAGAGCCTCGCCGTCTTGAGGCTAGCTGGGTGGACGAAGGCGCTTCCGCGCGTCCCACCCACCCACACATCAAGCACTGTGTCAAGGTAGGGCGGTGCGACCAGCCGAATACGACGCCCAGCCAAGATACATAAACTGCTCACGCGCAGGGTTTGGTGTTGTACAAATGCGCGCCTGGCATCATTTTGTCTCGAATGAATGACCTCGTGATCCAAGGGCATTGGTCGACGGAGCATGGAGAGCGGCACACTCCCTCACCCTCCCTTCCAGGCCTGAGACGCGCCGGGCAGTAGTGAGAAGCCGGTCGCCCCAAAAGGCGCGCGGGCACACAGGCAGAGAGCCGACATTCGAGACAGGACGGAAGGGGGCACCAGCATGTGGCGTGCTCGTGTCATGCCATACTTGGTTTTTTTTTTTCCTTTCCCCTCTCCTGGGGGCCGTTTGTGTAATGTGTAATGTGCAATGTGCAAATGCTTCGGCCACCACCACCCTTGTTGTCTCCCTTGGCACACAGTGCAGCGCGTTTATTGGCAGAAGGCGGCGGGCCCTGCTGCCGCCCGCTACCATGTCGCTCGGAGTCGGAGGTTTCTCGCGGGGAGAATTCGGGAGCCCACCTTGGCCGTCGCCCTCTCTGCTCCCCAATTGAGGCTCAATCTCTCGCTGGAAACTAAGGGCATTTAGTCTGAGCTTTAAGACCACGAGGGAATGACGCCAGGGCCAGATTGCCCCTCAAGGGAAAGGGCCGTCCCGTCGCCCAGCCTGGGTGGTGGGGGGAATAGCAGACGACACGAGACAAGCGAGAGGCCGGGAGCCATGGCCTCTGTGCCCCGGGCCAATTGGGCCAAGGCTGCGCTGCGTCGCGGCCAATCATGGCCCCCGGGGAGGCAGAACCAAATCTCACCTCCCTTCTCGCCCCGCCGCTGGAACGCTATCTGCCGAGTTCCCACCCTCATCTCTTGGTCTTGGTTGTGTGCTCGCCTCGGGCGGGTTTGTACTGTTTTGCCAGCGGTACATGGCGCGCACGCTCCCTCTCCTGTCACTTTTTTTGGTTCTTCTTGCAGGGCCCATCGGCGGGGGTGTGTGAGGGGGGGAGGCATTCAGCGGGGCTGCCCATCGCTGGCCCCAACGTCCAGGTGCCTGGTCTATTGGTTGAGGCAGGATCCCAAAAGAAAATACAAGAGAGAAGAAGCATGTGAGCGGAAACGGAAATCGGAATGGCGTGCGGGCTGCTGCTGTGCGTCTCAGAATGAGATGGACCGGCCTGGGAGGTGACAGGGATGGTTGGTCAATAGCGACATCGACAGTGACGGCGACGGCGACTACCTGCGGTTGCTTGTCACGGGCTGTACCTGTATACAAACGAGGACATTGCGGGCGAAACTAGGGGGAGGGGGGAGGGGCACCTCGTCCGACTTGACTGGCAAGGTGCAGCAGCAGGTATGCAGTGCAAAGCAATAAGGAAAAGGAAAATATGTGATTGTCTCAGTTAAACAGTGGACCCGTCTGACACATGCAACGCACCTCGCAATGTGTGTGGACAAAACGACTTTCCAGGGTGGATACAGGCAGGAAGGAGGGAGGGCCGGCGGGCGATTAGTTATCTCTTGTGCTCCGGAGCGAGGCACAGAAGGAGAGAGAGTCGCAGCGAAAACGTGGGGATACACGACATGATACTATGGCTAAAAGCCCGGCCACCTATTGGCGACTGGTCCCTGCCGTCTCAGCCACGAAGGGCAAAGGGCCGATGGGACTGGGGCAACCACCCCACGTCTTGCACACCGTGCTATTTCCTCCGGGCGTCATGCACTTTTTAATTTTTTGGGGGTGTTTTTTTTCCCTCTTTTATTCAGATTTGTTTTTATCGCGTTGGGCACAAGGAGGGCTTGAAAGACCATTACTGCCCGATACGACGTCGCAACGAGGATCCGAGTCAAAAAACCAAGTCAGCAGCAGCAGCAGCAAGCAGCGCTGCAGATCACCCCACCAACTCTCCGGATCACTGGTTGCTCGCCCATCTCCCGCGCTTCCGCCACAACCCGTGGAGTCACCGTCGCAGCAGGTAGCAGCAGCAATCTGGGATTAGATTAGCTACCGCTTAAACGTGGGTAACAAATGACACATTACAGGTACAGGGCACGGGCAGTGAAGGTAAGCCGCCCGGGTTTTAGAACAGACATGACGGAGAGAACAAGAAAACAAAAATAGGCTGTGAGGCAAACGTTTGACAGCCCAGCTGAGAAGGCAGCACGCCGATCAAGCACGCAAGACCACTGTCCACTGTGACTGCGTGCCTCTTCCCTTAGTGGCCGTCACATCACATCCACCATCACACTGCAGCCTCCCACACCGGCGCATGCAACAGGGAGCTGTCGTTCGCCCTCCTGGTTTCCATTAGGCAAGGTAGCCCGGGCCATCTGCTTGACCGGTGAGACAGAAGCAATTCCTCTCTCTCATCACCGCCGTTGTTGTCCATTTCTTTGCGTCTCGTCTTGGCAGCAAGCCGCTTAACCCGTTGTTGCCTTGTCACATTTGACAAAGCCCTGACCTCGTCGTCTTTGTATTTTCAACCCCCGCCTACACGCGCGCCCGTCGCCCGCCTCGCTTCGCAGCCCACCCGTCCATTATCCCGTATTCTTCATTACTCCGAAACGCCTCAGGCAGACTGCCCAGCGGCAACCGCTTTGGCCATTGGCCCGTCTAGAGCCGCAGGGCACCATCTGTGCTACTCCAGATGGCGGTCTGGCCTCCGGACATGTTCTCTCAATCGGGCAACCCACTTATCCGTTGCCCGGAGTTAAACAGCCTTGGAGACGCGTGGGTTCCTGAGGCCCCGAAATCGATCGGGCACCGGGTGGGAACTGCCGGCCACGCGCGCAGAACGAACCAAACTTGCATCCTGCACGACCGCCACCTGGTCTAGTTTTGCCCTATATCCCTCGTCTGCTTTCACTGACGTGCTGCTCTAGTCCAGAGGGCCAAGGTCCGGGCCGTGCACCAATTACCTCCAAATTGAAAAGGGGGGGGGGGGGAAAAAAAAAAAAAAAAAAAAAAAAAAAAAAGAAGGGTCGGCCCCGACTCTCGATCATCGATCGGCTCAGCCGGCCCAGGTTTTCAGATTGGCGGCAATAGACACGCTTCCCCCAACCCGGCCAAGTCTTGGGGCTGAGCCAGGCCCTGCTAACCGTCTCATTTTGCATCTGAGCTGATCGGCGCATTCACGTTTGACGTTGAACGATGGACCCATGCAAGTCAGGGTTTTTAGTGGAGTGCGATAAAAAAAAACAGCCAGGGGGGGTTATGGTACCGAGAATCTGGGGAATTAACCTTACCCCATGAACTACCGGGTCTCGGGACTAGTGCCAACGACCCAAGTGTCGCTTGGGGTATTTTTTTTTTTCTCCTTCCCACTGAGTCCCCCGTGTCAGTGAATTAGGTCCAGTGCATCATAGGATATTGTTCCCATCATGGAGACGGTATACAATAGTCGTTGGCAATGGACCGGCCTTGTTTCAAATGAATCCAAATACTTTTGTTCCTTTTTTTTTGGGCTCGATAATTCCGTGTCTTACGCCCATCTTGTTTCCACATGCACCATTCTCACTAGCATCGCAAGGGTACCTTGTCTGACTGGGGTTCCTCACACACTGGGTGTCGGTTCGGATATTTCCGGTGTCTAGAACTGTTGTTTTACTCACTTTATCATGTGTGAACCACCACCACCTTCAACACCTCGCCCAGAGCTAAAAGACATGATTTTAGGGGGGTAAAAAGTGTCATATTCATTATTCATCTAGGAATTGCAAGTCCATCGGTCAATCTGGCCTGGTCGCGTCTCCCCATTCCCCGCCAACACACAAAAAACTAATCATTCATTCATTAATATTTTCCCCCAAACGCCGGAACGCGTCCTGGTTGTTTTCCGATGATCCGATCCATTTCATTTCTCATTATTTCTTTCAATCATCATGTATCATGATCCCCTCCTTACGACGCATACTCGTACCGTACATGATCTCCCTCAATGATGGGAATCAGATACACCGGGGCCGCTGGAAAGATCACCTGCGCCAGGGCATACTCGCCCTGGAACGCTAGCTGAAGATGGCCGGACATGTTAGAGTACTCCCAGCCCTGTTTCTCACGCGGTCTCTCCCTCGTGTCGTGAAATAAAATCAACTGAGCTTTGCTGGCCGGGTCCACAGCAGCGAGGCCAAGTTTATCGAACGCGTAGACGCTAATCCCTTTGGGATTGTGATGTTCTTCGGCTAAAATAGAATCAGCCCTGTATGTTCCTACACTTCTCTGAGCTCCGTTGCTGTAGTCAATAAGCATCCCCTGGAATGAGCGTTCGTCGTTGTCACGCCGATAGACTCGGATGCGGGTAATGTCTTCGGTTAGAGGAGCCCAGGACAAATGCTGTGGCATGGAATCATTCAACGGAGGGCCAGGCTCCAGAGGATTCGACAAGTTGTTGTTCAAAATACGTTCTTCATCTCTTGGGTAGACACCAATCAAGTCGACTTGGCCAAGGCCGCGACTATTGTCAATCCTGTTGTAAATAAGTTGTTCTGCATCTCTGGAAAAAACATTCAGAGGCGTCGTTTGAAGCTGCCACGGCCCCACGTAAATTTCACCAGCCAAGTTAGTTGTGATCTGCGTTTGCAGTGTTAGTCAAGGTTGAGAGTCCTTTGAAAGTTGTATGCTACTTGCCTCGAAAGCGGGAGTGTAGATGCCCATCTCTCCCATTGGCACGACGTGAGCGCCAAAATTGGTGATTTCGTCACCATCCGGAACTGGGACGTAGATCCAATGCATATCATGAGGTGCATCAGGGGGTACCTCTACATCTGGCTTGGAACGGGTGTGGCCGTGAATGGCAATCAGCCCATTGTCAGGGCCGTACAGAAATGTCAAACCAGTGACAGATTTCAAGTCAATGGTATAGAACCTTGCCATGGGGCCTGAGGCTGAACCAGCCAGCTCACAGTCATTGAAGCTCCAGACACACTCGTCAAGGAAAAACGGTTCCTTGTTAGGAGTCCGGACAAGCATGCCAACCACGTTTGCCCCGTCGACAGGAACACCGCCATGGTCAGGCCCATAGAACTCTATGTGAGGGGGAGTTGGCGTATCCCAAATCTGGAGGCCAGGATGATGTTCCGGCAGGGTCAGGCGCCCCATATCCCACTATACGAACAAGTAATTAGCATCTGGTATATCAAAAACAAGCGTGAAGCGTGAAGAGGAAAGTACCTTGAGACAGAGGATAACCCCCGCAACTTCCCATTCATCCACCACAATGTAAGCTTTGTCGTCCGTCTTTTCTCCTGAGAAGGGGTCGGGCTTTCGTGGGAGGCGTTCGATTTTATGAATGCCATACGCATCCAAGGTGAAGCGAATAGTTGGAAGATTTCGGTGACGGTTCCTCAACTGGTTATAGCTGTCTCCACGCCTCCAATCTTTGACGACAGACAGCTCGACGTCCTCATGGTCGCCCTGCAGCATAGCAATCAGTCGCCAGTCCACTTCCATGGCCCTGGAGAGCTTCCAGAAGGGAGACTCGAAACGGTGGGTTCTAACCAAGTTGACAGCCGGGCGGGAGCCTCTGCGAGCCTTGAGTGGATAGGGTGACATGGCTCGAAGATGGAGCCGAGGAGCTCCATCGAAAGGAGACGATCGGCACTGCATCAGCCAGGAGAAACGCTTGAACACATTGTTTGTTCCATCCAGGCACGTGAGCCTGCTGAAACAGCTCAGGTGAAGCGTTGGGATCTCCCGGCGGCGGAGGGACTGGGGGTTCGCTGGAGAACAGTCCCTCTTGCGGCACGCCCTAGGCACCGGTTTAGAGCTGTTACGGTTCTTGTAACGGAAGGGTGCCAGAGCATACGCATCGATAACGTTTCCCTGGGGAGGATATCCGATGTGGCTCTCTGCAACTTCGGCGTGGGTGAGGGAGCCCTCGTATGAAGTGACTTTTGACCAGGTTAGTGCATTAGCATAGGCTTCGAAATAGGATAACAATTGAACGCACTTGCGATGACCCTGTCTCTCTGGCCCTCGTACAACCTCTCACAGAGGCAATACCTCTTGCTGAGGTGAAAATGAGGTTGCTGCCAGACCGTCAAGTGGCCGGTTGACGAGGAAGTAGTCCCAACATGCTGGGTGGGAGAGCGGTAGATGATGGAGACGGGTGCTGAAGCGGAGCCATCCATAACGACAAAAAATGGTTGAGAGGAAGAGAAAAAAGAATGCGGTAGCAAGTGAGGTCGGCGTTTTTTTTTCAGTTTGTTTTTTAGGGAGGAGTCAGCAAAGCTTTGAGGAAATACGAGGTTACAGGTGGAGAGATAGAGACAGAAGCAGAGACAGGGACGGCGTCAAGAGATAGAGACAGAGACAAAGATAGATAGAGACAGACGGACGGGCGGACGGACGGATGAAAGGGACGGACAGAGGAGTCAAGACAAAGTTTGTGAGACAGAGAAGAGATGAAGATGGAAAGAAGAAGAGGGGACGGGAAGGGAAAAGCACTTCGGGGTGTGATGACAGAGTCGGGCCTGGACACGGGTTAAGCAGCCTGGTCCCGTTCTGGAAACTGGAAAGTGGACTCGGGACGTCTTAATAGCGTTGTGTGGTTGCACCGGGGTGGGAGCTGACATAATGGAGTGCGGAACAAGGGCCTTCCCTGACCTTTTTTGAGCTCAGGCCAGGCCGGGATTCGATAGAGAGGGAGAGAGGAGAAAGAAAGAAAAAAAAAAGACAACAATGACGGGTCGAAAAAGACAACAATGACGGGTCGAAAAAGACAAAGAAAGGAAAGGCGCCCGCCCGGGGGTACCGAGTACGTACTGATACATGGGTGCGACTCGACCGGACGCGCGACAGGGAAGGGGCCGGCAACGCTGCATCAGCCACAAGGAGGGGGTGTCTTGGTTGGACGGGGGTGAGGGATTATCAACAGCGAGTGTGTCGATAGCCGGAGGGGGGCACCAAGTGTGGGAGGGGAAGAGAGAGAGGGCGAGGGGGAAACAACAAAAAAAAAAAAAAGAAAATGTTGCACCATAGGCATCCCATGGTAGTAGGGTTCTGCACGATAGCCGCTGCAGAGTTGGTGTGCTCGCTGGCAAAACCGTGAAATGAGGCCAGGCTTGCGATGCCAAGAGGTCACTCAAACGGCTTTTTTTACCCGTATTTTTTTTTTTTTACTCCCCCGTTTATTTTTCACCTCGTATTAAACTTCCAGTCGACTGCTGGCGGGCCGTTCCAGAAGGCATACCCGCACGGACTGGCGGACGCCAGAGAAACAAACGAGACTCCAAACTTGCGTAGGCGACGATGGGATGGGGGGGAGAGAGAGGTTAGAGGGAGGGGTCTCCCGTAGGTCCCGTCAGTGCCGGACTCTGGGCACCAGGATGGATCGAGTTAGGGCCAAGATGGATCGAGCTTGGCTGCCCCCCCTCTGGCTGAGATTTGATGTTTACACCCTGCCCAGGGTCAGGAGGGAGGGAAAAAAAAAGAATTAGGAGCCTTGTCAGATCGCTAGTTCCCGTGCGCTAACTGAGCGTTGTGCCGGCGCCTAGCGCAGCCGCGGCCAGGAACAAGGGTTTGCTTGTAGGCCCCAGGACTCTCTGTCTGTCTGTCTCTGCCAAAGGTAAAAAGGCCGGAAGCGGGCGACCGAGAACAGACAGGAACAGGACAGGCTGAGGAGGCGCAAGGCAGCAAGTAAGCCACAAGATGAAAGCGGTCGGACATGACGACGGTCGCGACCTGGAACGAAAGAAAAGAAAAAAGCAAAGAGGCAACGGGTGATTGCTTGCCCAGAACAGACAGGGCCATCAAGCACGTCACGGCGTCGTCATTCATTGTTGGACTTATTTTCCTCCATATTGCTTATCCGACTCGTGTCGTGCAGGTTAGCTAGCCGTCTGGGCTACTGTAGGCTTGTAGCATCCAGCAGCTAGCACGCCCAAGGGTTGCGTTGCCCGAGTCTTTTTCACACACTTTTGCTTTCGAGGTGCCCAAACGGTCCGTCCGCTTGCAGGGGGGACCCGTACGCCGGAGGCTTTGAGCCCTCGTCTGCCGCGTTTGGTCCCGATCCCATTCTCCACACACCGCCCACACCTTGAGAGAGAGAGAGTCGGCGACCAAGATCGCCCGCTCCACTCAGCAGCGATCATCCGAACCCTCACCCCTCCTTTCTCCGCTCGAGCTTCAGCCTCCGCCTCACCACCACCTCTCTGGTCCTACCTCTCTGTTCCCTCGCATTCCGGCCCCGTCGCACCACCTCTCGCTTACTGAGCGAGTTTTGCTTGCTTGCTTTCTTGCTTGCCCTCCCCCTGTAGCTCCATGTTTTAACCACCCGACCCTCCCACCATTTATTTTGTCTTTGGCAATATCGGTGCTCTCTAGCATATCCCCAGCCAGAGCGCGCCATGTCTCCCCCGAAAGACACCACGCTGGCTATCCCGTCGCTCCTCTACCTGCCGCCCATCCAGCTCGGCCCTGGCGCCGCCGACGACGACACCCCTCCCGAAGACGACGATCCCGGATACCACTCGGAGCCCGAATCCTCGTCGTCGTCGTCCGTCTCCATAGCTCCCAGCATCGAGTTCCCTTCCTACAACGGCACCCGCCGCTACCACACCTTTGAGCAGGGCCGCTATAAATTCCCCAACGACCCGCGGGAGCAGGATGTCGAGGAGCTCAAGCACGATGCCGCCCTCCGCATCCTCGGCGGCCGCCTGCACCTCTCTCCTCTGAGGCACCCCCAGAACATTCTGGATGTCGGCACAGGAACTGGATCCTGGGCCATTGAAAGTGCGTAAAAGCTACTTGTTACCCTTTTTTGTCTCCTCCGAAACCTGCATGTTTCTGCTGCTGACACTGTTTGGTTGGAGTGGCTCAAAACTACCCCGGCGCCCGAGTCGTGGGCACAGATCTGAGTCCAATACAGCCCAACTACGTGCCTCCCAATATCCAATTCTACGTCGACAACGCCGAGGCTGAGTGGGTGGAGGAGGAGGAGTCGGTCGACTTTGTCTTTCTGCGAAACATGGCGCTCGGCATCAAAGACTGGTCGGTCCTTTTGAACCAGGCGTACGAGTAAGTTGATACCTTTTTTTCTTTTGCTTCTTTTTTTCTTCCCTTGCAATGGGGACACATGATCCATTCCCGCCCGCACATGTCTCTTTCAATTTTGGCCCCCCGCACTACGGAATTTCACCTTTTTCATGACGTCTCGCCGGATTCGGACTAACATAACCCTTCTCTCTTCTTTAGGGCTCTAAAGCCGGGAGGCTGGATCGAGATCCAAGACTTCCAATGGTTACCCGGCTGCGATGACGGCACCATGCCCGACGACTGGGCCCCCTCTGACCTGGCGAGGCTCGTTGCGGACGGCCTACTGAAGAGCGAGGTCGACTCCCACGTTGGCAGGAGGCTCCCCCGGCTGCTGTCGCGGGCTGGGTTCGCCCCGATGGAGCCCGTCGTCACCAAGGTCCCCGTCGGGTCCTGGCCCAGGAGCCAGTCCCTCAAGAAGCTCGGCGAGCACATGCGCAGGGTCATGATGGACGGGGCCCACGGGTTCGCCTTCCTGCCCCTGCGGGACGGCCTCGGGTGGAACCCGGAGACGATTGACCTGTTCCTCGTCCAGGTCCTGCGGGCGCTTTCGGATTCCCGGGTTCACTCGTACGTCACCTATCACTGCGTCTACGCGCAGAAGCCCTTGCGCCACCACCACGGACATGGGGCGGCGGCGACATAAAAATTTGTAAAAATGGGAGCCCTCCTAACATATGATGGATTATGCCATCTCATTTGATGATGGACTTTTATGAGTTATGCACACAAAGGGAAATAGGGATTTGAAAACGGATCGGCGTTTACAAAAAAAGGGTACTACTGATATCACGGACTACCAAGGGAGGGGGGCATTATGGTCAGCATTTGGTCGTTGGTGGCTAATGAAAATTGGGTTGGGGGCTTCTCGGGGCGTGGATGGTTTCTTATTTTTTCTTCTTTTCCTTCTTGTCTTTCTTCCTTCTTTTTTATCTTCTCTTTGTAATGATGACAGGGTATGATGCTTGCCCTTGATATTTTTTTTAGGCCGGGACATTCACATAGCCACCTCACACTCACTCTCCTCAGGAGAATAATGACAAAAAACACACAGCATCAGCTGGGATTCATGGTTGATTCATATTTCTTCTGTATCTGCTATGGAAAGTGTCCTCCAATCTCTAATGTCTCGGCCTCTCTTTCACGTCTCACATGAATCAGGCACACTCTATTCTGTTCTTGTATGAGGAAAAAAAGAAACAAAAAACAGCATTCATGTCACATGTCATTCTTGCGCAAAATGAATCATCTTCGCTCCTCTGCTGTCTTTGAGCCCGCCAAGATGCAGTAGCATGATGTCAAGGTTAGAAAAGCTTGTCCCCCATTAAAAATATCATCCAGTTTGGTGAGAGAAAAAAAAAACACATAACTCCTGTTTGGTGAAACCAAATGCTATGCAAAATGAAGAGCAATTCTTCTAGAGTGCCCAAGGTATATACGCCGCCCAGTTCTTCCGGCAACCGAGGTTGTTCGGCGCGAGTAAGTGATAAAATGTTGAGTGGTAAAAATGACGTAGTTGATGAATTGGGGTGCCGATTACCAATTATTGCTCAAGCTTCTTTTCGTCCTTGGAATCTTGTTGGTGCAGCGTGTCCGCATTGGTGCTTGGCTCTTCCGAGGCTTTTGACTTTGCCTGGGGTGCCTCGGCGATATCGCTATTCACTTCCGCCGCCTCAGTGGCTACCGGTTTCGTCTCGGCATCTTCGTCCTTTTCGTGAATGGTCTCGTCCACATTAGGTCGGGATGAGACCTTGTCTTGGGCTTCCTCAGCCTTGGCCTTCTCGTTCTCTGATCTTTCTGATGACGATTCCTCCACCTTGGTGCTGGTGTCACTTGTGTTGGAGCCCGATGAGGCTGGCTGCTGGTCCGCAAAGCTGACCGTTCTCCTTCTCCTTGGAGCGACGCTGCCTTCAGGGATAGTATTCTCTGCAATGGTTTCCTTTTCCACTGGTGTCATGCCGCTAACGCTCATGCGGGGGAACTCGGCAGACTCTCTTGTGGGCGTCATGGGACGGATCCCTTGCAAACTCATGGATTGGATGCGTAGCGAACTGCTTCGGATTCGGCTAATCGGGGCTTGATCTCCCCGGTTCATCTCGGCATCCCACTCCGCAATGTCCTTGGAGCTCCACGAAGGACGGTGGACACGTCCGGTTCGGGGAAGACTGTTTACTGAGAACCTAGAGCTAGCACTATTAGCCCGGCTGCGCGAGTTGAGAGAGTGCGCCCTGTGCGGCACAGTATCTCCTTCCGAACCCGGCAAGGCGGGGAATGCTTCGACATCTTCAATCTTGGGATGGCGGCGCACTTCCTTGACGCTGAAGGAGGTTGGAGCTTCTGATACTGGGCTTGTATGAGCTGGCATATCGCTTGTTCGAGAGTCCATGTGCTCAAAGTATTTGATCCGAACACTGTCGAGGGGAGCAGGAAAGTCCTCTCGGTTGCGGGACAGGGACATCCAGCTAGAAACCAAACCGACGAGAACAAGAACAAGCACTGCCAGAGCAAGAAATGCTTGGATAATGAGAATCACGATTCCAATAATCGTTGCAGCAATGCGGCTGATGCTAAACGTGTGCAAAAAGGCAATGGAGAGGCCGGTGGTAATAATCTTGACAACCGACAAGAGCCAAACAGCAATCGCGGCATTCCTGGCACCCTCAAAAGGCTTGAGCTTCATGATAGCCACGAGCGAAAACACCTCGAACACAAACAGCCCGAATACCTGGGCGAGCGGGTTCTGTGAGCCCCCTCCAATAAAGCATGCACGCACGAACTGGTAGACCAGGTATGCGGCAAAGAACCACCAGCGCTCACGCCGGTACCGACCTGAAAGCCAGCCAAAACGCTTAATGTAGGCCGCGTCCTGGTTTGTAGACAGCCGATCGGGATCGTCATGGACGAACCTGATTCGGAAAAAAGGAACGGTGCCAAAGAGCCGCGGCTTGTTGGCTTGCTCCTCTTCTCCGATGGTGCTGTCGAGCGTTGCAGCTACCCACGGGATGCCACCGAAAAGCTTGCCCTGCTCCAGGCGAAGGGTGTCAGGGGCCATCTCATATTTGCCACCACGAAGCCTAACCAAGCAGGCGTAAACGGCAAGACCAGCCAAAGCGAGAAAAATGACAAACACTATAGCAGCAATGGCAGTTGGTCCAGCAGCAGAATGGATGGAGAATTGGAAAGTAGCCAGCGTCATCATCGTAAAGAACGCGATGAAGAGCGCCCGAAGCAACCCTGACACCGTATATCCCATCCAGTGAGAGCGAAAGTAGTCGAACCCATCCGTCTTGATCACCTTTACTTTGACCAGCGCATCTAGTGTAAATTTCGCAAACGCGACGAATATGACAATGGCTCCAAGAGCAACAAGAAGCCAGATGAGTCCAATAATGAAAGCATCTCGCTGGGGCACGTCAACAACCGATAGTGTTCCTGCAAAGCCACTAAAATCGCCAGGAAGAGGCAGGCCAGGGTCGCGCGGTTTCCCAGCCCAGTTGTAGTCGTACGGGTTGCTTGCGTTGTACGTGTCGCGGCGCGCAAAGGTATGCGCCGGAGAGACAATGTCTATGATAGCCCTGGGAATAGCAGAGCGCCCATAAATCTGCTGGCTCAGGCCGCCACCATTGTTGATGGTGACAGACCCGGCGCCGCCAACCTGGCTCGCATTCCCTGTGATGCCAGCAAAGGAGGCGAGTGAATCGACCATGCCACTGCTGGCAAACATGCCTGCGGTCCACGCAAAGTTGCTCCACCAAGCTGGAAGAAGGCTCGGCCAGTTGACAGAGAGCGCGCCCAGGAAGAACATGGACTGAAAAGTTTCGAAAATGACCAACAGAGAGAAGGAGTGGGCGTAGTGCATCCTAATGTGCGGAATCTGCAGGCCGTAGATGGCCGTCGCAAAGGAAGCCACAATGGCCAGGCAAACAAAGCCGCCCACGATAGACCCCACGATCTGGGGCTGCGAGAACGTCTGTCCGTTTGTCATAACAGCTTGGAAGCACCCAATTTCCGTCTGCGTCGAATTTGCAAAGATGCGAAGCCGGGCGAATCCTTCGAGGTCAGGGATGCCGAGCGCGATCGAGGGGAATCCCTGGGCGTCGTCGGAGGTCAGGTTGATAGCGGCGTACGCTTTTATAGGGACCGATGCCTTTGCAGGGCACATGGTGCCGATGCCGCCGGCGCATGGCTCGTATGTGGTGTTGAATCGATTCTGGCCGTAGACATCTACCTCGATATGCACTAAATCAGGTTAGACGTGCATACTCTAGATTTGGGAGGGCGCTATCACGTACACATTAGGGATTCCTGCCGAATGTTTGTGCTTCCATCCAGATGGAACAGCACGGTGAGGTTGTCGCGGTAGTACGCGGTATCGAATCGGGTGACGTTGAATAAGCTCTCGCCGTTCATGCAGTCGGCGAAATCGCCGGTGTAGAGGTCGGGATATCGACTGACATCGAGCTCCCGAGTGACGCCATCGATGCCGGTTCCATTGATGTAGACCTTGTCCCTAGCAAGAACCGCAGGCAACAGCGCAACGACGGATAGGAGCAACCCCAGCGCCCGGCGGAAGCTCGCGTCTGCAAACATGTCGGAGGTGAGGGAGAGAGGGTGGGAGGACCAGGCCGGCTGGATCGGGATCGCGGGCGCTCCCGCCCAAGTGAATATTCTGGTGTCTTCCCAGCAGCAGGGCGGCTCGTGTCGTCGTCGGGTGCTATCTCGAAGGGTCGGTATCGGCGAACAAAAACAATTGGGAAGCCCGGAGCGGTCGCGAAATAAACAATTCAGACATGAACCAGAAACCAGGTTTCAGGATGTTGGTGTCTCGGATCCAGTATCACAAATTGGCTCGGGCGTCAGAAAAAGGAGGCACGGTTCGGTCGCGAAGGGGGGCCTGGATTGGTGAAGCTAGCGGCGATGGAATCGAAGGCGTTCCAAACGAGAGTCGGGAGCAGGAGAGATCAGAAAAATCGGTCAGGAGAAAAAAAAGCCAGAGGCGAGGTAGGAAGAAAAAAAGGACGCCAGTGAAGTCCTGCCAGCTTGATGCTTGCACAGAAATCTTTAGGTCTTGACGTAGTGTCCCAAGAAAATAGGTGGTGGCGCAAGTGGGCGGGCAGCCACTGGTGATCGGCAAGTCCCTTGATCGTTTAAACAGCTTTGACAGGCGATGTGGCTGCAGCTCTGGCGTCTGAGTCTAGGTCCGGCTTTCGCTGAGGATGGTCGGGAGAGCAGCTCGAAGGGCGGGCGATGGTTGCGATGCCCAGCGCGCGCCGAAGAGAAAAAAAGCGCGACGGCGACGACGGCGATGATGATGATGATGACAATGTCTGGGCAAGGACCCAAGCGAGAGTGAATCGCCATCAGGGATTGGGGACGCAGAGTGGATTTTCGCAGGTGGGTTCGGGTGCGGCAGCGGATGGATCTCATCAAAAGAGGAGCCCTGCGCCGGCCAATGGGGGAAGCTGGGCATGCCAGCAGATACGCGCTCCCCTCCCAATCACAGGTCCCGAAGCGACCAATGCAGGTGCTTCTTTGAGCGCTATTCGGGAGCCGTGGCGCCACAGCACGAACCCTGCCGGGGGAGCATACCGCTTGCCTCGGAGACAGGTTTGCACCCCATTCGCTGGCCGGCTCAGCGGGCTCGTATAAAACACCTAAGTGTGTCTGGGCTGTCAGGCATTGGCACCAGAGGTCGTCATCACGCAGTAAAGGCGTCCATCCGCCTGGGCAGCGATAAATCAATCCCAATGCCAGTTCCTCGCTTCCAAAGAACGCCTCGTCGGTCGGCTATTTTTAATTTTCCCCAACACACTTGTGCCCCCTAAATCATGCTTGTGCTTGACACTGGTTCCTTTTTTGACACTGACTTGGCCACATGTGATTCGCTCAGGTCGTGGGCCAAACGCTTTCAGACGAAACGCACAACAAGCAAGAACTGGACAGGTTTCTCCCAAATCGCTTGCTCTGAGCCTTGCTTTTTGGTATTGTTTTTCGACGTCAACCCCGGCACCTGTCTAGAACCTCGTAACGCTTGTTTCCTCATTGTCCCGTGTTTCCCGTGTCCCAAAGTCTTGCCTGGCGTGAAATTCAGCACACAGTAAACCAATAGGCGGTTGATCCCACATCCCTCTTCTCAGTCTCGGCCCAAAAACCCAAAAGGCCCGGGGATTCCGCTCTCTTCTCCCCGTGCACAACTGAGATCTCACTTTGGCCTCTGCCACGTGCGGCCAGCTATCCCGTACAACTCAATCTTCCTCGGGTGGCTCGGCGGGACGGTTGGCCCATCATCCGATTGGGGGCTGGGGCGCGCTGATCAACGCACCACTCTTAAATCCGTCACGATGCGGCTGACAAAGTGGGGACGAACACCGACAAAAGATCGATAGGTAAAGTTTTTTTGTACCAGAAAAACAAGCACGCCAGATGCCCATGATTTTGATGCTCGATGAATCAATGCAGGAAAAGTTCGCCGACTGAGACTTAAATGCCGGCAAGCTCTTTGGTTATTTACATAGCGTCCAATCGGCGTACTTATTAGTAGCGTAGATCTGGCCATTCTATGCTAGCACATATTTTCCGCTGACATGAGCTACGAGCGAGTCGGGTAAAGATGAACGGTTTACCAATAGCAGAAAGTGACGGGTTATTCTAGGCGTAAGGCACACCCGAAAATTCGAAATTCATTGCGTTTCGAACCCAATGATAACCGATCAGCGAGTCGGGTTATGCATGCCGTTGACAGACGTCTTGGGGGTTCGGTATTACTGAAAGTGGGCCACAACGGCCATGGTCTTTGTTTCACCGAGGGATAGTAAGGGTGGAAATCAAGAGGCGAATGTAACCCAGCTCCATGGTGCATCTTTCCCAGTGGGGGTTTCTTTCAAGGCGGAAGATGAGCAAGGGCCCTTTGGTGCCAATGGCTTTGTGGTAAGCCAGCCATTTTCTCCTTCCCGGTATTTATTACTGCATTCTACTTCAACAACTGCGCCGCAATAATCATGTATACACCCACCAGCTTACTGTCTACCTCTATCAAAGTTTGAGAAATAGTTAGAAGTCGTAAATTAGGTTGAGATATCCATTCGTTGACTAAATGCACTCATGGTTGATTAACTGTTAGTAATTGCACCCCACACCCGGACCGGTGTCGGGGGCAGAGGAGGACTTGCACCCAGGCCGGTCTGGTACCCCTCTGGCTCTGGCTCTGGCTCTGGTTCTGGTACCCGTCTCTGGTATACCTCTCCATCTCTGGCTCTCGCTCTTGTTCTGACTCTGCCTGCCTCTGGTACCCCTCTCTGATACCCCCCTTCTGAGCATGCCTTACATCCATCAATCTCCCCCAGAGTGACCCAACCAGAGAGAAATGCTTAGTTTCGTCTTGCAAGCGGCACCACAGAATCAACACCTTCACAGGAACAACTCAACTAAATTTGCGTTTGTAAATCGGCCATTTTATTTCCTTGACCTATTCTATCAGAGCTTCTCCTCTACGTGATATCATGCCAGCAAATGTTCTCCGCGTCGGTCTGCCCCAACGCAATTGCATCTCTCTATCCAATCCCGTATATTCCGCGGGGTTTATCCCTCTTCTTCTTCAAAAACTCGCTAAACAAAAAGAAGGCTTTTACTGCCTTGGTTTTTCATAAACGCCCAATCCCGTCTCTTGCAGCAGGGACTCGATCGTGTCTCTGACCTTTGCTCGCGGCTTGCAACCTTGCAGTGGCAAGCCGACCCAGCTTTTTTGGTAATCCCATTGGTTCTCTTTTTATATAAACTCTGCCCTTCTACACACGACTCGCTTAGAAGCGGTCGAGGAGGCCACGGCTCTCGAGGAGCAGGATGATCTCGTGCACAGCGGAGCGCACGTTCTGCTTCTCGAGGTCGACGACGAGGTCGGGCTTCTCGGGGGCCTCGTAGGGGTCGTCAACGCCAGTGAAGCCCTTGATCTCACCCTTGCGGGCGGCAGCGTAGATGCCGCGGCGGTCGTTCTTCTCGCAGTGCTCGAGGGGAGTGGCGACGTGGACGAGGAAGAAGGGGCCGGACTTCTCGACCTGGTCGCGGGCCTGCTTACGGGCAGCCTCGAAGGGAGCAATGGGTGCGGCAATGACGGCGGCACCGGCCTTGGTCAGCTCAGAAGCGACGAAAGCGATACGGCCGATGTTAAGGTCACGGTCGGCACGGCTGAAGCCGAGCTCGGAAGAGAGCTCGTGTCGGACAGTCTCACCCAGGAGCATAGAGACAGGGCGGCCACCGCCCTGCATAAGGGTGGTCTGCAGAGCACGGGCAACCTGGTCCTTGCCGCTGTTCTGGTAACCGGTCATGAAGATGGTGAAACCCTTCTGGGCGGGCAGGGGGTTCTGCTCGCGGAGGACCTTGACGACCTCGGGGTAGGAGAACCAGGCGGGGATCTCCTTGCCAGTGCGGAGGCGGTGTCGCAGCTCAGTTCCGGAGATGTTGAGGGTGCGGGTGCCCTCGGGGATCTCGTTGGCGGGCATGTACTCGTCGCGGTCGGGGAGGTAGATCATCTCCTGGAACTCGACCATCTTGATGCCGAGCTCCTCCTGGTACTGCTGGACCAGGTGCTGAGCATCGTAGGGGCCGTAGTGGTCCTTGCCGTTCTTGTTCTTGCCGGGGCCGGCGTGGTCACGGCCGACAATGAAGTGGGTGGCACCGTGGTTCTTGCGGATGATGGCGTGCCAGAGAGCCTCGCGGGGACCACCCATGCGCATGGCGAGGGGCAGGAGGGCCAGAGCAGCCATGCCGTTGGGGTATCGGGGCAGGAGAGCCTTGTAGACGCGGACACGGGTGAAGTGGTCAATGTCGCCGGGCTTGGTCAGGCCGACGACGGGCTGGATCAGGACGTTGGCCTGCTGGGAGCGGGCGGCACGAACCGTCAGCTCACGGTGAGCTCGGTGCATGGGGTTGCGGGTCTGGAACGCAACCACCTTCTGCCAGCCGAGCTTGTTGAAGTGCGAGCGGAGCTCAGAGGGGGTGACTGCAAGACAAGTTAGCCAGGGCGCCTCGCGATCCGAGGTGGGATGGTGGCAATCTTACAGCGGAGGTCGAGGAAGTCGTAGTGCTCCAGGCGGTTGACAGCCTCGAGCTTACCACCGACGTAAAACTCCTTGGCGGTGTCGAAGAGGTACTTGATACCGGGGTGAGTGTCATCATCGCTGCCAAAGACCAGCTTGGCTTCCTTGACCCTGAGACACGCCCGTGTTAGCCATTGCGCCGAGTGCGTTGTTCTCCAAAAAAGATTCCACCTACTTGTCAGGTCGGTAGACATCCTCGACAGTGAGGATGGCGATGTTTCGGTCGTCACGGAAATCCCGGAGGGTGATTCGGGCGCCGGGCTTGATGCTCAGCTTGTCAATGGTGGCCTGGTCAACGTCGAGGTTGATGGGCATGCCAAAGAGGGCGCCGTCGGTGAGGCGGTTGTTCTCGACAACTCTGCAGGGGTCAATTAGCTTCTGCGTGGCTCAATTGGGGGTCAATTGCGCGGTTTTCTTACCCATTGTAGTCCTTCTCAGTAAGGAAGCCTGCGATTGACTCCGTTAGCAACTTTTTTTTCTCCTCCTTGCTTTCTCATGGGTCGTATTTTCTTAATCATGGCATGGGGGCACGATGCGGCGCGGGGGCGGGGGCGGGGCAGCAATCTGGCCGTGCGCCCATCATGGCATCCCCCCCCATCGGCCGAATCTCGGCGCCAGCCAAAAAGACAAAACAAAACAACAGAGCAGTAGCGCATACCTTCGAGGGGGGAGAAGCCTCCGTTAAGGATCAACTCAAGATCGCAAAGGTGGCGCTCGGTCAGGGTGAGGGCGAGGAGGGACTCGGCCTCGGTCTGGAGCTCGGCCTGGCGAGGCAGGTCGCGGGCGAAGAGGTCCTTGAGGACACCGCCGTGGGGAGAGTTGGCCATTGTGATGTGTGTGTGGGAGTTGCGCTGTTTGTGCGGCGGGTGTGGAGGGAGAGAGAGAGAGGAAAAGTCTTCAAGGGAACTTGAGACCTTTTTATGGTGTGGCGAGTGGTGGAAGCCGCAGAGCACGCAATCGCGGGGGCCGTTGAGGAGGGACGACGTGTAGGTCTGTGTAAGGCGGTTGGAGAGAGAAGCCAAGAGAAATAGTACACGGCTCTGAGGAGGGAAGGCTAGTAGTTAAATGGATGATGGGAGACGAGTCAAAAAGCGGATTGCAAAGCATGGGCGAGGGGCATTGATTTATCATCATCGACAGCAACAGTACTACTCGCACCCTCCTCCCATCCGGTCCCTGTTTAGACCACGACTTTGCTAGGGGGAGGGAATAAAAATTGCGTGGCCATGGCCATCCCCCCATGCCCCATGGTGGTGTCGGAGCCACGGGTGTGAGGGACATGGTGGGCGTGGTTTGACGAAATGGGCCCCGTTGCAACCAGGACTAGACTCCAGACATCTTCACCGTCGCTGGCGCGAGCGCAAAAAAAAAAAAAGAATGGGGTTGTTTGTTTTTAGTCTTGAATGACGTGCTCGGGATTTGAGGCTTATACATGCCGCCGACAGCCCTGAAAGCCAATGAGAGCGCTCCCAAGGCCAATTGCAACAGGAATATGGGGTAATTGCTTCGGAGCATCGCCGTTTGGTCGGGAAACCCGCCAAGCGAGGGCATCATGGGCAGTGGTCGTGTCGTGACGATTGGGAGCGGCGAGGCTACGTGGACAGAAAGCCACACCCGCCTCGGGTTGATGACGGTGGATGGTTCACGGCTCCAGGAGGGGCCCCCTTCACTGTGGCTCCCAGCCAGGGTCGTCGGCAAGGAACACCAGGGGCGCGTGGAGGCTCACGGGCCGTCGCTGCTTGGAGAGTCGTCATCACTGGCATGGGAACCAGCCCAGCTTCGCGGATATGTTTGGACGCCGTTGGCTCTGCAGATTGCTATTCCCATTAATCTGAGCCGCCTTGCTCCAAGAGGCCGGACGACAAGCATGGGTGCGCCAAGCTAGCACCACCTGCCGCGCGCTGCGCATGATGAGCCAGAGGGGTTGGCCTACACCAAACATGACGCCCTCGCTCAAGGGGGGGCTGGCCGCATCCACTGATTATACAGTCTATCGCCGACGGTCAGTTTCACGCTCTTCTTGTACGCGCATTCATCAAGGGCAGTGCCATGGGTGGCACCATCCGATCCCTTCAGACCCGGCCACTTGCTAATCTGAGCTCTCATGTCTGGTCTCCCCCAATGAGGGCACTTCAGTTGAGACATTGGCCTAACGCGGCCTTTTGCCAGCTTTTCTTTCTTTCTGTTTTTGCCCTCACGTAGCCACCTCTGCCATGGTCATTGATCGGGGCAAGGCTATGTATGTCGCCATTCGCATTGTCGATTTGCCAATGTCGCCTTTGCTCCTCGGTGCCGTCCACAGGGCCGCCGAGTCACCGAGGACGACGGCTGTCGGGCGATCGCCCGCCCTCCTAACCTCCTAACCTTCTCTAACTGGGGCACTGTTGTGGCGCCGGCCCCCTTAGTAATCCGGGAACCCTGCCCTGGTTGCATCGCACCCAGCCGAGACGGCGATGTGGATGGAGGGATCAACCAAAGGCGTGCCCCTACCCGGGACCGCGAGAGAGCACCTCGTAGCGCATGGCAATCAACTCCCCGGTGGCTGCCGCGCAATGGTCGCCGACTTCTCGGGGAGTAGGTTGATGATGCATCAGGACGCTGAGCCTGGCTGAGCATTGAATCCGCGTACGCACAACCCCAGGCTAGGTGAGGTGGCCTGTGTTTCGGGGAGTCCATTGGCCCCTCACCACGGTGAATGTCACCGCCCGCAACGGGGGGACCTGTTTCTCGAGGTACACCTTGCGCCGATCTGTTTATGCTGATACGCATTACACGTATTGTTCAAGGGGTCTCTTCCCCAAGCTTGATTTAACCTTGGTACGCAATGCTGTGGATTGTCTCGGCTCATTGTAGACCAGAAGCCGCGCGTTAAAGTGGCCCTGGCGCTTGCCTCGTAGGCAGCTGATGTAATGTCCAATTTCTCTTGCTTATCTTATCACTTGAAAGGAGAAGCCACGACAGAGGCATCCAAAGATCATGACTTATTCCACGGCTGCCGCCCTCTCTACTTTACTTTTCTCATGTCTGGGATTGTTGTCTCCCTGACTCGATCCATCTTGGACAGCACCCGCCATGATTGGGTAGGGCGGCCGGCCCGGGTGGTGTGGGACCTACAAGCGCCAAGATGCACCTCGCGCCAACAGGAATGATGGCAAATGACTTGAGTTGAAAATGGCTTGAGCATGACATATCGGCTTACATTTGCGACCAATATCACGTTGATGTCTCAGTGATAGTGTCACATGGGCCAGATGCATCTCAGGCTTGCACATTCGTCAAGCCTCTTTCACTGCGGGCTGCCAAATCAAGCCATGGGTTATCTTTTGCGTTACGGAATCACCCGGCAATCGCGCCAAGGAGGGGTTTGGCAGAAATGTGATGGAAGTTTGACTTTCATTGATTCAGAATGAATCGGTATTCCAAAAGCAGCTTCTTTTGCGTTATACTTCCCACAAAAAACCGCCATCACCAGCAACATCACCCGCTAACAACGGCACTTTGTGAACCTGGAGCAGATAGCCGAAGCCGGGTACCTAACTCCACACTCACAGGCGACCGGGACCGCTGTGACTGAGTTCCGGTAAGGGAATGGCTCCCGAGGCAATCGGAAGCTAATCATGCAACACATCATTTTGGAAAAACAAACGCCATCGCAGGCCAAGACCCAGTGAGGATCCGACCCAATTGCGGCACCACCACCGATTGATGCGAAAACTCCAGTCGCTGGTCGAGAACGACCCACGACCGACCGATGGTCCGAGCCGTATGTGATCGCTGCGGGAGGCCCTACACCTTTTTTTCCCCAGATGGGCGCGGCCGGCGAGAAATGGATATGATAGCGTCGTTTCCACCGCAGTTCTCAATGCCAAGCTCACTGAATTGGGCTACCAACTGTACCGTACGTACCGCTAACTGCAGGTTATGCTCAACTATCACCAGAGATGCTACCCCATTGCCCCGCAGGCCCTCGACGCAAGGGAGCTCAAGCCAACTTCTTTGGTCCAGAAGCTCCCGCCCCCACGTCTTGACCAACCAACTGCAGGTAGCAACTGAATCGTGGGCGATACGTAGCTCGGTTTGACTGGCCCTTGAGTATCAGTTCTCTGCCGGCATATCAAAACAAGTAAACGAGGAGCAATCTTATGCAGGGTGGCTTGGTATGCCTCAAAAGAGGAGGGGTAAAATGGTTCGCAATGTGACAATTGACGGGACAGAGCCACAGCTGAGGAGAAGGTAGCAGTAAGCGCTTGTGCAGAGCCTGAGCTAGTGGCGGGAGCTCTATCACACTCGCGGCTCAAACTATGTCGCTAATTTTTATAGGTTTGAGGTATAGTTCCGAACCTTGGGCCATCAATAAAAAAACTCCCTGGTCGCCATTCTCTTTTTTTTCCCGGCCAGAAATTCGTTTTCTGGCAGGATTTGTGGATTTTTTGAGGCAGCGTCTTGTGCGTCTGTGGCGTGTTTTGATCGACGCAATGTGACGACGCTGATACGCCATGTTGAGACAGGCCTGAACCAGGCTGCGAATAATAGTTGCCATCCACCCTCATTTTTCGTAGACCATTGAACGAAAGCCATGATAGGACAATAGGAAAAAGCAAGGCTTTAACGCCTTTTAACCATGATCCATCCTAGGTGTGCAGTAAACAAGACGGGGGCGGGGTGGATGGAGGGGGTGGGAGCACCTATAATAAGCCCCCAAGGTCAACCCCGAGTTGGGATATCTCATGATTCCTCCCCAACACACTTTCCACTTTTGCTATTCCTCCAAAGCTTTTCAATTCCAACTTGTTGTTCATAAAATCAGCTGGGCGCCCGATTCACCCGGGTGTGCAAGTCACCTGCACAAACCACCCATTTGACTCCTCAAACACTTCCCTCGTCCACTCTACTTTGCTCACGAGCCCTTGCACCTTGAAACCTCTGTTCATCTACCCTGTCCGCCAAAATGGGTGGTGACTTTAAGCGTGACGAAGACTCGTCCGTCGGGTCTCGCTCTCCCACCCTCGGGCCGGCCGGCAACTTTGCACCTTCTCCAGGCCACCCCGGACCGTCCAACTTCGACAATCCCTCCCCGAGCCACCTCCAGCCATCTTACAACTTGGCTTCTGACGCTGACGCACGATCCTCCGCTACGTTGTCCGACCTCGGCTTCGACCAGAACCGTGATCGGTATCGCCATCTTCAAGCAAGGGTTGATGATGAGGAGGATGAGTACATGGAGGTCTTGGACGATGACGATATACAACCGCAGTCAGACCTTGCTAGAAAGATAGAGGCGATTCGCGCCAAGCAAAAGGAATGCTACGGAAAACTGGACACGCTAAGGCAGGAACTGAACGAGCTGCTGCCCGAAAACGAACCTGGCCCGGATGACTTACTCGAGGGGGGGGCGCAGTTGGATCAGAGGAAAGAATATGCCAGAAATCTCTTCTACGAAAGCCAGAGCCATAGGCGCTACAATGAGGCTCTGACCGTTCGCGAGAGTCAAGTTCGCGAGAGAGAGGCTTCGCTCGACATGAATAGACTCGAGCTAGATCATGACCGCGAGAAGTGGAATCAGGAGTGCAAGCTTCAACTGCTTCAAGAATTGAGAAATGTGATTTCCCGAGTTGGATCAGACACTCCCCTGGATGAAATGACTCTCGGGGCTCTCAAGGACGCAATCATGGCACGAACTGCTGAGCAGAAGCTCCTGCCTCCAGCAAGGGCAATCGAATTGGCTGCAACCCCCTTTCAAGCGGGCATAAGCAGCCAGGAGAGCCCGATCGGCTTGAACTTCCCCTCGGAAATAGTCTCTTGGGATGGGATCGATGCTGACCTGAATGTGGCTGGGGAGGCACTTCCCACGCCCTCCTCAGGGGACGACGACTCGGAACTCACTGATGCGGTTGACCCGACCTCGCGTCAACCTGATGACATCTTTTCTAAGCACTTGACCCATGAGATGGAGGACCACCTGATGCATGTTCGCGACAACAAGCCTGAGATGTGGGAGAACCTTGGTCTTGGCGACATACCGAGGATGGAGTCCGTGGACGCCTCCATCAACGGCCCGACCGGTCTCCAGCTTGCGCGTCACCTGACATGTGCTGTTTACCGAGTTGGCGGTTACTCTCTCCCAATTCTCGCGGGCGAACACATGCCCTCAACCTCGTTGACCTCTGCGGAAATGACAGCGGCTGTCGAAGAAGACATCTTGACGGAAAACGACATCTTTGACCAGTGGGTTGATACCGCGAAGCAGGCATCGAGACGCAAGCTCACAATTGCCATCTCTCGCCTCTACACCTACATGCTGATGCGCGGCATCCGGTTCGGATACATGACCAACTCCGAGTGCTGCATGTTCCTGCGCGTCGATGATGAGTTCCCCTACCGGCTCGATCACTACGTCTGGAGGCCTGCGTCGCAAAAGGCCATGGGCTCTGTGCTCGCTACTTTCCTCATGTACGTCATGGCGCAGCCGCTGCCGTCCAAAGAGTGGTACGAGACTTTGGAATTGGTTCCCACGTGGCGCTTCGAGGCGCCCAGCCCGCGGCCCGCGCCCGCCGACACGTACAACGAGAGCCAAGAGAGGAGGGCGCCCAGAGGCGGCAGCACCATTTCTTGCGCCTTCAACAACTGCTTCAACAACCCCCCTGACCGAAGCGTCCCCGAGGACGTTCAGATGGAGGCCGAGCCCAGCGATGGCGGAATTCCGAGGGCGATCCACAACAGCTTCAACAATTCCTTCAACGACGACGGCAGCTCCCGGGCCAGCAACACCTCGGGCGAGAATCGTGCTGCTGCTGGCGGCATTAGCAACTCCTTCAACGGCGAAATCAATGCCAACGGCGTCAGGGTGCTTTCGACCAATATCAACGCCAGTTTCCGCAACTGCTTCCGCAATAGAAACAATACTAGTGTTCCGCCCGTGATCTCCCACATGACTTCTGTTTCGTTTCAAAACTGCTTCAACAATGATGACGACGATGCGGCCGCTGATGAGGAGGAGGAGGAGACGGCCGCCGACGAGGAAACAAGTAACTCCCGTTATCCCCGCGTGCGCACTTACGTCAGTCCCAGACCCGAAGGTTTCCCATTCACCCCCCATGTGTTCTCAAGTCCGTTCCAGTCATGAATTTACCTGAAGGAAAGACGTTCATTCTGGGTTAGGTGAACAAAGTAATTGATGTCGCTAGTGATTGGTTTGTTTTGACTGGTTGAAAAAAAAAAGGTTCAAAAAGGTTGTTTAACCTATTGTTGGGATATTTGTGATGAACTTGCTTGGGTGATGTATCGGGATTGAGTGATGGGACTAAAAAAAAACAAGCGCCAAAAAAAAAAAACTTTCTCAAAGGTGGGAGAGATATGAATAATGACAGTATTCTTACGGGTAAAAAAGAAACCTGAGAAAAAAAAGGGAATGTATTTAGGTTGCTTGTGTTTTTCTTTCCTTGAATAAAACTCGTCGTTTTTTCTGGCAAAAACTTGACCTATATTGATATTTTGTTGGGTTCATGTTCACCCAGATGAGCTCGTGGCTCTTGTCAGCGGAGAATATGTGCTAGCATAGAATGCGCCAGATCGACGCTGCGAACCAGTACGCTGACTGCACGCTGTATGAACGGTCAAAGAGCTTGTGGGCGCTTCAGTCTTGGTCGGCAAACTTTTCCTGCATTGGTTCATCGAGCATCAGAGGCATGGGCATCTGGCGTGTTGTTGCGCAGATTGGTTTACACCATATTTGCAAGACCCTGGAACAGATCGTGCGTCGTATACTTTGGGAGCTTCCATGTGTAGGGCTCTGTAGCGTTCGGGGTATCGCTGGGAGCATAGCTGAGCAACGCTTTAATGACATCGTCGAGGGCATGGTGCGCGGTCGCTTTCACCCATCGAGTTGTGCAGCGCTCGGCGCGTTGTTGAGCAGATTAGCCTCTCTCTCTCTCTCTCTCTCTTTTTAATGAGATCCTCTGATATTTTGCGCATTTGGCAGCTTTGCCGTGCCAGGTTTTGTAGCGCTGGGCAGGACGTTCAGGGCAGATGCGGCGTCTTCATTCGTCTCTTTGGAAGACATGATGAACTTCATTCACTCGGTGCTCTTTTCAATGAGCCGTTGAAGCGTGCGTGGGGTGGTCTGACTATCCCCTGACGGCTACTTGTTGAGATCAACACTAGAGTATAAACAACTCCAAGCAACAAGAACAAGCTTTCGACGAGAGTCTCCTATGCATATCCAAGGCTGCCGTCCAACAATTAGCCCAGCTCCTCAAATGATGCTTATGGTCTGTAGAGAGTGAATTGGATATTATTAGTGCTCTGTGGGAGTACAATACAGCCCTTGAATAATTAAATTTGCAAAAAAAAAAAAAAACATACAACAGCGAGGATTCCCCGGTCGTCACCGACCCGAGTACTAATTCACCGCTTCTCAGCTTGACTATGGGAGAGCGGACGGGATCCCGTATTTTCTGAGAGCTATGGTCGTATGTGACAGAATTGGCGCGGAGTTGTCCCATATTCACCAGCAGCAACAACTTGAGTGACAGCACCAGAAAAATTCTCTATTCGAGTAAGTGATGCTGCAAATCGACGGGCATTCATGCTGATGATTTAACAGTGCGCCCCACACTGAAGAAAATGAAGAGCTAGATTTACCGGTGGAGAAAGAAGACACCACAGTGTATCCCCGTCATTTTCGCAAGACTACAATGCTACATCAGATCTCATTTTCGTTCACTGGTTAAGGAGTATTCTTGCTGATTAATATTAGCAATCGTTCCACAAGAACCTGGAGCTGATCTTGTGAGGAAACAAAGGAGGGAAATAGCTACTAAAATCGCAAACACTTTGAATCTGAGCCCCATTATCAGATCGGTACTTTTGCAGCATCAGATAGATGTCCACAAAAGACCAAATCTCTTAGCATTTGTTAGCTAAAATAAATAAGAAAATGTAAATAAATTTATTTACCTAAAGGTTATTTCTTAGGACTTTTTAGTCTTATATTTCCTTAGGATATTGTAAATGTTTTGGCTGAGAGTAGGCGTGAGTGTGTTGATGAGGCGTGCTAGTTGGTTAGCTCCTGAAAAGTGCATTCTGGTCAGAATCAAGCATCATACTCTCCACGTCGCAATCACTGTCGCTGTCGTAATATTCGTCTTCATCATATTCGTCGTCATAGAACTCTGCTGCGCCACAAATAGCAGCAACTCGCTGCAAGTTCCAATGCATCTCTAAAAGATCCCAATCAGGAAGCAGGTTGGGATCATCTGACTTGATGACGAAAGTCTGGCTAGACTCGATTTGACAGCCACCAGGTCCAAGATGATCGAATCCACACCTAGCAATTGCTGCGTTGAAATCGCCGACTGTGGTGGTCGGTCGCAGCTCAGTTCCTCCGAGCCAGTACCATTGGACTGTGACGGAGTTTTGGTCTTTCGCGATTGGTTTCAGAGCCCACGAAGCCTTCACATCGAGCTCCAAGTGTAATTGGTGATTGATGGAGAGACGGTTTCGAGGTGTCTCGCCCAACGTTCGGAGCTTCCTTGCCCAGGTCTTGGTCTTTTCTTCACCCCAAAAGGTGAACAGAAGATCCCATATATGATCCATTTCTGGTCCCCTTTTCTGAGCTGGGGCGTATGGGTAAATGTGCGCTCCGGCAGGGTTTACTGTCCCGGTAAAGATGCACTTTCCACCATCACGACGCTTTGCCTAGAATAAAAAAGTCAGCCGCCATGTCACTTGATACTTGCTTTTTTTATTATTGGCAAGGGTAGAAAGCCTACCTCTTCAGAGGCCGCATCGGAACGAGAAGTGCGGCTCCTGCGTGCAGAGCCTGGTCCTGTCGGCGTTGCTGGCCCAGAGGAACTTTGACCGGCACTGGTGGTATCCCTTTGAGGGCTTGCAGGCAAAGGTGTACTTGGTTGGATTGGGGCTTGACTCTGTATGGACGTATTTCCATCTGTTGTAATGCGAGGAGGGCCCGATACATGTCGCGGGTGGGAGGTGGAAGTCGGTTCCGCTCGGGTCGGAGATAATATAGGCGTCACGAAAGAAGATCCATGTTTGGTCTTTTCGTATACAGCTTGGCGCTTCCTTGCATCTGGCCCAAATTGTTAGCGACTGGTAGTTGATTGAAAAGGTAGAAGAAAATTACAGTGTTTAATCACCCTGGGGGCCCCACATTCCATAGACAAAAGCACAGCCCGAGCATTACGGCCCTTCAACAGACGTCCTTCTGGGTTTGCCAGTACGTCCAAAACTGATGGTCGAAGTTGTCTGATCTTAGAAAGCTCGCCTGTCATGAACAAGGCCAAGGCAGTCGCGTTGTGGGTTATGTCAGGAAGTGATCGCTGCCAATCCCGAAACAACTCCCTGCGTATCGCCATATTGTCGATGTAGGCAAGTACAGGTTCTCTTGATGGAGGCGTAGCATCTATGACCCTTTTCAGCACTTCCAGCAATGCGCCCTGGTCGCCGGCATCTAGTGTTGCCCATTTTCCCATAAACGACTTCTGGAAGTCTCCCAATATGTCGTCCATCGCGAAAGATGACTGACTGCTGGAAATCGAAACAAGACTTGAAGCAGGGCGGCTAGTAGCAGAGACTTTTATGACGGAAGTGAAGAGAAAGGAAGAGTTTTTGTGGGTGTGTGTGGGCTTTCAAGTGTTCGCAGCTGCTACCCAGGTTCCAACCCTTTCGGACTGGCATCAGGTGGCAGGCAGACGTCAGGCGCCACAAGGAGCGAAACGATGTCGGAAAATCGTCCAAGCAACAAAGAACAAGTTTTGATGAGAGTTTGAAAGTTCACGTGTCTGGATTCGTCTGGCCATTATTACGACACCTCCTTTCTCCGCTATCCTTGGCCCCCGGTAGCAGAGAAGACTGGTCAGTGAGAATGCGATAGCGGTGGTGGGACACTGTATAGATCTTGGAGCTTGTACTGTCATTGATAGAATAGATTTTATTGAAAACCATTTTCTACTACTGAGGAGCCGTAGTCATAGTTCTGCGTAGAACCTAGATTTGGTCGGGGCCGTCGTCCTCCAAAAGCTGCATATATCGATTCTGAGTTGTGAAGAGTAGAGTCCTTTACAAATTCCCAAGCCAATCGTGCACTCGTATTCGTGGTGCCTAGTTCGCATTCAATTACTGCATCCTAAGACATGAAGAGCCACCTTCACTATTACTCCCATCGATGCTTTGCATTGAAATATCACGTCAAAGTTGATAGAAGTACTCACAGCGGTAAAAGTCGATGGCTTGGCAAGACTCATGCATAAAGTACGTCAATTTGTTTCCATGTAACCGAAACAGTGCAATTATCCAGGTCATAGGCTCAATTGTTCTACGGGAACGGTCGTTTCGAAAAACCCCTTATCCCCTATTCATATCCATCCGTACATTCCATTCATTCAGCGGGGGATCTTTGCCCAATCGCCTCTCAAATCTCCGCCAAAAGAGCTAGACATTCTTATTCCCCTAACAAACCACATCCGTCCATCCCTTTTTTTGTGTGTGCTAGGCCTGGCTGAGAAACAGGAACCACAGTTACAACTGCTGCACGGCGAAAACAGGATATAAGATAAATGAAAAAGACCCCCTGAATCAAAGGAGACTCAAACAATGAAACCATAAAAAAAAAGGAAACTCAAACATTAACAAGAAACAGGTACATCAAAAGCTTTACATTGGTGGTATCCGACATGGGTAGCTTCAAACTCCATGATTTCCAACAATCAGTTGCGAATGGCCGTCATTAACAAGGTATCCGTTCAACAGGGTCATCATCCCCTTTTCTTCCAAACAATTCTATACTGCGAATCCGTTAAGTGTGCTCCCATATAATATATACCCCTGACTGCCAAAAAGAAAGAAAGAAAAAAAATCGAATAGCCATCCTCGTCATTCTTTCGTCAAAGGCCTGCTGTTGGGGCCTTGTAGCATTCCAAAAAAAGAAAGTATTCATTCTACTCTTCGTCCTCCTCGTCAATGGGCGCCGGGGTGCGGCGCTCCGTTCGTCTCTTGGGTCGTCGGTGTCTCGAGCTGCTGATGTTGCTGGCCGAGTCGTCTGGCATAATGTCGCCTTCGTCGAATCCCCATTCGCTGTCGCTTCCGTATTCGCTTCCCTGGGCCCAGGCCGGGCGTTCATAACCCGATCCTTGCGAGTTGCCAGAGCCGGGCCCGGAGTAGACATCAATGCGTCGGCGGTTCTGCAGGCTCTGCATCAGGCCGGCACCGCGCTGGCGCAGCGCGGTTCGGACCACCTCTGCCTTGAGGTGGAGCTTCTCGAAAGCATCCTCCAGGATCTCCATGCCCTTGTAGATCTCCCGCTCAATCTCCGCAATGGCAGCCATTTCCATCTCCTCGTCGTTGGAGACGGGCTGTCGGCCGGGACCAGGGGTGCCAGCACCCGGGATGTTCACAAAGGAAGCCGGGGTAGTGCCGCGAGAGTACATGGAAAAGGGCGTTGTGGCTCTTGAGCTCATGCTGGAATGCACTCGGGGTGCGGGACTGACGGTTCGTGTGTGATAGTAGCCGCTAGCCGGAGTTGGGCCCCTGGATTCCGGGTTGACGGGCAAGTCCTCCTCGGCACCGGACCAGAGGAAGCCATCGAATCGACCTGAGATTAGAATCTCCCACTCGGAGTTGTTGATGTTGGACATGGTGACAAGCAAGTCGTGCGTGTGGGTGTTCTTGATGAGGTAGGCAGCGGTTTCGGCGTCACGGGGAGTCTGTGGCAGTCGGTAAAGTCGCTGCAGGGAGAGACCGGTCTTGACTAAGAAGTCGCTACGGGGGCGGTGACCTGGTGTCGGGGCGCGGTTACCAGACCGCAGCTCCTTTGACCCGGTGATGAGGGAGTTGAAGTAGGGGCGGTCCTCGGCTTCGAGGCTGGTCAAAACGGCAAAGTTGAGAGTCTCGTCGTCCAGATCCTGGGGCGGAGGAGCGGGCGTCTCGCCGGTGTTCGACAACCACCGGTCAACAGCGGATCGAACCTTTTTGGTCTGGCGGAGGTAGTGCTCCCTGAACTCTTCTGCGATATCTGGGTCAAGCTGAACAGGCGAATCGGGTCGCAGGGGGATCTCAGCAGAGATCTCGGCAGCCTTACTGCCAATCTCTGCGAGATCAACCGGTGGCCATGGGGGAAGCTCAATTCGGCCACTAACCCACTCCAGAACATCTCCCCAGTTGAGCCCCTGGTGAATCTCATGGCCGGACTCGCACATCAGGCAGGAACAGCCGTGCGAGGGAAGGTCTCGGGAGAAGACGTTTTCGAGGCGATCCAGAAGTCTTCGGGCGACGGATCGATGGCCTGTGGCAACTGCAATTGATCCCTGTTTGCTGAGAACGGTGTTGTATTGGTCCAGAAGGCCGAAGAATGGTGCGAAGAGGGTTTCGGCTCCGGCCAGAGGTGGGTTGGAAGGCCGTGTGCCATTTTGGCGTGGTAGCACAGCCAGGAAGTTCTTGGGAGCTGGGTAGGCGAGGCCGCCGTTCTGAAGCAGGTAGTCGACTCGAGGGACATCGGCAATATCCAGAGCAGGTGGTGGTGGGGGAGGCGGCGGTGGGGGTGCGTGGCCGGCGGCAAAGGAGGCGGGCGTTGCTGTTTTTGAGTGCAGATTCGAATCAATGTCGTCCACGTCAATGACGGACGGGGTTTCTGGTTTGGCCTCTGGGTAGTAGTTGGCGGGGGGGAACTGGGCGGTCTGTGTGGGAGTCTTGGGGGATGAGTCCTGGATGCTGGAGGGTGAAGACTCGACCTCGTCGACTTCGAGTCGGCGGTGGCTTCGAGTCGACGACGTCCTCTTGACGCGGGAGGAACTCGAATCAGATCTCACCAGCTTTTCTCGGGATCTGAGAGCCGAGGCCTTGATATATGTGGCCTGGCTCGACGAAGCCGACCTACGGCTTACTTTGGAGCGTTCCTCGTTGTGGGATCCTCCAGATCGGTGAGAGCTAGATCGGTACGATCCAGACCTGGAGAGGTTTGATGTTCTAGACTTGGGCCGGTCAAGGGCTTCTTCCTTGAGCATCTCTATCCCGGGTGCTGACACGGGGCTCCCTGTCCTGACTGACCCTTCCTTGGAGCGCCCACCTCTTAATGCCTCCTCTTCGGCAATCTCAATCTTGGGTGTTTCTACCCGGGGAGTCTCCGTCTCTGGCGTTTCAGCCTGGGGAGATTCTGCCTTGGGGGTTTCCTCGCCAGCAGCCTCTGCGGCCGCCAGCTTGTCGGCGTCGAGGTCAGTCTCCGGCGGGCTGGGTGGGCGGTCCGTCTGGCCGTTGGCCGGCGTCGAGTTGTCGGCGGCGTCGTCAGCGTGAGGTCCTCCAGACCCGACATCGGTGTGCTCCGGGGTCAGAGGGTTGGAGCGCGGTGCAGGGCCGAACGACTCGCGGCTGACAATGGCTTCTTTGCTGTGAGCCTTGCTGAAGCTCGGGTAGGGGAGGGAAATGCGGTCGGAGACGTAGGAGGTTCCGGCGATGGAGGCGGTCCTGTTCAGGTCAGACCCGGTGATATCGCTCATGGATTGCCTCCGCTCGCGCTCGCGACGGTATTCCTCTCGGTCCTTTTCGCTGCGGCGGTGGCGGTGGCGACGGCTGGATGTGTGCGAGAGCGTCTCGCTGCCGTCGATGCTCAACTTGCTCCTGGTTGAGCGGGAAGAGCGGTGCAGACGGCGTTCACCATCTGGTCGCTCTCGGTCCTTGTCTCTTGGTCGGTCACTTGGTCGGTCACGGTCTCGGTCACGGTCTCGATCACGCTCGCGATCTCTGTCGCGCTCCTTGCGGTCCTTACGTTCGGACTTTGAGCGGCGGGCTTTCTCGCGTGAATGATCGTCGACGGGACCTTCGACGTCGCGGTCCTTAGGCGACATGGCTGACCATGGAGGTGTGGGCTGGCTAGAGGGGCGGAAAAAAAGTCCCGGTGCGGTCGATGAGTTGGCGTGTGAAGGCGATTTGGATTGAAGCGGTTCAGGCGGTATAGCAAGGAAAAAAAACAAACGTAGTGGAAAAAAAGAGGTCGAGTCCAAAATGCAAAGAGTCAGATGAGGTGGTGCGAGGTGAGGGGATAGTGAGTTTGTTGCTGGAGAGAGCCGAATGAGGCTTGGAGCTTGCCTCTCTGGGGCTGCCTGGTCTTGGATTCGGGGCTGGGTACTTGGTCGGGTTGCGCCTTCGGGCTTCTCAGGCACTAAAACAGACCCTTTGGCCCCAGTAAAATGTATGCCGGTTATGGATAGGGGAGGGTGTTGTGGCTGTTTAGCTCCCCAGCCAGCAGATTTTAAAAAATGGGCACAGACTCGAAGGGGGGGAAGGAGCAAAAAAAAAATTGGGGTGCGGCACGGTGTGGCTAGACGAACAATTAAGGAAGCAGGTTTATTGTTGAGAGACGACGACCTCAGAGATACGCAACATATTTGGTGATGACGATGACGACGACGATCGCGATATGAAATGATTGCAGGCTGTGCATCCTCTTTTTTTTTTTTCTCTTGCCCCTCGTCTGTCATGAGGTGGCCAACGCACCCTCCATTCGGACACGGAGGAACACTGCCCTACAAGCAGGCACAAAAAAATTAAGTAGCACCGTGGTCCTGTTGTAATCCGGTTCCTACATGTGCGCGCGGGCGGGCTGCAGAGGCTTTGGGTAGAGCCGACTTTCTCGCAAAGTCCCCTAGTGGAGCCCTGCCTGCAAAGTGCAAGCAGGGCCACGAATACAGACCCGACAGGGTACAGGGTTTGCACCAGCCAGCACCAGCCAACCACAATGTCTGGCCCTGACACCAGGTCGTGGTATGACTCTGGGCCCCTACAGCGCTCCGTGCCCAACCAGCCAACCACCCGACCGGTTAACCGCTGGGACGGACAGGGTGGAGAGGGGGGGGGAAGGGAGCATGGATGGGCATGACAATGAGAATGGCGGGGAGCCGTGTCAGAACCGGAGGGAGCGAAGGAGAAGAAAAAAAAGAAGCTTGCGGATCACTCATTTGATCCGTTGCGGCCCCGTGATGATACACGTCTCAGTTGAAAGCTATTAAGCGGCCCCTGTCTCTGGTGTCTCTGGTCGTGGGAGATGCCACGAACGAGCAGCTCGACGCTTGCCCACCAGCACAGAGAAGCCTCATGGGGTTCAATAGGGCATCAATCAATGTTCCGGCATTGCAATCCATCATGTTCCATTCCATGCCATCCTATCGACCGTGAGCCCGCCATGGATCCCCACGCCCTGGGTCCAGTGACGTCCAGGCACAACTGACTCACTGCCCCGTCCATCGACACAAGGCATGCCACGCATCGCGACTAGAGGAGGAACCTGACGTGCCCACACATCCACTTCCACACATCCACTTCCACTTTGGCAGTCACAGAGAGGGAAAAAAAAACGGTCGACGGTCCATCCAAGTGCCGCGGTTGGCGGTGGATGCCCAACCCTTTCGGCCCCCACCCTGCGTGCTCCTCTCTCGTCCTCTCTTCTCCTGCTCACAGCGCATCCAGCTCCCCGCTTCTGCCGGACACGCTGGTCGGGGTGGGCTTGGTGTCGCAGGTACAAACAGCCATTTGCGGGAGCCACAAAAAGTCCGGCAACGGCAGGGGTGGGCAGAGATAAAATTAGGCACAGATCATCGCGACCTGGGTTTAAGCGCGTGCCGAAGCGGTTTCCGTCCCCTCCATCATGCTCAGTTATCACCAACATGGCGCTGGGAACAAGCCTCGGGAGAGCGCCAATGGCTGTCTTGATTGGCCTGCCCCGAACCGCCCCGGGTAGCGTGGGCGTCTCGGTTTCTCGCATATAGAAACGTACATGATGGGAAAGAACCCTTGATAGTTTGCCTTCAAAAGCCAAAATACTTCCGCCTGACCCATTCCATGACCAGCTCGCGCGGCATGGGGTCCAAGAATGCATCAATCTCCTCTCGCGAAAAGGTCCGCCGCGGGACATTCCTCGCGCAGACATACTCCTAGTATGCGGGGAACCATCCTGCCATCTCCCAGTCCGTGATGCCCACGACGTCATCCCCCTTGACTATGATGTTGGAGCCCCCCAGGTTGCCATGTGTAAACACCGGCCTGCCAGCCGGCCGCCGGTAGAAGGCGAAAAGCTCGGATAGATCTGGGGACAGCCCTCCGACATCCGTACCAAGATCTGCGCCGTGAACTAGCTCCTTGTGGAACTCGCGAGAAGTGGGAAATGGTCCCAAAAACTTGCTTGACGATGCGAGGCGAGGGTGGAAGATGGGGCCGCCGTAGACATTCGCGACGCCTGGCCCTTCCGCTGGGCTGATCGATCGAAGGTCGGTGAACAAAACCCTAAGTTGGCGGATGATCTCCTTCTTGGATGCTGTGGGGCGGGTCCGCCAGATGTTATCCACCGTTTGGCCGTCTATCTTGCTCATGACGATGTACGTTTTTCCCTTGTGAATGAAGGCCCAGTGCACCTTGGGGACCGGGACAGATGTGTTCTGTGCCACGAATTGCAGTGCATGAGCCTCGGCTAGGTTGTTAAACGCCGTGATCTTGATGCGCACATCAAAAATAGACAGGTTCGTGTCCGAGTGTTTCAGTGGTCGCAGGAGTCTTTGCGTCTTTGCTTTGACGGCGAGGAGGGTGAGCCACCGAGCCAAGGGTCCTGCATGGATCGACCCGGCGCTTTTTTGCATCTTGCCGGAACGATCCTGGGTTCCCGATGAAGTGGTTGCACCAGGAACAGCACGTTCCCGGACTTTGGGGTACATTGCTGGTGATGTCTGATAAGTTGACGGGGACGAAAGAGGCGAGGCACTGAAAGGAAACTAGATGTCTTTTTTTTGGTCATGCTTCATGAGGGTTTTTGAAGAGGCATAAGAGAAGGGAGTCTTCTCTGGAGATAGATTTCATGTTGTTGCTTCATGCAGCATTGATTGATCTGCTCAATGTGAGTGAAGCTGCCGCCTGTGCTTCACCTGGTCACAGCTGCCGCTATAGCTTGTTCAAGCAACAAACATAATCACATGACCTAATGCATTAGGCTTATTGACCAAGGCACTTTCCATTTGTAATAGTCAATCTTCGAAGTAGGGGGGCGGTCAAACAAGAGGATGAGAGTGCTTCGTTCCTGCTAGATGTCGTTCTCTAAGGCTCCTGCCAAGGTCATAGTTCGATCATGTCTAGGTGCACGGTCAAGTTTAAGCATTGATAAAGACTATCTGTGTAACATGTCGTAGTACTTGGAACGCCCTCCTACAACAGCTATCAGCTGTATTCCCATCTTGTATCCTGTCTCACACTATCCTCCTTATCAGTGCTCTATTTCCGCTCGGAATAATGTTCAACTACATCTACCGCTATGGCCCACCGACCTAGCTCGCGCAGCGGATTGCAACGACAAAACACGCGGTGCGCATGCCAGCAGGCCGTATCTGCGATCCTTATAGTCCCAGGTGCAACAGCTGGCACTGCCAGGATGCAGCCCTCACGCGGTGCAGGGTGTGATGCGTCCGCCACGAGAGGGCATCGGGGAGTCAAGGCTGCGTTCCGCGAATAGGGAATCGGGCGCAGTTGGTAAGCTGAGGGACAGGGCTTAGCCCAGGTGTGGCCGGATGGCACAACTAGGCTTCGGCGGGTATTGGTCGGGGCCGGATGTAATTCCGGACGACTATATTCGAGTCCCGTGTTTGCGTGTGCGCTGCGTCCTTTTGCAACGAGGTAATGCGTCTTAGCGCGAGCGGGGGATTGGGTTCCCACCCATGGGCCAGGCGGCATAATAGTATTATTATTATTATTACTACCCATTCCCGATCCTACTATTCGTTCTCCTTCTCCTGCAACCCCCTCCCGCGCAGTCGGGACTCAAGCAACTCACACCATCCCCTCGCCTCTTCCGGCCTTGGACCAACTGCCAAATGGGGAAACCTATGCATAGGTGCCAAGGCCACCGGGGCCTCCCTGGTGACAGGTGGACGATTGATGCGCAAACAGCTGCATCGCCGTGCCTCTAGCATGGCCATTGGCTGTCCGATATTTCCCACTTCAGCGCCCTCTCTTCGCAATGCCGCGTATCCTGCTCGTCCTGCGCATCCCTCCCGCTTCCCCGCTTCTGCTGGATCGGCTCCGATGCCGTGTGTGCTTCGGCCAGCTTCAAGCTTAACAGACCTGCCAGCGGAGATCCCTTTAGCGCCGGATGCTGTGGGCGAGCTATCGCATCCGCCATCTGATCAATTGACTTTTGTGTACTGCCCTTTCGGCGAAGCCTTTGTATATAGACCACACGGCTCGGAGTCGACGACGTCTATCAAAGACAACTTTGACCGGTCGGGCTGAGAAAAAGAAAAGAAAAAAAATCCAAACTGCAAGAAGAGGGCTGCCAACATTCTTTTCCTCGCTTGCAATGCACGCCCGCCTCGTAGCTATAAAGCCCAGCATGGCAACTGGGCTGGCTTATTCCCACTTCCCTTCTGATACCCCATCCTCAAGCCCACCCTGCTTTACAACACTATCCGCCGCCTCGGATCCCAAATACACCGTCTCTACCTCCGTAAAAGATGGCCCCGACGCTCGTGATACCCTTTCCCAACCTGAGTGGGATTGAATTCATCTCAATGGGTGCCTCGGGGCACATTTTCGGCATCACGCAGCATCTCGTGCTAAAGACGCCTATCCTGATGGACGACCCACCCCCGTCCGAGGAGGAAAAGATCCAGGAAAGCCGGGAGCAGATCGAGTGCGAAAAAGCGATATACGAGATTCTCATGCAGAACCGCCATCCCCACATAGTGCACGCCGTCCTGTGCGCGCCCGAGGGCATCTTCATGCACCGCCTGGCCATGACGCTCGAGGAGCGGCTCGAGCAGCCGCCCTTCTCCCAGGACCTCAAGAACAGATGGATCAGGCAACTCACCAGCGCCCTCTCCTGGCTCGAGCACCTGGGCCTCGTGCACGGCGACCTGCGGCCCGCCAACATTTTCCTGACCGAGGAGGACGACATCCGGATCGGGGACTTTGACTGCTCGATCCGCACCGGCGAGCGCCTCAAGGCCGGCGAGCCCCCCTTCTACATGCCCTCGGACGCATTCGTGTACACGCACGCGAGCCACATCAGCGAGCAGTTCGCCGTCGGCTCCTGCATATACACGATCCAGTTCGAGAGCGAGCCGTGGTGCGACATTGACGACGACTACGAGCAGATCCAGGCCATCCTAAAGGGCAGCTTCCCCGACACCTCCGACGACAAGCTGTTTGGCGACATTGTGCAAAAGTGCTGGCGAAGCGAGTACGATTCCATCCACGCCATCGAGAGGGACGTGCTAGTGCGCCTCGGCCTGGAAGAGACGGAAGAGCAGGTGGCCGCAAGCCAGGCCGACGAAGAGCTGGTGTCGATGCTCAAGGCCGAGTGCAACGCTTTTCTGGAGATGGAGGCGAAGAGCAGGATAAATTAGATGATCTTGTGTGGGTTTTTTTTTTCGGGCCTCCCCTGTATTAGTTGATTTACCTCTTTGTTTCTTTACCGTCATCTCTCTTCACAAATTTTTGCCATGCCGCGTGTTCGCTTCTAATGCACTAGGGCCGCAGCAAATGTCTTCACTCACGAATAATGTAGCTTATAACTAGTGGATCACTTAATTACGGGAAGTCATGCTGTATTAGCTGTAATTAAAATGGTATGGGGATTTCATATGAACATTAGCAACACATTAACTTTACGAAATAATACCAAGCTTTTGCCCTGCGATTCTAGTCTCACGCACCAAGATTAATCCTCAGTAAATTCACAAGCCCCAAGCACGATTCAGCGGTTAATTGCCGGAATACCGTGCAAAATAAGTAGGATAAAGACCGTCCAGTTATCATGCCACACTGTCTCAGCTGTGAGCTGCCCCTCCTTATCCCCCAAAGATTTGGTCATCTCTAGATAACACGACGCAAAACTGTCTCGCCAAAAGGGGAATCCAACGAACTGTAGTGTGGGGCTCCTACCGATTAAGATGCCTGTGTCATTTTTTTTCTGGGCCTCGAAGCTCCCAACTGTTCTTGTGGTGAGGAACCTGAAAAGTGCTCTCTAGATATCGTCATGCTTATCGTCAGAGTCGAATGAAGTCGACTGCTAAGCCAGGTTCTTTAGGGTAAGCATCACCCTTAGTGATCTCGATTTACTCTTCGTCGCAGTTGAAAAATAGCTTGGATCTTGTTTTTGATGGCAGTGCCTTGTAGTGATAGATGCACCGATCAATTGAACAGAATAAACAATCGTGGTCTAATCTGGTTACGTTGCGCCTATTAGCCTATCTACGATCGAAAAATATCGTGTTCATGTACATGGTGCACTTAGTCTCCAGAATATTCGCTCCAATCTGACACAAATTCAAAAGTATGTTTTTTGTTAGAGACAATTATGTTTAACTCTGAAAACCCTTTACATGGCAGAAATATAGCCTTCTAGGGTAAGACTCGATGCCAGGCAAGTACGTGATGAGCATCGTCAGCATGTTTTTTAATTCATGTCTCACCTTAAATACATCTTGAAGTAGTCATGACACAAAAGTTCCATCTTTAGAATATACTATCATAATGATGGTAAAGAGGAATTGTGGTTAATTTAGTTAACCTGATATTTAGAAGCCAAGTTGTCTCGAACTTGACAGGCGAACTACTGCTTGCGGAACCAAACAAGCGCCCTGCAAGGGAAAGGTTTCGTCGGAAAATATAACCTTTTATATAAAACAGCTCTTATCTCACATCCACAAACTTCAAAGCCACAAGCGTATTGACGAATGACGAAATCAAATGTTCATGTTCGACATATGTACATATTACACGGGGGATATCTGCCGCCCCAAATCCGCCTTCTACCGCCTGCTATAAACCCGCCTGGCCCAGTCCCCGCTCAATAACACAAGTCCGTGACCTGCCGCCGTTTCGTCTCCACCATATTCCGGATACATGAACCTTGCCAATTCTCCGACGCCGTTGAAACTCCTCCACCTTCATACGAGCTGTGTTTTCTCAAAATAGATTATTCTTTCAATTCTTTTTTCCTGTGTCTTTCGTTCCCGTTTGTTTGTTGGTTTTACTCTATACGTTCTTGTCATCCGTACCCATGTGTCCTCTGGCATCCTGCACCATCCAAAATATAACAGCGGTGCTTGGTGAGAAGCACCATCAGATCAAGGCTCAAGCTGAGCACTGGAATCTCCAAAATGTCCCAAAGCATGGACTGAAAATCAAGTTATCATTGGTTGCGCAAACTCCACTCCGAGTGCCATTGTCATTGAGCGATAATAAAAGTTGTAAGTGTCGTCGATCGGCCATGTAGTAAGTTTGCAATTACAAGGTTATTTTGGACAGCTCCATAAAAAAAAGGTCCCGCAAGAAATGGGGGGAGCCGTTGTGTATTGAAGGGGGTGTGTCAGGTGGCCAGGCTAGACTGTCGCAGACATGTCCATTTAGCTGTAGATGGACTCGAGGAGGTAGATGACGCCAAAGAAGAGGAAGGACGCGGCACCGCCAAGAGTAACTGGAAAATTTGTCAGTCAATGCGTATCAATCATTAGCAACTGGATCAACTTACCAACTTTCAAGCTGACGCGGCCAGCAATGGCACGACCGCCAATGACGGCGATACTGGTGCAGATAAGGTGGCCAACGGTAGCGCCGAGCGTCACCCACCAGTAATCCTGGCCAGCAGCCATCGCGACGGTGGCAATCTGACTGCGGTCACCCCACTCGCCGAGGAATGTCATAACAAAAGTCTGGACCCAGGCAGGGCTGAGAAGCAGCGAGAACAGGTTGCTGGCGCCCTGAAGGGCACCGGAGAGCGCGCCTGAGCCGCCGGCATTGCTTCGCACGGGAGACTGCGAAGGCGATCGGGGGGGAGACATGAGTCTGTTGTTCGTCCTTGACCTCCTGCTGCCGTTGAGACCCATCTCGAGCGTCATGGCATCCACCGAGTCACCTCGCTTGCGTCCCATCTCCTTTTCCTTTTCAGCCAGCTCCTGTTCGACTTCATGCATCTCGGCAGAGACACCTTCGTTGGGATCCATTTCAAGACCTTCCTTCAGCAGCTTGCCTCCAAATACGAAGAAGAGAATAGCGGCGAGGAATCCAGTGAGGCGCTTGGAGAGCAACACGGGCACGGCGTGACCCATGACAGCTGAGAGGACCGTCATAACAACCAAAGCACCACCGGCAGCGGTAAAGACAACCATCCGGTCATGCTTCATGGCCATGAGCGCAGCCACCAGGAAAGTCTTGTCACCAATCTCGGAGAAGATAATCATGGTGAAGGAGAGAACGAATGAGTGGAATGGCTGGATAATTCCCTCCTCCTCGTGGCCATCGACAAGGCTTCCGGTAGAGGAACTGCCCTTGTTCAATTCGAGGTGGTTCTTGTTGACGGAATCGGGGACAGGGGGTGCTTGCTCGCTGGTTCTATCAGGGAGGTCAATCGGCTTCTAGAAAGTTTGTCAGTAATCTGCAGCTCTTTTGGATGCGAAAAGAAGGGGAATTACATCAAGGCCAGTGTAGTCCGTGCTCGTGGATTTATCAGAAGGCTTAGCATCCACCTTCTCAGTGCCCTTCACGGCCGTCTCCTTTTCAGCGCCACCATTGGCAGTTATCTTCTCCTCCTCGCTGTGAGGCAAGGGGGGCTGTTCTTTTGGCAGCGGAGGCTGAGTGACAGCCTTTTCGCCAGTTCGGCTCTCTTCCGCCTCTCGGGCCTTTGATTTCTCGGTCATGCCTCCCTCAAGACCAGTTTTCCCCTGAGCAGCATAGTCGCGGTTCTTGTCAAACATGACACCGTCATTAGTCTCGGGGATTTTCTTGCCATCGACCATGGTAGGGTCGACAGGTCGGCCTTCTAGAGGGGGCAGTTTCTTTTGGCCGCCGTCGGATGCGCCCGTCGCAGTATCCGAGTCGACAAAGGGTCCAAGATGGGGCTTTCCATCTTTACCGTCAACGGGCGCGTCCTTGGTAGGCACTCCCTGGCGCTTGTTGCCATTTGGGGGAAAGAGGGTATCGAGACTGTCAGGAGGAGCAGCAGCGGGAATGGAAGGTGAGTCCTGGGAGTAGCCAGAGACGCCGCTTGCGAGGGCAGGGAGGAGAAGCAGCAGCAGGGACGGGTGAAGCGACTGGATCTTCATGATGGCGGTTGGATCTGCGGTGGAGAGAAGGACCGTGGAGGATGGAGTGGAAGGATCGGCAAGCTGCGAGAAGCTGCTAGCTGCGGTCGCGGCCGCGAGACGAAGGATCGAATGGGTGCAGAAGTTCGAGGAGAGATCGTGTGCGTGGGAGAGAGGAGCTGGCAGATATTATGGTGTGGGCGGATGACGAGTCGTGCAAGGGCCGCGCGCTGGGGAGGCCCGTGGCTATCGGAGTCGATGCACAGTGCAAAAATACGAGGGAGATGGAAAAGAATCAAAGGCGAACAAAGCGCGATGCTCGAACTACACGCAACGTGTTGGTTGGCTTACGACGCCAGGGCAAGTCGAGACAAGACGAGACAAGACCAGAGAGGGATAGAGGATGAGATTGGGTCGCTTGGGATTGGCCTCCCAAGGAGGTGGATTATTTTTAGGGGCAAGTCCACTTGTCCTCCACACAGGTGCCGACCTATTCGTGGAGATCTCCGAGCTCCCCGTATTAGGGACGACGAATGGAATGATTAGTTCATTAAAAATAAATGACGGGAGAATATTTAAACTATTCCAGAAGCACGCGCCTAATTACCACCATCCGACCCTAACAAAATCACCCTTCAATGCGAGGCATTCCTCACGATCCACTGAAAAAAAAAATCAGGGGCCTAGCCGCGACAACTCAATCGACACCATTACCCCTTCCTCAAAGATCGACAACAATGAGGCTCAGTCGCTGTGTGGCGGCGCGGAGCGGCCGCTGTGGCTGTGGCTGATTAGCATTGCTTTTTTGCGCCACCCGGGCTTCTCAGCGGCGCCACCTTGTTGGAGTGGGTAGGATTTAACTATCAGTCATTTGTACCGTTTACTCTCGGTGCGAACCTTTCAAGCAGCAGTATACAATCTTTTGTTTAGCACTCCGTCCAAGTGGATTGTGATCACGGGTACCAGAAGTCAGAGGTGTATGAGGGTGAGCCAAATTTCCATCTCACCAAGTCCGTCACAAATTAAAATATAAATAAATAGTGAAATAGCAAGAAAATAAAGTAATAGAGACTGAACCAACAGGTCGATGCGACCGACAGAAATGCTGCAAGAGCAAGAGGGGCAGCATTCGCCCCACCTACCCACCTTCAACGTCGGCACCAATGTTGGCCAACTCAAAGCTATATCTCCATACTTAAACTCTAGACTGAATAGCCTAGATATTCTCATTTGGGCTTCAAGGTGAAAATTAAAACGAGATGCGTGCACCAAACCAATGTGCACCAGAACCGGACTCAGCCACGGCCTGTACTTATGCGCCACAGTCAGCAAAACCTGTAACTTGCTCCTTGTACAAGCTGTGTGCCTCTCTACCACCCTCCACCACGATCCAGCTCTGCAGTGCAACACCATCCAAATTCTCCTCTCACACCAAGTCCGGCAAGAGACTTTCTCGGCAGGCTCACAAAATTTCCCCCTGGATACATCCTCTTGTTTCTTTTTTTCTCGCCGCGAGCTGCAGGCAGCCATCATGCAACAGAACCGGTTGACAAGGTGCTGAGGCTAAGCATGCACATTCTTACCGGTTCACGTCACTTGCATGGTTCAAGGTTTAAATTGTGACATGTATACTCCGGCAAACGGTTTATCTGCCTGTGGTGCAGGAGTGGACAAGGTCGGTTGTTCTCCCCTGCCACCCACCCTCCAAGTCCTAGCATGCCGTGTGATTCCATTTTGAGACACGACCAGGTCGCGAATCTTCTTCAAACATCCATCATATTGACTTCACCCCCTCCACCCCCCCCCACCGCTACTTGGATCCCATCGGTCGAGGGGTTACAACCGACCGGTGACAGTCAGGTCAGGTTTCAACCTGGGCGGCACCACTCGTCCTGACATCTGTCACTTCTCTAAATCTTAGCCATGTCCAAAAAGTGAGAGAAAAAAAAAGAACCCCCCCAGGTATTCGTCATGGCATAGTACCGAAATAATAGCCACATCCTTGTCCACCAGCTGCCACCTCCCATGTGTCCGCATCAACACGGGTCGGGGGAAAAAAAAGGAAATGGCTGAGCTTCCTTTCGGGCCAGGGACCAAAAGTACCAGCACGTTGCCGTCTACATTCTCGGAAATCTGCAGCCGGTGTGCACCTATCCGAAGACGGGGAGGCTAATGGCAGCCTTGATCGTGCTGCAGGGGTAGTGTTTGTAATTTCAGATAGCACAAGTGAATTCGAGAACTCGTCAGCAAGTAGCACCATCTGCGGGAGCCCAGACAAACGGCTACGGCTCTGCGGGGGGCATCTGTTGCACAGCACTCTAAATGCTACAAGAGGCAGGGTTACCAGGATTCCCGATCGGTCAAGCTTGCCTAGCCGCTCAAGGGGGCATGGCAGTAGACTCGGCTCCAATCAGAGGCACCCTGTGTGCTGTCCTTGGTAGCATAACAGCTCGCGGGCAAAAAGCCAACGAATAAGCTGAGCGCCGGTGGTTTGCTCTGCAGCTGGCCGCTGGAATCATACGACCTGTCTATCACTTCTCATGTAGAATTTGTTGCCCAAGTTTCCCAGCTCCCGAGTCGTCCTGGTAAAACAAATAATACGGCCGGGGGCCGCTCTGAAAACGGATGTCCTTGCATTGCCTTGCTGCAGTATGTAAGCTCCGTCCGCACCACATATGAAGCCGCCCTCCGCCTCAACCGCTTCTCTCTTGAGCCTTCCCCGCGATCTTCTCTTGTTCAAGCATTCGTCCTGCGCTGGAAACCCATTGCTCTCACTATCAACATTCACTACATCTCACAGTTCAATCTCAACAAATGCTCCCTTCACAGAACCCGGTGGGTATCCTCCGTCCTCATAGCTCAATATGTTGTTAATTCAGATATAGGGGCGAAACCCAGGAAGGGGCCAGCAAAGAGGCCAGCAAGCAAACCGCGTGGGCAAAAGCTCGGCAAGCAGGAATATTAGACCACGCCCACCTGCCACTCCCCAGTCCCAGATCAGCGGGATCCGCCATCCACCGCGCGTCGGGACTATCCCTCCCATCATGCCCAGGAACATCTCGATTATGGGGCTCATTCAGACAATGGACATCTATGGGAACTTGGTTTTTGCTGTCAGGGATCCCTTTCTATCAAGGATCGTGAATCCGCAGATCATCCAAGCGGCCTCGGCAGCACTTGAGCCTTCTCCGCCGCCACATACATCCCCACCAGCTCACATTCCCTCGGAGTTCCCTTCCCCTGTCCACACGAACCCAATCCCGCCCCCCAGAGCCAATGTCATGCGTACCTACCCTCGGTATATTCACGCGTACTCGGGCCCAATACACGACTGCCTTCCGCAGTCTGACAACGCTGAAATAGACTTCAGATTTTATCCCCAGCACCGGCCCGAGTCAGGGTCAGTGTCAATGTGGACCCAGCACTATGAAGTGCTCAACCGCCTTCCTCCACAACCTCCCAGTCTTCCTCTCCGAGATCGTATCTTGTTGGCCCCGCGGCCACCGGGACGATTCCACCAGAGAAGATAATCGCCGGATGTCTTGCTCCCTAGGAAAGGGTTAGAAGAACCGATAAGTCCTTGAGTGCACTTAGGTTTTATTACGACTTGGTTTCTTTCTTTCACACTCATGAAATGAATTATTTTCTTCTTGGCGATATTGGATGAGTTTGGAAGATTTGTGTTTAGTTTTATGGAGCGGTTGTTTTGTGGTTGGATAGGGCAGCAATGGCTCCCTGTTATGGCATTTCATTTCACCTGTTTCAGCTTTCTTTGGATCGCAAAAAATACCCCTTGGTCATCTTCACTTCACAACTCCTGGTAGAGTTCACGACTGTTCATGACGCTATGTTGGGGTAACGGTACAAGAACCGTGCTTAAGGAGCACTATGGGGGCAAGCACCTCAGTCTATTTTCTAAGGATTTTCATCTTTTCATTTGCATTCTTCAAACATTAGAATAGCAAATACACGGGCTTTTAAGATCCCTTGACTTAGAGCAGAGTTGTTCCCTCAATGCCCCTTGCTTTGCTTGAGTACCATCGTAGAAAGGTGACTCGTAATCAGCCCTAATCCAATTCTCCATTCACGTAAATAGCGACATTTAACCTCTTCCCATTGTGGTCCATCGTAGCAGGAAATTGGTGTCTCTATATACCAAGAAACTGGTTTGATGATCTAAAGGTCAATTCCTACACAGATAGACCAGGTGGTGGGTCAGCTTGACTGGGCAAGTGCCGGGCAGGTGGGGTTTCCTATCTCACTATGAGTAGGTCTCCTCCAGATGCAAGATAGACTCGCGTTAGTATATCATAACTTTTAGAAATATACTATTGTTGAAGTCTCCAACCTCATTGCATGCTCAAGATTGGCAATAGTGAACAAGTAAACATGCACAAAAGGATTCGGTGTGGTGTCGCTTAACTCCGTGTGGCGATATTTACTCTAGGGTAGGCCACCGGCCCGTCTTATCTTATCTCCGCATGTCGTCAGAGCTCCCCCGAGGTAGGTTCATTCACCTACCGTCCTCGGTACATCTTATCACTCTCTGATTCCCTGCAATAGTGATATTTCATCAAAAAAACCAGCATTCAGTAATTCATCACATCCTCTACTATCTTTGCTTTAGTCCTACCACCGAACCCTTCCTAGACCACCCCCTGGGCGCTCATCCGGGGAGCTACCCCCTCACGTCACCGGAACTCGCTTAGCAAGCATCGCTATACGGCCGAGTGTTCCGCCCACCGTATTCTCACCACAACCCGGTTTCGGTATCCAAATTTAGCACTGTTATTATGTCCTCGCCTTCGTCACACTCGCCGGGGAATGGCCACGGTGATGGAGGACCCCGAGAGCGTCTAAGTCAAGACTCTGATGGCGACGAGTATGACCCCGACTTTCTCCCACCGGAATCGCAAGACGAGGTTGACGACGATGACGTTGATGACTTTTATGGTGAGTGATACTCGGTGTGCCGCCCGTGTATTGTTTCCTCTAACCATACTGAATAGATGCTGATGATAATGGTCTCCACTTTGAAGTCGTCATTGAGAACGAGGACCAGGATGAGGAAGAGGGGGATGATGATGAGGACGATGATGAAGATGATGCCGCCCCAGAAGGTATAAATCCCCAACGGATTTTACAACTAATCAGAGGTACTCAACGATGCCCACTTACATGCTGGGATGTAACCAAGACTAACATCTGCCCACAGCTGGAACGAGAACGGGTGTTCTCACTCGGGCTCAACTTCTGGCTTTAATGCGCAACCCGAACCTCACCAACGTCTTATTCCAGGATGACCCCGAAAGTGATGTTGAGTTCCTAAACCGGTGGTCCATGGAGAGAAGACGGACACCAAAGGATCCAAATAGGTTCCCCAAGGTCCCCAGTGAGGAGGGTATCAAATTAATGAGATCCGGCGTTTTCGGTGCCAACGACTACGACCTTCGCGCGAGAAAGCACCTAGCCCAACGCATGCTGGACCGCGAACTGGCTATTGGAAACAGGGAGGATAGAAAAAGAAACGGCGATTTAATGACACAGGTATGTACAAAATGATTGTAGTCAGTGCTCGTGCTGACCTCTTGGCAAAGAGCCTGCTCCCCCATAGCCGGGCGGAACAAATCATTCATTTTGACGACCCTGTCTACTCGGGCCAATATTCAGACGACGGCAACTTCTTCTTTGCTTGCTCTCAGGACTTCAAAGTCCGAATGTACGACACATCAAACCCCTACAGGTGGAGGCATTACAAGACCGTCAGCTACCCCTGGGGACAGTGGACTCTCACAGATGCGTCGCTGAGCCCTGACAATAAATGGCTTGCCTACACATCAATCCAACCAATGGTTTCAATAGCCCCAACAGACCCAAACGATGAGGGAGACCCATATCTTTTGGATCTCGACGATGGTGTAAGACGAGGGTTCCTCCGACGGTCCTCGTTTGGTATCTGGTCGACGCGGTTTTCAGGAGATGGAAGAGAGATTGTGGCAGGAACGAGTGTGGCTTCCATTGTCGTCTACGACATCGAGTCTCGAACGGTGCTGCATCACATCGAGGGACACGAAGACGATGTGAATGCAGTTTGTTTTGCCGACAAGATGTCGCCACATATCCTTTATTCGGGATCCGATGACACAACAATCAAAGTCTGGGACCGTCGCAGCATGGGTGATAAGAGAGAGGCAGGAGCGTTTGTTGGCCACGTGGAAGGATTGACATATATTGACAGCAAAGGCGACGGACGATATATTCTCAGCAACGGCAAGGACCAGAGCATGAAACTGTGGGACATTCGCATGGCCATGTCAACTGATCGATTCCACGATGTCGACCCGACACGACATACACGACTCAACGATTTTGACTACCGTGGCGGTACATATGACGAAGAGGATTGGGACCCTCATCCCCATGACAATTCTCTGGTGACATTCCGAGGTCATCAGGTGCTCCGAACACTTATTCGCTGCCACTTTTCGCCTCCAAATGCTACCAACTCGCGATACGTGTACTCTGGCAGTACCGACGGAAAGGTGTACATTTGGAACATGGATGCTACCCTTGCGGGAGTTGTAGATGTGAAGAAGGCAACAGCGGATACCAGACCCCTGGATGGCCGGTCCCGCTTCTTTTATCATCACGATGATACCCCTTCATGGAGAACTTGTGTCCGAGATGCCAGCTGGCATCCGAATGCCCCAATGCTTGTTGGTGAGTCAAAGAGCTATATTGTTGATATGGTTTACAAGCTAACCAGAGAGCAGCCTCTGCATGGAATGGATATAATATGGCTCGGGGAACCTGCTCGCTGCACTCTTTTAACGAATCGGCAGACGACGACGAAGCTGAGCCGCCAATGGGACGCAGCTTCAACGACGTAATGCAGGAGGACGAGCAGTTTACACAGTCAAGGTATATGCGTTAAATCGAGAATTGCAGCGAGAAAAAATTGATATTGTCGGATATTTGTACATTATCGATCACCTCATCTAGTCGCTTGAGATGGGCGATGCTCCCCGCAAAAACAAATGATGACGTTTTGGATGCTTCGACGTGCATTTTCCATCCTCATTCTTCACCCCCCAATCCCGAGTGCGATCTGAGCTGCTTCAAGATTCAAGATTCCCAGTGCAATAACAAGTCGCGTGTCCACCATGATTTCCTTAACTCCGCCCCATTGTACTCAACAAAGTTTGAATATCCATCCCATCGAACAGTCTTGCGACGCTATTAGGCGAGGAGGTCGCAGATGGTTTACACCTCGCAGCCAGGTAGGTCCCTGGCGGGTTTGTGGTTTTAGGTCATGCCTCGAATTTAGGAGACGAGGACACGGTTGAGGGGAAGGTGAACTATTGGTTGCTCGGGTTAGCAATTGGAACTTGAGAGCCAATTCAAAGCGGCGCGCCGGGGAAAAAAAACGTACTCAGCTTGACAATGTAGCCGACAGCACCCATGATGAGGAAACCAACACCGACGGCCTGGCACAGACGGAGGAACTCCTTCTGGTCAGCTAATGAGAGAAGTGTTAGTTATTTCGAGTCTCGAGATCGGAACACGTGCGTGCGTGTAAAAAGGGTCCGTCATGACATACGCTTGGTGCAGCGGCGCACGAACTGGACGCCATCCTTGGCGAACTCGGAGGGGATCTCGAGAAGCTCCTGAACCTGGTCCGACATTTTGAAGGTGGATAGTGAATGAGTGAAGTGGGTGAAAAAGTGGTCGTGTCGTGAGTGTCGCGTGTTGTCGTGGTTGTGGAAAGGAAAAGAGAGGAAGGGATCGCAAAGGGGGACGGATGGAGAGTACAGGCCACACTAATGGTAGAGAGCTTCAACCCATGCGACGTGTTAACTAAGCTAATAATTCCAATTGGGAGGCCACATTTCCGCAACGGAGGCGAATTGGGGGTGCGGGCCGGTGTTGTTCCGCTGCATGGCGCCACAAGGCTTGTCAGCCACAGCAGAGGAACAGGTGTCGGTTGTACGCCAGTCATGGCTCCCCACAATTTCTTTTCTGGGCTTCCCAAAGCAGCCACGCGCAGATGGAGAGAAGGGGGACAAAGGGGGTACGTACCACACCAACAGGGAGGAGGAGCGTTGTGCATGGGGCTTCCATGGAGCAGGCAAGCAAGCAAGCACGGCAGGCGAGCTTTGGGTCGTTTTGGTAGTCAGGCCGAGTACTCCGTACCTGACGAGCGTGGTCCGTGCGTCAGGCGATCTCTCTCAAGGCTCCAACAGCCCAGGACAGGACGCGCGGGAGAAGCAGGCAGGCCCAAGCCCAAGGACCCAGCCGCCGCCGCTGGTCAAGGTTGCCGTCCCAAAACTGGGTTTCCTGGCGACCAAGGGGACAGGCAGCTGCTAGGCCGGTGGTCCCCCCCCCCAGAGCTACAGTGCAGGCTTACGGGGGACGCTGGCGAGGTTCCCCCCCAGGCCCAAAGGGAAAAAAAAAAAACCAAAGCAAAACGCCAGGCCCAGAACCACCAAGCTGCCGCGGCAGTGCCTTGTCCTGGGCCAGAGCAATTCTGCAACCTCCACCTCTCCACGTCGGCTTCCGTTTGCGTTTCCTCTTCCCAACCCCGTCCCCTTTGTCTTTTCGTGCTCTGGTTCTTGTCGCCTTTTCAACCCCCCCAGAGCCGTCCCGACCTTATTGTCCCAGACAAGCCCTTTTTACGTACCTTTGTCATCGACTGGTCCGGGTTCCTGGGTCCTGGTTTATTTATTCTATTATTATTCCTACTCTTTTTTTTTTTTTTGCCCATCCGGGGAAGCTCCATCACCGTCCGGACTTAGGTGCAGCTGCTGTGAACTGCCTTGCTTGCTGCATTGCATCTCAGGCACAAACCACCAAAGCTCCGTATCACCCGCGACGATCGGCGAATTTCTTCGACCACCTTGCGCGATTGACTCGGCTTGCATTTCTCGACGTGCGCTCGCCCTCTGCTGACGGATTTCCCTCCCCCCGAACTCGTTCTCGCTCCCGTATCCTCGCGCACCCTACCCGATAAGATTGCGACGGTGACCTGACCTGGCCTGACCCGACCCGACCCAAAACGAGGCTGCGCTTGTCGAGTGGGAGTGATTTGGTCTTCACCAGGCCTTGCAGTGACTGTGCACTGGGTTCAGTTCCATCACCAGTCTTTGCCTGCGTGTTCGAGCCCGTGTCGAGTTGACCATAAAGTGGCTTTGGGGTTTTTTTGAGGATTGCAAGCACAGAGCTTCGTCCTCGGGATTGAATCTCGCGAGTTTGAGCTTGTGTTGGTGTTGAGAGACATACCTACCTGCCTGTTTTATTCTCCCGTCTTGTTCGCAAAGAGTGTACGTATTTGCTATCTTCCTGTCGTCGTTACTGTTTGTTTCTGCCCTCCGGGGCTGCTGCGGCTTGGCTTGGGGGCCTGCTGTCGATGGAGTCATGAGTGGCTGATAGAATGCAAAAATCCAGAGGACGACTGCTGTATCTCGCAAGAACTAATACCAATATTGGGCCAGCCCCTTGTCGCTTTCCCTTCCACACGCAACCTTTGACCGAGCATCGCGCCTCGCCACCTCCATCATGGCACAGGAAGATTTTGAAATCGATTTCTACGGCGATGCCCCGAATGACCATCACGACGGACACCGCGATGACCGACACGACTACCGAGACGAGCCACGACAGGATAACCACAACCACCACGCCCCTCATCACAACGATGAATACATGGATGAGCCAAGACATCACGATGGTCACGGCCACGACGACGGCGGCGCCCCTTCCCACCGCGACAGCAAGGTGAAAGAAGAGGATGATCGGCCCGTCGACTCCCATGCTACCACGTCCGTCATGTTTTCCGAGCTTAGCTGGTGGACAACTGACGATGACATTCGGGGCTGGGCTCGGCAAGCCGACTGCGAGGACGAGCTGAAGGATATCACGTTTAGCGAACACAAAGTGAATGGAAAGAGCAAAGGGTACGGCCGCCACATGAATTTCTCTCTCATCTCCCTACGATTCCCTGCTAACCCCCCGTCCACAGGCAAGCTTATGTGGAGTTTTATTCCCTACAGGCGGCCACAGCCGTGAAACGCTGTGTCGAGGATATACTGAATGGCGATGGCCAGTCGGGCCAGAAGAGGGTTACTCTATCATACTGGAACCCATCCCTCAACCCCTTCAAGACTCTGCCCAAGGATGCGCCAGCCCGAGGAAAGGACCAGAACCGGCCAACTCCCGGATCATATGACCGCGGTAACAACAACATTGGCGGCGGCAACTTTGGCGGTGGCGGCGGCGGCGGTGGTGGCTTCCGAGGACGCGGAGGATACAACCGGGGCGGCATGAACCAGGGCGGCTTCAATCGCAACTTTAATAATAACAACAACATGGGCTTCAATAATAACATGGGCGGCAACTTCAACGGCCCCATGGGTGGCGGCGGCGGAGGCGGCAACTTTGGCTTCAACCGAGGAGGCATGATGGGCGGCGGCATGGGCGGAGGGATGCGCGGCGGCCCTGGCGGAATGCGTGGTCGTGGCGGCGGCATGATGGGCATGAACCCCATGGGTGGCATGAACCCCATGGGAATGCCAGGAAACATGGGCATGGGAATGATGGGACCAAACGGAATGCCCGGTAAGTCTTTTTTGCTTGTAAACTCTTCAAGAAACCTCGTGCTAACTATCCTCAGGCTTCCAAGGCATGGCGCCCAACTTCAACCCCGGCTTCGGATTCCAGGGCCAGAACCAGGGCGGCGGTGGTGGTGATTGGGGCAACCCTCACGGCACCAAGCGACCACGTCCAGAGTAGGACATTGGCAGTCGCCGTGTTCCGTTGCGGAAATAGGTGCCTCACCGCTGAAACAGGCGGGGGAGTTGTGCGTGTGGAGGTCAATGGATGGACTGCAAAGTCTGTCTGCAGGCCGCGCTTCCTTGACATTTGTTTGGGTTTTTTGAACGTGATACTTGACAGGATGGGGGTTTTCTTTGGTGGAAGTCGGGGCCATAATTTTTTTTCTCTGTTGACTCGGCTGTTCCAAGACATGGCGAAGGTCAAAGGGCATTCATTCAAGGGGCTTATAAGGATTAGGATTCAGCTCCAGTGTATCATAGAATCAAGGCATGTAAGGGTTAGGATCCGGCGTAAACAAAGCGTTTGTGGTGTTTCATGTTTGGTCTGTTTGCCCTGGTATATGGTGTTGATTTGACGATGAAGGACTATCGTTCTGGGGCTGTGAATAGTGATTGCATACATATTTTTGTAGCGTTAGGCTCGCATAAAAGGATGCTAGGTATTCTAAAAAGGCTATTAGATTCTCTGAACAGCCACTGCCTAGTAGTTAGGCGAAAATCACTGGTGAATATCACTTTTGACATTTTGCTATGGGACCCCGGTAAAAAATATATATGTATTGAAAAAATGATATATCAGAATTTCAAGCTAAAGCAAATAAAAACAATATCTATTCACTATATTCAACCAAAGATAGTTGTTATTCATGTTGTAGAGGGTACACGATAACATACACCTTCGTTATGACTATTCAAAAGCTACGATATTAACATGAGGCGGACTTTGCCATATTAAGAACCAATAAACAAAGAAAAAACACAAACAACCTAATAAACCTAGTTGAAGCCAAGTATAAATACCAATTGAACTTGTTTAGACTAGCTAACTAATCTCTACAGCTCTTGGAGCCTAAAAAGCCACTTCATCTTGGTTCATCTAGGGTAAGCTGTGGTGTAGCTCCCCGCCAAGCACCGGATGCGGCCCCACCCCAAGCTCCGAACCTCATCCCACATCGGCCCATCATACGAGCTTGCCTTGATCTCCTCTGGCTGCTTCCACCTCCCAAACCACAACTCAACGGGCAGCCATTGGACATGGAGGCCGCTATCCCGCGATTGCGCTCCGTCGCCTCGGTCAATCAGACCCGCCTTGTGCGCTCCGCCGTCTGCGCAGCTTGTGCCTCATCGCCGTCGACGTCCCGCCGCACCTTTTCCATCTTCAACCGCCCGCCGCCAAACTACCCCGGCCATGTGCCACTGACAAAGGTTGAGCGTCTCGGCCTGGCCGTCGGCGCCAGCGTCTGGTCCTTTTTCGACCCTTACCGCCATGGTGCGTACCAATTCATTCCCTCTGGCCTGTAGGGGGTTGAGAGACAAAAAAAAAACACTAACTCGTTTTCCGCAGACCTCATTGCCGCCACAGGCGAGGCCACGGCCACGCCCTACTTCATCTACCGCCTCCGCGACAGCATGCTCGCCGACCCGACGGGCCGCCGGATCCTCCGCCAGCGGCCGCGCATCTCGTCCAAGACGCTCGACCTCGACGCTCTGCGGCGGCTGCCCGAGAACAGCGTCGGCCGCGCCTACGTGGGCTGGCTGGACCGCGAGGGCGTCTCGCCCGACACGAGGGCGGCGGTGCGCTACATTGACGACGAGGAGTGCGCCTACGTCATGCAGCGCTACCGCGAGTGCCACGACTTCTACCACGCGCTGACGGGCCTGCCCATCGTGCGCGAGGGCGAGGTGGCCCTCAAGGCCTTCGAGTTTGCCAACACCCTGCTGCCCATGACGGGCCTGAGCATCTTTGCCGCTGCCACCATGAAGCGCGACGAGCGCCAGCGCTTCGCATCCACATACTTGCCCTGGGCCATCCGAAACGGCGCCCGCGGCAAGGACGTCATCAATGTCTTTTGGGAGGAGCGCCTCGAGGATGACGTCGACGAGCTGCGTGCCGAGCTGGGCATCGAGCGGCCGCCCGACATGCGGGCCATTCGGAAGAGGGAGCGTCAGGAGAAGAAACGGTTGCAGGATTTCAAGGAGAGAGGCTTCTAATTTCGCATTGCTTGTAGCAAGAAGCAGTGCTTTCTTGCGTGACAAGTTCTCTCTGCTTTATTGGGTTGGATTGGGCTGGGTTGCGAGACGACGATGTAATACTGGCGCATCTGGTGATGTTGTATGTACAAGTGTAAGATGTCATGATCAAAATGTAAGAACAAAGTTATCGCTGAAGAACTAATCGCACCTGCCCTCTTTCTGGTTTGAGGGGGCCGTTGGGAAGTTTGCTCCGTTGAACCTACTGCTTTTTTTTTCTTTCCCCACCAGTGTGTCATGACTTGAAAGCCAGGAAGGAACGGGTCTGAATTTGGAATCAAAATATACCCTGCTTTCCTTCCTCTTTTGCCTTGTTTCTCTTCAGTCTGCGTGAAAAGGAAACCAACGCTCTGCCTACCCTAACCCATGTGCCTCGCCTTGCCATAAGCATACTGACTGAATGGTATCATGGAATCGTTACACATCAATTTTTTTTTCTCTTCCTTTGTGTCCACCACTAGCCCTCCTACCAAACTCAACTCTTGAGGCTTCATTCACAGGTCCAGCAAGTCATCGTCGTCATCGTCCCAGGCCTTGCGCCTGCTGACGACAATCTTCTCCTCCTCCTTCTTCTCGGACATGGCGTTGAGCAGGTCCTTGAGCTGGTCCTCGGTCACCTTTTGGCGCAGCTGGCCCGTCTGGGCGAGCATGATGAGGCGGTTCTCGATGTCGTTGGCGCGCTCCTCCTTGACAAGGCGGATGCGGCCCAGCCGGTCCATGGCTTCCGGGTGGAGGATCTGGTTGAGGATGTGCTGTCGCGCGTCTTCGGCTTGCCTGGTTATTGCGCCGCACTGTTAGCGAGACGAACGCTTCGCTGCATCAAAAGTGATCGCCGTCTTCTGGGGCTGAAGGGGAGACTGCGTACTGTTGCTGTTGTTCCTGACGCCCGCCTGAGGGGCCGCCGCCGCCGCCGCCGCCGCCCTGGGCCTTGAGCTGCTCGAGACGAGCCTTTCGGATCTGGGGTCGCGATACGTCAGTTTGTGACTAAGAGAGCGCCTGCGACAGCGGGTAGAATCACCTGGTCTAGTTCTGCGTCATCCATTTTGGTGAGAGTCGTGTTTTGTCGTCGGGTAAATCAGCCCAGCAGAAGCCGACCGCGGGGCTTCACTTAGTGGAGGGGCACTGCGAATGGGGCGTCACATGACCTGCGCCAAGTTGTCATGACCACTTTCCCTGTCGCCATGCGAGCTCATTGCTCCTTCCTAGTTTAGTGTGTTTCTTGAGATATCACCACTGCCTTGCTATAGTACGTAGGCATTCGAAATTGTGAAGCAAGTTCAAGCATTTACCCTTTGGGTGGATTAGTACATTCGGTTAGCTCCAATTTCGTATTGGACCAACGCTGTCACGCATTCATTCCCCTGCGAAAAATACAAAGGGATGAAGCTCATCATTTCACCAACGGGCTCTCCCGGTGCTTAATGTGCTCCAATACTTGAGACTTGCTTCAATTTGGCACTGCGGGCTTAGCTGATATGTCTGACGAATCGTTCATGATCCGAGGGTTTTGCCTCGGATTTGTAGCTGGAGCGGCTGCTATTTGCCTGATCCCTCATCTACCGATAGGCCTCAATGTGCTCTCCCTTTCCCCCAGTAAACTCAACGACAAGCGCAAGCAGCCTCCCACAATCTCAGCAGCCAAGCCTGTTATTGTACAGCATCTTGATGGGAAAAAGTGGGCCCAGAGGGGTCGAGTACTTACAGACAATGAGATCAACCAAGCCCAAGTTTTATCAGGATCGAAGTATTCCAAAAAGAAGATCCTGAAAATAGACTCAAAAACTGTGGCCAAGCTAGGGCCAGACCTCGAAATGGACGAGGTTGACAACCTCGACTTCATTCGCACGCATACGACAATCCCTGTCCCAAAAATCTTGAATGCCTACGAGCAGGAAGGATATCGATATATTATCATGGAGTTCATCGAGGGCGAGAAGTTGGAAAAAACTTGGCCAGAACTTTCGATTGAGGAGCGCGAATCCATTTGCTCCGAATTGCACACATACCTCAGCGAGATGCGCAGCCTTCCAGCACCGAAAGATCACATAGGCTCTGTATCAGGTGGTACAGCGATCGATCGGCGTTCCTTGGGACCTATCAGTGGAGGCCCCTTTGCTTGCGAGGAGGACTTCAATACCTGGCAGCTGCAACAGCTGCACGAGACCGTCGCCAACGTAAACAAAGATATGTATACCACTATGCACCAATCAGGTCACAAAATCGTGTTCAGCCATGGGGATCTTGGATTTCACAACATCTTGGTTCACCAAGGCCATATTACCGCCATTATTGATTGGGAATATGGTGGCTGGCTTCCTGAGCATTGGGACTTTTGCAAATCCCTTCAATTTTTGGCAGGGACTGATGAGCAATACCAGTTTGCTCGAAAGGCGTTTGGCAAACCATTTTTGCAAGAGTATTATATGGATGTGTGGTTTAATCGAGAGGTCAGGCATGGCGGGTGGTGAAGATGGCATCTCTTGTGAATGTAAGGGTACGACTTAGTACTTGAGATTGCAATGTGCGCTGTACCAAAAGGTTGATTGTAGTATGATGATGATAACATCGGAGTCGAGGTTTGCATGGCGTCCGAGATGTACTGTTCACTTTGAACTAGTCCCGAAAATGTCTTCACTGGTTTGCTGAATTATGAGCAGACGAGGTTTGATGAAATTCGAAATACGCTATTGTTGAACAGTGTGCCGTCTAATGCGATATGGTACATGCATTTACTTCTAGTCCCGCCGTTTGCCGTGAATGCTACACTCTACTCCCAGTTAAACGTCAACCCGTTCCTCTTGGCGGTTGCGTCGTCCATCGGCTTCTCCTCTACCTGGATCCAGTTATTCTTCTTGGCCTCGGCAGCGGCACGCCTGGCCTCGACCATTTGTATCATGAGATTGTTTAGCGGCACGTCCACGCCGAGCAGCTTTGCTCGCTTCCGGAAGAAGCCGTTTTGGTATTTGATATCCGTATCCCACCCCTTCTCGATACGCTTTACTAGGTCGCAAGGCGCTGATGCCTTGCCCGCAATTCTCTGGAAGCACCACTTCTTCAGTCCTTCGCCGCGAACAAACTTCCTGAGGTCCTCTGCGTTCTGGAGCTCCTCCATGTGGTCGACCACGGTGACAACCTCCTGGAGAAGCTTGTGCATCAGGCTCTGTGCTGACTTGTTTTCCAAGAGATCTTTGTATGACATTTCCAGGAGCACGCACACGGGATCGACAGCGGCAGTGAACACCATCGAGGGCAGCTTGAAGCGCATCCAGTTTTCAAAGTTGCCTGACGTTGTGCGCAGAGCCTTGCTCTGGTTGAGGTAATGCAGAAGCATCTCGTTTGGAACCGCTTGCCGGCTTTTTTGGTTTGCTACCTGGGTCAGCACTGTGCGACCTGTTTTGAGCTCCTTGACGGAGTTTCCGTTTCGGTTGTACACCAGGGCGTGGCTCATGTGTCCGAGAACAAAATTGGGCGCCTTTTCAGCGTCTGTGAAGATGCTCTCCTGTGCCTCTTCCAGCACACCCATGCCGTCGTTTAGCAAACACACTGATGTATTCTCATCCACCCGGTCCTTGACCGAATCCAGGGCCTTGATCGCCTCATAGCCACGACCCGTCACAATCAGCTGGTCAATGTGTGATTTGTCGGCTGTGACGTGCTCTTGTACTGAGGCTGCGCTGGGTTCTGAATAGGCATTTTTCCGTGCCCTCTCCGGTTGAGCCATTTCGACATTGCGATATCTTGACTTGGGCATTGATCGGAAGCTGAGCAGGGAGACGGAATCATAGACTCCGGAAAGAGCGTGGGCGATAAACCGTGACCTCACATCGTCGCCGAGGATGTGAATCTTGTGAACCGGACCCGATTTCGCAGCCTCTGCGGGGAGTATTATTGAAGGGACATGGAATTTTGATGCTGGCGTCGGTGCTGTTGCAATGGCCTGGGCGGTTTTATCGGGATTTGTCCATGGGCTTTTGGACGGGGCGCCCCCCAGTTCTGGCGGAACAGCCTTGGCCGTGTCTTTGTGGTGGGTTGTTGAAGCGGCGGAGGCGAAGCATCTGATGGGAGCCCCCCGGCTCACGACAGTGCCATTCCGTAGACACTGTGATATTCTGCGCGGGGCTCGGGCGGAAGCCCGCGCGCCGTGTAGGCTCGCCAGTTTGACGGTTGTGGAGGAGGGTGTTTCGGTGGAGGAATTAGGTGCCCACGGCGAAGTTGCCGGAGGCCGTGGAGTCGATCACTGGCAGGGTGCGCCCATGCGCGCGGGGTGAGTCAAAGGTTGGCCGATGGGCGAGCTCGAGAAGCCGGATCGTGTGCGAAGCCCTAGGGGAGGAGCGTAGTATGGTCGTGGCGTACGAGGTTGGAGGTTGTTGGTGATGCGTGGATTTGATGAGCGGACGGGCCCAAGGAGATCAAGCCGGCTCCGATTTTTTGCCTTGGACGTCGAGCAAGTTTGGCCCAATCAGGGCAAGCGGGTCGATGGGATTTGGATCTTCTGGGTTGACTTTTTAGCGTCAACGCGATTGGCCAATTCCTTCGAGGTTGAGAACGACCAAGTTGAGGACCACCAAGTGCGGCCTCTCATATCATGAATAATTTGATTAAAATAAGAGGATAAAACAAAACTTCACTGGTTCTATCGAAAATGAAGAGAGGATCCAAGTGAAAATAGGCCCGATGGTACTCAATTGGTCTTTTGCTGGAGATTTCGTCTGAGTGAGTGTATGGGACGTTTGAACGAATGCCTATCATGAACGAGACGAGAGAAAAATAAAAATACAAGCAGAGAAATGAAGTGATTGAAAGTTTTAAGTTGTTGCTTGTTTGTTGAAGCCATCGCTCCTGCCTTCCTTCACACCCTGTGCAGGACGGCCCCGATATGTGCATACAGCTGACAAAGAGTTACGCTAGTCTGCATTGGGCCTCAATGCGTCAAGTTTCTTCGTCTCAACTTCCTTTCATGTGAGAGGACGACGTCTATCCCCCCAGCCTTGCGACTTGCGACTTTTGCCATTGCGCTCCCGACAGAAACGGAAAATGGCAGATGTCAAGGATATCTCACCGGACCTGGAGCGGCTGGATGCCCAGCTGGACGCGCTCGAGGAGGCGCTGCAGCCTTTGACCGGCAATCTCGAGGGCTTGACATCCCAGCTGCCTCTCCTGGACAAGGCCAAGCTCTTCTCACTGTCAGCCTATTCTATTGAATCGCTGCTGTTTTGTAAGTTTTTTACGGTTGGAGATGCACCCGATCGCTACGTTATTCGGTGTCATATTTGATGAACCCTTTGCTAACAACTTGGACGCAGCTGCATTGAAATTGCAGGGCACTGACGCGCAGGACCATGCCGTCTTTGACGAACTCAAGCGAGTCCAGCAATACTTTGCTAAAATCAAGACCGTAGAGGAGCCTGGGGAGCAGAGGACTCTGACCTTGAACCAAGAAGCTGCGGCACGCGTCTTGAAGGCGGATTTGGTACGCTATCTACCACTCACATGCACCGCGCATTATATCAACTGACCTTTCTCACCAGGCCGATAACAAGACTGTGAGCAGCAAGCTTGCAGAAAAGATTGCTGAGGAGCGCGCCAAGGCTCTGCTCAAGACTGTTGAGAACCGCAAGCGACCCGCTGAGGAGTCGCCGGTTCCGAGAGCTTCTCCTGCGCCTGGTGCCCAAGATGGAAAGAAGAAGAAGCACAGGGGCAAGGGTAGGCAAAGGAAGTGAAAGTAGACGTAGCAGGACTTCGCATGAGTGACTACTGGGTGGCAAGCCGTTGAGTCATGGGCAATTTACAGACTAGGTGGCTTTGCGCACCTGGCAGCGCACGCTGTGGCTTTGCCTTGCGGTTTGGCGGAGGATTCCGGGAACTATCGAGTTCCCAAGGAAGCGCGTGAATAGATACCCCCAAGGAAGAAAGTGGGGGAGAGACGGCAAAAAGCGTCATGTGATGCTGGTGCGCATCAGCGGATGATGCCTGGCGCGGATTTGACGATGGATTCGTACGGGGGGTTGGTTTCTCGTTCTGGATGCATCTGTGGCGTTTTTGAGGAGTTTACAATTGTTTCCCTCCCCCCCCCTTCGGTGGACCACCTGCCTTATCTCCGAGATTATATACGGACAATCGGATTAATAGACAATAGCTGGCGACGCTACAGAAATGGGTTTCGCAACTAATTGACCCTGCCAAGTGACTCTTTGTTTTCCCACTATTGTGATTGTTCTCGAGTCTTCCAGGCACCTCCCCACATTATTTGTACAAAAAGCCGGTGACAAGCGGGAGCTCTCGGCTGTAGGTGTACTTTGGACCCCTGCGCCACAAAGGCAGATGCGAATAATCTCCACCTGCCATTGAAACCCGCAGCCTCCCATTGGCCCCGCGCGCCACACAACAAGCACCGTTCCCCGAAACCCGTTTCCCTTTCGGCTTCTTTTCTCCGTTTCTCAACACCTTTGCGACAAGAGCAACTTTGCTTAAAACTCCAACCGCCCGCCCCCCTCCATTCTACATCCCGCATACACACAAACGCACCACTCGAAACACATACAATCCGCAATGCCTCGCCAGCGCCCCTCCGCCCGCCCCGTCGCCTCGCGACCTACCGCGACCACTCCCACTCCCGCTCCCCAGCAGCACCGTCCCGCCACCACCATGGCTGGTCCTCCTCCCGCCGCTGCCCCCCAGCAGCCCATGGTTGTCCAGGCTGCTCCCCAGGGCCCCGGCCTCTTCGGCCAGATGGCCAGCACAGCTGCGTAAGTTGCTTCCTCTCTGATGAACACAACAATTACAATTCCTATTTTTTTTTCTTCTTGCCTGTCGCATTCTTTTTTTTAAAACCTCGTCGGCGGGTTCCTCCGAACTTTTTTTCCTCCCTCCCCTAAAAGCTCGGGGTCCCTCCGCAGCCTCTCATCCGGACCACGTGTAAACTGACCGCGGATCCCCTTGTAGTGGTGTCGCCATCGGCTCCTCGGTAGGCCACGCCATCGGCGGTCTCTTCTCCGGCGGCTCGTCCGAGGTCGCCGCTGCGCCCCAGGCCGCCGCTCCCGCCCAGAACCAGACTCAGAGCTTCAACAACTGCGCCGGCATCGCTCAGGACTTCACCAAGTGCATGGACGACAACAACGGCAACATGCAGATCTGCAACTGGTACGTTGAGCAGCTCAAGGCCTGCCAGGCCGCTGCCAACCAGTAAAGCGTCGAAAACCTGAGATATATATAAAAAAAAATTAAAGCAAAGAAGAGAAACGACGAATTGGCACATGAGAGAAAATGGAAACCACACGGAGCAATGAGAGCATTAGGAATCTATATTTGGGTTCCTTTCAAAGCATGCGTGCATACCGGACTAGGGGGGGAATAAACTACTGTTACAACTCGGCACTATTCCATTGTATAATACCAAAAAAAAAATCACAATCCCACTCATTGTATGGGAAATTTCCGCTTCATCATCCAAAAGTCCTCTGATTTATTTGACCTCTCACTCACTCACTCACTCACTCGCTCAATCTTCTTTTCCTTCCTCATCTGGTCTTGGCTCAAAGTTCAGCTGTGCCGTGTTAGTTATGTCATGCATCCTTTTTTGTTGAGATATCAAGGGAGGGCAGGGTAGAAAAAACTCACTGAATTACCATTGTACAATTGTTGATCCCGGCGCCGATCATTTGGGTTCTGGAAACCTTGTATCCGGGACCGATCCTGAGATGCCTCGTGTGAGTCCTCATCGCTGGCTGCTGCCCCTCGCCCTTCGCTTGAGCCAAACAGGCTCAGGATCCATGTAAAGAAGCCCATGATGAGGGCGATGAATCGCGCCACGATGCCCTGCTGCGCGCCGGCGTACGCGGACGAGTAGCTCTTGACGGGGATGAGAACGAGCGTTGACGACGGCGACAGCCCCAGCTCTCCGACAGACTTGGCTTCCTCCGTCTCGTCAATCGTCTTATTGGGCAGCGGCGTGAGAACCTGCTTAAACGTATATGGCTGAGACCCGTCGGTTCGGTTCTCATCGACCCAACTGCGGACCTCCTTGAGAGCAACCTCCGTCTTGAACCGGGTTCGAAGCGTCGAGCCGTCAAAGAGCCGCACCTGCAGAGCCGTCATGCTGCTCGGCTTGCTTGTGGAGGGGAGCTTGCTCTCGGGCGCATTCACCAGCGAGGCGGCGACGTCGCCCGTCTTCAGGTCCTCGGTGCGCTGGGCCTCGCGGGCGGCGGCGCGCATCTTGCGCTCCGCCTTGTCGTCCTCTATACGCTTCAGGATGCGGCGGCGCTCTTCTTGTTGCTGCTGGCGCCTTGTCTTGACTGCTTCGGCAGCCTTGCGGGCGCTTGCATTGTCCCGCTGGATGCCGGCTGCGGCATCGGCCTCGGCTTTAGCTTGGGCCTTTTTTGCGCGCTCCTCCTTGGCCTTGCGCTCGGCCTCCTCCTTCTGGGCCTTGAGCTTGGCTGCCCTCTCGGCCAGGATGCGTCGCACGTTCTCAGCAGTTTCTGACTCCCCAGATGATGACACAGCTAGTGGGGTGCTGCTGCTGGTGGCAGCGGCGGCAGCTTCGGGTTGTGGAGTGCTGACAGCCGCCGGTTGGGTTTGGCTGGTAGAAGTTGATGACGATGTGGCGCTGAAGGAGTTTTGAACCCTCCGAATAAAATCCTCCTTGCTGGTCCCCGGCGTGATGTACTCCTTGAGTTCGCCGTTTTTAATTATGACGACTGTTGGGGTACGGGGGAGGGGAAAGATCTGAGCTAGGTACCCAGCCTCATCGGAGCCCGCCTTGAGGCGAAGTGCGATGGACTGATCGTTGACCAAGTCACTGAGCTGTCACATAATTAGTCGGGTCCAAGGGTTTGAGTGAGCTGGGGCTCGTACAGCTTCATCGAGGAGAAACTCATTTTCCCACGTTGTGCTCTCGTCGCTTTCATCTGAGTGGCTGGGTGAGTATTCAATCTCGCGACGCTAGGATGGTGAGTGAGGCAGACATACCAGTGACAAAGCAGAGCACGAGCTTCTGCTGGTCCACAGCAGTGGAAATGCCGTCTTGCAAAGTGCCCTCGTAAAACATGCTGAAGAAATGACGCTGCGTTCAGAAAAAGGAGAAGATGCGGATTAATGGGAGGAAAGGGTAAAGGCGAAATGAGCGAGAGACGTAATAGTAGCGATGGACGCCCGCGACGTGTTGTGGCTGGCCCACCTTTAGACGAAAGGTGTCTTCCTTTGCCTTGTCAGCGGGGTATGAGTGTAGCCAGAGCTGCGGGCGTGGGCGAGGTTGAATGAGAAGTAAAAACGGCAATCTCAGACCATGTCTGGGAGCAGCACTGGACAGATAGCACCAAATACGTCACCTAGAGGCTTCTAAGTCGCATCGAAGTTTGGCCAGTCTAGCGGTAGAAGGCCGCATTTGTTGGCTAAAAGTGACTGGGGAACACCTCCAACCTGCTCGGCATGGTTGACGTGAATCACGTGGCCCCGCTGGGCGCCTGCCCCACGTCAACCAAAATTTGGGAGCAGGCAGAGCCCATCAGTGCTGACTCATGGCCGCTGGCCTTCCTGTTCTGGACGTGCTAAAGCTCTCACCATTCACTGGAGCGCATGCGCCATGGCCTTGGAGTCATAGGTTAAGGAACCGCAGCGGCTCTCTCTCAGACTCATCATAAATATAGTGGTGTTTTTTTTTTTTAAATATCACTTGGGAGATTCTGGTCCCCGATCTCAAATATCTCATCTGAAAATGTCCATTGACGATGCGTTCATTCCTTGGGTGGAGAGCAAAGGCGTCAAATTGAAAGGGATTGAGCCCAAGGTGATTCCTACACGAGGTATTGGTGTTGTTGCAACCCGCAACATCAGGGTACGTGTTCTGCACAAACAACTTATTGGATGCCCGCTCATACAGTGATTCACAGGCCAATGATGTAATACTCAGTGTGCCCATCAAAGCTCTTCGCACTATAGACACGGTGCCCAAGCACATCACCGAGGCTCTCACGGGCGTTTCGGTGCACGGGATCCTGGCCGCCGAGATTGCGCTGGACAAGAGTGAAGATTTTGACGTGTGGAGAACAGTTTTGCCCACGCGGGAAGACCTCGAATCTGGCATGCCGATTCTGTGGCCGAAGGAGCTGCAGGAATTGCTCCCGACTCGAGCTAAGGCTCTTTTGGGCAAGCAGACGGCCAACTTTTGGCGCGAATGCGACATTGTCCTCAAGGCGTTTCCCGACTTGACGAGGGATGAGTACTTGTACTCGTGGGTGCTGGTCAACACGCGAACGTTTTACAATAGCATGCCCAAGATGAAGACGTATGCCCAGGCGGATCGGCTCGTCTGCATGCCTGCAGCCGATCTCTTCAACCACGCGGACCAGGGTTGCCAGCTTTCCTACACAGCCATGGGCTATAATATTGTCGCAGATAAAGCCTATAACCAGGGGGACGAAGTTTTCCTTTCATACGGGGCCCACTCGAACGACTTTCTGCTGACCGAGTATGGCTTCATTCTCGATACGAATCGGTGGGACGATGTATACCTGGACGATGTCATCACCCCGCGGCTAAACAAGCAGCAGCGCGCTGACCTGGAAGCGGTGGGTTTTTGGGGGCGCTACACGCTGGACGAGCAGACGCTCGGTTGCCATCGGACTCAGGTGGCGCTGCGGATGCTGTGCTGCACGCCGCGGCAATGGCAGAGGTTCTTTGACGCCGATGACGACGGCCACTCTTCGCAGGCCGAGGTGGACGAGCTGCTCCTGGAGGCGCTGCGGGAATACTTGGCCGTGATTGAGAGCACCTTGCAGAAGATGGATAAGCTGGAAGTGGGACTCGACATGCAGCGCGAGTGGCTCCGGTCGAGGTGGCAGCAGATTGAGAGCATGGTTCAGAAGACGATAGATAAGCTCGAGTGAAGCAAAAGCAAATCAAAACGAATTGATATATCTTTGGGCGGCGATGCGCTTACGAGACGAAAAACATCGACACACCTGCCAGAGTTGCGGCTATATGACCAGGGAATGCTTGACTGACAGGCATTGTGATGCAACAGCCCATCCGAATCTCAATGGCTTGTGGTTCGGCCGCCGAGTCCGAATGCCGCGGTAATTTTTAGGTAATGGTTGGGGAGAGTTCCTTGTCATAGCGGTGGAAAGCTGTCGGCAACTCCAAGCGAGGGCCCTCAACGTGTTCCAATATGGCCTGGCCTGTGCCATTATATAGCTCGGACAATTCCCACAGGCCTCGCAACCGAGTTTCAGTGCAACGACGGCAGGACAAGCTCACAAATAAACTTTTGGGGTTCGGTTCAGCCGAACGGATAATCCGGACCCTGGGTTTGGGGGAAGCGGTCGAGGTTGGCCATAGGAAAGAAGAGAGAAAAAAAAAAGATAACATCTGTCTAGATCCCGGGCCGAGTGGTCAGGTACAAGAGCGCCGTCTAACTAGTTGTGGCTCTGCCGGCGTAGATCACGAATATGACTATGCTGAAACTGCCGGGTGATTGTGGACTATCTGCGGCAGTTGCGGGCCTAGATTATCTCGAAGCGGTCTGCGTTATATGGGTGTGGGTGAGTCTGTGGGTCGGGATGGAGTAGCCCTAGGGACCGATCTCGATTGCAATGGCTCACGCATATGTTGCCCGTTTTAGTCATTCTCAATTAGGAAAATTATTCGAGCTGCTGACAGTGAGAAAAGAGATTTGTGTTTTTTTTTACCACATCATCCTGCGCGGGGTTGAGAGTAGTCAAGTGGTACTGCTTTGTTGGTTAGAGCTGGAAAATGTAATGAATGCTCGGACAACAACTTCGAGACCAGCGCGCACCGTCATGCGGCGGCAACCGCGATAAAAACAACATGCCGGGGATAGTGGTATGACCCGGGACCTGCAGGGTGCACGCAGAGTAGATGGTCGATTTAATTTGATCATCATACGAGCCCATGGGATTTTGAGTTGACGACACCGGTCCATCCCTTCCCCCTAGCTCTCGGCGGCCGGGGGTGCTGGATTGTGGTCTGCCAAGAAAACATAGACCTAAAAATGGGCATAGATCAACTGCTTCGGCCGCGCATTATTGTGGCTCGCAGAAGCGAGTAAAAGTTGGCCGAGTCGGCAAGGCTGCCAGTTAAATAGCAGAAGGGCGCCCGGTTTGCAGGCGCAGCTATGTCCTCCAGCTCCGCCCGCCCCCGCGATTCCGATTCCGAGCCAGCCCAGCACAGCCCAGAGCGAAAGCACCGCCCGCCGCCGTCGTCGCCATGGCGCCCAACGTGTCCATGGAGAGGGCCATCGTCATCACCTCGCGGGTGCCCAAGCGCGAGCGAGCGACCAAGACGGACGAGCAGATCAGGACCGAGGCCCGGCGCATGCTCAAGTTCCCGCTGGGCGAGCCCGAATGGGCCCAGTCCGGCCCGCAGTCGGACGGCGACGTGGGCAGCCTCTTTGCCCAGCTGACGCTGCAGGACATCCCGCTCGAGCAGCGAAGGGACATGGGATGCCGGAGCCTGCTCGAGGAGCTGGCCCAGCGGGTCGATCCTAGCTCCGACTTCCAGGTCGTAGCCTTTACCGGGGCCTGCCAGGTCGCCATCGATCGCGGCTTCATTAGCCCGGCCAGATCGGCCAAAATTATGGAGCCGCTCGGCGAGAAGGGGTCCCTGATACAGGTTAAACGGGCCGCCGCCGTGCGCTTCAGCATGGTCGCCGATCTGATGCACCACTACCGCGTCGTGGGTCTCCGCACCTACGAGCTGCTCATCCGCCGCGAGAGTCAGTACACATACATGTCATTAGGGTTTTCTTTTGCTTGGGCATAGCGTATTGACCTGCTGCATCCAGAACGATGCCTCAACCTGGTTGGGAGCTTCTCCATCCACCACTTTGAGGCCTTGATGGCCATGCTCAACGATCGTGACCATGACATCTACGTGCCCGAGAGGCAGTTCAATTCGACATATCTCCGCGTGCCCAATGTCGTCCACACCCTCTTTGCGGGAATCTGCAGGCAAGTTTTCCTTTTCGAGTTGAACGGTTCACTGCGTGCTGACTCTCCCGACAGTCGTTTGGATGTCGAGCTCACGTTCAAGATCAGCGACTGGCCCCTGTCCAAAAGCCAGACGCCAGACGAGCTTGACCTGGTGTCCCTGGACGAGGCCTACGAGAGCACTAGGCAGATGGTGTGCACCGAGATTGTACCCTTGACTCCCACCTTGCGACAGGGAGGACTCGAAGGTTGTGGCGCATTGGGGCTGGGGCAGGGTTTATTTGGGTTTGCGGAGAAGCAGGTATGATGTTCCCTCCCCCGGTGTCGCTCCCCTTGTTGCTAATCGTGGCCCCCCGGTAAGGCGAGCGTCATCACAATGGTGGCCCAGAGCCACGGCATGGAAATCACCGACTGGGCGCCCAGCAACCAGCCTCCCCGAGTCTTTTGCCTCCATTCGGCTTCGTACACGCGAGCCCCGAGCGGCTACCTGGGCCTTGCGATACTCTTGTGCAACCGTCCCGTGCTAATTAAAAGAGAGCCTCGTAGTGAAGAAGAAGAAGATAATGATGAACAAGACAAGGGCACCGCAGAGGATGGAACTGGGAAAGAAGACGGGAAAGGAGATGGTGGGGAACCAAGTACAAGTAAAGGAGGTGAACAGGAGGAAGGAGGGACGGTGACGTGGAGCCCAAACAAAGTACTGTGTTTTCTAGAGCAGGGAGTCAGGGCAAAGGATCAACGGAACGAAGTCTTCTTTCTCCTGACACTGGTCAAGGTACGGCCATTTTGAGACGAGCTTGTATGCTCGTGGCCACTCTCCTTGTCAGCAACTGGACCTTCTGCCGGCGACTCACCAGCAGTCGGCGACCACGACTGCTGCTGACCCGATAATGCCGCACCCCGAGCATCTCGAGCATTCCAGCACCCCGCGTATGGCGATTGGTCAAAAATCTCTTTGATCATGATGGCTTACGGGCACTAGTTTCGGCCGAGTGCCAAGCTTTCGGACTGGTAGGATGGAAGAAGCGTGGGGGAGGAGGAGGAGGTGGGTTGTCCGCGGAAAACGCTCAGCTCGCATGGTGTTGTCTCCTTTTCTGGGCTGTTGAAGTAAGCGACCCTGAGTTGAAACCCGACGACATGAGACATGTCTGGAAAAGCAAGTCGGATGGAGGGAGGAAAACCGGATTCGTGGAGCCCCGGGCCGAGTTGGCGTCGGGGGGGAAAGCCAAGAACGAGACGTTGAAAGGGGACGGACTGGCCACAAAGACGGACCGGAGCTAATTCGAATGGCCACTGTCACAGAACATCCGACTGCAGGGGTCGATACCCGAGCAGACTAACGGGCGGTAGCTTGCATTTCCCCACTAGATTGAGTAGAAAAAAAGATGATTTATGACGCCTGCCAGGTGTGACGATGTTGTGTGCTAGCGACCAGGATTTAACCCAAGTTTCCCCACCCCCCGTCCGCGCCCCCCCTGGCTCCTTGGTAGTAGTGTTGCGGCTTGGCCAGCATCTATACCCAATCATGTGGTGAAGGCGCTTGTATCAGTCTTTTATGACGGTGCTGCCGTGTGGAGGCTGTGGCCGCCGGATCATTTCCTGTATGAGTTGAAGCCGGCAGCGCCACTGGCCCACGACAAAAGCCTTTTTTTTTTTTGCATGCCTAGAGGGCTAACCCAAACGTTGCTGATCCAGGAGGCAAAGGGTCATCTTGAGCGCATCATGTGCCCTGAACTGGCTACAAGGCAGACCCTGATGCAGATCCCACGTCATTTCTGATGATGATGCTCGAGTGAAGCTACCGTGATTATCAACAACACACCAGTGCTATAAGTTCGGAAACCCTCCTACCTGAAAGCGTTTGTCAATTTAAAAAAAAAACAGAAGACGGTCAGTAAGAACACACTGGCCTTTTTTCTGGACGATTTGCCACGAGTTGCCACTTGTTTCAATTTTTTTTTTTGCCCTTCTCCACCATGTGCATTCCTCTCAAATACGGAGTCTCGAATTCGGACGGAGATACGGCCGGCCAGACAAAGGACTTCCAGCCACGACCCATAATGCAAGAGGCAATCGATTCGAACGGAAATGTAAAGATCAACAGCACCAGGCCCGATCGCAGACCGCGCACCAACCGAGTGCCTGGCGCCTGGTTGGGAAGTGCTGGCGCACCTGCGACGGCCGGGGGGCTTTAGGAGAGACACATGTCCGAAGTCCAAGTTATTCCCGAAGCCCACTTTCGGAGCTGACCGGCTTGTCTGTCTTGTTGTCTTTCCTTCTCCACCTTTTCATTTCGAGTCGCTGCATTGGCGGCTCCGATTAATTATTGCCTTGCGCTACGGGCTGTTTGCGGTCACTGCGATCAATTCTGCTAGATCCTTTTTGCCACAGCGGTCAAATGGCTGTTGCGGGACTTGGCCTATCGGAATAACAGAACATTCGGCAGGGATCTATTTTATACAGTAGCGAGCCTGTTGGTCAAGAGCCAAAGTTGGTCATAAAATTATACTGGTAGTGGAATTTATTCCGTTTTCAGTTTCAATTTTTTAAAATTTATGCAAACACTTGCCTTGAACAACCCAAAGACTCCCAAGTGCATACTTTTATTCAATGTTCAACAAGTTCTCGTCCTCAGATCTAGAACATCTCTAGAGATTCTCTCGCCAAAGTCATCAAGGTAAGGGTTTATTATGTCAGAGATGTCGTCTCCACCGTCATTTTCAAGTAATTCAGTACCGTTTTCTGCGGACGCATTTCCAATGCTGAGTGTAAAGCAGCAAGTGGTTTTTCTTGCACGTTTTGCTCCATCGATTCAAGAAAAATAGTATTCAATCATGGATCGTCATGACGACACCCAGTGCTTGGATTTAAGGGCAATTTTGTTATTCAAACCTTCAATCGGCACCGTGAAGAGCACAATCAATGTTGGGATTGCTCATTGATCTCTGGGACAGTTGGCAAAATATCGCCTCTGCTAATAGATTTCAAGCCTTCTACATTGGTAGTCTAAACCGAACTTGGTCCAACTTAGGCAGCTGACGAGTTTGCCGTGTTCCTGGAAGATGTTTTCTGAAGTTGAAATAAGATCTCTCTTCCCTATTTCAAATAGTGCCTTCGTGGAAATACCAGCATGGGAATGATAACCATCTTTGAGGATAGCTCGATCGCAATGCGCATCCTCGAAACGTTCGGGTGCATGTGGTTCGATGCCCCACGCGTGCCGTGCCTCTTGTTGCAAATGTGGTCCCTGGAGCCCACATATCCAGCATGACTAAGCCAAGTACGACAGTTTGGGGGAAATCGATGTTATTAAGGGGAATCATGGGTTTGTAACAGTATCTTTATCGCGTGTGGCCACTAGGAAGCCCCTTAGCGTTGGGACAACCCCTTCTACAATGCTCGAGATGTTGTTTATGTGCTGCTAGTAGAGGATGATCCTAGCTAATTGTGATGGCATGTTAGGGATGTCGTGCAAAGTGGATTCTTCATGGTAAGCTAATAGCGGAGAAATAATTCACCTAGAAAAAAGACTCGTCAATTGAAATAGATTTCAAGGCGGCAAATTGCTATGGACAAGCAATATAGTTAAATGCTTATTTATCTGGGATATGCTAGGTGCCTTGAACTTGCACGGATGTCTCGTATCAATGTCTCTTCTCTATCCCTCCTCGAGCTCTCTTTCTTATCATATGTATCCACACTTTAGAAAGTTTTAGTCAGGGTGTTTACGTGGGGGAGTTCAGTCCAATCTCTTAATCAAATGAGCGTTAAAATCGCGGTGTAATGGATCAACAATGGCGAGTTTTATTGTAAGTTTGTAGTATTATACTGCGCTGGATGGCACAGTTTTTGGACTTGACTTCCGAATGATGCTTTTTCTTTGACGCACACCATCTACACGTGACTATGCTAAGATGTATTGGATTTGAATTTCGACCTTGCCTTCCAACCAACAGCAGTGGACCAAAGGAACCGACTGCAACTTTCAAAACTTAACGGGCTACCACCAACTTAAGCGAGCAGGAGTCTGTACAAATGTTAGCTCTATGTCATCGATTAGAGAGGGAGGAGTATCAACTTACGCATTGACACAACCGTCGTTCTCTGGCTCGTCTAGTACTGGGTTAGTTTGGTCCATTGCAAGCATGCCGTTGACTTACTGCTAATCTGGGCAAATCTTCCCCACGCAATCTTTCCGGAGGCTGTTGTCAATCCCAACTCGCTGACATTGACCTCAATGATGGTTCCTTTTGTCAACACACCAAGTCGTGTGTAAAGCGGCTGCTGCGGGTTCTTCTTGACACCAATAATAGGAACCTTAATAGTAACGCCCAATTTAGGGTGGCTAACGTGGGCGTACTTCTGACGAAGACCCATGGGTCTAAGTAATAAAGATAATCAGTTTGGAGACTGCGAAAGGCGCTTCCCGAACCATACCTGATGAATCGCTCAGACTTGGGGTTCTGACGTGTGAAATCCTGACCAACGAATGTCGGCTTGGTGATCATTCTCTTCCATGCCTTCTTGTGCGTCTTCTTTCCTGTTGTGACAACCTTGAACATCTCCTCCTCAGAGATACCTCGGACCTTGGGCAGTGGGACCGAAAAGCGTGCGGCCTTCTCGTTTCGCTTCTGTTTAATGGACGAGGAAATGGCCTTGGCAGTGTTCGGGTCGGTACGGTCCAGGAGGTAGGCTGGGATGGGGGCATTTGACTGTGGTTCGGTCGTCTTGATATTGCGCTCCTCGAAGGCCTTGATTTGCTTTCGCATTTGGATCTTTTCGACACGTCGCTTCTCGGCCATCATCTTCGCCCTAAGACCCCTTAGGTTTTGCGCATCCTGCGAACGCTTGTGGCCCTCACGGGCCAAGCGCTTCCTGGTTCTTTCCTCATGGTCCAGCCTGCGGCGCAAGACAATCAGTACCTCTGCAGTCGTGGGGGTGTTGGTAGAGGAGAAATATACCGTCTTCCATGGAGCTGGGTCCATCTTTGCATGTACTCGTTCTGAGGCATCTTGGCTGGTGTCGGTGGCTTGGGTTGCCCTTGTTCGTGTGGTGTTGGTTCAAGCTCGCCGATTTCTTCAAGTGGCGTTGGGAGAAATTCTACAACTTTTTGTGATCACGTGACGTGGCGGCGGTCTGGCAAATCCCCGTCTTCACTCCCAACCCCGCAACCATGAATTGCTATAGAATGCCTGCTGTTGCATTGCGCAATGTCACAATCTTCGGGCAAGTCAAAGGCTTGGTTATATTTGTAAAAACTCACGTCCAACTTGTTACCCGGGGAATCTGTCCAAGAGCAATCCCATCGCTGATAAGAAAATAATGTACGATAAGATAAGATAGCTAGGATCGACTATAAAGTGGAGACATGAATGTCTCCACAAAACTGCGATAGCGTCTGGGTGGGACTGTCATTAAGAACTGTATTATATTTAAACGGCTTTTGGAGAATCACATTGCCTTATTAGAAACTCGAGGTTGTACTCTCCGACTTAAATATCTCTTTTCTTTCTCATTTTATTTTAGAGAGCGTATCTCATCGGCTACAAGGGTTTAGTCGCTGCGTTGGATGTCATAAGATTCGTTACTACTGGAAATAAATGCCGACTTGGGGTGGTTATTGAATTCGCATTTAGGAGGAGACATTGATGGTATTGCATAACCAGTCCAAGTACGGCCCTAATTACATTATATGCAGTTAGCTACTAAAAGGATCATGTAGGAATCATGTTCTGTGTCTTTGATCTGATTGTAAGCCTTTCTGATTGGCTGGATGTTGTTGCTTGGATGAAATCTCGCCCTCAAACTTTGAGGCCCGAGGCAAGCCGCGCTGGTGCCCAATGGATAGCGTGGCATTGGGCACACTAAACCGACTGCAAGACTTCCCACTATTATGCAAAGAACTTCAAACGTGTATCATCCATTCCGAAGCTGTCCCTAACGGTGCCGAACACTCATCGAGTCCCACCAATTGGAGTAGGCCACGCTGACCAAGCGTGGCCCAACCGTACCCATAACTGAGAAACGCGTACGAGTGACCTTTTGTGGTTTATTTATTGGGGAACATTTGAAAAACTTTTTTTCCCCATTGAAGCGGCAGCACTTGTTGCACAATTTCTGTCTCAGACTCGGAGTTCTTGGAGGCTGCGCAGTTCCCCTCCATTTTTCTTATGGGAACCATTCAGTTATTTTAGCTGTCTTTTCTTTGAATAAACAAGTACGAGCCCTGGAAGTTGGAAATCGAATTGCCGCAGAATTTGTGTCCAGCGTTGCATTCTCTCCGAAATGGCAACAATCTCGAATCGCCGCTCAATGGCGAAGTACTCGCTGAGTGAGAAGCGCAAACTAATCAAGCCACCAAAACTTTTGATCCCGCCGAAAGAAGTTCAGAAAGTTCTGCGAGGTGTTTGTGCGGCCACAAATGCGCAAGAAGGAGATACGAAGATCATTGTTGAATTTATTTCCTGGATGCAACCCCCAACCGCCGATGCGGAAGTTGATGACGGTGACGACCAGCGGGCCTTTACATTCCGGCAGTGGTATAATGCTGCGGCCATGAGCCCTATATTTGAGGATACTATTTCAGGCATCCTGTTCACAGTAACGATCGGTCTCGCGCTCATCCGACAAAAGAGCCGACAGGGCGTCACCGTTGACCCCACCGATCTGGCGCTGGTCTGGGGTTTGGTGCACCACGCCTTGACGACAGAAATCCCCGGAAGAAGTTTTTTTCAACCCTCGCGAAGCCCGCACGGTCTGGTTTCGGTACCGCTCTGCAGCCTTGCTGATGATGATGGGAAAATCGAGGAACTATTTCGACTTGACGTATGGCTGCCCGACAGGCAACGCGGAAACCCCCTCTTCTCCATCCACTCCCACCAGCTATTTGGACATGCTTGGGTCCTTGCTGGGCAGGGCGTAAATCAGATATACGACGTCAAGAGCACGACAAACCCGGATGCAGCAACCCATGCAGAGTTTAGTCTCAGCTCGAACAACAGCACAACCCACGGAACAAATCAGTCGTTGTCGTTGTCGTCGTCGCCGTCGATTGTCACCAAAACGGACAAGCTTGCTTGTGCAACTCTAAATGAAGCCGAATCGCGCCTCTATATGAGGGACATGTCGTACACCATTCCTGAAGCTACGTTCCACCGCAACGTGGTCACTCCGCATCAGTTGCATGCCTCTCTGTTCTTTTTTGACTCATCACGCGGTTCCACAGAAGACACAGGTGTGATGGGTCCCAGAGACGCTGAGTCGTGCGTCCAGGAGAATGATCCGGTCAATGTAACTGCTGCAACCTTGGCAGCAGAAGTCGAAGCAACCCGCCAGTGGGAGGCAGGAATGAGGATGAACGTGTTGTATTTTTTCATGATTCTTATCCCATATATACTTGCGTGTATTCTCGGTTGAAACAAACGAATCTAGGTCTTGTATTAGGTGCCAGCGAGCGAAGAGATCCTAAAAGCAGCAACCCGTGCCCGGTCGCGTGTCGTTTGAGTTTTGTCTCGGGATCCCAAGATACTCGGAGACGAAACTCAGCCGTACCAAAATCCGTTTCCGTTTCTAGAGCTGAGCTCCTGCCGCTTTAAGCTGAGCCACCACTGAGCTTGGGCTGAGGCTGAGTTACCTGGATAGGCCCACTTTTGGGATCATAAACCCCTGCAAGGAATCCGAATCCTCCTATGCCTTGTTTTGGGTGTCCAATGGTTGATGTCTTCCTTGACAATGAGTTTTTGCCCATTATATGTAGTGAGGTTAGCTAATAGGAGCAAACTTATCACGTCAATGGGTAGAATCTAGTTGCTTAGAATTAGAAAAGCAATATGCAACTTTGATCATGCCATTGATCCCACAGCTGTTCGTCCTGTGGGACTGACTCTGTGCGGACCAGGCCGCATAAGTGGACTGGGCTTACGCGAAACGGTAATGAGTAACCAAGTAGCTCTGCGTATAGAACATCATAAAAGTCCAACAAGCCACCGCAATTATTAGCTTTCGGTCATATCCCCATGTTAGAGTCTAATTGGCAATAATGCCTCTCATGTTGAACTGACCGCAGCTACCCGCAACTCAACCGAGACAACCCGGTAGAATCCCGGATCAACGAAAGCAAGAGAGGGATACAAGGCTAGCATGTGAGTAATTACTGATTGATAATTGCTAATTAGGGAGGGTCGCGGTGGGGGTTGCGATGGCTGGTGAGTTTGGCTTCCATGGGGGTTGGCGCGGAAGACTAGCTATCCCCAGTGGGAGAGCTTGTCCGCAGATAGCTTGCCTGCGACCTATAAAATAGCGCAGTAGCGCGGCACCCCACGTTAACTGGAGGAACCCTAGTACACGTGACCATGCTAATTGGTAAAAATAACGGGGGCTTCCCCACATAGCCGCCGCTTTCGGCTCTCAGATCCTGCCCCAAAGAAACGTCAGCCAGAGCTTCATTCTTGACTCAACACCTTCAACCTCCCTCGCCACACCATCAATTGCATTGAGCAGCCCCCGAAACCATGCTCTCTATCTCCTCCTTCGCCATGCGCGCCGGCGCGCGCCGAGTCACCCGACCGTTTGCCTCAATTGCTACTGCTTCGAGCTCCAACCCATTCCTCGGCCGAAGCAATTACGCCACGGTTACTCAGAGCAACCCCAACCCTCCGCTGGGCAAAAAGAACGCATCGAACACTTCTGTATCCCGAGTCGGTTTGATCGGAGCTCGAGGATACACTGGTCAGGCCTTGATTGACCTTCTGAACAAGCACCCTTACATGGACCTCAAGCATGTCTCCTCGCGTGAGCTGGCTGGACAGCAATTGAAGGGTTATGATAAGAAGAATGTTATTTATTCCAACCTAGTTCCAGAGGATGTGGCGGAGCTGGACGAAAAGGTGGATGTCTGGGTTATGGCCCTGGTAGGTATTCCCCCTAGCTGTTGGGGTACAGGTTCTAATTCGGAGAATAAAAGCCAAATGGTGTGGCCGCGCCATTCATAGATGCCCTCGACCAGAGCAACTCGAAAAGCGTCATTGTGGATTTATCGGCCGATAAGAGGTTCGATGGCTCATGGGTAAGAACCGTATTGGTGCCTCCGTTTATATCGGGGACATGTCTTTCAACAGCTTCACATGGACAGAACCATGACTGACAAGAGTCAGACGTACGGGCTTCCTGAACTTATCAAAAGATCTACCATTACTCAAGCACTCCGAATTTCGAATCCTGGCTGTGTAAGTGCTATGAAAAGGTCGATAATATAACAATACCAAGCCAGCTGACACACCCGTCTTTTCCCGACGAAAAACAGTACGCTACGGGATCCCAGTTGGCCATATCTCCGCTGGTTGAGCATCTGGATCCTCAGTCACAGCCTGTCATATTCGGAATCTCAGGATATAGCGGTGCAGGCACGAAGCCATCGCCCAAGAACGACGTGAAGCTGCTAGAAAACAATTTGATTCCTTGTAAGTGCATTTTATGAGGTTATTATGCATTCTACTGTCTTCTCCGACTTCTCCTGATTTTCTACGATTTTTCTACGATTTTCTACGATTTTTTCTAATCCTTCCCTTGATTTGATCTATTCAAAACATACAAACACATCTACTAACTTTGTTATGTTCTAGACAGTCTCACAGGTCATATCCACGAAAGGGAGATTGGCCATCACCTAGGTAATTCTATCCGAAGCCTGATGTTTCCGCGTTGAGCCTTCTCGCTGACTATCACGATAAGGTAACCCGGTAGCCTTCGTGCCCCATGTGGCATCCTGGTTTGCTGGCATCACTCTTACTATCAACATTAATCTAAACAAGGAAATGACCTCGCGTGACATTAGACAAATCTACCAGGACCGTTATGCTGGTGAGAAGCTTGTCCAGGTTGTCGGTGAACCACCACTCGGTAAGGCGTTAACCCCTATTTGCACATCTTGCAGTGAGGCTTACTTTTATTCTAGTCAAATCTATCCAGGGGAAGCATGGCGTCGAGATTGGTGGCTTTGCTGTTGACAAAACAGGCAAGCGCGTGGTTGTTTGTGGTGAGTGCTGATGGTCCCGAAAAAGCTAACCATATGGAGTACATGCTAAAATGAAAAACAGCGACCATTGACAATCTCCTGAAGGGTGCCGCCACTCAGTGTTTGCGTAAGTTCCTTTGAGAAATATATTTATCTAGTTACTAATGATCTTTCTCAGAGAATATGAATCTTGCGCTTGGCTATGCTGAGTATGAGGGCATTCCCACTCTATAAAGGCGTTGGCTAGATTGGATGGTTTATTCTCTATGGGAGTTGACTTGGATATTATTTGAAAAGCATTTTAATTGGCTCTAATTATAGATCCTCCTGATTTATAAACCATATTCATACTCTATTTTTCGAGGCCGTGCTCTGTATGCTTTTTATGTGTGTAGAAGGCAACGTGAATTCGAGATGCGGATAAAGGAGAGAAAAATGAGTTGGTATGGCTTAGATCCAAGTTTTCAATACCAAATGGTCAATCACCCAACAATAACTCTGGGTAGGGAGTATGTCGTTTCGTCTCCCTCATCACCTTCTCTCGTTCAGAATGCAATGGAAGCAAAGTTCGAGTAAGAATACGTGAAGGGTTTATTGCTAATGGAGCACAACTCAGCTCTCAATACAACTTGGTTACCTTCACTTGATGCACTTGATCAATTGAACCATTACCAAACGTAATACAACTTCTCTGTTATTGCTCAAACTAACGCGCCCGATCCCGCCGACAAACAAACCCTATTGACGGCATAGCATTATCTCTTCCCTTAGCCTCTGAACAATCTACGGTTGCTCATACACTAACCAACGAGATTCCGCTATCGCTTGGTTTACATTTCTGGTCCAGATCCAGGCGTTACAGGAAATACACAACTATTCATGGCCCTCATCCTTCTCAACTGTGGATACACATTGAATCAATATACAGCTCCTCGATTTCTTGTCCCCTCATCCATATAGTACCGTCAGACCTGGACTCCTACCTTAGTAGCTTAATCTCAATCATATCCTCTCTCAATAAGGTAAACATTTCCGTCTTCCCCTTTAGCTACAACAGGAGATTGTGTGTAATCCTGAGCCTTGGACTCTCGACCATGGTGAGGGCATTGTTTACAGACGACATCCCCGCTTTGATTACAATCTCCTCCTTCAGGAAGTAGAAGATAATGAATACTCGCGCCACAGATTTTGATCTTTTGGGTACAACCTTTAGCAATGCAAGTCCTAACATGATGCACGTTGTTTTGGTGATCGCAAACAGAACAAACGCCTTTCATGGATGAGGACTTCATTTTCTAGGCTTTCCCAGGGTACTGCTATCCTGTGATAGATGTATTAGATACCAGCATAAAAACACATAAAAACACTACTGGAAGTAGAAATGGACATACTTATTGAGTGTGAAGAGACTGGGGGTAGTACAGGGGTTGACGTAAGAATGATAGGAGAGGAAATTTGTAATCCAAAAAAGATTAATAATTCTTCAGATGCAGCAGTGCTATGATCAGGAGTCAAGTACGACTTTGTCTTTTGCTTTGTTTTGCAATAATTCAAGAAAGCTTCCAGCCATGGCTATAAATATTCCGATTCTGTATAGCAGCTTCTCCCATTTTGGTAGATCTTGTGTTGGTCGCTGCTTGAAACATATTTGTTGGTGATACTCTTTTCCTCAAACAGATACAATTTGACCTCGGCGACACGCTGGGCAGTGATTGAGATGGCAGTGATTCGGTTGGCGCTAATTTCAAAACCTGGACATGTGATAGGCTAATTGCATCATCAAAGATTTAGCGCTTGGTTAAAAAACAGGATAATGGAGCCTGGCGGTTCGTAGTTATCATCCACTGGGTACGAGACAAGAGTCTGTTGGTGATAAGTTTGAATTGGATTCTGGCGGCGCCAAGGGCGAACTAGATGGCGTACATTTGTGAACTGTACAAAGACCATGTTGGCACTAAAGGGGGATCTCGTTCACGGGATACTTGTTGGCCGAGAGTGGTTCCCAATCATGGAGTGAGTTCAATACCAGGATCTGAGCCCAGCGCTTCGCTTCGTCATTTGAGCGCAAGGCAGCACCGCTTGACTAGCGGTGGCTGAGGAGATGCTTTCGAACCATTGGGCTTAGACATGTCTTCAAGTGGGTTCCCCGGGGTCAGATGATCAATGACCGAAGACCTAACCAACCAACAAAAGTTGAGGTTGTTGGTTCAGCCACAGCGCCTACCGTCATAACGCATTCGCTTAGCTAATCCCCACAAATTCCTCAAACAATTCAACCCATAGCCACCCCTTTGAGCCCCAGCATCAACGCTCAACTCCTGAGTGCTTCTCTAACGATCTACCATGGTATCATTGCACAAAAAAATGAGGGACGCAGTTCGCCCCGACGAGAACCATGCTCGCGAAGTATACGGCCGGGGATACCGGACGTGGTCTTGCTTGAGTTCAATGGTGTCAGAGGATCAGCGTTTTCTCAAAGACTGCCTTCTGCATCTCCAAAACGCGTTTCCCAATCACCCATATTTCCCTGACGAACTTGATCTAGACGAATCTTTTCCAGGGCTTCCCCTGGCAAAAGGAAAAATCACATGGATCACCAGCCAGGCAATTCACCACCAAGCGTCGTTTCAGGACGAAGTTGTCTTTATCGCAGCTTGGCGTGACCAAATTCCTGTTGCTTTGACATCGAATGAAAAACGGTCTTCAACCATTCTGCCGAACATATTTGGTGCGCAAAACAATCACATTTCGATTCTCATGCTCGCCTGGGCATACATACTCTCAGCACAATGGGCGGAGATCATTCCTGATGCGCGCATATCCGTGCGCAATATGCAGCAAGCAAGCCTAGACAACAACGGAGGTCTACAGAGCGACCAAAGTAACCAAAAGCACGTCCTTGTTGACATTGGTCAAGTTGATGAAGGTGCTTCTCTTTGGTGGCATTCCATCCTCTCTGTGGGAAGCCACTGGGATGCAACAGTTCACGATTCCAAGGGGAACCTTCTTTATTGTCCTTGGTCCATGAAACTAACAACGGAATCGCCGTTCACTATATCTGCCAATATTTCGACCGCTGATACCCGCTTTGATTCCGGCCTACCTTCTTCAGCTGTTGCATATCGTTATTTGCTAGACTATTGCAATCTTCATCAGATCCACGATCAGAGTTTGGCGGCTCTCGCAGGAGCCTTGTTGATCCCGGCCGCAAGATATGATGGTACCCGAATCGAGCTTGCAGAGCCGAAAATTCCTCAACAAACCAAAGCTACAACAACAACATCAACAACAAGCCAAACAAAGTCAACGTTTCAAATCGACCATCATCAACTCAACAGGCTTTTAACGCTCAGTTGCAACCCAAGAGGCGTAAAGGGGCTACTTGACAGTGTATTTTTTGAGCCTGACATAACGTCAAATGTCTGCGGTATGTGGCTACAGGGCTCGTTTGCATTTTTGGATACCCTGAAGGATCCACACGTGCTCCTGCGGACTCTGATGAAAAGAAACCCAGAGATTGGCTTTCTTTGGATTGGCGCTTTCATAACCGGGACCCACAACCGATGCCTACGAGAGGCTCGAGCAGCTTGGTGGAAGACTGATTTGAGCTCAGCCGCCTGGGCTGGAGTGTTTGCATCCTTCATTCAAGCGCCGGTTTCCTCGACGATATTGGTCCCAGGAGCCAAAGAAATTTCTCGAGCTGATGAATGCAAATTGCTATTCTTTTCCCACGAGATAGATTACACTATTCCGCCGCTTTTCCCATTTCCACCTTTTGGCTCCACAGCCTTGAACGATACTAACCTCGAGGTTCGTGAGCATGCGTCTTGCGGGAACAGTCATTGGTTAGGGCATACAACTTTTACTTGGGCTTGTAAAGATGGAAAGCAGATAAAGCAAGGCAAAGACGATTGTCCAATCTTCGCCACTGGCTCTCAAAATTGGGCGCCGGCCAACTATGACAACAATAGCATTACTGTAGATTTTGACGAGATTGACTGGGAAGATGAGAATTCAGAATCGGTCACTAGAAATATTTTCACCTGGCTTCGTGGCCAAGATGGGTTTCCTATTGCGGAGAGGGAAATTCGAGAACATGAATGGATTGATAACTTGGATGAGGACGATGATTCTCCAATCGAAGGTGATGTGTGTTCGACAGCTGGGGGGAATCTTCATGGATGGATTCTAAAGACGGCGACTCGAAGATGCGACTCAATATAGTAGAGACTTGGCCTGATTCAGGGTGGCCACAAGTTTGTGCAGGATGGGCACCATGACCTTACAATACGTTTGAAGTTTTATTTAATTTATCATCATGATCAAATGACCAACGCTCAGTTGCGCATGAATATGATCAGCACTCACCCTGAAACACACTCTTGGGGACGGACCTAGTCTCTGGCGTGGGAAAAGAGTAAGCAGTCGAGGCAGCAGCACCATCGTTAGACTTTGTAAAGGTAGGATTGAACGTGGTGGCTTGCGGAGGCGAGCCGAAATTGAGGCTGAGCTGGTCGACATCATTGATTGCAGAAAAGCTATTTCTGGGATTGGTGGAGGTGCAAAGTGATGGTAGTTGGGACACGCTTGAGGCGAAAGCGAGCCGCCAAAGGGGCTCAGCGATAGACCCGGAGAAATTATGGGACTCTGGCAGTTCCCTGTCGACTCCTGGAACCACGTCGATTGATCAGCGAGCTGGTTTGCAACATGCATTCGTAGACCAAAAGCCCCGGTAGCACTCCCATTGAATTGGTACTGAAGACCTCTAAGTTGCCCACTGTCCGTAGAAATGAGGGGCATAGCCCGATGCGAGCTTGGAGAGGTGTTGCATGCAGCAAGCAACAACTTGTCCACAATCAAGGATACTAGTTCGATCCTTATCTCCATTTGGTACCCTCGCAGCTCTGAGGCTAGAACCTCCAAAACAGCTGTTTTGTCTTGCGGCAAAGCGCATTTTGCGTGTTCCGTGATGCTTGTCTCGATGAAAGGTGAGTCGGGCAGCTCGTGAGCGCCAAAGGGACGAGCCCACATGCCCTCCCACTTGCGCATCGGATCACTTCTTGACCCTTGCAATGATTTCCTGGCCGCGCTACACTCGTCAAGATCAAGGATTCCCGGGACCGGTAGACTCTTCATGCATCCTCCGACGTGCATGTCTCGCGCTTCCACTTCTCCCCAGCATCTGGGGCAGCAGCGTGACACATCTGGACAATGATGCAGGTCAAGGTGCTGTAGTACGTCCTGGAACCGATTGAGTCTGTATTTGAAGCTGCGAGAGTGTTTGAATGGATCGACTTTGTAGAACGGGAATGCCCAAAAACGGGTCTTGCTTTGGGTGGCTGCCATGTCAACCGCTTTGGCAGCCAGTGCCAGGCCGACCAGGTGGTACCGAGTGGTGACTGAACCACGGTCAACCTCGCTTCGAGTCCGATTCTCAGACCACGCAAAGATCACCAATCAAGGCACATGATTTGGTGCCACACAGATTTTGGCGACTTGAACAGTATTTGGACGTATTGGGAAGCCGATAAAAGTACCGGCAAGCACGCTTTGTTCCAACTACCCGTGTGTCGTGGCCGGAGGTGGATATCCGCGCTGTACGGAACGCGTTTTCTTGTGCCTTTGGCTGGCCGATGAGATGGCCTGAAAATGAACTGAGCGAAGCCGACTCGCAGTCGTTCTGCAATTATGTGGGCAATAGCCACGGTATATATATCGTTCTCTCTTGGAAATTTATGTGCGGGCATGGTCATGTCCGTAAACAGCGGTACGATGATACGGCGTGTTATTTTCTCTCCATCTTCCTTTTCCAGTTCTTGTCAGATTTCGAGAATGGAACATCGATACACTGGATCAGAACTGAGTATCGAGCACCCAGCCTGTTCGATCGCTAGGATCGAGAGGCGATAACCAGATCAGGAGGGTCGCTACCCGGTATTGAGCCTTCAACCTTGCCAGCTCCTGACCAGGCAAGATGGCGAGCCAATGGAAACCCCAAAACTTGGTGTCGGCCGTTTCATTGTGCGCTGCGCCCACTCATAGATGATTTGGAGTCTGGAATGCTTGCCATTCCTACCCCTGCCGTCTTGCGCCACGGGTAGTGTTCGTGCTGCAGATGTGCTTGCTGTCGGTATTGACTCCTCATTGCTGATTTCTCACTTTCGTCATAACGGAAACGTTGCTGATCTATGTGCATTAGAGCCGTGGCTTCCTGGCCTGTATCAATTAAGCTTTCTATTTTTCATTTTTCATTCTTTTGTTTTCACAATGTTCAAGTCAAATCGGACACTCATTTCGGAGCAAGCTATTGTCTCTCATCTAATATCTATATACATCCGGCTCCAGCCTGTACAGCAAGCAGATAAAAAGAAAGTTTTTATGGCCCAAACACCCTTTGTGCCTGTACGAGTCATAATGGCCAGATAGATGGAGTACACAAGTGGAGCCGATTGGGCGCGATGGATGCCGGTGCGCTTTTGGCGCCTGCCCAAGACATGCGCCCGCCAGTATTCTGGCGGGTGGGATGACGCTTCGAACAGGCATGCCCCTTGAGGCTGTAAGGTGTTCTTAGGGCCACGCCGCCCCGTACACAAGTGGAGCCGATTGGGCGCGGCGCGCGCCTCTGACGCCTGCCCAAGATAATGCCCCCGCCAGTGTTCTGGCGGTTGGGTTGACGCTTCGAACAGGCATGCCCCTTAAGCTTGCAAGATGTCCTCCGGGTCGGACCCTCCCGTACACAATTGGAGCCGATTGGGCGCGATGGATGCGGGCGCGCCTTTGACGCCTGCCCAAGATAGTGCGCCCTCCAGTATTCTGGCGGGCATGCCTGTTCGAGCGTCATTTCAACCCTCAGGCTCAGCTTGGTGTTGGGGATCGGCAAGGCGTCCTCCGTGGTTGACCTCGCTTTGTCTTATTTTTTTCTCGGTTAAGATGGAAGAAGTATGTTGTCTTGTGATGAAAGCTGTATCGGGGAAAGCTTTTCCTTCTCAACGTTTTCATCTTGCATAGGTTCTTAGTTGATAGTTTGGTGCGAGGTGTCCGCGGGCGACCGTGTTGAGCTCTTCCTGTGAGAATAGGAACTTCAAACAATTGATCCCAAGTACACAAGTGGAGCCGATTGGGCGCGATGGATGCGGATTGCCAACCGCGGCGCCATAGGCCTTGCCGACGGCGCTGTGGGCGACGTGTCTTCATCGACACCACGTAGTAAATATCTCTCCGCAGCCTTCTAGGCAGCAGGTGCGCCTTTGACGCCTGCCCAAGATATGCGCCCGGTGGTTGACCTCGCTTTTGTCTTATTTTTTTTCTCGGTTAAGATGGCTTCTTCCATCTTAACCGAGAGTGTCACACTCTCTGATAGTCACAGCTGCCTAGCTTGAACACAACGGTATTCCTCGGGGCGACGGCCACACAAGGCTGATGCCCGGCACGGCCGGCATCACAGCAAAAGGTAAAGGCAGGATCAACAGGGCCGCAACAGACCTGAAAACACCAGTCAAAACAGGGCAGCCACGGGTTTGTTCAAGCTGGTTTCAACGGGGCCGGCGGCAGCAGGCCCATGTTATATCTGCTGGTAGTTGTAACAGCCGCAAGCCATGATGACCACAAGCGGCTGCGACCCGCGGCAGTTATAAGAGACCTAGATAGACCTTCGTTAGTTAAATAGACAAGAGCTTCCATATGCACCGTTCGTCATACCTTGTAACAGAGAGCTTTGCAGGCAAGCTGTTCCAATGTCGGCTCGAAAGTGCATGCCATTGAATGAGATTCGGGATACGTGGTCGTAGGCCTTCGTCCTTGCTCCCTCCAATATATCATCTAAAACAGCGACTGCGAGAACTCTCCCACCAGATGTGCAAAGCACCTGCTGATCAAGGCGTGTTCCTGCATGGAAGATAACATGATCTATTAAATCATTGCGTGAGTAAAAAATCTTGATCAGACCGAGGCTAGAAAAGCTTGGACGTACCTTCCCGCGTGTCGGCGATCTTGATCTCCTTTCTCGTCTCATATCCAGAAGATGCAAGAATAGCAGACACCACATGCTTCTTCTGGAATCCATGATGATCCTGATGCATCCGCTGATAAATACATGCCAGCATAATCTCAGCGAGATCGGACTCGCCATCTAGTATGGGGAGAAGCACTTGAGTCTCAGGGTCGCCGAAGCGCACATTGTACTTGAGCGAACTGGGGCCGTCGGATGTCATAAGCTCGATGCAGATAAAGCCGATGAAATGATGCCCTGATTGCAAGATTAGCCAAAGAATCTGAAAATAGGTTTGCTGGCAATCATACCTTCGTCTCGGATTCCCTTGATTGTTGGTTCGATAGTCGTGTCGATGATGTGGCCCGCCTGCTCTGCAGACACCAACTTGGTGGGCACACAGGCACCCATGCCTCCCGCATTCGCTCCAACGTTTCCATCAAAGACACGCTAGGTATTCCGACCAACTGTAAAGAGACGGATTGAGTGGCCATCCGATGAGAAGCTCCCCAATGACGACTTTTGCTCCCGCGCCCCCAAATCGCTTTTGGACCATCATATTTCTACTGGCTCTTTGCTCTCCTCGCGCGACGAAGGCATTGGTACTTTTTTGCCACCTGTGAAGCCTAAAGCTTAGACCACAACTGGTGTATCCATCTGCTGCAGGCACGCATATGCCTCCTCAACGGTAGAGCAGCTCCAGCACTTTGCGGTCAAGGTTGAATGGTGTGTCATGAAATCCTTGGCAAAACATTTGTTAGTTGCATTTGACACAAGAACTAGGTGAGATGTATACCTTGAGCCAATGTCTTTCCTGCAAAATATATCCTTGACGAAGGATCTGGATCCTTCAATTCCGGCAACTTCCCTGGCAGGAGCGAAGCATGGGATACCGCCTTGATTGCATCATTCAGTATTAGCATCACGAGAAAGGCATTTCCAGAACTCACCTCCTCTGAAGCATCCCTTGCCTCCATCAACGAAGGCACCGTCTAGCCAAGCGACGACAACGCCAGTATTGGGGGATTTTTGACGAGGTTACCATCCTTGGTAGTTGTTGTCTGCAACATTCTGGATGTTCGAGACTCGAGGAATTTGGCCGGTTCCTCCATTTCTGGGGACAGCGTAGACGTGATTCACTGGTGGGCTTTTTGACAACTTCTAAGCCAGGCTATCATCGCGAGCAGCTTTTCCGATAAGCAGGACGTTGAAGGTTGGGCTTCCCGTGGAGAATGAACCAAAGGAATTGAAAGAGGAACAACAAGGACTGATAAATATTCAACGAAGAAGCGTTGCCGGTTTTTGTGGTTTTCTTGGAAGGGTGGGCGTTGGGCGTTGGGCGATTTTGTGTGGGAAGGTAAAGTGCAGGAAGGGAGTCATATCACGTGCTTTCAAATCCGGCGGAAGGAACGATCTGAGTAAATCAGTCAGAGTCAATGGATCGTGGGTCATTGGGGGTTGGATATTGAAGGCTCTTCAAAGTACTTTTTCCCCCAATTTTACTAATTCTCCCTGTGACTACTGGTGCCTTGGACTTTTGACCTCAGCCTACAGTTCCTGTCTTTCACTTCTGCTCTAGCTGACGGGTGCGACGGTCCCGCAGCTTGCCCAAGCGCGATCTGATTTCACTGGCGATGGCTGCGAAAAATGCATAAACAGCGCTTTAGAGAATTAGTGTTGCCGTTTTCGATCCAAGGGGAGGCATCTTACAAGCTCATCATCTTGTATATTCCCACCACGCCTACAATATTCTCACATTGAGAAAATTCGGGCGGGATTTGGTCCAGGTAAGCCAAAAGGTGGCCACCAGACAAGGTTCCAGACAGGAGAATGGTGACGAAGCTCAAGAACAGAAACCCTTTGGGAGCACCACTGTGGATGTGGAGCACTGGCTGATCATACCATTCGGCGGGCATTTGGCCACGGGAGTGCCGGTAAGCCATGGCCATGCTGATGCTGAGGGGCACATCCAAGATGGAGCCAAGTATGTTGGAGATGCTGAAAGTGAACGTTGGTTAGTCGAACAAAGCCGTACTGGGGCAGACAAAGAGACAGACTCACATTGGGCTTGGCGCTTTTGACGGACCCATGAAGAACAATGGCGCCAGTGATATCCCAAGGCCGACAAGGGCCGGTATGATTAGGGACAGAGGGACTACCACCTCTTCGATCACGAAAGTCCATCGATTGAAGTCATCGCAGGTAGAGCAGATGTGATAATGGCCAAGAGAAGAAGAAACGGAGCTGCTGTCGTCGGTTGGGTCCGTAAAATGGGCTTCGCTTCCGTGCTCAGAAGAAGTTTGAGGGTCGGAGTCGGAAGATTTATCACGGCAGTACTGCCACTCATGCCCGGCTTCATTCTTGATTGACATTTTTCAAGTATTGGCTGGATCGCGAAGTTAGAATTCGAGATGTCAAATGAACACCAAGCAAGAGGGCGTTATTTATGTTGGGCTTGGATAGCACAAACAAGTTTCTAATCGGAACGTTGATGTTGGAATAATTCTTCATCGCACATTAGGGCTTGGAAGTTTGTCCATGCAAAAAATGTCTTTTAAAACCTGACCCTGCATATCCCTTTGACTGCCGTAAGACTGCACCCAGGTACCAGCCCAATTGCATTATGAGTTACCAAAGTCCTAAATTGAAAAATAATATTTCTTAGTAAACATTTTATAATTTATCGTACCTAAGAATTATATAATTTTTTTTTTTTAGCTAAATTATACTCGGATACCTAATACCTCTTTTTGCAGAGGTGATTTAGGGAGGTACCTGAGTGCAGTCTTACGGCAGTCAAAGGGATAATCTGTTCGAACGCCGCAAGCCTCCACCTAGGTACGTCCCATAAACCATCTGAGCAATAAAAATTATGATTAAAATAAAATATACTATTGCATAAATGAAATTCTTTTTTTCAAAGAGAACTGGTCCCAACAAAGGTCCATCGTCGACCTCATGGCCATAGACGAGGCTCATTACTGCCTCTGCCCTGACGGCTTTCGCCAAAGCTTTGCCTCTGTCAGCAACAACATCAAAAACTTGGCCCCTCGAAGGTTGTGGATGACAGCGGCGCCTGCCACAAGCAACTGCTGCAAATTCCTCAACACAACAGGCATTTCCAACCCTACACTCATCCTCTCCATCCACATACGTACATCGATTTTCAACGTTCATTCCGACTTCACGCCTTTCCATGCCAACCAAACCATGTCTTCTACAGATGGTATGCCAACCACCTTCCATTCCATACCGTAGCTAACTCCACCGCTGAGCAGGAGCCTCATCCAATGCACCACCTACCAATAACGCGCCTACTATGGGTGCACCCCTTAAACTGTCAGAGCAGCTTCGTGGGACAAATGTCCAGCCAATACCAACAACCCCATCTCGCCTACAAATGAATGGCTCCACGCCCTTGCAAGCAAGGTGGTTTCCGACCTCAAAAGCCTACAAGCCGCCCCCAAGATGCCATCACCAACCCTTCCGATAAACGGTAGCGAGGACGAAGTTGAAAGCGCAGGCGACGGCGTGATCACCTACCAGCTCCGAGACTACAAGAGACCTTTGTTCAAAGGGTTAGACAAACGCCCCTACAAGAAGCGCCGGCAAAAGAGACTTTCCGATGCACTGGTGCAAGAATCCGATTCAGATGATGGACCCGACACCGACTCGAACCAAGAACAGCCGCCCCCTGCCTCACCCGCTGGCATGCCAACCCAGGACAACCATGCGCCTGGCCCTTCCAATGCTCAGCCGCCAGAGCCTTTGCATTCTCCCAGCAACCTGGCCAACACAAGCTCTCATGTCCCCACGCTCTACGAGGAAAATCCCATGTCGGCGGCGCCCTTTGCTCACGAGCACTCTCCCGGTATTGACCTGGTAGACGATATCGACCTCGAAGATGTTATCACCTCCAGTCGGTCGGGTGCCCTCCAAAACACTCAGATCATGCGGGAGGTTCACCCGGAAGTCAGCATCCCCGTGGATGTTTCCCCTGCCTCAAACCTTGACTTCGACTGCGTCCGGCTCCTGGCGCGCATGCGATGTCCCTTGGCCCTAGACAACATCCGCGAGCTCATCGACAGCAGCCAAAATTCTCCCCTGCCCAGTGCAGCAGCCCACGCTACGCATCCCCTCAGCAATCTTGACTTAATCGCGCTCCGCGTCAATGAGTTATCCGCCGCCACCAGCAGAACAACTCTTTGCACCTTCCAAAGGAGGCACGCCCAGATCCAGCTGTACACCGAGATACTGGCAAGGCGGCCCGCCGACATGGTCCGTCTTAATACGTGAACCATTTCGCATTTCACCAAACTGGTCAACTGGAGCAAATTTACGGTGATAGGCCACATTCACAGGGGCAAAATTCTGCACTACATCACAAGAGCACACCATGGTCTCTCATGGCTCTTGCCCAAGGGGCAATCAGCCATAATGCCTACCAATGAAACTGCCAAGGAATTGACTCTTTACCAAGCGCAACTGATTTCTCGAATGCTCCAGGACCACTGGGCAAGGACGATATGCTCTATCGGACAGGAGCTTCTGCACATTGTCGAGGATAGCAGACCAATGTCCCCCGACCTGATGAACCTTGTCAATAGGTCCCATGATTTCGATACTATTACACTCCAACAGCTGGATATATTGCTTGGCCCTTGGACGAGAAATCCATGCGACTGTCTATTGCCACAAACCCCTTGAATCTATCATACAAGCCTAGGGTAGTAATCAAGATCATTTGACCATGCCAATTAAAAGTCTTTCTTATGCCCACCATGAAAACTTATCCCTACCAACCTAATTCTTCTTGTTAAGATGCTGAGCTGGGAAGCAAAGTCTTTCCATTTGGGCGTGTCCAGCCCTTCCGGCGTGACCAAGATCACACTTGGAAGGCTGGTGCTGCCGTGGCCATTAGACCAGATGGAGTAGGAGATGTTGTAAGAAAGTAAGCGACGAGCAGGGGACTTGATCAGGGCGTTCAGTGGCAGCACGACAATGGTTATGCCTCCATGGTTGAGTTTGGTGGGTAACATCCAAACCTCACTCTTGCCGCTTGATGTCGGAGCAAGCAACAAGGATGACATCCTTTGCTGATCCCTTGTAAAGGGCATCCAAGGCTTCGGTCTGGTGACTGTGTAGCCTTTGTGACGAGTTGCCGGTCAAGCTGACAAGCGTTTGATTTTGTTCATTACACTGAAGCTACTTGGTAGTTTTGGGAACATTTCCCCCAACGTGAAGCTACTCTGTCCAACCATGAGGCCCAAGGACCCTCTTGTTCCTGTCTACAACCTCACCACCAAGCACTGCATTGCCTGGGGCCCACGTCAACTTTCCCAGAACAGCGTACCTGGTCGCACCGCCGGCGTACGGGATATTGTTTGCGATGCCTCGCTTGCACGCGAACGCAAGGGTGGCAAACTTGATGGCCTCCTTGTACGGGGCAGGCAGGCCGTAAGCATCCGAGCTCTCCAGCCCGAGGCCCTTCTTTTCCAGCTCCTCGCCGAGGAACTTCATAATGGTAGGGTTGCGCACGCCACCGCCAGAGGCGATGACTCTCTTCACCGTGGTGCGAGGCAGCACGAACTCGACCAGCGCGCGGGTGATGGAGGTTGCGGTAAACATGGTGAGGGTGGCAAGGAGGTCCTCTGTGGAAGCATCGGCGTACTGCTTCAGGATCTCGTCGGCGTAGGAAGCGCCGAAATCGAGGCGCCAGGCAGACCTGGGGGGTTTGCGAGCGAAGAAAGGGTGTTCCTGGAGCTGATGAAGCAGCGGCTGGATGATGGCGCCCTTGGCAGCGAGCTCGCCGTCCTTGTCGTAGCCGTGGCCAGTGCGGGCCTTGACGACGTGGTCGATCATGACGTTGCCCGGACCGGTATCAAAGGCCATCATCTTGCTCCGATCGGCGTCGGCGAGCTGAAGGTTTGCAATGCCGCCAATATTGAGCGTGACCGTGGGGCCGTCTTTGCGGAACGACACGAAGTCGAGGTACTGCATCAGAGGGGCAGCATTGCCGCCGAGGGCGTGGTCAAGGGGACGGAACTGAGTGACGGTGTCGATGTCGGTCAGGCCAGCGACGACGCCAGACTCGACGATGAAGAAGCCACACGGGTAGCCGCCTTTGAGCCACAGGTCGACGAGGCTCTTGTTGCCGCTCTGGAGGTAGGCAATCTCGCTTTCGCGCTCCGGTGGCTCCTGGTACACCGTCTGGCCATCGTAGCCAATGACATCAATATCCTCAGGCTTGAGGCCGACTCGCTTGATGAGCGTATTGGCAGCCTCGGCGTAAACAGCACCGGCGGCGTAGTTGAGTCGGGTTGCTTCGAAAAGAGACAGGCCATTGTTGAAGGCACGAAGGATCAGAGGCTGTAGCTCCTCGGGCCAGTCCACGGTGAGAGCGTCCACATACTTTGGCCGTGTAGGGTGCCCGTCCTCGCCGAGTTCAATGGTGCAGAGGACTGCGTCCACACCATCAAAGGACGAGCCGCTGTTTAATCCGAGGATGTACGGCATCGCGAAGAGTGTGATGCAAGATTCTTGGTGGAGGGGGCAGGAAAGAAAACGGTAGAAGATGGGAAAATATGGAAAGAGGAGTGGTGGGGTGGGTGTCTGCTGGAAAAAAATGAAAAGCCTGAAGAACGAATAGCAGTGAATGGCAGTCGGTGTAAAGAACCGCAATATTTATGTCTGATCGAGGTTCCTACCCAACTAAACTGTTGCGGAGCGGTTTGTATGGATAGACTAGATCCAGTCGCTAGTTGCATTTAACAACGCACGCTGCTACAAGTGGACATCAGGTTGTGGGCGACTTAAGGCTATACACATCCGAGGATAGCAAGGGTGGACGCGTGGGGGAGGATGATAGCCAGGGTTTAGCAGCGAGTACTCGCACAAGGACGCTCCACATGGGGAAGGGGTGCGTGGAGTATGGGCAGGCATGGTAGTAAACATTAGCTCTTCGGGAAATGGTGGGCATGCGAACCCTGGCCCTCGACGATTCCTTCCTATAGTAACCTAGTAGCTCCCCCTACTCTAGATCCATCCGGAACTGGGCCTCTGCTTCTTGTCTTTGACCCTCATGCCATCGGATCAGAGACAGAACATGGCACGCCATTTCTGCCCTTCCTGCCTTTGACTCTAGATTGCACCACCCCGTGGCTTGCATATAGATGCAAGTATCCGCAGGATTGTTGCGGACGATCCGACGCTGTCGTTGTAGGTCGCTTTCTTCGAGGTATTCACGGTACCGGGGACCGAAGCGGAAATGAACCAGTCTGGCGAAGGTGCCGACGGCCGCAACAACAAAAAGACTTTTTTTTCCTCGTTAGCACTGCCATGGATTTGTCTTGTCACGATAGGATCAACTTACTTGTCTCCAAAGGCGGCTGGGTTGCTTCCCCAGAAGGCTACAGCTTCCCCAAGATATTGCGCAAGATACTGGGTTGGCATTGGGAGAAATCTGGTATAACCCTCGTCATCATAGAGAAGGGACTTAAAGCATCGTTTGGCTTCCAACAAGGCGATGCACGGGTCCTCCATTGTCCAACCGCTCCCTGTACTCCTCATTTCGCAAATCCCCCCGTCATCTTCAGCCCGGAGGCACATGTGGTCGGCGATCTCAAGTTCCGCTTTGTGTCGCTCGATTCGTGGCCGGATTTCGGTGGATAGTGGTGTACCGCTGGGGGTTTGGACTAGGCACTGTAATAGGAGGCGCTGTAAGAAGCTCTGTATGAGCGCTACAGTCACATCTTCTGGTTTACTCCGTCTCTCTTCATGCTCATCCTCGTCCATTCCATCAGCCGCAGCCTCTGGGTTGAACGAGGAGGTTGCCGATCTGGAAGCTGCCGATCTGGAAGCTGCCGATCTAGAAGCTGCCTGTGAGGAGACGCCAGAGGTGGCAGACCTGGTGGGATTCTCGAAGCCGTATCTCTCCACAGGTCTTCTACGACGTTCTGATCGTTCTCCCACTTCGCTCTCGGATCGAATCGCACGTGCCAGATCCACCTAAAATTGGCCATTCGTAAGTCTCAAGAGCTCACTGTCGGATTTCCCAGCTAAATTCGACGGGTTAATTGACAGGAGATTTCTGATGCTTTCAATATGAAGAACTCGAAGATTATCCTGGCTGCGTATGCATACTGGACATGCCGCGTGGTTGTTCTGAAGAACAGGCAAGCGTCTGTACTCAACAGGGTCCAGAACAAGACGGTAGGCGAGGAGGTGTTGGAGCTGCCATTTACTGGCAGAGCAGTATCGGTCAATGTGTGGAAGACTGGCCACCACCGGGTCACCTCGATCTCGGAGATCGTTGACGGCATGAACCGTATATGGCGTCGTAGACATTGCGGATGTCTCAGGCGGGCGGCATGGTTGTTTAAGGGAAGATGAATCCTTGGATGCAATACCATTCGATTTATTTCTCTTGAGACCTGGGTTACTTGTGGGGCTTGAGTTCTGAAGGCAACCAATCGATTGGAGAAGGCATTCACCAGCGCGTTTGTACTCACCAAATTTGGCAGTGAATCACTGCTTGATGGAGTTGTCAGCGAGATGGGACTAACTGGTTAAAGTGGGGCTATTTGACACTGTCATAACAATCTCAAAGAAGGAATAGAACAAGACAATGCGTCATATTGACGGGTACGGCCAAAGTGAACTGACACCCCGCTAATCCCTAATGCTATGTTGGCTTATATCCTGTTTGGCAATACAACGTGTCCCTGTTTGATGTTTGATCGGGCTGAGCCGTTGCCCGTTTTGTCGTCGAGAGATTTTCCTAATTTTGCATACAAATATCAGCAACTTGATCTTCCGTCACCAGCCTCGATATTGCCTGAAGCGGATGGCATCAGGAGCTACCTGACTGCAACAGGGCTCATTGTGCTGATCCTTCATTGCTGTTGCTACAGACGGTTAGCCACCCGCAAATGCTTGCTTTTGAGGGCCGTAGCTGCTGCATGTATTTTGGCGGGAGGAAAAAGGCACAAACAACCAAGCAGCTACCCTATAGGGTAGGCCTAGTGTGAATTGAGTTGAGCGACTCTTTCAATAAGGATGACTGTTCATTTGAGGCCTTACTGATCGCGACTCAGTGAAGTCATCATTTGAGATATGAGTTTGAAGGGTCAAGTGAGTGAGGCCTTTTGGCTCTAAAAGGTCGTGTGAGCCTTATGCTCTTCAAACTTGGGAGTCAATAAGTGTGAACGAAGGTTGTTGATTTCTTGAAAAAGGTCTAGCTGCCAACAATTTATACCAGATTTGCGCGCCAAAGCTGGCGCGACCATCTGATCCACTTAACCCGTGACTACTAACAACCTCCAGCCACCACCACAGTATGTGCGCGGAGGTGCAAGTGTATTCGGTTGACTTTTTGGGGCTTTGAGACAGCCGGATCTATATAACTCGAGAATTGCGAGGGATGGAGGTAAAGGAATCCGCTAGCAGGCTGCAGTAGACCAACAACTCAGGTCGGTATGAAGTTCCAGAACCTCCTTGAGACGTTTCATCGCAGTCGAGTCATATTAATTACTATCGCAAGGCTGGTAAGAACTGTCATTCTTCACATTCTTATTGCTTTTGGCCTGTGTCAGCTGCTAATTATATCCTCATGGAGACTTATTTCCTTCATTAACAGAGAGTATATGAAAAAAGACTCAACATAAAACTTGACAAGGCACACAAGATTGACCCAACTAATATCCAACGGTGGCGATGATCGTGAATACGGTGGTGGAGGTCGGGCCGGCCTAAAAAGGAACAGAGGGATTCACAGAACTGGACAGACTATCCTTAAATTAATAAGAGCCTTTATGTAACTACTCACTCGTGATGTTTTACAGCCGTCTTCCACGTCCAGCGCACCAACACTTCCGCCCACAATTCCTTCCTTCCCGCTGATAGACACAAGATGACCCCATCTATATACCTCATGCAGACCGAGTATTTTGATGGTTGTGTAGCAGCCGGAACTCGGCAGGTTCGGTCCATCGCTCGATGACATCGCGTCCTCCAAATTAATTTTCCCGGCCCAAAAGATCGAGGCTGAGCAATGCCCGCAGCTTTAGCGTCGTTTCCAAAGAGGGATTGTGATGGGGTCGTCGAGGTTGAGCATGCCGTGGCAAGCTTTGTCACCACCTGTGTGCATTTCAAGTCGCTACATCTGGAGTATCCTTTCGATCATTCTCGCAGCTTTTGACGGCGGATTCAAGAAGATTTTGCAGTGCCGTACTGTTTGAGGACAAATGGTCACCGGTACCGAGGGTTTGTCGAGGATATCTAAAAGGTGCGATGCAAAATAAGCCGAATATACCCAGATGCTATCAGTATCGTGGCGGGTTGTGACGAAAGCATGGACCTATGAATCAGTTAGAAATTATTAGTGGGAATATTTCTTAAAGAAAACTGACTCGTATGGCCTTTTCCTCTTGAGGAGCCATTTTGTCTGCTTCATGCCCTAAAGTTCCCCGACGCCTGCTCTGGGCCAGTGACAATAAGACTGCTACGATATATGGATCGTATTCTTTCGTCACAGGCTGTATTTTATTGAATTGGCTTCGAAGACTTTGACGGAAGAGCTCATTATCTGGATGGCGGTTTAGTAGTGATACCTTATGTTTAGTGTAGATTGCGCGCTGCCGTTGCAATTCGACATCATCCAAATGTATGTGAGCGACGCAAGATGATGGGTGGAAGAATAAACTTTCTACTTCGAGATATGTGCAAATCCGTTCGCAAAAATAAAACTCCAGGTCATCTTGAGTCTCGGGCCGGGATCTTTTTGGTCGAGAATAGCCGTACGCGACTAGTAGTGCGTGTATGGCCAATTTTTTGGTCACTTTTCTGCCGTATGGTTTCCGCAGGTCCCTTATGGCGCTTAATGCAGCTGATTCGACGGTGCTCTGAAGCTGGCCCTTTCGGCCCCGACTGCCTGGCATGGTTTGTTTTGATGCTGGCCACGACACCCAGTTGTGTGTAGTGATGGAACAGTTGACTGCGTCAAGATGTTCCATGGTCCAACGCAATGGATGAACGTACAAGCGGCCATTAAAATGTTTACTTGCAATCCTATCCAAAGATAAAACTGGGGGGCTCATCTGCATCGAATGACAGGAGGACAACGACGGGGTTAAAGGACAAAGAGCGGGCCGTGAAAAAAGGCCTTCGCCTTTTTGCTCCTTGGGTTCCGTGGGCATCTTGTCGGAACGTGCGCAATCTAATTTCGGTAGGGATTGTGTTTTGCTTTGAATGTGATTTTTATGGGTTGGAGAAATTCTTTGAAGAACTGTGATCGCAATCACGTGTTGCGCAACCATGGAAATTTTAGCAACCTCTATGAGCCCATCTGTGCACCGGTTGGCATCTGCAGGGCAAGCACCCGATAATGTTGAACACGATCTGTATGCCACTGTTGTGGCCCAGTTCCCGAATCACCTCCTTTACCAAGGACCCAGTGAGTCGAGCTTCTGATTGGGCTCCTGATTCTCTAGCAAATCACTGACCTAACATGAGCCCGGATTCGTGCAAGCTCCTCAACGCTTCTGAACAAATAATGCACGCATAGTTCATCTCCATGACTGACAGCCATTTTTGATGGTATAAAAAACGCACGCACAGTAATGAAAGTCTTTCGCTGATCAGAGCCGTTTGCTCTCGTAATCTTTTCCCGAATCAGGCAACTCAAGCACTGCTAAGCCTGAAAGCGAGCGGTACGTAGCTAAAACTCCATCAGGTCGGTTATGGAGCGCTCAAGGCTTCGCAAGCACGTGACTATGCCGGGATCAGCCCACAGGATCTTGATCGCCAAACAAGGACCTGCCCTCGGGTGGAACAAGCCAACGCCCGGGAATATGAGGATCTTCTCACCTAGGCCGGATCCGTATTATTTCGAGCACTTTGAGAAGTTTACCGAATCCAAGATAAAGTGGATTGGTCCCGGTCCTGGTCGTGAAGCTATGATTACGCGTGGCTAGGTGGTCTGGGGCCAGTGACGAAGCTCCATTTAAAAGCTGTGCGCATCAACGCGGTGGTCAGAGTATATGAACACTTTTCCCCGGTGCCATGGTGGCTCAGCTGATCAATGGTATCCAATTCTTCTACGCCCACGGCCTCACCTTTGCCCAGTCCAATGGCATCTAGCAGCCCTTCACCATCTCGCCCATTACAAATGTGCTACAAGTTGTCGCTGTTGCCGCCTCAGTTCTCCTCTCACCGCATTCCTCGCCGTGAGAATATTTCGTATACTACCCTGGGGCTCTGGGCTTCTCTCATTGTTGGCGGAATTGAAACTATGAGTGGATCCTTAGGGGCCTTTTGGTCTGCTGTCACTGCCGCCATTGTAGTCTTCTCCTATAGCTATTGCCCGCTTCAACTTTTCTTTAGGCCCTCTTGATTATACGATCAACTCAGAGATGGCCATCGGCCGCAACCGTAACAATATCGTCTCATTGTCCATCTCAATTTTCTTCATCGCAGTATTCATAATTTCCTTTACGGCGCCGTACCTCTACTACTCTGCTAATCTCGGTCCCATTATCTGCTTCGTCTATGTGGGAACTACATTCATCACCCCGGCTTACATCTGGTTCTGTGTGGGTGAGACAACGGGGCGTTCAGTTCTTGAAGTTGGAAGATTATTTATTGATAGAATTCCGGTGAGGAAATGGAAAATTCATGTATTTACTGATTTGGAGACTGATGTCAAGGTTGGACGCACCATGGTTGAGGAAAAGGAGACTGCCGAGCAGGTAGAGGACGCGTAGAGTTGCACCATATGTAGGACTAATTTATAAAAGTCCAAGGCTGTATTTTCTGAAATACTAGAGAGGTGCAAGTTTTGAGGCCAGGAATTTTTATTTTACGATGCATTGCTTCAGGGCCGAGAGCATCACGATACTGGAGGCTGACTGCTGAGAAAATAGAGCATTCGCAACGATGCATGCTGGCAGCGTCAAGTAATCCATCGCTAATTGCAGTCACCGCAATGGTTGACTTAGTGGTAACGTTGCGGGCATCTGCGCAGCGGCGACCACTGAGCCTCCCGCGGTTCAGCGCCTTAATTAGCCTGGGCGGTACTTGCCTGGGCTTTCCCGTCGGGGTACATCTAGCAGGCTTTGGCTCGCTGGCGGCAACGTCCATTCCAGCGAGGCAACCACTGTAAGCCACGCTGGGTTCGGAAGCCACAACACCAACACCGCTATCGCAGTCCACTGGTGGCGCTACGTTCGAACCCCTAAGCACGCGCTGCAACACCCGCTATTGACCCCTCTTACGTGGTGCAATAGGCAGGTCAATAATCGCCATCGTGGCATTTTCTGCAGCACGCCACAGCACCTGAGAGCCGCTGCAAGGTTGATCAAGCCTGCAAAGCTAGTGCGGGCAACTAGGCGGTAATAGTTGTCCTCCAGGCGCAGCCCTGTTACAATTATTAAACATGATATGTACAAAAATCTACAGCATTGTTAATCACGTCTTTTTTAATTGATAATATTAATATTCGATTTCTTACTAGTCAATACTTTATTGTCAATAGCAGTGTTATCACCCACGCCTGTTTTATTACCGTCGGGCGTTTTGCCATTGGCTGTTTTGCCGTCGGGCGCTCTACCATCGCCTATCTTGCCGTCGGGTATCCTGCCGTCGGTATTGACCTACCGTCGGCTGGCGCCAGAGTATGGTCGCACATTAGAGCCACTTCCTAGGAAGTGCAAAACATACCAGAGGCCTGTGGGGGGATTTTGGAACATTAGTGCCGGAAGCTGGAGCATGGCCGCTAGTCCCCCCGCTGGCGATGCCGTTGAGGGGAGGCTACCGCTGCAGCTCGGCAGGTCTCCACCTATTTATGTTTAACTTTTATAGAGCTTCAGGGCTAGAATAGGATTGCTCACTAAGACTCAGATCGGCCGAAGATAACTGGCGTGAAGCTCCTATCAGTAAATAATTTGATTTTTCATATGCCATTTGTAAAATAAATAAATAAACACCTTTTGGTATACCGGAAGTTGTGTTTTTTCTCAGATGACCCCTCTTGGCCAGGCGACTCGGAATGTGGAGAGGCAAATCCGACCAGGGCCTTAGAGCCTCACTAGGTCGTTTAAAGAGTCGCTAAATGGAGTGCTATATCGATGCTTATCACACGGGGTTACTCTTAGGATGGGCAAGTGGGTTGGCTCACTTTACCCCCGTGAGCTTATCAAGATGGGATTGACACATCTTCCCTCACTCTCCTCATTACTACGCACCGTGCTATAACTAACCATTACAAGTGAAGAGATGAGGAACTATGGGCCAAATAAGCGCCGCCGCGCCAAACGGACGTCCCGACCTTGCGATGCGTGCCGTCGGCGCAAGTCACGATGTATGACACGCGAAAACAGTACCGTCTGCTCCATGTGCGAGCTTCGAGAATCGGCTTGCACATTTCTCGGCCAATCAAGCAGAAATACGAGCCAGAGGCGTCGGAATGGGGATGTGGATGCTATTGGTGATGCCGAGAATGTTGGCATCGTCACTACCGTTGATGGGCCTGTAAATCTCGGCGCTGTAGGCGGTACTGTGGAGCATCCCGCTCCCTATCTTGACGGCACCTTGCCCTCGGACCATATCTCATCGTCTGAGGGGAGCCTTCCTGCCGCTGATGGAGGTCTCTCCGCGAGCCCGCTGATCCTGAGGCAACCTTCCGCGGGCAGCCTCGGAAGCGATAAGAATCGCTTTGCTGAATTGTACGGCCTGACTGGCGACAGTGAGCCTATACTAATGGTGAGTTACTCTCCGTGACCTTCTCCTTATGCGTTCGTTTCCTCCTCCTGACTTTGATTTGCCAACGCCGGACTGACTGTACACAGCGCCACAGACCGTATAGTGCCGCCAATCATGAGTATTACCTCGAGACGCACAGCATACGACGGGTGTCCCGCGCGGACAATGGCATGGCGTACCCTGTTCTCTTCCACACCGTCGCCGACAGCAAAGGGGCGGGTGGCCCTGATGACCACGCCGCAGTCGACATCATCGAGAGCGCAGTGCACCCCAACGGCCCACGCCTGGTTCGTCTATACTGGCTCCTAGTCCATCCTTCCCTTCCGATCCTCCACCGGGACGACTTCATGCAGCAGTTTTCACTGTCGTACAAGAACATTCACCCAGCCCTCCTCGGTGCCATCTATCTCAAGACGCTGGCCTGGTGGTCGTACGATTCGGAGCTGTCGCTGCGGCAGGTGCCGGACGCGGCGCGCCTGCGCAACCTCACACTGGATGCTATCCAAAGTTCGTTCCACAAACCTCGGCTATCTTCTGCGCAGGCCATGTGGCTCTACCTTCACAGCAGCCCTGAATGGCCCCTCAATGCGCATCATACCTTTACCCGTGGGCTCGCCTCGCAGATGCTGGCCGTGGGTGAGGCCATGGGGCTGCATCTCGATGCGTCGGACTGGGCCATTCCTGCGTCCGAGAAGGCGGCACGCAAGAGACTCTCTTGGGCGATATACATGCAGGACAAGTGGGCGGCCTTGGCATACAGGCGCCCTTCTCACATCACGGACGATAATTAGGACGTTAGAGACCTGAGCGATACTGATTTTGAAGACGGCAGAGAGAATCTAGAGACAACAAATTCTATGAGCATCGACATCGAAGAACGAGGCTCGCCTGGGAAAATGCACTTTATCCTCATGGTGGACTTGGCCAAGATCTTGAACCGGGTCCTAGCCGTCTTCTTCACCGTCAAATCGTCCCAGAACCAAGACACGTGCTCGTTACTGAACCAGGCGCAGCCGCTGTTACTGGAGTTGGAAGCATGGCGACAGAGACTTTTGGTTGTTTTGCCGTTAGAAACAGGCAAGCCCCGGCAGTTGTGCTCAGCAGGTATGTTTTGTCTGCATGCCGATGCGGTGCAACACACCCGCTTTATCCGTGAGGAGACCAGAAACACTCTTTCTAACGCAATTTCCGAAGGCTTTGTGCGCTTGTGCTATTATGGTGTTACCATGAATATATTTAGACGACTGGTCTGGCCCATGGCTCTTGCACCCCTGTGCTCGGACATGTCCGTCCTAATTGCCATCAGACAACAGGCAACGCAAACGGCTCATGAGGCTAACAACTTTGTTGCCTCGTTACGCATGGACCATCTTGAGTCCTTTTGGTATTTCGGTAGGTTGCCACATATCCGCACCACTGGACTGACGGCTCACTCTCGCCGCCTTAGCATCGCCCTATCTGTTCGCGTTGGTGGGGTCGTTTGATACTCTGCTCCTCGTTACTTCCATCTCTACGGAGGAGAGGAACTACTGGCGGGAGGCCTTGACCTCGCTTCTGTGGACGCTACGCATCATGAGCAAAGCAAGCGAGCCCATGCGTTACGCCGTTAACCGTCTTGAGGGCGGCATCCTGCGTGGGCTGGAACATGCCCTCGCAGTCAATACCGACTTGCCGCCGGCTGCAGCCGCGCCACTTGATTTGAAGCAGCTTTTGCAGCAGTTCGAGACGGCCGACAATATCTACCCAGGGTATCCCGACTTGGATCTGCAATCTTTTGACTGGCTTAGCGAAGTGCAGATTTAGCTTGAGCATTGACAGATGGTTTGATGGTACGGCCGTGTGGCATATTAGGCACGAATGGTACAGCAAGTGATGATATGGACCGAGCGTATATTCCCGTGAAACAGCGCCCCGATGAGCAAAGATCTACCATACAATGATGTCAAGTTCGGAAATTACGATTGAGTACGCATCGGCGATGGCATTACTAGCAAGCGATCGACTACGAGCAACTTTGTTCACCGGGCTCCCAACGAACACCGGTTCCTTCCATTTGGGTGCGACCTCTCCACTAAAGCGCTCGTTTCCGCATTTCAAGGTGCATTTCCGAAGAGAAGGACCGATCAGGCATTGGGAAGCGAGATTGTTGCACTGTGACACGAAAGTAGCTTGTGTGTGGACCAGGGTGGCTGATGTGGCCTGGGACGACATGGCGGGAGGTGTGGCCAGTTTGCGTGACAAGTTTGACAGCCTGCGCAGAACTGCTGTGAAAACTGGAGTGGTCAATCACCGCCATGCATTTGATTGAATGGTCTTCGCAAGCATGTGACTACTGATGAATCCCTGGACAAGCTCTTGATCACAAAAAGAGCAACGGCCCCGCCCGACCAAACATGAGCCAGGAACACACTGTCTCAAACGGGATACAAGGCACAATCGCACTTTGCACTACGCATTCGCGGGTTGCCGCTTCACATTTGCCGTGGCCGTCAATGTGACACATTATGGTGTTCCAACCCTGCTTTTTTTTTTAGCTGAAACAAAAATATAATAATAATAAAAGTAAACAAATTTACCTCAAGATTGTTTGTTTGCGTTTTTTAGGATTATTGTTGTCTTGGTGATTGTGATTGTGGTTATTTTGGTTGGATTATCCGCTGAACACACAGCAGCTTTCTTTGGGTCAAACGGCCCCACTTTAACCAGTCACTCGTCCCGTCCCGTTGACAACTCCCGCCCATCAAGCAGCGATTCACTGCCAACTTTGCCTTGAATAAATGGAACTGTGAATGCCTTCCCCAATTGATTGGTTGCCTTCAGGGCCCAGGCTCCACAAGCAATCCAGGTCCCAAGGGGATCAAATTACCTATAAAATCATCTTCTGCCCACCCATCTTCAATTCTTGCACAGACATCACCGGCCACATGCGCAGTCAAGGATCTCGAATCTGATGGCGGAAAAGTGGTTGCCAATCTTTATCACCATGGCCAGGACCCTTCCGCAAACAAACGACACACCAAAACGCCTCATCGCCTGTCATCTCGATATCACGACTCATCTTGCGGGGAGCAACCCAGCAGGTTTGACCCCGAAACCGGATGGAAAGCTTTCCGAATGGCCTTTTCAAGTTGAATTGATCATCTTCAACGGCTGAGGAAGACGGTAGACCAAGTAGGTTTCTTCGACTCATCAAAACCTCCCCCTCCACTCGCTGACCTTCCCCAAGCCTTGTTTCAATTTCCGGCAGTCAGTCATCTACGCAAGGAGCTGTTTCGGATTGGCAGCGATCGCTTTAGATGATACTCCTTTACTGGCTGCCATCGTTGGCTCAAGCCCCATCTTTACCCCCAGCAACCTGAACACCTTCCTCCGAGCTTCGACCGGAAATCGGAAAGTGCGCGATCGACGAAGACGAGAACGAAGAGAGACATCACAAGCCGGAAGATGTCACCGCCATTCTCATCGACTGCTTTCTTCAAAGAGTACCCGCCCGCCAGTTGGTGTAGTAGCCACCATGTCCATCCTGTCTCTACGCCTTCCTCGAAAGCGCCCGCGGTCCCCCACGCATTCGCCAGCATGGACCCCAAAGCGAGCCAGGTCGACCAGCCCGACTTCAGCGCCCCCCCTTAGGAGTGGATCGATGTTGATTGGAAGCTGCTGATCTCCGTGGAGGAGGAAGACACGTTGGTTCCAGCGACGGCCCTGGTCGACCCAACGCAGCCACCCACTGTCGGCACTTTGGCAGCCACAGCCGATATGAGTGCTCCTACAATGTTGGACGCAGAGCCCTGATGGTTGGCCCGCTGCCCACCGAAATCCGGCCCCGGATAGAACGGCACAAAGCCGAACTTCGAATCGCCAATCAGGCATACTCGAGGCCGAAGATGATGGAGGAATATGCGTGATGGAGAGCACTGGTAGCGGTTGGGCCATGAAGGACCCTTTCGTTGCCTTGCTTGAAGCGAAAAGAGGCTTTCATGATGTCATTTGTGGCCCAGAGGGGAACACGGCTTTTTTGCCCATGCCAGCCAACCACCTGGCGCAGTGTCTTGGCGAAGCTATCATAACCTGGGGAAGCAACCAAGGAGCCTTTGGAGAAGAGTAAGTTGATCCCATCGCGACAAGACAACTTCCATGGCAGTGCTAACGAGAAGAAGAAGAAAAAAAAGTCTTTTTGTGACTGCAGCGGTCGGCACTTTGGAATAATTTGATTCATTTTCACTCCGCCTCCCACCGTGGTGTGAATACCTTGCTGCAAGGACTGGAAGAGATTAGAGGAGTATGGTTCACGACCGGAACAAGGATACTTGTGTATACATGAAGGTGGCAGAGTGGTCGCATCTGGAGTCGCCAGCAGGAAGAACAACAAATGGCTTGCCATGTTCTTTCATTGATCCGACGGCGCGATGATCAGAGACAAGGAGGGGACGATCAATTCCCCATGGAGTTCGACCAGGAGGATGGAGGGTTATATCAGATTCAAAAGGACAAGGTTCAGGATGCATTTGTCTGCAACGGTGGTTGTTGTTTCGGCCAGGGCGGAAGAGTTTCACAGCCTACGAGATTTGGGCGACTTGAGCCAATGAACTGTTTCCATTCCATTAGGTCATTGTGGCGAAATTGCTTGTATCTAGCCGCATTGCGTCACAAAAAGGGGGCCGACAGCAGGAGTTGCTCCAGCATCGTTGAGATGGCTGTTTATTGTGTTTTCCACGCTTGACAGCACGGGCCAGAAAATCAGCACTTGACATTGACAAACGAAACCACTTCAACGCATGCGCTTCCAAAAAAAGAAAACACGACGGAAAGTGTCATTACTTCTTCGTTGGCCACTTTCGACGTTGTGACGATGTACCCGAGATCCATTGAGAGAGATTGCCGCGTTCGTTTCAGAGGTATATCATTGCAACTGGGGGTTTGCAAAGCCCGTACTGCGCAGAGGCACCGTCGTGGGGTTCACGAGGACCAACGTACAAAAGAGTCTTGCTTGGCACGATTTGTTCCCAACCAGGAACTCCCATCCTGAGGCGAGAAGCGTACCAGAATCATCATCGATCGGCTTGGTGGGTGGATAGTTTTCGAGAAAAACCAGGTTGAATTTCTGTGTGTTGTTTTGGAAGCAAAGGTGTTGTCTCTTTCGCGGGTCAGTTCCGGATGGATTACGGTGTTTGGGATTCGCGGGAATTTGCACGTGCAGTATGCCCTACACAAGGGACCCATTTTCGACATCGTACCATTCGATGAATATCACATCCGACTCCTTTACCTAGAGAAGATTCGAGCTGGTCAAAGGGATAAACGCCGCAATCCTGGTTAAGTTATATGAAGGCAGGCGCTAGCTGTTGTGATTTATGTTAGCATGAACGTTCTCAGTTGATAGTTTGGTGCGAGGGCAGTCATATCAAGGGGCTGATTGAACAGACTACTTATTCCGCGGGTGACCGTGTTGAGCTGTCCCTGTGAGAATAGGAACTTCAAAAACTTGATCTCAATATTAATTATGAACATAAATGTCTTGTGTCCCAGAATCTCATCCTCCTTTGTGTCGGCTTGGTGTGTAATTTTCTTGCTTCTTTTTGTTTTCCATCGATCACAGCAGGGCTGGGTGGTGCCTCTGTTTTCCGTTCGAGTCCTTACTCTCAGCCTCCTTGACCTCAAATCCTTCCTCATCCTCAGCGAGCACGGCGCCTTCTTCATCCTCCTTCACCTCAAATCCTTCCTCATCCCCTTTCTCATCCCCTTCCTCATCCTTAACCTCAAATCCTTCCTCCTCCTCAGGGAGCGCTCAACTGGCAATTGAATTGAACCTCCAACGCCATACCGCCCTTTTCCTTTTGCTTGAAAATCCACCTTCCCCTGGATGCCTTTTAATTAGGTGCATGCTGATTTTCATGTGTCTAGGCCACTTCATCTGTTTCTCCAAAAGGTCCTATGGAGGCCATCCATATATAATGAGGATTGGCAGATTGAGAGCTCTTTCTTGATTTTGTGGGTGGTGGTGCATGGCCGTTCTTGGTTGGTGGAGTGACTTGTCTGCTTGATCGCGATAACGGACGAGACTTTGGCCTCCTAGACAGCCTGTATCGCTTTGGCGATACGCTAGCTTCTTAGGGGGACTACCGGCTCAAGCTGATGGAAGTTTGAGGCAACAACAGATCTGTGATGCCCTTAGATGCTCTGGGCCGCACGCGCGCTGGCCTGACAGAGCCAGCGAGTACTTCCTAGTCCGAAAGGTCCCAGTAATCCTATCAAGGCCCGTCGTGCTAGGAATAAAACATTTTAATTATTGCTATTCAACGGGGAATCCCTAGTAAGTGCGAGCCATCAGCTTGCGTCGATTACGTTCCTGTTCTTTGTACGCACCGCCACACGGTTGCAATTCTTTCACGGCTTCCTGAGAAAACTGCTGTACTTCCTGTGCTGCCTTTTGCATAGGGCGCTCTAGTTCGGGGGTTTGTTTCGGTTAAGAGGGCTCTGGCAGTGACGGCTTTGATGATGGGGTCGATGATGCAGGTCGGATTTGGCGCCTTGTCTCCCACACCTTTTCATCATCCTCATCGTCGGGGGCTCGATATCGACGCTCATGTCATCAACGTACATGGCGGTTGATGCCGAGCGTCGGAGCCGACCGGTCTTGGCAAGGCAGGAAAGACATCCCAAGTAATGGGGGAGTAACTTTCTCTCCGATTCACAAGGCTGGAGTTTGTGCGGCCGTTTGGGCTGCCAGGGGATTCCAGTTGATTGTTCTTTTGTTCAGAGCAAAAAGACTTTCACTACCAAACCTTCAGATCACTCTCCAGATCCAAAGCGGACTCTGAGCTCAAGGGCTAGTATCAGCTGATATATGTGGCTCAATATACTCTCTCGATGAGTAATTATTGAAAGCAGATCACTCTCCATGTTGATTTCTAGGACCGCCTTAATGATTAATAGGGACAGTCGGGGGCCTCAGTATTCAATTGCCAAAGGTGATATCCAAAGCGGACTCTGAGCTTCTGATCAAATCAGTAGGGCGCTGCTTGTCAGGTCGTGGAGGGGGAACAAGTGGGTATGTCGGGTATTTCGAGGTACTGGCTGCTGCTGACTTTGTTCCTAGGATAGTTCCTCTTCTTATTAGCATGTACTTGTATGAATGGAAGCAAGAAAGAAAGCGAATGCTTACTTACAAACATCAAGGCATTTTGCCTCGCCAATGGCCTTGTGAATGTGACACCGGCTGGAAGGAGCCTGATGACAGCGGGCTCTCCGAGATGATGTGGGTTGACCAAGTGCTTGCCAGCTTCAAGGTCCTTGAGCAGGACGCCAAGTTTGTGATCCACGGTATGATGTCCGGCGAGTATCTGACTCTTGGCCTTGCCCAGATTCGGAGAGGGTGAAGGCGACTTTCTTTGCCAAGGAGTAGGAAACGGCCAGTGTCGATGCTGACGAGATCTCCAAACACGCACAAGCGTTGGCTGTTACATGCTGCAATGCCTTATCTGCTAACCGTTTGTCGGTCGAGAACCACGCGTGGCTCTTGTTGACACCGGGCTGGGTTGGCCAGGAAATTCGAAAAGAAAGTATGGCTGGAGAAAAGCGAAAGGGAAGTGGTGATAACGCGAATCGTACTTCTCAAGCCATGAGGAAGAAGAGGGAGAAGAGGCTGCTAGAATATGAACCTCGAAGCTGTTTTTTTTGTCTTTTTTTTTTTTTTTTTTTGAGGAGAGATGTGTTTTTGCTTGTACGTTGTTTGCTTTTACTTCGTTAGACCGTCGCCTTTTCCCTTTGATGAAGGAACTTTGCCAACGCACCTGCCTTATTGCCAGATAGCAACAGATTCGACAGGTTGAAGAATGAAAGCTATGCTCCATTGTTGTAAAATCAGGGGCATCATATTGATCTCCGTTTCGATGTAAAAATCAAAGATAGAAGCGAATGGAAATCGGGCCATGCCTTCAGCAAAGTTTTGACCTTGACAGAATGCGTGCGACCCGCAGAGCAAAGTCAGAGGTTCCAAACTCGTAGGTCCTCAGTCTGCTAACGCTGCTGACTAAGCGAGCAACATGTCGCAAAGCGTAGAATGAGAGAAACACAAGTAGCTTTCGACCATCACCACTACACAGCGTTAATCTTAGTCGAGATAATAATTGTATCTTGAGAAATAAATAGTCTCTTAAAGCCTAAAAATAATTCTTTTCATAAACATATGTTTAGTGTTATTTCTAAAATGTCTGGTCTTGTATTAGGTGTCCAACCGGCTGGAAGCACAGCCCACTGAGGCCCCCGTAAAGACACCGAGAGATAAGGCTCGGTTAGGAGTCGACGGTCAATCTCACAACCAGAAGCCCCTAACTAGATCACCACAGGTATTCTATTCCTTGGATATAGCGCCCTTTACTGACCAGTTGTCTCGCTGCACCCTTTCAGGGGCCCAACCCTGCAAAATGCCGAACGAACAATGATTCAAGGGTTCTTTGTTTCTAGAAAATAAAAGCAGCGAACTCAAATAGGTGATTCAGGAACCAGGCCGCAAAGCGAAAGATCGGTCACAACGTTGAGATGAATAGTTCAAGAGCGGCTTGGATGATTTAGGCAAAACAAACATGGCGGTTTGAATAATTGGTGACGAGACGATAGACAATCAAGCGCCGAGCTTTCCATTCGCCGCAGAACTGCACAATCCACCATGTTCAGGCCGCCGAAAAGCTTGCGGTTCGCCATCTCTGTCAGATAGACATCGGAGATATTCAAGACGCCTGGTATATTCATAGAAGTTTCAGGATTCTTCATACCTGAATGGACCGAGTCAAAAAGGTTGCTGAGAATGCCTCACGTGATTGCCTGGCACTTGATCAAACTGCGCGGTTCCCTGAGTAATTTCCCAAACCCATACAACAGCAGTCAACCTGGACGCCGTATTCCATCGAAGCCCATATACTAATCGCGCATTTTCTGACAGCATGCCGGCAAAAGATCCAGAGACAACGGCTGAAGACCATTATTCGCGGTCTGATGCTCATTCTTTCGCCCCGTCGTTGACCCGTTGTCATTCGATGCAGAGCGACCGAACCTCGCCCGTTATGTCCCTGGATGACATTGCAAGCAACCATTTTGGTGGCCGCTTCTACGTGCATCCATTACGTTGGAACATGAATCACCTTCGTGCTGTCGAATGCTCTTTCAAGTCGCACGTCTGGAAATGGGTGCCACTCTCGAAGCAGGCCACGCCCAGTACTCCGAGCCAGAAGGCGCAGCTGCAGAGGATCCTAGCTTCAGAAGTGATCGAAACTGCAAAGGAATTGTCGAGCAAACTTGGGGCCAGATTGGCTGAGCTATTGGACATGCGTAAGCTGCTGGTCGTGTACGGATATCGTCGACAAGAGCGATCCCTGTTCTGGACTGAAAACGGCCTACACCTTTATTTTGACCAACGGGATCCCGCACATCTCAAGGTGAAGAGCGTCTTCCTCAAGGGTTCATCTTCCGTTGCTATCCTAGACCTACATTATATCGAATTACTACGGAGAGATGCCATCTACAGCAAGCGCAGACTATCACTACTACAGCGCTACTCAGACAATGAGGACTTGGCCGAGAGTCTTTGCAGGAAATTGGAACGGATCACGCCTAAGACGAAGGAATACGATCCATACATTGTGGCTGTCTTGTTGTCTCAAGCCCAGAAAAGACGCCGAGGAGGCCCAGGACAGGAGGCCGAAGATATAGGCCCTCAACGAGTGAGTTACCGCTAAGAGTTTCCCAATGACCAACTTCTGACTGATTCATAGTTTCATGTCTTCGTCACAACTCGCCATGATCCCGAGAGCATCTGGGCATATTCGGCTTCTTTTTCGCCCAGCCTTTTGGACATGCTCGACAAGCCCTCAGTGCCGGCTACCGTATGTCCTCAAATAATACGGCATTGCAAAATTTCCTTGCAATCGGCCCCAAAGGCCGCGAAAATGATCGCAAAGGTACTCGACATGTAGCGACTCGAAATGCACACACGTGGTTCCAGGGGTTGGCAGACTTCTCGAACTAGAGTTTTCACAGGGTTCGCTATGGCATAACCTATCTGCTATCGGTTCCATTGCGATCCCCCTTGTGACAAGGCACCCTAACTAGGAGCTACAGCCAGTCTTGGCCTTCCTTACCCGAAAAGCTAAACTTGAAGACACGACGCCGACCCAAGCATTATCCGGCGATCTATCGGGTCCACAGAGCCCTGTCTGCGGCATGACTATCGAAATCTTCCACCCGTTGACGTTATATGAGCCTATCTTATGTACACAGAAGGAAAGTTGCGGATTGTATATGAAGGAGTGTCGAGAGGCTGGACGAGGAATACGGTGTTAAGATATCGCGAGCAAGGGTGGTCACAAGATACACTCAGGCTGTTGTCAATTAGGAATGATCCATATAGGTCTGTAAAAGGGAGTTTTTCATTGTCATCTCGGGCTGGCCTCGGCCGCTGTGATCACGATCGCGACGACGGCTGGATGCCACAAGGTCCGTTGTTGCGAATGTTATTCCAATCAGATGGATTGACTGGACTTTTGCTCTATCTTGTAGGTGTTTCGGGATCTGACGTCTTTGGTCCTCGCTATTGTCTTGACGCTGGCAGACCGGGAATTTGAATATTGGCAGTCAAGTCGAATCCACGATAGCCTCGTTTACCAGTGTCGGACTGTTGACCGCTTCAGCTGCGGGCGATCCGGATGGTGGTGACGGTTAGCATTGATATTCCTTTGAAAACGAACCCGAGGCCAATTGAAGCAGGCCAGATTGATGGTCGGAACAACCTTGTGTTTAGTTGGGCAGGTGCGAGCTCTAGGTATCTGAGATTGTGGCCCAGGATGTCGCTGGCAACCCTCTGCCTCGACACCTCGACGGGCTACAGCACAAACAAGCCTGGAGCAGACAAGTGCAGAGGCCCAGGACCATCCCGGTGCCCGGGACTATTTTTTCGTCCATACAGGGTCACGCAATATATTCACAACGCTGTTGGCTTGGGATGCACCAATCAAAACCAACGCCTTTTTGCACACATGTGCTCTAAACAGATATGTCTCAGCTCCCTTTGCTTGCTTCTTCTTGCGCTAACAGACCTGGCAGTCAGCACCCACTTCGGATCGGCAGCAGCGGAGGCCACCGAGCATGGCTTGACGAGATACAGATGCCGACCCAGATACTCTGACTCCGAGCCTCCGATAAACCTGCCTTCGAGCGCGAGAGGAGCGATCGGTTTGTTAGAGCTTTTCGACTTTGCAGCCCAGAACAGAAGCTGTTGATTCACGGAACGACGACCAGATGGGGATCCGGGCCTGCCGTGAAACGCCCCCAGGTGAGAATCAGGCTAGAGAGAGCAGGACAAAGAAAAACCTGGTTGGCCTGGTTGGCCTCCCGCATTCCGCCCAATTCAAGGACCGTGCGACAGATCACATCTCTGTTCCGCTTGTTGCCTCGTGCTAGGGCCAACAGCTTACGCCAAGAAGCCAACGAGAGAGCAAGGAGGAAGCCGACATATGCATTCTTTTGATCATTGACCTATCAGTCAATGTCACACTGTACCCGCTTTCGATGCAAGTCACCCCCCATAGGTGATAGATAGCGACTGTGGCGTGCAGAAGGCAATCAGTGTCTCACAACCCCATCTTCCATCGCTGGGCAATACGAGTGCCAGCCAGACAGCCGAACATGAACCAATGGAACACTGCTGCCCATGGAGCATCAGCTGTACGGACTGGAGGCTCGCATATGCACTTTACTTGCTTTCTTTTTATCCCTTTTCATGAAGGGGATAAAAGGTTCCCCTCACTCTGAGCCTTTGTTCCGTTTCTCTTCCTTCATCGCACTTCTCCTTTCAGAAAACAAGCCGACCACGAACAAAGCCTAACTCACTCCAACTTTGCACCGCTCTCAAGGTGTGGCCATTCTTTGAATATCATTGACTACCGCTAACCAGATACAGATGGAATTCCTGTCCCACAAGCCCAGCATCAAGAAGACGGGTGCCTCGCAGCCCAACATCCTTGTCTGGGTCAAGTTGCTCGTCGGGGATTCACACCTCATTACGTCTCTGGTTCCCGGCACCACCATCAAGGGAAACGAAGCCCGCTCCGGCCCTAGCATCTTCATCGGCAAGATCAAGGGTAGCTACTACACGCATGAAATTCTGCTCCAGCGGGATTCTGTGCCCAAAGGCTTTTCGGAGCCAGACTTTTCCCCGTCAAAGGATGGCATCTTGGTAGGCTACAGGCCCACCAAGGGCAACCTCAGCAAGCTCTACGACGGCCACCAGATTCTGGAGTGGCACCACGTGAAGCAGGTCAAGGACGGGGGGGTGGTCACTGGCATGAAGTCGCTCCGCCCCATCTGGGTCCCCTGCTGGCATGTCGAAGATATCCCGGCCTTCTTTGTCCTGCACCATGACCAAAAGCCTCCGGCATCCAAGGGCGGCATGTTTGATGTGGTTGGAGACGTACCTCTGGACGTCGCTGAGTGCGTTTCCAGGGCTTATGAGGAAAAGGGTTGGACCAGGATGTCGGAAGAGGAAGACAATGTTCCGTATCAGGATGATGTTATGAAGGACGAGGTCGTCGTCGGAAAGCAAGCTTCGGTTGAGTCTGACAAGGAGGAGAATTGGGATCTTTTCGGCTAGGAAGGATCTGCCCGAGAGGACATTGCCTTAAATGCCATTCGACAATATAGTACCATATTTTTAGCGTAGGAAATAACACACTGCTACAACTGAAGCTATACCAACGACACCCCATGAGGTCTACTGTCTGTTGACAGCCTTCCGTTCGTGCGTCTTTTACAGGTTATCAGGGGCCGACTGCACTCCTGGCCCAATAATGCCGTACGGTTAATTGACGACACCATTACAATTCTTCGTATTTCATTATCCTTTTCGCCCATGGCATTCGCAGATGGTAGCAGTGCTCGATCGTGACGGTGATGTGGAGGCTTTGCGTAAAGCACTAGCCGGCTCAATGATGATCGCAGATAAAGATGTCGCTTTTAGCGATTCTTCCCCAGACTATGACTGCTGTAGTTCTGCCATTCATAGTTTCTATTACACCTCAATATCCCTGACGGCTTCACAAAACCGTGTCCAATACAAGGGTCAAGCACTACAGCACTACCTATCACAGCCCGCCGACGGAGTGAATGATGTAGTACGTTCAAAATTAATGTGCCCCAAATTGCTTATCCTTATTCACGGTTTCAGCATTCTATCTATTCAATATCAATCTGAATCGGAATCATCACTAATATCATCCTCACTAGTATCCTCAATAATAAATCTTGCCGGATCCATTGGGACTGTCGCATAATTCTCGAGGATATCAACCAGCTTTGACATCATCACCTCATGTTCAGATATCAAACCCCCATCCAGGTCTTTCAACTCGTATAAACATTCACAGTTTCTACGTTGCAGCAAATCCAGAGCAGAATCCCCATTCTTGTCTCGCAGATCACGCTGTGCACCGAAGTTGATGAGCCAGACATAGGCCAGGAGTACAAGCTCCATAGCTTTATGTCGCCGCCGCCGCATCATAAATGGTGTTTTGATGGCCAAGTAATGAAGGACCGTCCGCCCCTCACAGCAAACGTTATTGATATCTGCGTGACCACTTTGTAGTATTAGCGCTGCAACTTGATTTTTCACAACAAACCTCGCAAATCTGTCTGTGGATGCAGCACAAGAAAGTGGTGATCTCCCCCAGCGATTGCGTTGTCCGGGATCGGCACCAAATGTAAGAGCAGCTTTTAGCCCCGGGAGTATCCTAGGGTTCCAGTATTCCCCGGGTTCCTTTAAAATGCGACAGAGTATACCGCAGCCATCTTTGTCGGTCGCATTTATGTCAACAGACCAATCTTGTAAGAGCCTGGGTCCTTTCTCCCAGTCGGACTTGCTCCAAGGACTCTTCTCGCGGTAAACTTGACAAATCAGGCCCCAGTGATCGTTGGTTCTCGCGCCATATTTAGAAACCAGCATGCGGGCTAATTGTAGCCTTTCTCCCCTGATAGCTTGATGGAGGGGCTTGATTTCACCTTTGTCGTTCTGTTCTACGTCGAATCCAAACTCTTCGAAAAGAAGGCGACAAATTCCTTCTGCTCCCCACTTAATGGCCTCTGTTAAAATGCCACAAGTACGGACGCGCGCCTCTCTCCTTAGGAACTTTGCGCCTCTCTTCGTTGCTGCTAATGCCCAGAACACATCCTCCGATTGACGCCCTATGGCCTTGTGGAAAGGTATCTCACGTGCGCGGTCAAGAGCCATGAAATCTGCTCCAGCATCAACAAGGAGTTTGATGATTTTTGCGTTCTCGCCGAAGTAGCAAGCCATGGCAAGTGGCGTCATACCTTCTGGGCCCCATTTTCTATTGACTTTGCTACCTAGGCGGAGCCCAATCATCAGTCTCTTGGTGTTCAGGTACCACTGTGCCAAGTTCAATAGATCCATTCTGCAGGCTAAGTGCAAAAGCGGAATCGGAGCCAACTTGTTGCTTCCCCAATCCTGTTCAAAGAGCTGGAACCAATTCTTTCTCGCCCCCGATTTCTTTCCGAAGAATTTTTTGTTTCGTTCGATGACACCAGAAACCTCGTCTAGCTGTTCAAAATGGAAACCCCAGGTCCAGATAGCATAATAGCCTAAAGGAAATCCCATAATCTCTTCCATAACAACTTTATCAGATATATATCCTCTTGAATATTCCTTTGGCCAGTCGTTGCACATGTATCCAATCAATCTATTCGAAATGAGCTCGTGTTGCTGCCTCATTAACCCATTACCTCGTTTCAATTTCACAAGATAATCTTTGGCGCTTTGGTGAAGAAACGTGACTTCTACCTTCCAAATATCTGGCAGGTCTTTCCCATAAAGTGCTATGTATTCACCGAATTCAAAAATAATATGCTCCTTCCTGCTGATTTGAAGCAAGTGGCCACAACATTTAATCAATGACAAACACACCTCTTCTCTACCGAGATGCTGCGTGCTCCGCACATTGATTGCCTCGCATAACTCCGGCACTCGGAACGGGCGCGCCGCAACCAGGATCCAGTCTAACATCTCAGAAATGATCGCCTTTCCCTCGGGTCGGATCTGCGAGAGAATTCTCTCGTATACCGCGCCGAGGCCCCGTGGAAGCTGATTTAGCCCCGCCTCGATTTGGTCCTCGCTCTTTTGTTCAAGGTCTTGCACCATGAAGCTTACCCACAAAAAAGTATTTTCAGAGCGTTCCTGGAACGTCTTCTCAATATGAAGTCGTAAGTTGGAATTCAGAATCTGCTTCTTTTGGACTAATTCGCCCACGCGCTGTGATATAAAATGCTGGACATCTGCTTCACCCGCAGGCATCATGTCCAATTCAATCTTGGCAAATGATTGAAGTGACTCTGGTATTCGTTCCGGGTACCTTCTGCTGAGACATATGAGCTTCAGCTTGAAGGTTGATGACTTGGAACCCATCGCCAGTGTTTCAAATTTGCGCAGGAGAGTAGATAGAGACTCTTCTTCGCATTCGTCCAACGCATCAATGACACAATTTATCGCGGTGGCGTTCGAGCTATTAACCATTTGCTCAAACAGTCTCCACAGGGTGTTCAAGGATTTGTGCTGAAATAGAGCAGAGGACTGTGTATTCCACTCCTTGATCACTATACCGAGGAGGTCCCTCTGGTATTGAACCAATTGACACATAAGCCCTCGCAGTATATTCGCTGCTGTATTTCGAGTTTCGTTCTTGTTGTCGCAAAGGAAAAATATTGCCCATGATCCGTCATTTGTACTTGCCAATTCTTCGAAGTAGTTGGACAGGTATATCGCCATGTATGTCTTACCCATGCCAGGCGGCGCAGATATCCAAAGAAGGTGAGGTGGTGTCCGACACCAAGTTTCGAATTCCTCTGTTGATGTGATCCATTCACAGGTTCCCTCGCAGATCCTGCCTTTGGAATCCAGGATGTCATCTCGGTCGCAAATTGCATCTGTAATAAATAGTTCTCGGAGGCATTTCTGCTCATCACCTGTACCTATCGAGGCTTTGAGGTCTCTCATACCCGCGCGTATTTCATTAATGCCGGAGTAGATTCCTGAGAAAAACGGCCGCAGTTAGTTGATAAAGTAGAAATCCGAAAAAAGAAACCCAGAGATTCATGTAGAGTAAAATATCTTGCGGAATTCGCACATCCGCCGACAGGAATAGGATAAGACATTAGGTTAAAAAGGATTCTTTCACTTACCCTTTATTTGAGGCATCTGCTCAACCTCCTGAGCCGGTATAACGTGTAGAAGCTCCTTCGCATATGCTGCCGCAGTTGTTGCTGCATATTCTTGCCAGGCTTCACTCTTGTGCGAGTCCGCATAATCGGCAATCCCTCGGATGACGATGCACGGAAAATGGTTCATAAGTCCGGCAGCCCCCGTTTCAAAACAAAGCACTTCGCCATTGGACCTTTTCTTGATCCCGTCGCGAAATACGGCATCCCTAATCACTTGGTTGCCAGACGCGATAAGGCCGAAATGTACACGCATGGGCCTCGGTTCCCTATGGATGATTTGAGATTCATCACAGTGGGTGCAGTTGTTTCCTTTGTCCTCTTCAGAACCATCTTTGGAATTTTTCTCGACGTGGTGATAATCTGCCCGGAACAAGATATCCTTCAAATTTTCAGATGTTGTATATTTCGGCATCAGCTTAGGCCAGCTCTTCTTCACTTCTTCGAGGTGTTGCGAGATCTTGGAGCCGTTCATCTGGTGATCCGTATCCAATTTTTTCAATGCCGCCAACAGCTTCCTTGGGGGTCTATTTAACGATCCAGTGTGTTTAAAAATGCCACCGGCTTGTATCCTGCCAGAGTCCCACTGTACCACTCCAGGAGATTCATCAGTCGGCACGCTAATCACAATGTCGCCAAGTCGAACCGAGTCCGGAGCGCCTCCCCCAATCCCAACCATCAATCCAAATCTGATCGACGGGAAAGTATGCATCATCCCAGCCCCGACCGTTGCAGAGGTGTGGTTATCAACCTCGCCTTTTGGCAGGCATGCTATCGCGATGTTGTGTTGACCAATGCGCCCGAGAATGTACGAGTTGTCGTCTTTGGGGCGTGTAGGAAGGTCTTGGTGCCTTTCCTCCAACATGGCCACTGCTGCTACCAGCTCCTCGGGCAATCCGCAGATCCATCCCACTGTATAGTCGTCATGGGTCAACCGCACGGGGTGGCATTTGCGGGGCCCTCTCTCCTCCGTGTCTCCCTCGTTTCTCATCTGCATAGTCAAATGACTCGATAGGTAGGTTCGGGTTCTTTAGGTGTGGTCATTAGTCGAGAAGGTGTTGTCGGCTTGTCTATCGGCGAGGGGGGGTTAAAGCCAGCAAACAGTAAGTTTCGAGGCAGATAACTTTGAGGGCATTCGGTAGTCGCCTTTGTTGGTGGATCTTTTGGGCCTTCTGTCGAGCTAGCAACCCAGCAACGGCTCGTGCCGGGAAAGTTGATCTGGAGGGTGGCTGGAGCCCACCCGATGCAAGTTGCCGTCTAAAGGCGGTTAGACCGATGCAAAGGCTTCGATGAGTTGAGGTGAAGACAAGAAAAATACAGGTGTTAGTAAGGTGGGAAAATATTGACAGGCGCAAGAATGAGGGGGTCTGGTCGTCAGCCGCTCCGTCAGCCTGATAATGCAGATGCACATTGTGGGAAATGGGGCCAGATTACACAGCCGACCTCGACCAATAATGATGAGCGAGTGTTAACTCTGGCAAAATTTGATACATTTCCCGCAAATGCAGCCAATATTTCCGTCGGTGAGCTTTTTCTTTTTTCTTTTTTTTTTCTTTTATAGGGGAGGCTGCCGAGCCAAACTTGCGAACTTCACGTTCTAACTAACAGCTATCGCATACGCAGAAGTCCTTGAAAAGGTTTCCAAAGTCAATTATGCATTCGGTGCCGCCCAACTTGCTTTCAATTACTGTTCACTAAGGCACGAGGGATCGCCTTCACTATTGCTCTCATCAATACGCGCATTGAAATTCATTGTCAGGATTGATAGAAGGAATCAACTCAGTACCGTACCGATTAGGAGATTGTGCACCCAACGTCTTCCAAATGGGCCAGCATATGTCAGGTCGAGTTTAGTTAAATCAAGGCTGCTGTTTGACCCAGAACATATTCTCGCCATCTACGCATGTACGAAGAATGCGTCTAATGTATCTAAATTAGACTCTAGGAAGTGTGAACATACCTGGAGTTTTCTTTGTCTGCTAAGGTGGTCATCTAGCCAAGATTAGGCAGTGCCATGTTACCGGGTCAAAACAAAGAAAACTGGACCAAAGCCCTTCAGAGACCACTCGTCGTATTTATCCAAGCTCTCTCTACAATCTGGTTTCATCATCACAGCCTTCAGCATTACAGTCTGGTTTCCATCTACAATGAGGGCTATTATGAGCACCGGCAATGTCGATGTCGATGTGGCCAACTTGAGAGCAGAGTCGGCAGAAATATTTCATGATTTCCGCAACATCCGCTGGGTAGGAGTCTTTGGGTCTTTCTCCAACGGCACTGTCAACCGATTAAGCAACATCAACATCATCGCTATGGAAGCTTCTCATGCCTCACCAAACCCAGCCAGCAGCAGCAGCATTGCTCCGGATCTTGAACGAGTACTAATTCCTACTTGGGGCAGAAGTGTTGACATTGTTTATATCAGAGAAGAACAAGAGAAAGTCTGCGATTATGATGATGCACAGGCTTTACTTTCTAGCCGCACAATTTACCTTGACGACGAAGAAATTCGGGCTGAGGTGGTTAGGCAGCGCACCATGGCAAAGAGCATCATTGAAAATGGCCAGGTTTTCTTCAAGAAAGCTCTTTTCCTTATCCAAGGTCTAAAGGAATCTATTAAGAATATAAATTCTCGGGAGGTAAATCAATCCAGGTTTTCTTGCTTAAAGTGGAGTGGCCTTGATCATGGAGAAACATAACAGAACTTTTTAAATTTGTCGACTAAGGAATATGAAGAGATTGAAAAGCAGGTCTCTTCTATTCTTGATATATTGATCATTGAGACGACGGGCGAGGATTTACTCTGTGAGAATCCAATCTACATGAAATTCTGGTCGGTGGCCTTCCAATACGCTGAAGCTATACAATCGCTTTTGCAATCTTCTCAGACTTCGGATCTGATGAACACCACATGGGACGTCCTAACATCATCATCCGACGATGGGTTCCCGGAGCTCGCCAACAGAATAGAGGAACAGGTCCTCCCATTCTTGGAGCACACCGCATCTATCGACACTCAAGAGAATATATATGATATTCCCGTGGACTGCGTCGAAAAGACGGCTGGTGTCTGATTCCGACGCGGCTGATGCCATAGAACCAAGGATGGTGGAGGTGGAAGTTGGATTGCCCAGTTGAGCCTACGGCTCTTTTTCTTTCTTTTACTGGGAACAAATGTCAGTATATACACTCATTATGAATAGTAAAAAAAAGATTCGTCTTTCTAATATGCAATGTATCAATTCGCCCCGTCAATCGAAAGAGTTGTACAAAATCTCGCGATATCAAACTCGAAAAATAGCGGGTGCTTCCCATAAATACCAGGCGGAGAGAGAAGCGCCTGGACGCAAATAGAAGATCAGGTCAGTCAGGTCAATTGGTCCAGATTATTGGGCGTGCAAATGAAACTTTCAACCTTGAACTCATCCACCAATGTGAAGCTATTAAAAGACGAGAGTATACCCCATCCAGGGAAGGATGATCTTCATAGACGTGCTCTGATGTCGTGAGCAATGCGACTACCTTGTGCTCTGTTGACGGCCCTGGGTGCTTCACATTGACCTATTGGCCACCTCCACCCCCTTGACATCTTCTCGTTTTGTTTGCCCAGTGGGCGTGCCCATCACCCAGCCCAAAAGCGTCATGAATTCACCGTTGTTCTTTTCTGCCAGAATACCATCCGCAAAGTCCAAGATGCGAGACTTGCGAACCTCAATGCCGCCGGTCTCCGAATCGAGAACACATTGAACAATGCGTACTTGGCGATCAGAGCCTGAAACTATAGTGGACTGTCAAACAGTTAGCTGTTTCTATGCAAAATTCCATATGGGGAAAGTAAGAATTTTACCGGGAAAAATCGATGCTCAGAATAGGCATCGTCAAACCAAGCATCAAATGCCACGTACAAAACGCACGCCAATTCGCTGGTCAAGAGTTTCTTATCGACGAGAGGGGCTTGGTCGCAAACAAAGGCCATGCTATGTGGTTTCTCTTTATCTAGTTTATCTGCGTCTTTGTTGGCGAACGGACGGAAAGTGATCTTGAGACACCAATGGAGTGGACCCATTTCACCATAGGTGCAGCGGTAGAGGATTGAGTAGTCGGGAGATCTGATGTAATGAGTAAGTTCAATAAGCCAACATGCAGCAGGAAGAATGAAAACTTACTCGACCGGTGCCCAACTGGAGTAAATGGACATGATGCCTTCAAGTCCATTGTCGTTGTATTTCAGGAAGTCGCGCACAATTCTCCAGACAATCTCGGCCTCAACCCGAGGGCTATGACCAAGCTTGGGGTGCTTCTTCCGTTTGCCAACCTTGGTTCCGCGAAAAGACTCCCAAGGATTCGTAGTTTCCAGCATCTTTGCCATTTGTGCCGGGGTAAAGGGAGCAATGTAAGCAGTTCCACCGTCCTCAACACTGCCGCCATCAAGTTCAACAGCCTTCAGAGTAATCTTGAGGTCCTGGAGCATTTTGCTCTCGATATATTCGCCTTGGTACGCGTTGACAACACTGTAGGTCTCTCGAAGTCGTCGGTCCATCATCTCCGGTTGACTCTCGTTGGATACATTGTCGTTGGATACATCATAAGACATGTCATCTCCCGTTGACGAGGAGGCACCACAAGAGAAGAAATCCCTAATATGGGTACGGATCGAGCATCTCATGGTGCTCTTTGAGAGTCTTGGCGTGTCGACGGAGAGGAAAAGATTTGTTTTGATTTCGCTACACCACAAAGGAGGTGGTATAGCGGCTCGCTTGGTCAGGTGACCTAAGTGGCAGCCAGCGTAGTGATGTTCGGCACGAACGGATCCAGGGCAGGAAGGCATCAAGTTTATGAGGGGCTAGCTTTATCTTCGTGTCATCAGGGCAACATTTCTATTGTAAGATAATGGAATCTCCTTCTTTACGTAAACCTTTGATACTTTTTCTTTTCTTCAATTAATAACCTCTATAGTTTTTTTAGGTAGCAACTTTTTAATTCCATTACCAAGTATCTCCGTTTAATGATTTCCCAATCCATAGTGGTCGCAAAACTGTTGCAGGCATCAGGGTCCCGGAAACCACAGACTTTGAGCTTTTGTGGAAGTCTCGCAGGCCCACATGGCCTTTCGTCGTCAATCAAAACCTACATACCAAAATCAGGGCACCAAAAAGACATTGAATCATGAACAGACCCTAATGTGAAGAGCAATTGAACTGGTGTGCGATTCTCCGAACTAAAAATTCTAATAACCAAAAAAGAACCACAAAAACAAACTCGAACAACATTCACGAAAAATAACACCGATAACTCAATACACTCCTGCCACATTCGCGCCTGGAAATGGTGGGATTACTTCGTGAGTGCCCTCCACTCCATTCCCCACAAGTTTACCGTCCTGATTATTCCCAGTCACGCACGCCCGCCTCGGCCAAGGTCGTGCCAGCAAGACATCCCAACAACCAAGGTTACCTAGCACGTAACCTTGACGGCAGCCAGAATCCCTCCATACCCACAACGGTTTCTCCGACTTCTACCGCTCGGAGCCCTCCCAAGTTAGTTCTCGCCCCAACGAGCGACCCAAAAACACCATGAAGCCGCCAGGAACTCGCAATGGTTCATGTACCGACCTTTTGCGAGAGAGCCACCCTGGAGCAGCAGAGACCCGTGGTGCATCCACTGTGTGATTTGCTGGCTGGATGCGTTTGGGTATTCTTGTCGGATCTCTGTTTCTGCTTGGCGTTGATCTCCGGGCTGCGGCTAGCAAGGTGTGGTATCATCTCCGACACTGGATTGAAAGGTCTGTAAACTTTCGTTCCAGGTGTTTGCAGCAGTGTCGAAATGTGGGCTGGGCGAGAACGGACCAAAGTAGGCCAGGTAAAATCTGACCAAGTTAGCTTGCTGATTCTTGTAGGGTAGAGCAGTGGGTGAATTACCTGCAATCTCGGGCAATGGAGATCTACATCCTCTCGACCGGGACGCTTCGGGCGACCACTCACGCCAGAAGCCGATTGACTAATGCCTGTTCTGCTCTGTTTTGTCCAAATGGTGGGCGGTGGAGGACGCCCGGAGCACAGAAAGGAACCATGCGGCGGCGCACGCAGAGCGGCCCAGCAAGAGAAAGATGCCCGGGGCGCCTTACTGGGCCGCGTTCTCGAGTTCTGCGCGGGTCATGGCATTCCAGAAAATCTCCGGTGGGAACAGGTTGGCGTAGAGGACCGGCCCAGGGAATCGTTCTCCACGGTAAAAGAAGCCATGGAAGCGGCTCTGCGAATAGAGCACATCCTCATACTTCTTGTACCGCTCTCCGGCCGACATGTCGCATGGGGAACACTCGGACCGTGTCACTCCCATGTCACCGCAGTCCCCGCTGAGGGAAGCAGCTCGCTCCTCCAGACGCCGATACGAGCCGTGGCCCGAAATCAAGTTGTCGAGGTCGTCCATCATAATGGACAGGGCGCGGAAGAGCGGCAGGGACTGCGGGAGCTTGTACAGGTCGACCGGGGAGGTTAGGACGGTCGCCGCGGCCTTCTGGTACTCCTCCAGGGTGTACTCGGCCTGCTTCTGGTGGATGAGCAGCAGGCGGACGGCGATGACGGCCTTTGGGATCAGGCCTGGCTTGCTGTCGGGGCGCAGCTTCGGGTCCACCAGCCGGTCCTCGAGGCGCTCCCCCAGCTTGCGCAGGAGGCCTTGCTGGTGGCTGATGTAGACCAGCAGGGCGGCAGGGTCGGCCGAGATCAGGGCCTGCACATCGCGAGGGTCTTCAAGGTCCTCGAGGATTTGAAGGGAAAGCTCCACAGGGAGGTTGCAGAAGGGAGAGGTGGAAGGCATTTTGTAAGTGGGGATGATCGAGAGTGGTTTGTGATGATGGGTAGTGGTCTGTGATGATGGGGAATGGTCTGTGATGATGGAGTGGATGAAGAAGAAAATGAGAACAGTGGAAGTGAGGAAGTTGGCTTTATATAATGATCCTCCAGATTTCGGAGAAGCTGTTGGAGCATCTCCATCACGGCAGACGTCTGGTGGTGATCCAAGGGCTGCCGAGCGAAGGCGTCGGAGAAACCGCCATTCGGTCCTGGCTTCTCGCTATTGTCCACGAGCCTTGATGGTCCATTGTTGCAACCCGGCAAGACCAAATCACGGCGTCGAGAGGGAGTTTTGGTAAGATTTGGATGGAGAGAATCGGAGAATCACTTGAAGTTGATATTGGCTGTAGGAAGCGTCGTTGTTGAATCATGGACCCCGGCAGTCAGTCCCGGGATTCCGCCGCCGGCCCCACAAAAAAATCACAGACAGCATCGGCGGCCTTTTGGGTTCAGCAGCTTCCCACTCACCCACCAAAAAACCAAACCACGCACCGCAACATAGCCCACGATGAAGGCAGCGATGCGACTGCCCGCCCGGCTGGCGCCCCGGACCATCAATGGCCCCGTCTTCCTCCGCTCCATCCACTCGACCGTCGCCAAGCCCGCCAATGTCGCTCCGATTGTCGGCACCGGCCCGCCGCCAGAGCCCCCCACGCCCGCCGCCGAGAACCTGCACCAGCGCATCGCCCGGAGGAGGAGGCAGGCCGAGATGCTCAAGCAGGCCAAGGAGCTGCGCAGCGCCAGCTCCGGGAAGGCTGCAGGCGGTGGCCTGAAGAAGAGGTTCTGGAAGGACGTGGCTGTGAAGGAGGTTGACGGTGAGTTTCCCAGCCCACCATGAGCACTTTGTCATGACGGCTCCAAGAACGGGGGGGCAATTGAGGGGGGAAAGCCTGCAGAAACATGACTAATTCCGCACTCGCACAGGATCGCTACAAGTCTTCCTCGATGCGCGACCTCTGCGAGACCCCAACACCAAGAAGATTATCCTCGTCCCCACCTCCAAGCCCGATCTCGCATACGCCCTCGCCCTCGAATGGGACCTCATCACCTCCGCCCAGGACACCACCCGACAGCACCTCATCCCGCTGACGAGCCTGATCTGCCGCGCCCTGGACATTGCTGCTGCCGATGCCGCATCTGGATCCGCAGTCCCCGAGGTGCGAACCAACATTGCCAAGAACCTGATCCGGTACCTCGACACCGACTCGATCCTGTGCTGGGCGCCGCCGGCCAAGGAGCACGACATCCGCAACGAGGCGGGTGAGTCACTCCGCGACGTGCAAAAGCGCACGGCTGAGGACATTGTGTCGTTCCTGACGACGCACGTCTGGCCGGGAGTCGAGATCAAGCCCGTCCTAGACGGCTCCTCCATTTTCCCCCAGGCGCAGAACCCAGGCGTGCGCGAGATCGTGCAGGGCTGGGTCACGGGCCTGGACGCATGGGAGATCACTGGTCTCGAGCGCGCCGTGCTCGCCGGCAAGAGCCTGCTGGCCGGAGCCCGCTTCGTCACCGAGTGGAGCGAGGGTCCTGTCGGAAAAGGCGAACTCAGCGCTGCCAATGCCAGATTCGGCGTCGAGGAGGCGGCTGTAGCTACGAGCCTCGAGGTGGATTGGCAGACGAACCAGTGGGGTGAGGTCGAGGATACTCACGACGTCAACAAGGAGGACGTGAGGAGACAGCTAGGCAGCGTCGCTCTGTTGGTTTCCGGCACGACCAAGAGCGGTTAAAGCGGCTGGGATGTGTTCAAGTGTATGAAGAGTTGTGTATCATGATATAAAGAACATGGCTGGCTTGGGTGCTGGCTGAGGAATAAAAATAACCACTTGTATTATTAAAAAAAGAAGACGCTCTCGACAATGAAAAAGCACTTGGATAATTATGAAAACGTACATATGAATGCCTGAGTTTTTTTGTTGGGATTCATTTGGTAATGCCGCTCGCAGTTGCTATCACTGACACTCGTGATTGTGTTCCTAATTCGGAAGCTGCGTCACACAATTGAGCACGGCTTGTCCTCCAGGAAAGTTCTCGGAGGTACAAACTTGGTTCGTCCGATAATGATGCCAAGGCTTTGCGCAACTGACGCTTCCATTTATTTGGTTGCACTGTCAGCTTGCGCTGTTGTGTGTCATGACAGCGTCAGTTGCACGTCGAACGGATTTAATATAGGGTAACCTTCGGGGCGCTACACATATTTCCAAGACATGGCCGAGACCCTGGCAAGTCAATTACGGTCATCGGATAATTTCGTAATTTCCACCATATTGGTGTCAAAAACCCACGATTAGCTCCATTTCCCCTACGAGGCGACCCTTGATCAAGGTGCTTACAGCCACCGTTATGTCACGTGCCAGGGCGATTCGTTGGTGGTAAAGGGGTACCTGGAATGCGGGCACTTCCTGGTCAGATGAGAAGGTAGCTGCTAACTTGAAGGGGGGATGTGGGGGCCAAGAGTCATGAAACACTGCCTCTCGGAGCTTGCCCTGCAAAGGATCAGCAAGCTTGCAGGAGCATTGATGACGGGTATTTTTGAGATTAAAAAAACGTGGGATCGACATGAAACTGCGCAATACAGAGTATTGAGCATAAATTGGGTGATATTGGGCTGTATTATTTTGTGCTCAAATGAGAAGTAATATGCACCTGGGCTTCCTTCTCCTGGCCGCCAACGGGATCTACGGCGCAAATCAACCAGGACCACCCTGTGTTAGCTTAGACCCGAGAGGCTTGCGGCGGGCCAATTATGTGGCCTCGTCGCAATGTCCACCATGTCACTTTGGCGCTCTAATCACCACATCTTTTTCACCTTGGTTCCCTTCCAGAAGAGACGCCCAGTTACGGTTGCAGCTTGATTCATGCAAGGGACGGAGAACGGCCCAGTGCAGCGGGAACGCCAGGACATGCCAACCATGAGGCTTCTCCTAGGTAGACGTTCGTTTCAGATTTCGCCCGAAAAGAACTCGCCAACCTTGTGTTTTTTTTTGTGTGCGGTGCTGAAGAGAAAAAAATGACCCACCTGACCTGCCTCGGGTGTGATTGAGGCAGATAGAGACAACCTCGCACAGCAGTCCCGACTTGGCAGCGCGAGCCAAGACATCAGGTAGAGGCTCTCCTCAGGTGGATGGCGTAATGCACCAAGCTTTTTTTACGAGTCCTCTGGGGTGACGGATGACCTGCAAGACGCGCGCCAGCCCCCAATGCACGAATCATGGAGCCCCAAAGCGCCTCCCGCCCAGGCCGTCCCGTCGCTGGGCATAAGCACTGGTTTTAACCATCTCTGAGGCGCCTCTTGGCTTTTGCGCTTCTGGGCAATGGTCGCCATTCAAGCAGGGGGGCTAGTTGCTAGCGGGGCCGGGGTCCTCGTCGCATCGCCCCAATCGCACTCCCGAGCCAGTTTAGCTTTGCGGAGCCGCGGGACCAAGCCGAGAGAGGAGCAGCAGGAATGGGGTTTTCTCTCTGAAACACCGACATGGAGTCCTTTTGGCTGTTCTTTATTTCGTCGACTCTTCCTCCCGGTCGCTTCTCAGGTGTGTGGAGTTTTTGCCAAGGTATCCGGATAATTTTTTGCGAGATCATGGAAAGGATATCTTTGCTGTTCACAGGTTGAGAGATTGCGACCAAGTGAAACCAAACGGCCCGCTGGTCCCTGACGCCACCAAGCAGTGGTAAAATTGTAGAGTGTCAACCGCCCGTGGCATTAGCTGCGCCCAGAAACGCTCTGCAACCCCATAAGCAACCAATTGGCAAAAGGCAATCTTCACCATGCAGCAAATAAAAATGCTCGCTCGCTTCTGACAACTCACTCACTTTCCCCGCCGGCCCGGGGATTTTTTTTATTTTGGGGATTGACACGAGCCTGGACCTCAGCTGAACCGGATGCACCTTGGCACACGTCCACACGTCCCTTAGCCTGCTCCATGACCTTGCGTAGCTGGGGCGAAGCGCCACTAAGAGCCGGGGCCACCGACCAGGGGGGGCAACATCAGGGAAATCCAGAGGGCGCTACCAGCGGGCAGCGCAGCGGGCAGCTCGGTACTCTCTCTCCTGCTGAGCAAGGCCTTGCAGCTGAAAGTGGTGGCCGTCGGTAGCTCGCACACTGGACATAAAGCTGAATGGGGCCCTGGCAACCTTGCCTGCGCTGATTCCCGTCGCTCCCGTTGTGATTTTCCCTCTTCCCCCTCGCTCTCTCTCTCTCTCTCCCGGGAAGAGTTCAAGACCTCGCCGAATTCCCTCCACGGCCTCCCTCGATCCCGACGAACCGACGATGCGCTGGACAACATTGGCCCCGGCGCTGGCCGCTCTGGGCACCACAGACGCCGTCAGCTTCCCACGCGCGACCAAGGGCAACGGCTACCTCTCAGTGCCCATCGGAACCACATCCAACCCCAGTTACGACAAGACAAAGCGAGATGGAAAGACGATATTACAGCAGCTGGACAACCGCAACTTTTTTTACTCAGCAGAAAGTATGCTCTCCCATTTTTTTTTTAGTTCAGTTTTTATTCTTGGGGGACAGCGACTTAAAGTTGCCCCCAACACTGATGCTTAAATTTTGGGTGGTGTCTCGGGAATGCGTTCCTGGAACGCTTCAAAACTCCACCCAAACTTTGTCTCAGCCCCTCCAATTACATGCCTTTTGTCTAACAAGTATTCCTCTTTCAGTCGGCTTCGGAACACCACCTCAGACGATAACGGTGCTGGTCGACACGGGCTCCAACGAACTCTGGGTCAACCCCGACTGCGACACAGCGCCGACGCAGAGCCAAAACCGCCAGTGCAAGGCGTTTGGCCACTACTACCCGTCCAAGTCTAAGACGCCTCCGATCGGCCCCTTTGGCAAAGAAACGATTGCGTACGGCGACGCATCAGACGCATCGACGCAGACCTCGGCCACCATCCACTACTACACGGAGACGCTGACGTTTGGCGACTCGAAACTCATCAACCAGACCTTTGGCGTGGTGTCGGAGAGCGATGGCATCTCGCAGGGCATCCTGGGCCTGGCCCCGGACCTGCGCGGGGGATTCAAGCGCGACTACCCTTACAGCCTGGTGCTGAGCTCCATGGCGGACCAGGGCCTGATCAAGAGCCGGACCTTTGCGCTGGACCTGCGGCACTCGGACGCCGACACGGGTGCCGTCATCTACGGCGGCGTGGACCGCAGCAAGTTCATCGGCAACTTCGAGACGGTGCCCATCATCCGGGGCTCTAAGGGCGAGTACCGGCTCGCGGTGCGGCTGACGGGGCTGGGCGTGACGCTGGGCAGCAAGAGCCAGAACTTTGCCCTCGACAGCGACGACACAAACGTCATGCTCGACTCGGGCACCACGCTCTCGCGCATGCACTACTCGGCCGCCTACCCGATCCTCGAGGCCCTGGGCGCCACCGAGGACGGCGAGGGCTTCTACTACACGCGCTGCAGCGCCCGCGACCGCGACGGCAGCGTCGACTTCGGCTTCGGCAACTCCACCATCCGCGTGCCCCTCAGCGACTTCATCCTCGACGTCGGCGACGGCACCTCGTGCTACGTCGGCGTCGTCATCACCACCGACCAGCAGATCCTCGGCGACTCCGTCCTGCGCGCCGGCTACTTTGTCTTCGACTGGGACAACACCGAGGTCCACGTCGCCCAGGCCGCCAACTGCGACGACGACGACATCGTCGCCGTGGGCAAGGACGAGAAGTCGATTGCCGACGTCACGGGCAAGTGCAAGCCAAGCGACGCCAAGGTGGCCCACACCACAACTGCTGTACGTTTTTTTTTTTCCATTTTCAACTCCAATTTATATCACTGACTAATATGTGCTTTTAGGCTGATGCTACCGGAACCGGGTCTCTGCAGACGGCCGCCTACACTACCGTCTACACAATCACCTCGTGTCCTCCAATCGCCGAGAACTGCAAGACGGGCGTCGTCACCACGCAAACGGTTGGTCCTGCCCGCGCTACTGTCACCGTGACGGGCAGCGCTGACTCTGATGACTCGGGCGCCCTGCCGACTGTGGCCGTGGGCCCCATCTTGGCTGCCATTGCCGCGTTTGCGCTGGGATTCAACTTGTTGTAGGCAAAAAAAAGCCTACTGAATCTACCATTCATCATGACTTTTTTGACGTACATACTTGAGCGACATATTTTGCACTGGGTTTGGGACATACTGGATAGAATTCACGCACACACATTTAACAGCAACGCATGGCAGCGCGCCGGTTGGTTGTTTTTAGCATATAATGTCATCTTTTATATAGAGGCCAGATACCCGAATTATAATATTTGGATGCCAGACGTGGTTACGAGCTATGAATTGTGACGCTCGAAAGTGAATTGACTGCCAATGAAAAATCGAAAAACAGTCATGGTTGGCAATCATTTTACTCAGCTAGGTCATTCTCTGTAAAGCCCAATTCCCTAGCCCGACTTTCCCAATAGTCATCTATAACCCTGCGGCCGTTCTGAATTATACGGCTTCCAAATGCTCGGAAAACAGATCTAGCAGTGACGAACTGAACCCCGGAATCTACAACATCAAATGGAATCATCCCCAGTCCTGCTAGATGCCCCCCTTCATTCGAATTAGCCACAAGTGCCAACAGCGACTGGTTTCGGGAAAAGAGCTCGTATACAATGGGGTATCCCAATACTCTGGCGCAGTCAATGGCAAGTAGAAATCGCGTATCCCCTCTGCCGGGCAGTTGAAATTGCCGGCACTTATAGTGTCGATCTCCCCGTAGCAAACCGTTGGGGCGTATTTTCATCTCCCCAGACTGATCTCTTTGGGAAGTGAGAAATTCGTCACCAGCCTCATTTAATTGGTAGGTGGTGTGAACTTCGTCTTGGAGCCTCGGCTGATAGTTTGACTTCTCCAGTGCTGATGGTTCTTGTGCTTCCACGTATTCACCAACTTCGTTAAAGATCGGCGAGGCATATATAGGCCAAGGCGAACCTTCAGGGGCTGGGATGAACTCAACGCCCTTGTAATCCATGGTAGAGATGAGGTCGGTATTGGAGGCCATCATGTGTCCGGGAATGGGGGACCGAGGGGCTGATGTTGAAATGGGGATGGAATCGCTGCCTGGCAGGAAGCCTGCCACAATGCTGTCATGACTGGAAAGTGCAGAGGCGGACTGCCCTTCCGGAGTAGTTGCACCTTTTGGGACAGGCAATTGCAATTGGTGTTGGCTTTTGGAAGCATGTACGCCCGTCTGGACAATCTGGTTCGAATGCGCTAATGCACCAGTGCGTATCACTTTTCGGAGAGGAGTGATCTGACTGTGACATTTACTTGTGTGATTTTTGAGAGCCCGGTATGACGCCATCGGAGGGTATTGGCAGCCTTGAAATGTGCACCGGAAGCATCGAACATGGGTCATTTCGTGCGCAGAGAGGAGCTTCTCTGTTTCAAAACCCAGTGTTGCTCGTGGACAGGAATTTAGTCGGCATGTGAAGGCAGCAGTTGCAAAATGAGTTTTGAACAGTTCCAGTTCTTCTGCAGGGAGTCCAGGGCAATAACCTCGGCCCAACAATGACCCGACAATTTGTTGATATGATGCGAGCATGGTGCTGATTCTCTCAGTGACAATGGAGAACGTCGAGTGCTGATTATTCCACTCAGAGGCTAAACATCCCATTAACACTTATGTCATGTTATTTATCCATAGCGAATCACCTACCGTGTGCTTGAAAAACCCTAGACTCGAGGTTCTTAAGACTCCTCGCTTTCAGGGCTCTTGCAACGTGTTTATGAAGTGTCGGGTACGGATGTAGAAACCCCAGTCGCTCATCTACTATGTTGGCGTCTGGATCAGACTCACCGAAGCCTGCTGGGTTACATTTTTCTAACTCGTCCGCCAGCTGACAAGCAAGAGAAATCAGAGGTTGAGACAAGACTGTATCTGTCCCATCTGACGCAGCGCAAGACAGCAAGTATTCCGTCCAAAATTCCGTGGCGTAGATATGGAAGCCGTGTATGCCTTTCGCCACCCGAAGAATCTTGTCCTCCTCTCGGTACGTATTTTCGAAAACCTTTAGCCCAGAAAGAAGGCAGGTGATGGTCGCTGCTCCGTGCTCTCGAAGTGCTTGTTCTTTTCGGATGGCAATGTTGCTTGGGACGGTCTGAAGGAATCTGCTTCTTCCTTAGTAACCTATTCGTACTTTTCGGTTGTTTTAGTGCGTACTCTTTCACAGAAATGTGGATGAATGCTAGCGTTGAATCTCTTCTTTCTTCGATGAGCGCCCCACAGACATTCAAAATGTACTGGGGCGCCAAACGCGTAACATTGGGATCACCAAAACTGTATGTTATGGCAGACAGCAATTCGAATTTCTGCAGTGGACGCTTAGCGAATGCAATCCAGTTAAGAACGCATCTAATGCGATCAGTGGATCTGGGGTCTAATTGGATGAGGATTTGTGTCAAGATCTTTTGGTAGCTAACAAGAATTAGTATCATGCATGGTGTCATGAAGGGAATTAAAAGCTTACAAATCTGTCAACTTCTGGGGCAGCTGGTTAACGGATTCCTTGATTTCATCGCTGCTAAAAAATATGTTGTTGGCAAGGTAATCCATGACGAGTCGAGCGTATAGAAACATGCCTTGGAAGAATAAGCTGAGATTCCCTTAAAGCTTGAGGAGAGGATCACACTTGCCGTCCGCTTTCATCACAACTTCAGTTTGAATGCTATTGATCTCTGATGTTTCTATTTCGAGTTGCTGGAACTTTTCGCCTAACGATTTTAGTCTGTGGCCAACGTACTGGCGTATCGCCGAATGTAAGCAATCTTTCTCTTCCGCAAGGGAAATTGTTTGCTTCTTGCGAAGGCGCTCCATTGAGTTTGAAGAAGCACGACTTGATGTCAGAACTTTGCAGACAATGCTTCCAGGCAAGGAGGGCTTGGATGTGACCTGGTTGATCAGGCGTACTAGACGTGCCTGCTTGTCCGGTTCGCACTCTTCTAACCCATCGACGATGATCCAGATGTATTCTTCCTGGTGAGGGTTGCTTGATATACTTTCTAAAAGTGTGTGTAAGAGTTTCTCAAGCTCCCGAACTGTCGGTGGCTTCTTTTCCAAGACGCATGCGTGATATACATGAGCGATCAAGTCATGATCTTTTCGGAGTAGCTGCAGCAGCAAAGATCTCAAAACCTGTTCGTAAAGGGTTGACGATGCATACAAATAAGTGCAGAAATGATGAATAACAAATTTAGTTCCTTTCATGAAATTGATAAGCTGAGCGCATAGCACGCTTTTCCCAGTCCCTGCCGAGCCTTTCAACCAAAGGACGGGTGTGTCTGGTTTGCTATCAGCCCAGGAGCGGACCTTTGGGTGCTTCAAGACCCATCCACAAGTTCCATCATATCCTTCCGCTTCTGCTAGTATCGAGTCAAAAATCGTTATCTGATCGGATTCGTTAATGTTCAGCCACGATGCGATAGACTCGTATTGCCTCGCGTTTTCTTCGATCTCGTCACGATGGGTCTGGGTCTGGCTCTGTTCTCTCCACGTTCGAATATCTTCGCGCATCTTTCTTGCTTCTACAATATTGTGGGCATTGGCTTCCAGATCGATCAAGGTGCCGTGTTGCTTCAAGTCTTCAAAGATGTTGTTGAACCTCCTCTCAAAACGACCCCATGAGGTGAGGAACGTTAATTTCCAGGCTGCGAAATATTAGATGAAGCAACTCTTGGGATTTAATTCACGCTTACAGCTCCGCCGAACAAACTTATAGGCATGTTTGTGAAACTTGAGTATATCTGCATAAAACACAGCCAACGTTTGCTGAAAGTCTGGTTGGTTAACAAAGGCGTCACTGAGAATCTCAAACCTCTTGAGCGATTCAGCAATTCCGGAATAGCCTTTGATAATCTGCTCAAAAGCATCTACATACTCGGAAGCTACCCGTAGTATGAGAGTGATTGGCGCCCATATCCATGGCAAGTATGGAGTCCCATTGCACAAGACGTCAACAACTTTCGAATAGTGCTCCAATCCTTGGAATAAAGGCATGAGGCGGCGCATGTTACAAAGAGATTGCCTTGCTGCAAGCTGGTTCTCGATATCGAGCGCAGCTTTCCGGACGTGCTGGAGGGTCGTATTCTGGAAATTCTGTTTATCTCCTGGGTTGATCGTGCGATCGAGCTCATCATAGGCCGTCTTGATGGTTTGTCTCGCAAGAGCAGAGACTGTAGGCGCTAGTGGCATCTTGATCGGACCTCCTGCACGGTCAAGATTTGGTTGACGGCTTGGAGTGAGCGGCAAACGGGAGTTCAGGTGGCTGTAAATCTGTTGACTGATTGCGAGGCTGTGCGCAAATAATGTCGAGTCTCAGAGCCTCGTATGCATGTATCAGAACATGTATGTGATGAAGCACACAGCCACCGCCAATCGCACAATTCTCAGGCAAATGTGCAGCACGTGACGCCACTTTGAAGACCTCACTCCAATCAATAACCCAGATTAGCGACAAAGTGCCACTAGGTTGTACAGATGGCCTGGGGCCTAATATGCATACATGCCTGATAACTGCAACGCCAGGGATTCATGCCCCGTGCGATTCGTAGCCAGTAGCCGGCCTTCAGCCCCGCAAAGCCCAAAGCCTGATTCATCAGACACCTCAAGGCAAGGATTAGAAGAAGCTGCTGTTCATTTTCACTATGCTTGACTTCGATTAGACAATAAACATATCGTTTGTCGAATACGCGATATCGTATCGCGCCGATCATACCTCCGAAGATGGAACAAGTTCCAGATTCGAATCATGCACCCAAACGAAGACGACTGCATGATGGCAGCAGCGAACAGATTCGAGAGGATGGAGATCAGAATCCAGTCTCCCCGTATCATGCGGCGTATCAGCCTCCTATAGAGCCCTTCACTGCGAACCATTTCTATCCTACTTTTGCACCCACTCGCCTTCCAATTGCGCCACACCCAAGTTTTGAAACTGCCTACGAGGCCAACCGAGCCATAGCAACGCATCAAAACGCTTCTTGGGGCGTCTACGGCTTTCAGTCGCAGAACCTACTAGCCAGCTTGAGTCAGACTCAGAACAACAATTACCAGCCCGCTCTTGTCGGCCACTGGCACCTACCAAGCATATTCCCTGGCACTTTAACAGACATCGGGCCCCTGACCTTTCCTGTGCCGCAAGCCCACCTCCCGGTGTTTACACCGGCGCTCAATCTACCAGACCAGATCGCTGAAGCCCAGCTCGGCTACAACAATCAGCCATGGCAGGACCTGTCTTCCAGAAATGACGTACCGCAGATGGTTTCATACGACCGCATGGCAACCCAAAATAATAATGAATTAGTTATATCGTCATCAGTCCAGCATGTTTCTATTGAAGCGGAACCGGCGTCCGAAATTGCATGCTTCGGGACGGTAAGTAAAAATCAACGCGTCTCTTGTTTAAGTATTAAAGATGTAGGTTCCATCGATCTCTGCCCAATGTGATTTGAAAGGAATGTCCAATATTCCCACATCACCATTTGCAGTTCGCATGGACTCGTCGTCCCATTTCTTCGCCAAAGATTATCCAGGAGTTTCTGGGCAGATTTTATCAGAGTATGGACAAATGATTCATGGGCTTGTGGACGAGAAAACACTGAATCTCTATGTTTCATGTGCAATTGACCCTAACCAGGCTGGCGACACCCCAAAAGCATCACGAAGCTCAATCCCGGTTTCATGCATGTTGGAGATCACGGTATACGGCCCTATGGACCTGTTTGACGAAATCGGGACGTGGTTCGAGCAATATCAAGTGTACCTGCAAGATCCACGCGAGTGTCACCAGGACGCCAAATATTACAATCCCCACCGGCTTTCCTCGGGTTCCTTCCTGGCCTGCCCCCTTGTTTCTGAAGTTGTCGCACAGGGTCCAAAAGTTCAGCTCGAAAATATACCTCAACAGCATGACCTGCTAGATATGTTGAGCAGTCACGATGATCTAGAAGAAGCTCGGCAGCCAACAGTTATAAAGCAGGAACTCAGAAGGCAAGTATTTACTTCAAATGGTACGTTTGGCCTTGGGAATAACCAAAGACTGCAGACATCAGAGGCAAGCCCTCACATTCATGTTGCGCCGCGAGCGTGGTTGGGCTTTTAATCAGCATGAGCCAGATGTTTGGGACATTATGGACACTGGTCAAGGAAGAGTGTGCGTTTTGTGGTTCTTGGAATACCTTCTACTATGATCCAAGTTTCTTTTGCTAATGCAGGTGCAGTTTCTTGAACCGAATCTCCAATGCCCACCAGTCCGAAGAGCCCCCACAATGCTATGGAGGCATTATCGCAGATCCAATGGGACTCGGGAAGACACTGACTATGATAGCGCTAATAGCAGCAGATATAGACGGCTATAATATGCACATGGACGATGATGAAGAAGAGAACTTGGATGTTGCGGCTACTCTCATAGTCGTGCCACCTCCGCGTAAGTTACTGTTCGCCCCAGATATCATACGCTGCGGCAGACTCCTGATAATTTATAGTAATGGGGACATGGGAAGGGCAATTAAAAGAGTTTGTACCGACGCCTTCTTGGCTATTTGGATACTCACAATGATCTAGACATGTCATGGAAGGCGGCCTTGCATACAGTCGGCACCACCGAGAAACTCGACTCAGTTCTATCGAGGAACTCGCGAACCTGAACATTGTGTTGACAACTTATCACACTGTTTCTGCCGAATGGAACCCTAGAATAGGCACTTCAAATTCAATCCTATTCTCAGTCCGTTGGAGAAGAGTCATCCTCGATGAAGGTACTTCTCCATTTGTCCGTCGAGAATTACCTGGAGCTGGACTGACAACCACAGCACATCTTATACGAAATGGAAACTCAAAGATATCCCAGGCAATATGTGCACTCGAGTCCAACTCTAGATGGGCTGTGACTGGTACCCCCATCCAGAACCGTCTCGGCGATTTCGCAACCCTCTTCAAATTTATCCGCGCTTATCCTTATACCGATCGAAGATGTTTCGACACTGATATTTCTCGCCTCTGGAAGGCTGGAGAGTATCAAGAAGCTATAAAGAGATTGAAGCGACTCTCGGCGTGTCTTTTACTTAGAAGACCTAAAGCAACCGTCAGCCTCCCGTCCCGATACGATATGCAATGCCCCGTCGAATTCAACCAGGAAGAGCGAGCATTATACAACAAGCTACGCGAACAAGCCATCGTGAATATCGATGAAGCTTTGAAAGGAGACATGGAATCTTCGAAGGCGGGAATGTACGTTAATGTCCTGCAGCAAATCGAGTCGCTGCGACTCGTTTGTAACTTGGGAATGCACTACCACGGGAGACACAATAAGGCGTCGCGAATCCCACAAGAAACTACGGATTGGGCCAGTATGGCGCAAAGAGCCTTCAATGTGCAGCAGGATATGGGGCATTTGAGCTGCCTGCAATGCTCGTCGACGGCACAGATCACGGAGCCGCTTTTAGAGGACCCGGTTTTCACAGAACAGAGTTCACTTTTTTTCAGCTGCCTGAGGTTCGTTTGCGCCGATTGTATGCAAAACACGGCTCAAACTGTAACATGTGGCCATAACCCAACCTGTGCCAAGGCAAAAGTTTCCACGAGTGTCAGCGCTCTTGACTCGAGCTTGCCTGAGATGCAGCCATGGGCGGAAAGGACAGTGACGGGTCTGCCATCCAAGGTGGAAGCGCTTATGGCGGATATCAAAGCTTTACCGCCAAACGAGAAATGGTATTTACCCAGTTTTCATCTGTGTGTTCAGATAATCCAAGATTACAATACCTAACTCATCATAGTATCGTCTTTTCAACCTGGAGATTGACACTGGACATCGTGGAGGCTGGTCTCGAACAGGCTTCGCTAAGAAGCGTTCGGTTTGATGGCAAAGTGCCTCAGAAGGAACGGCAGAATATCGTCGACAGATTCAAGGCAGACCCATCTATTCGCATCATGCTTTTGACGCTGTCTTGCGGCGCTGCTGGGTAACCAATCATTTTAATGCCGTTCTCGGCTTTTTAAAGCAGCAAATTAACTAACAGCTTTCAGTCTCACTCTCACAGAAGCGACAAGAGCTTATCTTATGGAGCCCCACTGGTAAGCCCAACTCTAGAATCACATGGGCCTATGACTAAATATCTAGGAACCCAACTCTCGAGGAGCAAGCGCTCGCAAGAATTCACCGCATCGGACAAACGCAAGAAGTAACCACTGTGAGATTCTATATTCGCGATTCGTTTGAGCAGGTAATTCACCCCAAATTCAATTTACTATCATTTGTAACACACGATAGCGAGTTATGGAGGTGCAGGAGTCGAAGAAGTACCTTGCAGGCCTGTTGCTCTCGTCCCACGAAAACGGGTATGCAGACGAAAGCCTCGGAAAGCTACAGGTTTGTACCAAACGGCTGCACTTGACTACCCTTTCTTATGAGGTTTTAGAAATTAATATCCTTAATTTGATGTGCATTGGAGTTCATGTCGTTTGCGATCGAAACAAATATCACGAATCTCCAAAGACGTGCTACGTGGAGGGGACGATGGGATCAATCCAGAAATTGGCAATCCAGGTTAAAAGAGAGAACAAGAGCACCGCCGCCCAGTCCGGCCACAAAAAAACGGGGAGAGCAACGGTCTATACAAGCTTCTTGTTGTGACTGAGGATTAGACCCAGTCAGGGCGGCTGCCGAAGGTTCTGGTCAGAAGGAATGAAGAGAGGGAAATAATGATTTCATTTTCTGGGTAGCTATTCTACTGCATGATAGACAAAGGCATTCGAGAAGGATGTGTGTACTGGGGAACCGTATACTTTGCTCTATGTTCTGGGTCATCCTTGGTCAAATGCTCTGTCTGCGTACCAAACTTAGACCTTCAAAGTGAAGAAGAGACCCGTCTCCATCGTTCCGTTGTCGCGAAAACCTTTGTAGTCTCTCGCATCCCGTCACAAGGATTCTAGGTGGCTAACATGAACGTTCAAAATTACCAGTTTTGTGGTTGATTCCTGAGCCAACCTGAGCCGCCCTGAGTTCCCCTGAGCAATGGCTTCTTTACCGGTTATAATACGGGGTAAATAATCTCCAACCACAAATAAGATAATCAATTATTAGCTATTTTTATTACTTTGTGGCTGCAATGCTGACCCCGCAGTAAATTGTGAGTATTTTGTGAGTATTTTGTGAGTATAATCTTGTGATGCAATTAGTTGAACTCATTTCGGTAAGTGATATAGCTATTCCGAGAGATGACTTTTGCCTTGGAAACACAGAGGGAAAATCGCATACTAAGCCACGCGTAAACGCGAGATTTAGGGTAGATCGGGGCCTCTTATCCCTTTGACTGCCGTAAGACTGCACCCAGGTACCAGCCCAATTACATTATCAGTTACTAAAGTCCTAAATTAAAAAATAATATTTTTTGGTAAACATTTTATAATTTATCATACCTAAGAATTATATAATTTATTTTTAGCTAAATTATACTTAGATAATACCTCTTTTTGCAGAGGTGTCCACAAGGCTGAAACCTTTGTCAATCAGCTCATCGGCTGCAATCCCTGCACACCAATTTGTCATCATGCCCTCCTTCGGCGCATATCTGAAGAAGCCGAAAACATTGCCCCCGTCATCCCAAATTGCGCTGCCGCACATCTCATCCGAAAGGTTAGTGCCAGAATTTAGGCCCATGTAGAACCAAGTCGTAAAAAGCCACGTCATCTCCGGCTCATTCTCATCATCCTTCGGGACCCGTTGGAAAGATTGGGTCTGATAACTGCCATCGATGCAGCCCGTATCAGGCGAGTCCAGAACTATGAAGTGTCCTGCCTTCAAAGTTTTGGGGCGGGCGAGTTGCTTCAGAGGAAGTGGTTGAGCAATGTACTCGCTTTCGAACGTCAAGTTAATGAACTTCTCATGCGGCTCCAACTTGACCAACGCCACATCTGTGTGGGAGATCTCATAGATGATCTCCCCAATCTTTCTCCCACCTGTCGGGAGAGCATGGTTGACATCAGTGCCGCATTCAGCGGGGAAACCATGAGCTGCAATGGTCATGAACTCATTGCCAACAGAGTCTTTGACGAGAACACCGGTTGTGGTGGATAGGAACATGCCAGGTTGACTTGGTATGTATCCCGATGTGACCTTCAGTCCAGGTTGCAAAGTAGTGTACTGGGTCTGATCAGGGTTTCCAGGAGTAGGATCACTTTGTCGTCGAGCTTGGGGTACAGTTGGTCTTCCCATCTCATCATCATAGCGGTATGTGCATGCAATCTGAGCTGCCGACCACGGCAATTTGGTCTTGTCAGCAGTGCGATGCTCCAGAATGATGATGAGGTAATTGTCCCAGTACATGACTTCGGTGATAGGAACGTTGATGGCAATGAAGTGTTCACGAATCAAATTGAAAAGAGGCTTCCAATCTTCCATGTTGCGTCCGTTCATCTGCCCAGCAATTGAACCGTTGCCTCTGGAAACAGACCACCCTATAGGGAGTGGGGAATCACCAGAGCAAGGGAAAGGGGATAAATGCAGTGGAAGACCAGCGATCGTCATTGGCCACGGCTTGGGGGGCATCTCTGACACATGAATCCAGAGAAAGCGGTCGATAGAGGTGATGCCAGTTGTCTTCGGGAAGATTCGGTACAAAAGCTCTCGATTCTCAGGCCGATTAATAGCATCTGGGTCATCTCGAAGATCGAATGGAAGAGTAACATGTCGTGCCTTTGTGACCAAGTGAGAAGAGATGACCTGCGACGAAGAAGAAATGTTTTGACCGATAAGATTAGGCTGCCAAAGTTGAGATACATCTATGTGCATAGTAAGCGATGTGATCCCTACTTCGAACTCTTCGAACTTACCGCCATAATTGGATGGTACCCTGAGAGGGTTCGGCAGCAGGGTCTGTCTTGCATCTACAATGAGGGTTATGTGAGCATCATTCTTGTTGAACGGCAACGAAAACTTACCAATGACAGCCTCCCGAGCAAAAGCAGGCCATGCCGGAAGGTTGAGTCCAATCGGGCGCTGAATCCTGGTTTGCAATGGGTTTGGAAGCTTGGGAGACACAATGAGGGCAGTCTTCTTGGGAGTCGAAGCCTCAAACGAAGGAGTGATATGGCGCTTTCGGGACGACGGGGGACGCGAAGAGCTTGCACCGAAAGGAGAAACGAGCAAGAGCTCGGCGGGGGGCGAGCGACGAGGCGTGACGGGGCCCTCCATCGTGGTGTGTCGCTTGGTGTTGCTTGGCGTTGCGTATCGGAAGCGAGGTTGTAGGAGCAGAGGAAAGGAAATGGGGACTGCCTGGCGAGGTGTGAATGAAATATTTGCTGAGCCTACAACGGTTCGTCATATGACTGGCCGTGAATCACAGCTCAGCAAGGCCAATCGAGGCAATTGCCCTTTCTTTACTTCGAGTAAAAAAAAAAAAACAAGCGTTCGGCTCAACCGGGTGATCCAGAAACCTAGCCACAGAGGTGGCATACAAATAACGTTTAACAACAGCCCTGGTCTTGGAAATCTTGTCGCCCTAACCAAAAGAACAATTAACTTGTCCCCTTTCTATATCACCAATTCAATCTTTTTATAATCCCATCACTACTCCTTTGAACTTAAATCTGCTGCAATATGCCTAATAGATATTCCTTTGATTAAAGTCAGTTTAATGGCAAGATTAGCTCGGCAAGAAAGATAGATAGAAATACGCCCTACATCCAAATATTACTTTTTTACTCAATAAGTTGATTTGCCGAAACTCATAATCACGCCCATATAAATCTAAATCAATATTGTAGTAAATACTATAATTTGCTTATATAATTACTGCAGTAGCCTTCTACCCATAGCATTGTAAAGTCACCCCTGAGCAGCTCTGAGACACCATCCGCTTTGGCCAAGCTCGCCGATCTTCCTACCGTTCCTGCTCAAATTGACACGAAGACTTTGATCCCGAAAACAACCAGAGTCTTCTGCGAACGGGAGAGGTGGGTTGTGGGGGCGGATGGTGACTTCAAACCCTTCGGAATAGGGAATGTCAGGTCTCCGACTGTCTAGTAGGACCATTGTCGGAGAGGAAAGGGGAGGCTGGCAGGTTTAACGGAAGAAGAAGAAAGGAATAAAGGGTTCTAGTGTTGGAAGAATCTTGTAGCGGTGAGTGTGCGCGAGAGCAAAGAAGGAAATCGAGTTCAGGGAGACTGTGAGTTAATGCACCATGACGTTGGTTGCGCGGCGCCAGGTCAGCTGCCCTACTGGGTCGTTTCTTATTATGGGATTTGGGATAACTTACTTCTTCTCATCCTGCGATGTGGAATATGGTGGCAATGGCTTGATGTCAGGACCTAGGTAGCTAAGGCCAATGGGGGCCCCTATAAAGAGACATCAGAGGGCAAGCACGCATCCTAGAGCACGCACATCGGCGCGAGCACAGGCAGCCGTAGTGGGGAGTCGGTGTAGGGTAAGTTTAGGGGACAGTGGGTCAGCGGGCAGCAACGGGCGCGGGTGGCAGTAGAAGTGGCACTAAAAATACAGAGGCAACACCACCAAAGATACAGTGGCACCCGTACTAAAAAAGTACAGTGACACACCCACTAAAAGTACAGTGACACACCCACTAAAAGCACAGTGGCACACCCACTAAAAGTACAGCGACACCCTCGCTAAAAGCATAGTGGCACACCCACTAAAAGTACAGTGGCACTCCCGCTAAAAGCGCAACGGTCTCCTTCCTAAAATTACAGTGGCGCTCTCACTAAAAATACAGTGGCCCTCCCACTAAAAGTATCGTGATATTGGTCGGGGCTGCTGGAGGTTCTGATCAGACGCAGCGAAAGGAGAGGGGGCCAGTGGAGCTGGGAACAAAAGGCGCATGTCATCTATTGGGTGGTCCGCCATATCTTCTTCCTGAAACCAGATGCATCTCAGAGATTCGGTCTTCTCACCTCGTCTCACGGAGTTGGGATGAGCCCCCCCCCCCATCTGGGGTTCTCTTTGCCGCTGAGCTTAGGCCGAGGCTTCTGCAGCTTGGGCTGAGGGCCTCGGAGCTTAAATGGGCCATGTTATGCCCTTGCACAAGTCATAACATCTGGGCATATCGTCACCGTTTAGAAAGGATTCACTGCTCACGATGAGGGATCACATGCTTCATCGTTCAATTACGGAGATGGCGGTGAAATGGTCCCGCGGAGGTGGTGGTTGTTTGGTAGAAACTTGCTCGGTCATACGAGAGTTTTGAGTGTGCCCTGTAGCTGTTTGTTGCGTTAGAAGGTGTCACGTGTGTGGTGTAATGGTAATAGTCCTTGGCAGCATGGCCGTGCAGCAGTTGGCGGCCCAGGTAACACGTCCATTTCCCTTGGTGCAAGGAAAATGGACTGTATTGGATGCATCATTTAGCACTTCAAGGGTACATCACTAAAGCTGCAGCCATAGGCCAGTCGCCGCACATTGCCCTGTGGCACATCTGTATGTGATGGACTCTGCATCGTGGCATTGCAATGCTGTTATTGGACTGGGACTGATCCACAACGACTTCAATTACCAAATCCAGCACTGGAACTTCCAGATAGGGGCGATGGAGCAACTGGGGTTTATTGAGTATCAAGCCTAGCCGTATAGTGAAAAATACCATGCGGAGATTTCGTTTAGTGCGTATGAGGTATTTCGCTGAGCCGCAATCGTCCCGTGAGAAGCATCTGCAGTACCTGTGAGGAATATTAGCACTGCGGAAGAATTTCAAATAGAATTAATAACATGCCTTGCGGGGATCGGCGTGCTGCGCGATCTCAAATATGATGGAGAGAAAGAAGAATCCGGCCACAAGGGCAGTTTTGAGCAGAAGTCCTTGGATCGGCCCATACCCAGGCATTGGAATAAAATAAATTACAGCACAGGGAACAATTGCCAGATAGGGGAGTGGAGGAGGAGGAGGAGGAAGAGGACGCAAATTCTCTTCATCTTCATCCATATACTCAGGGGCTTCCTGGCTCTGAATTGATTCTTCGTCATAATTATGGCTGCCACGCACTTCTTCACGGTCTTCTTGGCTCTGATCCATTTCTCCGTCGTACTCTCCGCCTTCTTCTTCCGAGCCTGTTTGGCTCTGGTCTGCTTCTTGGTGAGGGCTTTGACTCTCGTCCGGTTCTTCGTGGCCTCTCTGTCTGTGTGGCGGCTGTCCTTTGTCGGGGGCTGATTCGTTATCTGAGCCACCGACGACAGTTGCTGGGTTTTCGAGTAACGACTGAGAGCGAGCTTCCATTTTTCGGGAGAGTTCTCAAGTTTTGATAGAATGATCATCCGAAATCAAGAGTAAAGAGGGGTAGTGGTGGGAAAATTCCACCTTTTCTACAATTCGTTGGTGTTTTGAGTTTTCGTTTTTTCAGAAGGGGGCGTTAACAGTATGCAGGCTCGCTTCTTAAAGCATTGCATACAGATGGGGGTTGGCTGTGTCTTTTTGGTAGGGCAAGGCTCCCACGAAACAGGGTACCTCAGCAAGCATCTCGCACTGGGTCATAATGGTGTCAGTGGAGGCAGTGATGTGCCAGTCGCTGCCACCTGGATGCCGCGGCACCTGCACTCTCCCTCACAATTTACATCTCCAAACCGCCCCCAAGGACTCAATCCAATGCATGGACACGACTTTCTGCGCGCTTCGATGACACTCGGCGAGTGAACTGGCCATTAGCTCGAAGCTTGAAGATTCCCAGTTCGGGCTGGTTATTTCAACAACCTTCTTTCTAACCACAAGTCCCCTCGCGGATGAAGTAGATACTTCGGTTCCCAACATCCCGAAGAAAAGTCTCTTGGACAAAGTTTTTCATACTGGAACACCAGCATGGATGTTGACGACCTTCCAAAGCTTCGCGATAGAACACGAGATGATACAACCGTCCAGATTGGAGGATTCCGTTGCGACTTGCCAATCTCTGGCACAAAGCGCAAGAGAAATAAGGACCCACAGAAGACACTGGAACCATGCCGAAAGGCTGGAGCCCCGGCATTTCTCGCACCAACACTCAGCTACGGAGAAGATGTCATCCGCTGGCTCTTTCGCGATGCTAAAGGGCGATTTGTGGACTAGAAGTTCATCGAATTCTCCGACGGTCTCGATCGAACCACGGTCAAAATCAAAGCTGCGAACAAATACAATGCCTCGGAGCGGCAGCGCATTCAGAATCATTGTTGCTCAGTCGCCATCATCCTAGCAAGACGCCGGATCAAGGAATTCGCAAAGCAAAGCAATACGGCAGCCCCATATGTTCGGGAAAGCGATGGGATCCAGGGCTTTCACCCACTGGTTCTTTGCAGGGATTTCACTCCCCAGATGAAACGGGACATTGTGGCGCTTGATGAAAACTTTGAGACGGTTGGATCTGAAGACATGAACCCGGTCTTTTGAGCACACCCGAGGTAGGAGACACACATGTGCCCAAGTTCCATACCTTCGATATTAACTAACTGAAGAATATTTATATAGTTTTCTTTACCAAATGCAAAATACATAAGATGGGGCGTTAGGCTATTTCGGGTTCAAGATTTTTATAAGTTGGGGCCTGAGTGGTTATGGGAGGGATTGCTTCTCTGGTGCGTACTAGAAATTCATTTGGGTTGAGCAGACGGCACGTTCTTAAAATTTTTATTGGGCTCAGGGTTCGGGATTGCTATCTTTAGATCAACAAAGTCTTATTCTTTACCCTCCCTTAAAAGAAACTTAATTATAACCCAACTAATTTGGTCTATTATAATGAATCTATCTGGCTGTTCGCAACAAAGTGGGGCAGCGGTAGCAAGAGTTGCTACAGCCGGTGCAGCGACGTGCGTCCTACACTATAACGTCCACGCATTGACAAGTAACACATTTGTACAACATCAAAATATCAACAAATCTGAAAACTAGCCTACTAGCATCTTACACATGTCGCGCCGTCTACTTAGATATGCGGACAATCAGTTTCCCCTTGACATGTCCCTCCTTCAACTTTTTAAATGCTGCTGGAACATCTTCAAAATTAAAAGGCGTGTCTACAACAGCCATCAATTTCCCCTCCAGAAGCCACTGTGCGAACTGAACATAATGATCATGATCAGCCTTGTGCATCACAAAGTGAAACGCTCTCTGGTTCGGCCCAGGGACGAAAGAACTGAGTTTTGTTCCCAGCACACCGCCGATGTTCCGAATAGTAGGGTTGGCTGCGACCTGCACATATGTACCTGAAGGCTTAAGGAAGTCGTGGCAAGAGCCGTACAGATCGGTCCCGACATTGTCGACAAAGATGTCGTAAACCGGACCTCGATTGCTTAACTCAGCTTTGATGTCTGTCTTTTTGTAATCCAAGACTTCGTCAGCCCCGAGTTGTCTGCAGAGTTCGATGTTGCTTGTGGAACACGTCGTGGTGATCGTGGCTCCCAGGATTTTGGCGAACTGGATAGCGAACGTTCCGACACCTCCGCTCCCGCCGTTGATGAAAATCTTGGAGCCCATCTTGGTAGCCCCGGATTTGGGAAGCAGGGACTGCCAGGCTGTTCCGGCGGCCGTTCCAACAGCTGCAGCTTGATCTGGGTCGATGCCGTCGGGCAGAATAGCGCACTCGGATCGAGCAACGACAATGAACTCCCCCAGAGAAC